>CM031087.1:3787719-4387719 GCA_018257905.1 Gillenia trifoliata | reverse complement strand
GTTGCTGGCAAATACTTGATGCCACAAACAGTTCTCAATGCCAAATCGTTAACCACCCTACATTTGGATAATGTAAGAATAAAGGACGGCATGAACTCTGTAAGCCTTCCATCTTTGAAAACTATGTCTTTGAAACACGTGCAACTACGCAACGGGAGATTAATTTCTGGGTGTCCTTCTATCGAGTGTTTGTCCTTCACTTCTTGTGAGTTATGGGATGATGCTAAATTTTCGAGCTCGAGCCTCAAATCCTTGGAAGTTATTAGGTGTAATCTATCCCATGGCTTTAAAGTACTTGTTACGGTTGAAGCTATAAATCTTGAATCATTTAGATTCTGTGGCCGTGAGAAAGATTACTACTACAGTATGAGTGAGATCGATTTTTTCTCTTGTCAAACACTTAGAAATCTGGAGTTTAATGCAAGAATTTATTTAGGGCAGTGGTTTGAAGATGAAGTCAAGTCAAGATTTCCCTTCCTTGAGAGTTTGGTGTTAGATGGTTTTGGCAAGCGACGGCCACGAGATGGCTCAGATACGATCAACATCGAAAATCAGCATGTACAACGCCTTGTATTTTGTGGTTTCGACGATCTAATTACATTTGATGAATATGTTGTGAAGGCCAAGATCACTACTCCAAGTCTACTTTCTTTTGCTTATAATATTGCATCTTTACGCAATCATTTGTTCTTGATTTTGCTTTCCAACTTTTCGTTGAATGCTCCAAATTTACGGGATGCTACAATCAACTTCAACTTCAACTTTAAAGCGATAGATTTCCCTCCTCTGTTGAGTTTTCTCGGAAATTTTGATTGCTCTGACAAATTAATCCTATCCATTGAAAACGTTGAGGTATTTAATATTTGTGCTTTTGTTCTATTTAAATTCATCATTCATTTGTGCTATTCCAAGTTTATACCATTAATCTTTCTTATTTGTTTTGCTGATGAATGTTTCTAGGCTCTAATCTTTCCAGAAGAAGTGAGAAAGACGTGTCCTTCGCCATTGCCTCGTCTCAAGAATCTTAAGGTTGTGCTAAATTCTTCAACGGCGGAGCGTGATTCTGTCTTGAAGGATTCTTTGCAGTGGATGGCACCAGCTCTGGGAAGTCTCTACATCAATGAAATGGAAATCTTTACAGGCTGTTAATTAATAGTTAAACTATGACAATTGATGTAATTAAGAACAAATCTTTTCCTAAAAGTTTAGAACACTTAATATTGGATTCATGTGTTACCAGGAGATTTCTTAATGAAATCTCATTTCGTCAGGCATGTGTTTGTATATGATATGCTAAATATTTACCATGAAGGATACTACAATGTGCATAACTCCATCGCATGAAAAATAACTTGCATAAAACGGATTTGTTGTCACAATATGTTTTATGGCATGACATTATACTATTAAACCACATCACCAAGTGACAATGAATTTAGGGACTAGTTACAGAGCTCGCAAGCATTGGATACTCACACCGATTTCACCCTCCTTCCCCCCCCCTCTTCTCCTCCCTCCTCCCTCCTTTTAACGGTGTGATCATTCAATGCTTCTGAGCACCGTAGCCTACTCCATTAACTTATTTCATATAAGTTGCTCTTCAGCACAAAGACGAAGGCTCAAAACCTGCGGTTGATACACGAAGAGAAGCTCTACGTTTGAGCAAGAGCAACTGACTGTAACATTGCTGACCACTACAAGCCCAACACATATCAGTCCACAACCCCACAGTTCAGCCCACCCGGTTAATATCTGGGAAAGTCCTCGAAATGATAACCGACACGTGTCCGCTTTTTCGATCCGAAAAACCCTCGCTACACTCCATAAATCTTGTCCTCTCTCTCCCCTTCAAGCCTCTCTCTTTCACTCTCTCTCTCCTCAATACTTTTGCTCAATCCACTTCGCTTTGTGTGTTACTCCTCACTCTCTCTCTCTCTCTCTCTCTCTAGATATTTGCAGCTGGGATTCCATCAATCTCCACCGTCGATTTTGCAGGGATGAAGTTCTGAAGACGATGATGATGAGCCCTCATGATCTTCTTCCTCTGCTGGTAAGAACCATCACTACTGATTGGGGTTTTTACATGAAGAAATGTTCGACCCATTTATGGTGATCCACGTGCGGTCCCTAATCTGGTTGCGCAAGAGGAAAAAGAACCCTAAAAATCCAACAAAACCCACTTCCCAATTAATCCCATAGC
The DNA here is from genome assembly GCA_018257905.1 of Gillenia trifoliata. NCBI lineage: Eukaryota > Viridiplantae > Streptophyta > Magnoliopsida > Rosales > Rosaceae > Gillenia > Gillenia trifoliata. The sequence goes on along the minus strand of CM031087.1, from coordinate 4,385,519 downwards.
TCTCAAATCACACCTCAAAGTTCTTTTTGCTTAGTAACAGTTCATTTCTTAGCAATAGTTCACTTGTAAAGTTGCAAGATTGTATTTTTACTTCATTTCAAAATCTAAATTACTCTTTTGCTTTGTTGATTATTATCGGGTTTGAGTGTTTGCTGAACTCGGCGTTGTGAACTACGAAAATTTGTCGAAATCTTTAGTTGGGTAGGGAAGGATTTGGAAATTTTTAGTTGGGGAAAGAGGGGTTTGGATTTTGGATCTTTAAAGGTGGCGAAGATGAGCTTGAGCGCGGCCGAGGACGATTCGGCTTCAGAAATTCACATCCCAGCTGATATAGATTGGCATATGCTTGACAAGTCCAAGTTTTTCTTTCTGGGTGCTGCTTTGTTTTCTGGTGTTTCAGGTGCTTTGTATCCAATTGTAGTGTTAAAAACCCGTCAACAAGTTTCACCCACTCAGATTTCTTGCTTGAAGATGTCTTGTGCTATCATGCGCCACGAAGGTCCTAAAGGGTTTTACAGAGGTTTTGGGACCTCTCTGATGGGAACAATTCCGGCTCGAGCGCTTTACATGACGGCGCTTGAAGTTACCAAGAGCAATGTTGGAACTGCGACTGTTAGATTAGGATTTTCAGATACCACAGCAATGGCAATATCAAATGCTGCTGCAGGGTTGAGCTCAGCCATGGCTGCCCAATTAGTTTGGACCCCGATCGATGTTGTGAGCCAGAGACTTATGGTTCAGGGCTGCACTAGCAGCACCAAACACATCCTCCCCAATGTGAGTTCTTATAAGTATAGAAATGGCCTTGATGCTTTTAGGAAAATTGTACATGCCGATGGATTGAGAGGATTGTACAGGGGATTTGGGATTTCATCACTGACTTATGCGCCTTCAAATGCGGTTTGGTGGGCTTCTTACTCTGTTGCACACAGACTCATTTGGGGTGCTTTTGGTTGTTACATGTGTAAGAAAGATGAGAGTGGCTCAGGCAATGGGTCTAATTTGCAGCCCGATTGCAAGGCAATGCTGGCAGTGCAGGCGATGAGTGCAGGCATGGCAAGTGGGTTTTCTGCTCTGATTACCATGCCGCTGGATACTGTCAAGACGCGGTTGCAAGTTCTGGATGCAGAAGAAAACGGGCAAAGAAGACCGCTGACAATGATGCAGACGGTGAGAAATCTGGTGAGGGAAGGAGGGTTTGCTGCTTGTTACAGAGGGCTAGGGCCTAGGTGGGCTTCAATGGCAATGTCTTCCACAACCATGGTTACTACTTATGAGTTTCTCAAAAGAATGTCTACCAAGAATCAATAGAGCTGCGGTTGGAAGTCGACTGGAGAAAGAACACAGAAAGAAGTGGTTTTAATTTCCACACACATTTCAAATCCTTGTGGCCTTGATTTGGCTATATTGGCATGCCTACTTGCCGTATGTGGTAATGTAAATTTGTATAGTGTAGTAGTTTTCTTTCATTAGATTTACCCCTTTGTGCAAGTAGTTTCCTTCCGTTCTGACGATATGACATTAGTGGATTGGTAACACCGCATGTCAGGTAGATCGTTATCCCGAAGTAAATGGTCTTGAGACTTGTTATGGTAAGTTCAATGTGAAGATGATGAACAGTAGAATGGGAAAGATGTGAAATTTTATTTATGATTAAGCTTAAGTTTTGGATTATATGCTTGCAATTATCTATTGGGATCTCTTTGTCATGTTGCTTGAAGGAATCTGTTGATGTAAGAAACTTGTGAAACTGCCTCAATATTGTGGGAAGCCCACTATCCAGAAATAACAAATGTAGTCAGAAATCTTGTGCACAACTTGATGAGTGGAGTTGGGTGGGTGGTTTGGCTCTAGCCCCTCTCATAAGTTAAAGGCAAGTTTGTTGCATTTGGCATCCTCTCTACGTTCATGAATGTTACCAATAATTAGACTTTAATAAACCTGTCATGAAAGCCCTACAATTGGCAAACATCTTTTTAAAGGATATATTGAATACATTGGCCGCTACTGGTTTGGAAAATTTTTAGTCCGACGGCCACACAGCTAATTGATTAAGCGTCCTTGATAAATATATAGACTTCAGGCTCAATGAATATTTCATCACATCACATTGCCAATCGTATTCGATTTGATTGTGACATTGCCAATTGGCAAAGCTTTCTTAATGCCATGTGGATTTTTGGCTCGACGGAGATGTGATGAGTGATTTGGATATAAGGGGATAAGTATCTTTTGGTTTAAATGTCTCACTGCCCAATTGGCCAAGCCTGTTTAGCGAATATATAGACTTTAGGCTCAACAAACGCTTTATCAGGTCGCGTGATGAATAATTTAGATGCATGATGGCGATGCATGAATTTTAGACTCAGCTTCATCAGATCACATGATGAGTGAGTTGAATACAAGAGGATATGTCCCTCATCCCGGTGACATAACATACTATCTCTAACTAACTGTCGTCTATGTGCATCTGAACTAGAAGTACTGTCAACATTTGATCAGTAAATTGAAGAGTTTAATAAGTTAAACCAACAGCCAATAAAAACAAACATAATAAATTAAAGGAGGTGGTAATGGTATGGTGGGCGGGCGGTTGAAGAACCTGATCAAGAGGTGAAACGTCCACGAAAGGCAGCATATGCCTTTGTTTTTTAATGGGATCCGAACTCCAAAACCAGGGGCTAATCCGGTGCAATGCAAAATTGCAAATAACTATGGACCATCAAACCCTTGCGAAAATTCTTTCATACTACGTAGTATGAAATACTACGAACATTAGATGGCGTGGATTGTTTTAGATGATATGGTCCCGTGAATTCAAACTATCCAATGTTCGTAATATTTCATACTACGTAGTATGAAAGTTGGACCCCAAACCTTGGACATTTTCTTCAATTTCTATGGACCATCAGAGGAAAGAGTGGGTCTCACGTGCTCTGTCCCTACTTTCTCTCTTTCTTTTTCCCTCCCTCGCATCTTGTTGCCTTATCCTCAATGTGACATTGTCTCTGAGCCTCCTTGAAATGTCCGTTGAAAATACTTGCATAGCACGGATATACTGATGCTATAACTTTTTCGAGTCAATAATACAATGCAATATGTAAGTCTTTCTCCATAAATTATTATGAGCTCGTTTAGAAGTATTTTTAAATAATTAAAAATATTTTTGTTGAAAGTGTTTTTGGAACTAATTCTTAGTAAAAATGCAAGTGAATACTGAAAAAACACTTAAAGTGCTTCTTGCAAAAAGTACTTACCTAGTGTTTCTGGCATGAAGCACTTAAAGTACTTTTGAAACTCAAAACAATTTCACCAAAAACGCTTTCATTCATTTTACAAGCACTTCCAAATGATTCTTATATTATTGGCTCAAAACACTACAATTATAGTATACCATTTCATATGAATCGTCAGTGTTTCTTATGACTGACAATGTCATGTCGACCAAAAAACAAAGCAATGTTATGTCATTTAAATACACATGACATGTGAACACAATCTGAACCATTAACAAACATTGTCATGCCATGTAAACGTACATTACACACGAACACAAGTCTGAACCGTTGAATCAAAACAACTTTTTATATTCTTGCATTGCCAGAGACATGGAGGCCCTCAACAAAAAAACGACCAAGTAAATCAAACACCATGTTGGTGTTGGGCAGGGCCAATTCATTACCTATACAGAGCCTTGACCTTAGGCCCAATTGAGAAAAGCGCTTCTATTAGAAGTGCTTTCAAACCTCGATTCCAGTTCGAAGCACAAGGGCAATGACGAAACACACATTTGCCTCGCTTTAACACCCCTCAACGAATCATTTTACGCCTCTCAAAAAATCGAAGTTCAAAGGCAAATAAGACCGCAGATGTTATAAGATTGATGAAAACTCAATTGTGAAATAGACACGTTGATTTTATAAACAATGAGCTACATTCACGCAGATAGATAACAAGTCCCACACTCACAGGGGGGAAAACGTTTCCGACCCAAATATAAATATCCTAAACTTAATTGAAATAAATAGCAGACTTGCAACCTACACAGCACGTCAAGATCCGAGATAAAATTTCCTAAAGTTACAAGCTTGAGACCGAGAGAAAACCTGACCTAGACAATTAGCAGTCAACCACGGGAATTCGTGAGTCACCTCCTCAGAAAAACCATCAATGTTTGGCTCTCTTGTTGCTGCAAGATGGGCATTTGTACTGCTTGATATGCTCGGCTCTTGCTGGGGTGATCTTGACACACTTGCCGTGGAACCACTTCTCGCAGATATCGCAGCAAATCCAAAATTCATCAGCTGCGTAGTTCTCTCCACAAGCCCCACACAGCGTCTCGCCGTGCTCATCCTCATCCTCATCTTCCACACCTTCTTCTTCCTCGTCCTCCTCCGCTTCCTTTGACTGCAATGCCTTTGAATACCTGGGTTGAGGCTCAGAACCTCGCTGCGTTTGCCAACCGAATATGAAATAAGTTACAATGGGGCCAGGTTGTTCAGAAACCAAAAAATAATGTATTCATCTTCCACTCTGATGTTGGAACGGCATCACAATATTTACAGATATTTCACAGTTAATATTTTCGTTGTAAATATGTTATAAATATGGCAAAGTTTCCACATGGGCACAACTGTACTTCAAATAAAAAATAATCAGAAACTGGCAATCAAAATTTTTTCCAAACCTTAGAGTTTGACTTAGATCTGTTGCTGCCATGATTTGAATTTGATGACTTCTCCTTCACTTGTTTCTTGGCTGTCCCTGTCACAACCTCGAATATTGTTGGAAGTTCATTTATCATATTAAAAAGGCGTTTCCTGCAATGTAGATACCAACATCATATTGGTAAGTGAATTCAAGATTGTTAATACAGCAGAGTTGCAACACAAAACCAGAAGAGGTCACAAGAAAATGAGATTTGGATTGTAGTTAGCACTCCAAGTCACCAAATGAAGGCAATGTTACATAAGTACAATATCAGTAAGGAAATTCACAGAAATAGGCCACGTTACAGTTTTTGGCGATGCTCCTTATTTAATTTTCATTTGCAAACAAAACTAAATATAAAGAAATAGGCCACGTTACCTCCTTATACATCAGAAATTTAAATAAAAGAATCCAAAAAATGTAACCGAAAAAAGAATCCAAAATCTGTAACCGAAAAAATGAATCCAAAATTCAAACACCTTCAACTACATTCCTAATAAAGATGTCAGAAGAAAGCAACACAACTCTAGCACGATCACCTTCTACATCTTCCAAAAAGAAGAACAGAATCAATCATTTAAAACAGCAAACTATAACGTCAGGACGGTAATTATGCCCTGACTTGACTTCATGGGAATAAAGAAAGCATTTCGCATGCCCATATGCAGAACCATTGGCCTGACCTAAAAACAAGTGATACGTCAACTCTGAACACAAAATTTGAATCCATTGAATCATACAAAATCAAACCACGCATTTATCATATGGTACAAAGAAGCATACCTATCAGCCTTATCAAATCCAAACCTAGCACCAAAATAAAATGCCACTGCAAGCAACCACGCGTCACTGTGGACAGCAACCAAGGATAACCAGTCCTTTTCTTGCATCCCATCTCTCGCAAAATTGATACCAAGTGCTGGCTCCGGAAGCTCTGGAGGAACTTCCTCGGCAGGCAAATTAACTTCCCACTGCTCACTCGGAAATCCATAAAGGCAAAGATTTTCCTTCTCTGTCATGAAAGATGTTTAAGGTAACGTTACATGCTCTGCAAAAACTAAGGAAGCAATCAAGGTACGAGAGAGAAACACACTTAGAATTAACCTTTACGGCAGCTTTAAACAGTTGCATTCTCATTTTTCATCGAAAATGTATTACGCAACGTTAATCAAAATCAAAATTTCAATTATTTTTAACAAAAGAACCCAAAACCCCACTTCAACTGGTCTGCCTTGAAAAACATTGATTTTTGTCTTTGAGGTGGGAATTCAAACAACTTCTGTCAATAACCGATCAAACCGCAACAATCCAATTCAACTTTGAAAACTTTAATCAGACGTATAAACACAATTAAATTCATTTCTCTAATAATTTTCAAAAGAAAAAAAATTTTACTTTCTGAGATTGTGTACACTCAACTGACACTGCATTATTGAAAAATAATAACAATAAAATTTCTTCACATATATTCTAATACAGTAAATAATTAATTTACTAACAGTACAAAAACTGATGCAAACAAAAGTGAAAATTTACTACCAGTACAAAATCCATGAAGTAAAAGGAAACAACTTAAGTTAAAAATGAGATTATTTACAGGATTTATTTTCGTAAATTACTAAAAAATCCTCTCTTTCACACACGTGTCATATGCATCAGAAATTATTAAACAAAAACCCTAATTCAGTTATTTCAGAAAAACACATTCTGTCGTATAACCAAACAGCGCCCGCACCAAAATCAAACAATTCAAAAAAAAAACAGAAATAAAATTAAGGGAAAAAACGCTGACCAGGGTCACACTGCTGAAAAAAGTCTTCGACCTCTGCAACCACAAAAAAAAAAAGAAAATTTAAAATTTCATCGAATTTCCATAGCTTTTGAAGTAAGAACAGAAAGTTGACGAAGAAAATTGGAGCGAAAAAGTTACCGGTGGTGAGAGCTTTAATCATGCCGGCCCTCCGCCCTTTGAAGTCTCTGAAGACCTCCTCCACCGTGCGCGGGTTGTACGGAGCACCGCCGTCCATGTCTTCACAATTGCAGAGAGAGAAAGTGGGAAAAAAGAGGAGGGAAAGGTTGGGAAATATTTTGACCTCTGACTCTGAGTCTGAGAGGAGAGAGAGAGGGAGGGAGGGAGAGAGGAGAGAGAGAGAGTGGGCGTGTGGGAGAGAGACAGAGAGAGATGGGGCGGATTTGAATCGGAACGAAATGGATTAATAAAGCGAATTTGATAAAAGGGGGAGAGTCCGTGAGGCTGACGAGAACTAACAGGCCCAAAATATTTTGAAAAAAAAGAAAGGCCCTAACGCGATTTAGTATTTCAAATCAAGATCATTGCCACGCTGGCATTAGTCAATTACTGTTGTTGTTGTGATTAGGATGGTTGTGGGTCCCCCGACGGACTACGACTCGACATGACTTTTTGGCAAATTCGGCTTTGACAGATTTCAACAAGTTTTTCGGGTAGTAAAGTAAACAGTAATTTACATTAAATAAATTCACTGTTACCATGACAATAATTCTGTCTTATATAAGTTATTTTTAGACGATTTTCAATGGTTAGGATAAAGCTTAAAATTTAAGTTTTAAACCCCCCAAAACATTTTTAATGGTTGGGCTAGTTTAAGCCATGGGAAGAAATTTTAACTTAAAAAAAAATTGGGCCAAATTCCCAAAATTTAAGCCAGATAAATGTTGGTGGGTCCCATGTGCGCGTAGACGTGCCAAGCAAAGAATGGAAGCTGCAGCTCTCACACGCGCCACTTCCTCTCACTCGGCAAGGTTGCAGCAGCTGGGACCCAGCGCTGACAGCTTTGTCATCCACTATTTCAGAGCCCAGCGGCTCTTTGTTGATCTAACGGCTGGAATTATTTGACCGTTGGTTGATCCAACAGTCACGATTCAATTTTTTTTTTAAATAAAATTTATAAATACATTAAATCCAACGGCTGAGATCGATTTTGAGCAAATCTAACGGTAAAAAAAAAATTTTGCCGGCCCAAAATTAAATTCAACGGCTAAAACAATTTTTTTTTAATTATTTAAATCAAAACTCGCCCAAAAACCCTATAAATACCTATGTCTATATCTCCAAGTCCACCACCAAGTCAAGGACCAAATCAACCAAATCCCTACGAATATTATTAGTATTAGTAATTATTGTAATTTTTATTTATTGTTTTAATTATCGTTTATTAATCTTTGTTTAGTGTTTTAATTATCGTTTCTATTAGTAATTGTTGTAAGATTGAAGTATATTATGTAGAACTATTTCAAGTATTAAATTTAAATCTTTATCTTTATAAAAAAAAAATAAACATATTCAATTTGAAAGAGTAACACACAAACACACATAATTTTATTACAATTCCATGGGGTAGGTTATGTGATTTTTCATTAATTATCGGAATTTAAATTTTTTTTAGGTTAAAATGTTCATAAAAATAAATTAAGATAATGTAAATAATTTTATTTTTTAAAAAGTTACCGAAAAACAAAATTATACTACAATCATTCTTTAATAATCTCGGCTTAAAATTTTAAGCCAGAACCATTGGAGGAGAAAAAATATTTCTGGGTTAAGACTTAAAATTTTATGGGCTAAAATTTTAAGTTTTATCCCAAACAATTGGAGATGGAGTGAGGGTAGATACTGGGATGTGCAGGCCTACTATGATTTTCAAACGACATTTCTCTCTTTTTTCTTCAAGAAATTGGTCAAAATGATCGTTTTTCAAATCTTAATTGTTAATGACCAATTTTTTAATATGTTGTCGATATATGTTTACTATGCCTTCAAACTACAATATTTCATAAAGACAATATTGTATCATCAAATATCCTCTTACCCCCAATTGTCATTCCTTTTGAGCACAAGTCCTTGACCAAAACCGAAAAGCTCTCCGAACTAATGTAATTGAGACGTTTTAAATTCGATTATCGCCAAAAGATAAGCTCGAGTGGAGTTATTATGAGTAGTCATCATTTATTTCAATTTTCAACCTTCCAAGTGGAGTTATTATAATATAAAAACATGGAATGAATAATGTGGTAGCATATAAAATGACTTGCACTTGACAAACATTTACTTGGCAGTTGGCACTGTGGCAAATGTTACATACTGGGATTCCCAGTGTGACACAACTTCTGGGAATTGGAATCAAATTTGAAGCTGCTCGTAAGACAAAGGATCAGCTCGAGTGATAAACATTCCGATGACGAAAATTCGAGTGAAGGAGAATGTTTCTTCAGAAACAAATTATAGATACCGAGTTGGCTGGTTTCTTCAGCAGGCTTTGCAAGGACACCGAACCCAACTCTTTCATTTACTCAGCTCTCGCCATACAAGTGTTTCGATATCACCAGCGTAACCGCCCAAGGACGTTCCTAGCAAGAATCAAAAGGGATTATTTATACAACCTGTCATCAATCTGGGCAGTTTCCAACGCGGTCGTGTTTGTTCTCCTTCTTACCTTCATATATAGCGTTCTCTCCTACTACCAGTAAACCCTCCGAGAACCGATTCTGGTTGGTTTTTATGTTTTTCCATCTTCTTCCTTCTTTTCAATGTCTTGCATGCAAAAGTTGCGAAATAATGAACTGTAAGGTAAAAACCATTCAATTGCTAGTTGGCATTTCTTCTTCCTTGACTGAACCAACATACATAACATGGAGTTCGAACCCAGAAGTCACTCAATTTGGTTCTCCTCCGATCCCAAAAGAAAACAAAAGCATATTCGAGCTTCAGGTCGAAGGAAAAGATCAGGCAGACCACAGACGATACAAAAGCATAAGAAATTGATGTTCTTGATCCTCAAGAGTTTACTTACTTCTTCATGACTCCATCATATTCATTAAAAGCTAGTTGCCAATTAGAACCTTAAACCTTTGATTACTGGTTTGTACCACTATCAAGTACCCTAATTTCTTTCCCCAAATGAACATAAATGTTCATCTAACACCCTTCTGTAATTATCTACATCAACCACCGTGCATCTCTTACACATATCGTCAAATATCCTCTCAGCCTCAACGACCATCCCTTTCGCACATAACTCCTTAACGAAAACCGAAAAGCTCTCCAAACTAATACTGTATTTAGCATCCACTGCTCCACAGAAAGCCTGCATTGCCATTTTCACATTGCCATCCTCACAATAACCCTTAATCACGCAACTGTAGAGGGCGGTATCAAGCTCATGACCATTCCGAAGCATGTCATAAACAAGCTCTTCAACTTCTCCCATTCTACCTCTGATATCACAAAGACTACTTATCACTGTGTTATACGAAAAGAAATTTGGAGAGCAACCCATTTGTGGCATCTGCTTCAGAAGAACAATAGCTCTTTCCAGGTCCCTGTTTTCCACAAGAAACGCGAGCAATCTATTGAAGTTTGAAACACCTGGATCTAGACCTCTCATCCTCATTTCCCTCAAAAGGGAAACCGCTCCATCCAATTTTCTCATCTTACAGTACTCATTAAAAACAACCCCGTATGCTGCCACATCCGGTTTCATCCCAAGACTCACTATATCTTTAAGATGTTTAGCGGCGTCGTCAGCCCTCCCCGCAATGCAAAGCCCTTTCAAGATAGTCGTATGTGTTGCTATATCGTCCTTCACACCATCTAACCTCATCTTTGTCACCATCCTCTTTGCCTCACTAACATTCCCACTCAAACACAAACCATGAATTAAAGCATTGTAAGTAAACAGATTAGGCTCACAACCCTGCTTCTTCATTTCACTCATACACTTCATCGCCTCCTCCAACTCGCCTTTCTTACAATACCCATCAATCAAAGTTGTATAAGTTACCGTCCCAGGCAAGCAATTCTTACTCTCCCTCATCCGACTCAAAACCCTAATCGCACTATCGAAATCACCCGTCTTACAAAACCCATGAATCATAGTATTGTAAGTAATCATATTCGGCTCACAAGTCATTTCGTCAAACACCTTCCGGGCGCTCTCGATTTCACCCCTTTTGCAAAACCCTCTGATCATTATCGTACAAGTCGAAACATCCGGCTTCACCAGACCTTCCTTCATAATCTGATCATAAATTGCCTTAGCTAAACTCATCCTGTTAGCCCTAACCAACACACCCAAAATCGCATTGTACGAAAACAAGCATTTCCCATTCTCAATCAATTTGGCCTTGTGAAACCAATCCACGGCGGCTCTGATATCGCCCCGCCCGCCGTGAGCGGTAATGAACCTTCCGAGCAAGAAATCGTAGAGTCTGTTGGATTCTTGAAGGAGCGAGGCGGCGGTGGAGAATAGAGAGTGGGAGAGGAGGAGGTCAGTGATGGCCAAGTAGCAGTTGTGAGTGTGGGAATAGTTGTTGGGATTAGGGTTAGGGTTTGAGGCCCATTTGAAGAAGAAGAGGGCATGGTAGGGGTTGGTCTGAGATTTGATTACTTGGGTAACAAGTCTTGGGTTCAGGTGAGGAGAGAATTGGTTAAGAGGGGCTGAGCTGAGATTTGAGGGGTTGGGTTTTTGGGGATTTAGGGTTTGCAGAAGGGAGGTTATGGAGGTTAAGAGAGAGAGATTTGGAGATGTGTGAGATGGATTTTTTAGGGTTCTTGCTGGCGCGGCCATTGATTTTCCGAGGACCTTTCTTCCAGGGGAAGAAGACGGTGACTTGGTGTGTTTCTAATTTGAGAGGGAACAGAGTTTTCACTCTTTGGCGCTTCTAGTCACAGCTTAAAATGAGCAAATGCTTTTACATTAAGCACTTTGAAGTGCTTTTTGAACAAGCAGAAAAATGTTACATTTGAACAGAGCCATTTTAGACCAATAGATAGTGTTGTGATCTTAGAGTGGAGTTACACCACTCAATGAACCAAATTTATCATTCATTATGCTCGTCAATGAGTCACAACGATGATATTTTTAAGTGTTCCTATTGAGTATGTATTGTACTGTGGTGGACCTCAGATATTGAAATATTTGGTTTTGAATATGCTTTTGAAGAAATGTCTATTCCATAAAGTAATTTGACTAGACATACTTCTAAACACGCCCTTACATACTTAAAATTGTAATTTTACTCAAGTACTTTCAAACACGCTCTTATGTACTTAAATTCTTTTGTAAAACAATATTCTAAACTGCTATATCTATGAAGAAAAAAGTTTAAACTCGCAAGAAATACACTACCTAAACCAACTGACCTAACTCACATCTGTCACACCGTAATCAAATATTTGTGTTTAACAAAAAAGTGAACACCACCACACCAGACTTTTAGCGCAAATTTATCAACAAATGCGATTAAAAAATACAAATTTTTAGCATTCTTTGGATTCAAACTGAATGATGCTACATATCTTACATTTTATGTTATGATGTTGGTGATCACATTCATAGTTCATTAGGGCAAAGCCCCTCTTTTTGTGACGATTTAAGTGTCATTAGCTGCAACTAGCAAACTTAACACGATCACATTGTTCTTGGGGGACAGCATCCGCTAGGCGGTCGGAGGGTAGCGACGCCAACAGTTTTCGGAGCGATTCGAAGTAAATGGTTAGACCATGCCATGAGGTGGAACTGAACTCTGTCCATCTGATCGATCGCCGAGTGGAGAGTCTCTTTAATTTCGGTGTGATCACAACAATGTATGTGGCCGGCGGAGCTGACATATGAAGGCATCAAGCTCTTGCCTTCTAACCTGGATATCACAAGCTGGTAACCACTTGCATACGCTTCCTCATGAAGGCTGCCAAGCCCTGATCGATCCGCGGCCGAGCCTTTCGCTACCGAGTGTATGCAAATCAAGCCCTGCATTTATTTTTAGAGCATAAAAAATTGTAACATCAGTTCATGTACATTCAATTGTGTTTGTATGTCATATGTATTCGTGTGACAGAATTTTCGACAATGTCTAACCTCTTCGGTTCGTTTAATGTCCAATCCAAACCGCGATTCGCCAGGTTCAGGTATCAATTCGATCAACATTTCTGCAACTCCAGGCATAAACCAAAGTCTTATACCCTGCGCGATTTGGACCGTCGTTGTGTGGTTTTGTTGCTGCTTATTCCAACTCATTTCCTTTTCTAATAAATTATTCTTATCCTTCAAGTAACAAGAAATGGAAATTAATCGAACCGATTAATAACTGGTTACTAGCTAGAAATTCAGCACGAGTGAAAAGAGAGACTGATATTATACCGCTGACACGATCTGTTCTGTTTGGATGTTCACGAAAATAAGCGGAGCTCCGGAAGCAACTGCTGCAGAAAACCAAGCCATGCACCGGACTGTTGTGGCCTCCGTGCAGTACTCGCCCCGCAGCGGCATGAACAGAATTGAGCTAACGATCGTGCACCGTTGATCGGGCAAGTAGCTGTCAACTTTCATCTTCCAGTCATATTTAACTCCCCTTTTGTTGTATCCCCTGTATTCCACATTCACCAAACTCCTGCTCATTTCTGCAAAATCACATAAATCGCAATGAAAGAAAGGTCGCTGGTTTCGACCATCAAAGTTTTCTTAACTCATGAATGAATGTACAATCTTTATTTAAATAGTGTGACATGTTATGTTATCAGACTGAAAAATTAAAACCGTAAATTATGTAGAATGAAAACAAACAATGTGCGATTTTGATGCACAGTATGAGGGTGAGACATATTACATTATCGGACTGTGAATCATAATCGTTGATTACGTGGAATGAAAACAAAATGTGCAATCCTGATTAACAGTAAGATGACATAACAAATCGGACATCTTATAAGATATCGTACACTAAATAATTGGCGAAGAAAAACGTACCTTGCAGCTCAGTGCAGTGATCCGAGGTCAAGTCCCCCAAAACTGCAACATGCCTATCATCCGTAGCCGCTTTGATCGTATACTTTTTCTGAAGCATCGAAAGCCTCTCAGCCACGATGCGCGTCCGGAGCTTGAGAGTGCTGTCACCCCTTCTCACCTTCACCCAAATGACCTCTACATTGCTGAACTTAGCGAGCTGCGACGTAAGCTCTGCCTTGGCTTTCGTAGGCACAAAAAACTCATCGCCAATATGGTCGCTGCTCTCGGAATTATAAACCCCTTCGATGATGTCCCCGGGCAATGGCATGCTCTCGTCCCACTCTCCCGACTCCTCTTGCTTCACTTGCCTCACGCAAACCAGTGTCGTTGCAGTACCGGCCATATTTTTCCTCTTCAGAGTGCAGAAGCTGCTTCCCATTATCTTACCGAACGAATTCGACGAAGACATAGTTCGTGGAGACCTTAGGAATCTCCATCCACGTTCGAACACTCCAACGTTAATTTTCGGTTACTTCGCCGTACTCACGGTGAGGTACATTGTCATCCTTCTGAGGATGTATTTATGTTATTATATAATGATGATGTCTAGAGAGCCGGCTGGCCATTTTACATGGGATTTTATGTAAAAAAAAATTAAAGAGCAAAAAAAAAAAATAGTATAATAAATCCATAACTAACGTCAAACATCTGCAATTGTATGGTCATTTCCTGTACATGTTGCTTTCAATCTCTCAAGATATTAATCACATTCCCTCGATAAAAAATATATAAGAAAAAGTTATCTAGAAAACAAAAGGAAATAATAGATGGGACTACTCTCAAATACAAAATTGGGTGGCGACATTCGAACTAGGTCATCCATAACGCACCTCTCAGAAAAACATCGAACTCTCTGTATTTTGGTCTCACCCGACTCCATACTGATCCAAAATTAGGGTGAGAAGATATGTACTTTATTCACATTATGGTACAAGTTCCGCTATTTCTCTTTCAAGCCTAGAGATTTCAGCTTCAGCATGAACCCTTGTGTTTGCATCGTCGGAATCTAAACTCGATCTCAACCTCGAAATCTTCCTGTTGATGCTTCGAATCTGCGTGTGTGATCCAAAAAATGAAAGGGTAAGGAAAATAAAACATACAAATTAAAAATAATTCTATGAAGGACTTTATAGAGGAGGACAAACCTTTCTAGAGGGCCATCTATTTAATCCGTTTCGGCGGCATATCCTTTTCACAACAGTAGGGCATACCTTCAATCTCCTAGCAGCTTTTTCGATCGGAAGATGGAAGTAACCACGAAGATCGTCCAATGTCATGTTTGCTGTTCTCTCCCTCTGCACTACTTCCACAGCATTACACAAACCAAAATGTTAAAAAAATATACTTATATCATATTGTAGCTAAATGTACTTAGAGAAGTAAATTAGTGACACAAATTAAGATAAATTTACATGATTTAAGAGCTTTTGGAATGAAAAAAAAGGTTAACAACAACCTGTGCTGCAAGAGAAATCCTCTCGTTCTCATCCTCGGCCGCCTCTGGTTGACCAGCAGCGGGTTGTTGTTGTTCCACTTCACCGACTCTTCCTGAAATTGAAAAAAAAATACTCAAGTAACCAATATATGAACATTAAATTTTCCGAATGATATCAAACACGCGAACCTGAATTTAAAGGAGATGGCGGGAAAGTGAAGTCATCGGTGTTTAGAATGTCATCCCACTCGAGTCCAACGCAGAGGGCCTCGTAAAAGACTGACATTGGATCTTGCTGCAGAATGTAGCCCTCTAGCTTTCTCTCTAGGCAGTACTGCATCAAAAATTGCTTCACCTCCTCTATGCTTTTCTTGCAAAAACTAATTTCCGAATCGAAAAAAAATATTTAGTCTTTTCGTTAAATGAATCACACACTTCGAATTGAGAGGCGACTAAACAAACAGGGTCGAAAAAACTTACTCAAACATTTGATACTGATGATTGTCGGAAGAATTCACATCGAAACTGTGGAGAATTGCATGACTGATCATACCGAACCTTCCATGAATATCAAGTTTCATAACACGGTTGCCTTTCCACACAAGATGAAAATAAAATCAATACCCTAATCAACACTTGAACCGAACAGTACCCACCAAACCGATACTAATTTACACGAAAAATCAACGTAAAACTTACCATTCAAGTGTATGATTTCCCTAAGCAGTTGGCAACAACTGCAATTAAATGGAACCGCTATCGCAGGCCAAACCGAAAGCGGCCTCGGATCACCAAAACCCTGATTCTGCTCATTGGTGTCCCCTCTCGGAGGACTAGTACCGCTCGATTCTCCGATAATCTGCGAGGGACCGGCTTGCGAATCAACGTTCCCTCCGCCATTATTACACTGATTGAGGAATTCCCATGTCGCTTGATCCAACAAAGGGTCGTCCAAATCTTGGATTCCTTCATCAAACAGAGAAATTGGATTAGTAGGGCAAGTGACTCCCTCATCGTCCAATGGCGGTAACGGTACGTTCTCATCGAGGATCGGATGTTCGGAATCGTACAGAAAGTTCATAATATCAGAACACGGGCCACTGTCGTACGGGTCATGGTACGGTACAACAGCCCTAGGATCTGCCATGCATCAAAAAAATTGTATCTATCTACAAAAAACTATACAATTCTCTGAAGTTTCAATGCGAAATGTTTCTTCAGATTTTAATTTTTTTCGTTTTTTTTGGTTTGATTTTTGCAAGTTTTGCCTAGACGGAAAGCAGAGGTTCTCGAGCACCAAAAACTTGGTGCTCGAGAGAAATTGAAACAGGGTTTTTTTCCAATTGGAAGTGAAAGTTTTGAGAGGGTGCGAAAGAAATAGAGGAACAAGGCGCGAGTGACAGTTAATTACCGTTTGAACAAGAGTCGGTTGGGATTTTTGAAAGGTGTTGAGGTCTGATCCGGTGCTATGAGTTCCACCGTCAAGATCTTGTTCCTTTGTTCTGAAGGGGTTTCCAGTGCAATTCGCCAGATCACACGGTTACCATTTTGAGATGATTTATGATTTTTATTTTTTGTTAATTACATTTTACACCTTCAAAGTTTGAGGTAATTTTTAAAATGGACCATGAGGTTTCAATTTTCTCACATTTTCCCCTAACGTTATGATATTGTATCAATTTACACCTTTTGTTTAATAAATTATTTAAATTTTCTTTTAGTTGATGATATAGTGAGTATGAAATCTATAACTAGGTTGACATGTAAGCCACATTTGTACCATATAGCTTAAAAAACTTATTAATTTAATAGATAATTAGACATTCAAATATACAAAATGTTAAATTGATACAATTTCAAAACTTTAGGAGTAATGTGAGAAAATTAAAACCTCATAGCCCAATTTAAAAATCACCTCAAATTTTACGGTGTAAAATGTAGTTAGCCCTTTTGTTGAGTTTTTTATTTTACTTGTATTTGATCCTTTTTGTTTTGTTGAAACTTATATTTGACCCTAATTACTCTTTTTGTATGTAAAAGACAGTCCATAAGCCAAATAATGTAGAATTAAAGCATAGTTGATCATGCACATGTGAGTTTGTTTGTTAAAATAATGCGCCTGTCCGTCTGAATTCGAGTTTATATTTTCTTTTTACATATATCATGAGTAATTTAGAATATCGTATTATCAAATAAGATAATTGTTTTTCAATGATAATTAATTATAACGCTTAATGTGATATGTATAAATCAGCTACCACATCTTATGATCCAAAATTTTGATCTCAAATTACAGTTTATTTAGCATAAATTTAATTATAAAAGGTCGGTAAATAAGATTGACATTCTTTGAATATCAATGAGAAAAGAGAATTTTGAATTTGAATTCAACATTGTAAGACAAATTAATATCACCAACACTAGACCAAGAATTAATTAGTTTTCTATGAGATTTCTTCCTTCCAATGAATCGAGAAAGTTGTAAAATAAGGGCTTCCATTAATTATATCTTGATTTACTTTTCGATCAATGAATTTCGGAAATGTGTAGATGTTTTTTTAATGTAAAAAAATTGACGGAAAGGACGACAATGAAATACGAGGTTAAGTTGGTGACCAAAATGCAAATTTTTGGAGTATATGAACAAAATTAGTCAGAAAAAAGGGTGAAAAGGGAAGGAAAATAACGTTTTAACCTCCCAAGGCCAAAAAATCAAAGTCCAAGTGATTTGGTGCTTTGAGAGAAAATGAAAGCAGCACTATCAACACTAATCAGCTCCAAGAATCTCACTCCTCACTCCTCCCCCTCCTCTCTCTGCCACTCCATTTGCCTCCGCCCGAAGCCTCTCTCTACTCCGCCGTATTTCCTCTCTCCAATCGCACCCTCCAAAGCCCTCACTTCCAACATCCGCATCGGTCTCAGCCGGAAGTCCCAACTCCGCACTGCAAATTTCTCGTCGGTGATGGCGTCGGCTTACAAGCCCGAAGAAGCCAGGGTCCCGCCTGCCCTTCCCCTGCCCACTCCTCCCGTCACCAAGGCAAGCTGTCTCTTTAATTTATGTGTGTATCTGGTGATTTTGTTGTGAATTTTTAGAATTTTGAGATTGAATTTGAATTGGGTTTTTTGTGCAGTTTAAGATTGGGCTGTGCCAATTGTCTGTGACGCCGGATAAGGAGAGGAACATTGCCCATGCTCGGAAAGCCATCGAGGACGCCGCCGGAAAGGGTGCCCAGCTTGTTCTCCTCCCTGTGAGTTTTACAGTTTTACTCTTCCACCCACTTTTACTCAGTGTTTGTTTTTGGGACATTCATACTGATATGCTAATTAAGCTTGCTGGTTCAAGTTAATTATGGATTATTAGGCTCCTATTGTTTGTTAAGTGTAGCAATATATGTTCGGAAATTTGGAAACTGTAATTTTCAGCTGATCGAATTTTCGATACCCACAAGAATAGTGTAGTTTGGAGTATGCATAGTTCTTTCGAGTAACCGAAAGGTTGGTGCTTTATTGGGTTTGTCCGCTTTTACCAACTAAGGATCGATTTGCCATCAAAGTAGGGGGTTGTATCAGAACAATTTTATGTTGCATAAAACCAGATGGCTATAGATAAACTTAATTTTTAAGAAATGTTCAGATTTTTGGCATTAAGTTGTGTTTGACGCTTTGTGTGTCAGGAAATTTGGAACGGTCCGTATTCAAATGACAGCTTTCCGGGTTATGCTGAGGACATTGATGCAGGTGGCGATGCATCTCCTTCAACAGCCATGCTGTCTGAAGTTGCTCAACGTCTGAAGATCACCATTGTTGGGGGATCTGTAGCGGAGCGTTCTGGGGATCTGTTGTACAATACTTCTTGTGTCTTTGGCACCGATGGAAAGCTGTTAGCTAAACACAGGAAGGTAATGCTTTAAGTTTAAACATAAAGGGATAAGTGATAGTATCAAGTGCAAGTTCTGTTAGAAAATATTGTCTTTTTCTCATATAATTGTAAGTTTATTTTGAAAAATTGCTACAGCATGGCTGCTGCCTTCGGATGGTCTGGATTAAAAAATTGTTCTTTTAATTTGCTTTATACATGTGGAAGACACTTTTTCTTTGATTGCACCTTCAGGGTTGGGACACTTGATGTTTTGAACATATAATGCTTACCTTTCAAGGGAAATTATGTGTCTTAGTCTTTTTTTCTTATCGTTTTAGTAACAAAGATCATGGCATATGGTCACAGATACACTTATTTGATATTGATATCCCTGGGAAGATTACCTTCATTGAATCAAAGACTCTCACAGCAGGGCAGACTCCTACCATTGTTGATACAGGTTTGAAGTTCGTTCTCTGCAGTAGTTTTGTTCATTGGTTCTTTCTTTTACACAAACACCTATTCCGTTGGAGAACGAAGTTATTTCATTCATTATTGATGGGATAGTAACCATGAATTGGTTTGTGCAGAAGTTGGGCGTATTGGCATAGGTATCTGTTATGACATTAGGTTTCAGGAACTAGCAATGATTTATGGGGCAAGAGGTTAGCCGTTTTTTTTTCTTTCCATGGACATGAAATTTGTTTCCACTTTTTGGGCATTACTAAACTGATAAAATTAAGGGCTTTTCTTTCTGTAGTCAGTACACCTAATCCTTTGAGATTTAATAAAATTCAAGTACATGAAATCTACCGCTGGATTCTTCTTTGCAGTTCAATTAATCTGCTTTTTGTTAAAAAGGAAATGGAATTATTTCTCCTTTGTTGAATCCTCTCCAAGTGAAGGACTTCTGTGGTTGGAAATACCAAATGATAACAGTGTTAAGTTGTTGACATCAGGTGCTCACTTGATATGCTATCCTGGCGCTTTTAACATGACTACTGGACCGTTGCACTGGGAATTGTTGCAGAGGGCGAGGTATTAGTTACATTATTCCCTAATTCATATTCCTTAGAAACATTTTTCTACGATATGTTAAATTAATTTGTAGTTTTTTATATAGTCATTGTCACTGAGATTTGCCTTGCTGTATCTTGTGCAGGGCTACAGATAACCAGGTGCGGTAACATATGTCCTATATGAGATGCACATTACAGTTTACATTTGTTAATAAACTTGGAGTTAGTACAATGATAGAAACATTACTTTGTGATAGATTACATGACAAGAACCACAGTCAAGTCACTACTTTATGACGATTATGCCTTGATGGTCCTCCATGTTAACTCTTAACGATTTCTCATGGGTGATTTTCTGTGGGTTGTCAGCTATATGTAGCAACTTGTTCCCCTGCTCGGGATGTTGGATCTGGTTATGTGGCATGGGGCCACTCCACCCTTGTTGGACCAGTAAGTGGATATGTATTTTTAGCTTTATGATGCATGCTTCCTTTGGATCTTTGCTAGAGCCATTCACTCCTGTACTCCATTTACTTGTTTAAAGTTCCCCCTTTCTACCTTTTAGTAATAGAACAAGTGTCTGCGTCTGCATTTTCGTGCTTGTTTTTGGGATGGCAAGTTATTTATAGATGAAAATCTGACTAAAAGAATTGAATGTGGTAGTTTGGAGAAGTACTGGCAACGACAGAACATGAAGAGGCAATAATCATAGCCGAGATAGATTATTCAATTATTGGGCTTAGAAGGTGATGTGGTTTTCAACCTATAGTCTTCTTTTTCCTATGCACGAATGTTGATAGATTTACCGATGAAATATTTTTCGCTACTTTATAATTAAAGTACTTAAAATAAATTTGTTTTGAATTATTCAGGACGAACCTCCCTTTACTGAAGCAAAGACGAGGCGATCTTTACCAGTTGGTAGACGTTCAGAGGTTGAATTCTCAATGATTACAGATGGGTAGAAGATTCCTATTACGCCTCAAGGAAGGAAAGTGTCGGAGACAAATTGCATTTCTTAATACAAATAATGAGAGCCCGTTATTATCATCGAAAACTCGAATTATTGTCTGTATTTATTTAGTAACAAAGGGGAAGCGAACCCTTAACAACGCGTGTTGTGAACTTAAACCAGGCTCGAGCTTATCAAATCTCAGTTTCAGATTGCTGTAATCCTTCTCCAAGATATTGGGGAGTTGAGAACCAGAGTTGGTAAACTCGTTAAGATGTCTGTGGGCTTAATGCTGTAGAATTGCGAAAAATCCGTTGGATTGGGCCAAGGCCGATTCACTCTACATCCAATGTTGGACTGATGAATTTCTTCCAACATTGGCAAGTTAAGTATTACGAGAACAAGAGCTAGTTGATACAATACGACCCAGTATGGTGAGTATGGTCCCTTCTCGCAATTATACGATAGCGTTTACAGTTAAACAATGGATTCCGCCATCCGTCAAAGTATTGTAAAAGAGATTCGACCAACCCGGCAAAGAAGAATTTTCATGTCGAAGCTTTAAACTGATGTTTTCTTCGTGTTTGGTTGAAAGGCAGGGGAGTTGAGATTTTCAGCGACAACGTAAACTGGATGTCCAGTGAGAATATTGGAAGTAGGAGGACTGTAGGGCCTCTACAAAAGTATTGGGCCCTGGAATTGAATAGTCAGGGACAATTTACAAAAGGCCATAAATAATAATAGGCCCATCACAATGGAGCGGAATGATGTGCGCAACTCTGCACGTGAAGATGGAGACCCCAGGAAAGCGAGAGCGACTCTTTGATTGCTTTTGTAAGAAATATTTTTCTTGATAAGGGTTTCCGCTATAAAAAAACGTTTTTATTAGAAGCGCGTTATAATTTTTGATTGCTTTTGTAAGAAATATTTTTCTTGATAAGGGTTTCCGCTATAAAAAACGTTTTTATTAGAAGCGCGTTATAATTTTTATTAAGAGTTTAAGTACTTTTTTAGAAAGCACGTGAGAGTTTTTTATTTGGGGCTGCTTCAACAATTGGAAGGGCTAAAAGCGCTTGTAGCTTCCTTTGAGAGATAAACTTAAAATGCTTCTAGTTTATAAAATGTTTTTTGGAAAAGCACCTCTCAGAAAAATCCTTATAGCATAAACGTTAATGCCAAGAAGTGATTTCTAGAGAAGCAATCACAAAAGGGCCTAGTAGGTGCATCTTTAGTTTGCGCTATATGATCTAAAAACATTTTTTACCAAACAAAGTCAGAAGTGTTTTTGGTCAATAAAACACTTTTAACTCTTGATGACAAAAGTAGTCTCCAACAAATTCTTACATGAAATAGATATGCCAATGTGGTGGTGTGTTAAACTTTGTAATGTATTGTCATATATTTCAATTTTGTCACATGACATTGCATGATTGATTTCGGACACCTCCAAGAATGCAACCAGGTCATACAAAGAGCACGGAGTGCACTGCATCAGCCCTAGTCTTCACTCATCCACTATCTATCTCTCCTCAGCCAGACATAAACCTGAGAGAGAAGAGAGAAACCCTGGTCAGGAAGCTCGGAGAGGAACACAGAACAAAACCCTAGGGTGGCAGCAGCAAGGACAGTAAATATGCTGCCACTGCCACTGCCACTGCCACTGCCACTGCATGCTTTGTTGGGAAGGGAGAAAAAATAAAGAGCAAAGTCTCTCTCTTTGTTCATTATTCACTTCCTCTTCGGGATCTCCCCTCAACTGCTGCACATCTCTTTCACAATATCAAGTGCATGTTTGGCGTGATCATGATAAAGCCACTTCCAGTTTACCCAAATCATCAGACCAGAAAACAAAAGCATATACTTGTCCAAAATAAGAATAAAGTCACTTATTCCTTATTCATGGAAGCACTTTTAAGCGATAATATCTAGTAGAGGGAATTAAACTTGTGATTTCAAGTGTAAATGCACTCAATTAACTGTTCAAGTTACAAACTTCTGACATTTGTCTCATCTTTATTTTACCTGTTCTTGTAATTACATAAGTAACTTTCATTATATTGCAAAGATATTGTGTTCATAATCTGTTAAGCGTAAATTACAAATTTGAAACTTCTTCAAATAACTCAACTTGTGCGAAAACTTAAAACCACCCATAGAGGGCTAGTTTAGGGTAGATTAGCTAGGATTCGAGGACGAAACACGAGAAAGTATTTTTGTCTGTATACGTAACCACAATTGAACTACAATGACATTGTCCTACAATGCAATATTAATGTATCATATACAAACATAATTGTAACCGTTAAATTGACGAGTTCAAGTACTCTTCTCTAATTGATAGAGATAAAGTTAATCAAAACTTATTGAACTGTCCTCCCAATAGATAAGAATTCGCACTGAAAATGAAACTTCAACGACCGACTTCGACACTTGCATACCTAGACAAACACAAAGAACTCCACTCCTTACTTTTGGATGGATGTTAGATTTAGCTCATCTGACCAGATCAATAGAGGGCATCTCATCGATCCTACGGCGACCAGAGATGGACCCACATTGTGTTATATATATAAACATATACACACACACATATATATAAACACGCGAACACACACACACATATATATTAATTTCCCACAGAAATGAGGTGTTATCAGGTTTGTGCCCATGCTTTCTCACGTGGTTCTACGGCTCCAAAGATGCATGTTTGGGTCCCAAAACCCTAATAATGTTTACTGCCAACGTGAACATTACGCTTGCAGTTGCTCGAATGTCCAAGCAGACAAGCTGGATTCAGAAGCTGGGCTACCTGCCTGTGTTCTATATATAGCCCTGATATTTTTCACTACAAATTCATAATAAACGTACCAATCTATTCGGTGCTAGGCTGAGTCACGCATGCACGAGCTTATCTAATTATCAATGTTTGCCCAGTTTATAATGTATTAACAACCAAAATTAGCACATACACATGCGCGACTACTTTGTTTATATTTTATTTGTATGATAACGAACTCTTAAAACAAACGTGTAATCACAATCCCACTACTTAAACTCGTAATGTAAAATTTTAGATCGAAACTCATACCAAAGACTTAATAATTAAAACACTTAATGTTATTTTCTCCAATTTAGAGTGAACCCGATACAATCCAATCCTAATCACCAAACGTTGGACAAGGGATTAGGGTAATGTCCAGTCCACTATCATGCGTCAATAACTTCATCGTTTCATAATAAGAACACAGATTAGGGTTTGTCCCCCTAAGACCATCTCCAATGGTGGCCAAAGGCCAACATTTTTAGGCCATAGGCCTTTGGACTTGGTTCTCCAATGGTGGGCAACAAATAGGCCCAAGGTAACCCAACAGAAAAAAAGACACAAATTGGCCAAAGAATTGGCCCGGCCAAAAGGAGTGGGACCCGCCCTGCGAGTGGGCAAAGCGCGCGTGCAACGCACGCACAGAACCTTCAGACGCCAACGCGCCACACGCGCCTGGCAAAAACCAAAGAACGTGGCTGACGTCATGCGTTGTCGGCCACCCAATATATCCGTTGGAGATCAACGGCTGAGATCACTCGGCCGTTGGATCATCCAACGGTCAGATTTCAAACTTTTTTTTTTTTTTTTACTTTTAAATTTAATCCAACGGCTGTGATCAAATGAGATCAAATCTAACGGTAAAAAAAATCATCCAACGGCCCAAATTAAAATCCAACGGCTAAAATAATTAATAAAAAACATTTGTTCAGAAATTTCACCAAAAAACCCTATAAATACCCATTTATTTGGTTATACATCCACACAAAATCAATTTCCTTCCATTTCCTCATCCAAATTTCATTTTTCCTTCTACCCATTTCTAAATCATTTTAAACCCACTTCTAGATTAGCAATCTTCTTCTACCCACTTCCAAATTTTCATTCTCCTTCTACCCACTTCTACAAAAATTTCAAGATGCCAAATTTTCATTCTCCTTCTACCCACTTCTACAATAATAATTGCATTTTTTCGTACTTTATCGGAATTTAAATATTTTTAGGTCAAAATGTTCAGAAAATTAAGCTAAGTTAATCTAAACAAATACATTTTTTTTTAAAGTTAACGGAAAAAAAATATTAGGCTAAAACAATATTTAACAACTTTTCGGCCTAAAATTTAGGCCACACCATTGGAGAGAAAATGCAGTTTCTGGCCAAAGGCCAAAAGCCAAAGGTCAATATTTGTTATTGGCCATAGGCCACCATTGGAGTTGGTCTAAGCATTTGAGAGTGGCACCCATCAAAGATAGAGACTCAAGAGCCTAGACACGTGGCAAGGACAATTGCTTAGGTGGTCTGCTCCTAAATAGCAGAAATAGGGAAACTGCACTGGCGTGCATGACGTATGCGTGTGAAGAAAGCCAAAGACAAAGAGTGCCCCATGTCCACACGTGTAAAAGGGCGGTGTCGTATTGGACAGAGCGAAGAGCATGTAAATGGTCCCCACACACACCCAATCAGTAGGGTCGAGCTACGCGTGATGCTCAAATCTGACCGTCCATTATTGGCGACCGTGTATATTTACGTAAGAAAACTGGAACTTTGACCCCACCAATGGTATCACAGTCCGTACTGCGTTTGGCTGTACGCTGATTTTAACGCTGCGTCTTGCTCCCCTTCTAAAGAAGGAAAAGAAACAGTAAAACAAGATCAGAAGAAGGTGAAAACAAATAAGTGTCGATCTTCTTTTAGGTGCCCAACATGCATACTAACAATAGAAAAATGTTTTGTTGCTATCTTTAAGTTGGTAAAACAGCAAAAATTTGACAGTATTGTGGATAAATTTCAGTGTTCTAAAAATCGGCCTAAGTGCTAGGCGGGGGTCTTCTTAGGGGATTGTTAGTAAATCGTTCTAAAAATCGGTTTAGTGTTAGGCGGGGGCCTAGGCGGTCCTAGGCGGCCTAGGCGGGGGCCTAGGCAGTCCTAGGCGGTGCTTTTATTTTTTATTTTTAAATGCAAAATGGTTTTCTGGGAAGAAAACTCAAAATCCCTAATTTCTCAATTCCCCATTTTGAGTTTGATACAGAGGGAATCTTGGAGGAAAATGGAGAATAAGAGATTGAGGCCTAGCCTTGCAACTTTATCTCTCCAAATTCTTAATATAAGTATAGTTTTTTATTTTTTTAAAGTGTAAATACACTTATTTATATGATATTAATAAATTTATTTAAATCCGCCTAGTCCGCCTAGGCCCCCGCTTAGGCGCTAGGCCCCTGTTCGCCGCCCGACTAGCGCCTAACGCTTTTTAGAACCTTGGTAAATTTTGCTAAAATACCTAGTTCAATTTAGTATCTTAACATAAACATGTATGTATTTAGATAAAAATTAAAATTTGATAATAGAACATTACTCGGGATATTAGCGCACATAATATATGCTACATATCATTATTTGATGGATCGATCCAGATAAATGTCACGATTGGGAATGTTAATTTCAGATTTGATTATATATGTCCGTATTATCCATAACAAAGAAGAAGCTTGGAAATTATGCAAAAGAATTAAAGTTGTAGGTCTCACTTTAAAGGCACATTCAGTCAAGTTCAAGGAAGGTGCTCTGATAGCAATATTTTTCTCAACTTAATGCATTGGTTCGAGTCGTTTGACCAAAGTTTCAAACATAGGGCCTACATATTAAATCTCTCTATCATCTTAGCAATACTATCTAATAAGTATTTTTCTCCACTTATAAAGGAAAAGTCTTAAGTTTAACGTTTGTAGATGACAAGTAACGAGTTTGATTTATAAATAATTATCGCTGACCTATTGTGTGGTATAGTCTAAATCTCTCACCTTATAATATAAATGTATTGATGTATTCAAATATGTGTGTGTCTCTCTATATATATTATAAATAATCTCTCCAACATCCATGACCATCAGATCGTGAAAGTACATAAGATCATTGTCTAATTGTTGGGTGGAAGCCACCTTACAATGTATCTTATTATAAACCCTAACCCAAGTGGCTGGGATACTGTTTGAAACCCGATTAAGAGACCAAATCAAAGACCTTTCTGTGTCACACCACTTTATATCATACGGTTAGGGTGCATAAAGGGCTATGGATGTTGCAGGTATCATAGCATATGTCTTTGGATGGATGAACATGAACAAACAAAAATGGCTAAAACATGTGATACTGGCTAGGGTTTCGGGGGCAGATCCTTGGTTCCCATGTAATATAATTGGTGGGGTTTGTTGGATCTTGATATGTAAGTCCAAAGCCATCCTTTTCATCTTAGTTAATGGTTTTGTTTGTTTGATCAACTAGGAAGGAAGAAATATATAAATCGTACTCTTGCATATGATAACCCTAGGTAGCTTAGTTTACTGCTTAATTACTAGTTCATATAATGTGGACATGGTTATCTGGTATTGGTTGGTTCTGGGTAGGGTTTGATCAATTAAATGCACTAAAGTGTTTTCCAAGCTCTAATTATCAGTAATTTTTTAGTGTGACTGTTAACCCTTCATTTTACACTGAACTCACATTATAACATATATATGTATTTTTTTTAGCATTATACCTTTTGTTTTCGGTCAAGCTTTTATATTATACCCTGGGCGCATAAAATATCAACTATGTAGGTCATTCATCTTATAACATGTAGATTAGTAATACAATGACAATGTGACAATCACACTCAAAAACTTCTTCAGCATGTGTTTTGATACAATGAATAGTCTATTGTAAATTAAGGCTCGTTTGGGAAGTGCTTTTAAATTACTGAAAGCGCTTTTAAAGAAAATATTTTTGAAACCAATATATCCTTAGTAAAAATACAAGTTAATCATAGAAAAAGCATTTAAAGTGCTTTTGGAACCCAAAAACATGTTCTCTAAAAGCGTTTTCAGTCATTTAAAAACACTTCCCAAACGAGTTTATAACCTTTAACTACGGAGAGGAGGTTTTGAACTTGAGTGTAGAGAGACGAACATACTACTCTAGCCCAAATATGCATTGGAATAAAACATATCTTTCTCTCACAATCATCTCATCACCTGCTTGATCCCATAACTTCTAGGCTTATTATACATGGTAAATTGACAACAAGATGTTGAGCACATTATGGAATGGAATCAGTTTTAACTTGTAGAAAAAGTCAACCCTTTGAGTTTTTAACTTCATTAAGGCTCCAGAGAGCCGTTTTTAACTTGATTAGAAGCTCCCCAGTTGAATTTCCATGATTAAAGGCCAATTTTACAGGCTCCTTCAATAAATCAACCGCGGTTAAAGGCTAATTTCCCATGATTACAAAGGCCTTCTCTTCTTTCATCCACTCGTATTCGCTTTTTTACCTGTCGTTTCCATTTTATTTTGGGTAACAGAGCTTTACCACTTTCAAATTCAAAATATCATAATAACATTAACAAAGCAAAATGGGGCCCCTCAACTCTTATAAGAATCACTTCAAGAAAGAAAAAAAAATTTATTCTGTAATTCTTTAGTTATTTCCACCAGTATCTTTTGTTGGTAAATCCATCTGTTTATCTTTTGTTTTCTTATTAACCTCTCTCTAATCCATTTTTCAATTCATGCAAACGTTGACGGTTATATAATTTACGTAACATATTTTTTCGTAAACAATTTAATTGATATTTTGGTTCTACCTAAACAGTGTAATATGGTTTTATGGGATTTGTTTGTACCTTTGTTTAGATTAAAAAATCCATAAAAACACGATTAAAAAAAGATGTTATTCCAATAATTTAAATGTCATACCTACCACAACTGATAAAGAATAAAAAAGAAGAACAAGCATTTGAAAATAACTTCAACTTCCACCACATTAACACCTTCCCTTTTTTTTTATATAATCAATTAAAATACCTTTTTATAAAACATTCGCACGAAATTCCAAAACTTGATTATTATTATCACAACCGCTGATGTAATTAATAGTTTTGAATGGAATAAGGACTCCGATTCAAACTTTATTAATTTACCACCCAAAATATTGGATCATATTCAGCTACCAAACATGATCACAATAACAACAATTTAAATTGCCCTCGTTTCAATTAAATAATTCAATTTTTTTTGTCAAATTAAATAATTCAATTAACTTAGCTTTTTTATTCACTCTCAATCATCTGCACCTTCATTTGACAAAAAAAAAATCATCTGCACCTTCAAGGCCCCAGCTTCAAAAAAGCGTTTTAACTTTAAATAATAATAATAATAATAATAATAATAGAGTTTAGAAATTGCAATACTAGACACTAAAGTCACGGATTAGTGAATTTTCGTACTTATGAGTTATTATTTTTTAAATTCGACGCCGCTAATGGTAGTATCAATTCATTAGATTACCATATTGTACCTAAATAAATTCTCATCCTTTTTAGTCTTTAGTGTAAAATATAATTTTATACCAATAAAAGATTTGCAATAATCCTGTATGTGCCTTCCACAAATTACCCACGAACAACCAAAAATTTACCTCACCCTAGAAAAAAAAGTAAAAAATAAAAAACTTTACCTCACAACAAGACGTAGGCCCGCCAATTATTACTAGGGTTACAGCAACTGTCGTGTACGAGTGCTTTGTCTGTACCATAACAGGCATTGTCCTCCTCCAAACACGATCAACGGCTTCAAATTCGACTTGGAAGGTCGAGACATCAAAGGCTCAGAGCGTCATTTCCTCGTCAAAAGAGGGGTAATTTAGGCACATCAAAAAAGGAAATTCCAAGCCACGTCATCGGATGCCAATCTGGCATTGGCTCCAATTAGGGTGGACATGCACGCGCGTGTCGAGCTTTATAAACCCTTCCCCTCTCTTCCCCTGTTCCTCACTCCATCTCCAAGGCGTGCCATTTCGCTCTCATTGCCCTTTCTCTCTCTACTCTCTCTCTCTAAACAACAAGACAAGCATCAATTGCTTTGTTTCTTCATGCGTCCTTCTCTTCATTCCCTAAACCCAGAAATTCTAACACTTTTTGTAATGGCATTGGCAAATATTAGACGAGCATAACTACACATCAAGATTAAGTCATCGGATTATCAATTCGGTCGCTCGGCTCAAACATTGTCCATTCTCTCTCTCTCTCCCTAATTTTTCTCGCACATAAATTTCCCCACCCTCCAATTCCACTGCAGCTTTTGATTCTCTCTCAGCCGACACAAAAAAGTCACTAAAGCTACAGTTCCTGTAGCTAAAAACCTCAAATTATACATTTCTAGCTTCATTTCTCAACAAACAAAAATGTCAAGGTGGGAAAATACACTGAGAGAAGACAGATACAGGCACCAAAAGAAAAACCCTTCTTTCTCATCCTCTCTACTGGACAAAATTTACCGTTCGATCGACGAGGGTTCTCCGAGAAACCGAGAGGATTCAATGTTTTACAACGAAACAATGCCGAAGAAACAGAGCAAAAGCGGTGCGAAAAGTGGCAGAGGAGTCGAAGAAGACGAGATGCTGAGCCTCCGCCGAGCTTGTTTGATCGAGAAATGGATGGAAAAGAAGGTCAGTCAGAAGAAGGTCGGAGTACAAAGAAGACAGTATTTGGGTGAATTGGACCGAAAATTAGACCGTGATCACGACCGTGATCTCGATGCTCTATTTTTCAGTTCCACTTCCAGCTCCTCGGATTCAAGCTCCGGCGGTTTCTCCTCCTCGGACGCTGAGTCAATGTTCGGGTCTAAGTCGAGGTCCTCCTGTTTCGCACCGCCGCGCCCAAAGCAGGTTCGCACCAGCGTCTCGGCCGGGTCGGTGAAAGCAGAGGAAAAAACAGAGAGAAAAACAGAGAGGAAACAGAGGACTCTGTTTTATGAACAGAGGGAAGTGCACATGTTTGATGACTATAATTACAGTTGCGCCTCAGAGCCGACTCCGAAGCTCGATGAAGGCATAATTAAGTCGAAATCGAGAGCATTGAAGATTTACAGCAATTTAAAGAAGGTGAAACAGCCGCTTTCTCCTGGCGGCCGCGTTGCGAATTTCCTGAATTCAATCTTCACTGCAGGGCAGACCAAGAAAACAAAGAGCACTTCATCAATTGGAGGTTACGAGGAAGCGAGTGCGGAGAGGAAACTGAAATCAGGGCAAGACTCGACATGCTCTTCGGCTTCTTCGTTTTCGAGATCATGTTTGAGTAAGAACTCGCCATCTACGAGAGAAAAACTGCGAAATGGGGTTAAAAGATCGGTTCATTTCTACCCAGTGAGTGTGATTGTTGACGAAGATTGCAGGCCTTGTGGACACAAATGCTTGTACGAAGGGGAGGATCAAACCCTAATGCCGGTCACTGTTCCGACCGCATGGAAAATTGGTCGATCGCCGGCGAGAAAAGCGGAGGAGGAGCTTAAGCTTCAAGTGTTGGAGAAAAGCAGAAGAGTTGACGAAGCGGCCAGAGAGATTTTGAGAGATTGCCATCGGAACCAAGTTAAGAATGAATTGGTGAGCAGAGATTGTCGCGACGGCGATGATGATGGTGATGATGATGATGCTGCTAGTTGTTCGAGTTCGGATCTTTTCGAGCTTGATCACCTTTCGGTGATCGGGAAAGAAAGGTATTTGGAAGAGCTTCCGGTGTACGAAACCACTCACGTTCGTACAAATCGCGCCATTGCTAATGGCTTAATAATGTAGTTAACAATGTAGTATTTTTTTTTTCTCTTCTAAGTTTCATTACAGCATATACAAGTATAGAACTAGATTTGTTCTTGATTAGTTTTCTCTTTGTTTTACTAACTAATGGAATTGGTTTTACGAGGGGATACAAAATTTGGCTCAACCCAATTCTTAATTTAAACATTATCATTCAAAAGATTATATGTTATTCTAAATTACTCTAATTTATGAGGTAGATGATCGACCTCGGGTAAAAAGAGTGTACACACTGTCTTTACTAACTGACCTAACTCACATCTAAGTTGTAAATTCTAATTCGACTTGGCAGATTTTAATGAGTGGTGCATATTGCAGCTTATTTGTTTGTGTGTGGGAAAAAGAAAGCTTTAAACTTGAAAGATTAAGAGGTTGGCAATCTGGGGATGTAAAAAAGGGAAAAAGTGAGGGAACAGAGAGTTTGATTTTCTGAAAAGAAAGAGAGGGGGGAATGGGGATGCGTTACATTCTGGATCATGATCAAACACTCAGACGGATACTGACAGAGAGCGGTGTTTGATACGGGAAAAAGGGAAGGGGAAGAAAGAAAAAAGCAAGAGAAAAATGAGAGATTCGATGATGCTCACCACAAGCAAGCAACCAAAGCAAGAAAATGAGAAATGATATGAAATGAAAGTTCGCTCTCCCGTAACCTGTTGATCAATGATACATGATTATTTACCGTTGAATTTGACATCAAGGGTTGATAGTAAAACAGTTAACTTACATATATGTATTTTCCACATTTGATATCAAATCTAACGAAGAGTGGAACATTTACGATGAAATAAAATGAAATTCATGAAAGAAAGATGGGGTGTGAGGGCAAAGGCAAAGGCAGATCTTCGCCCATGGGAATAGAGAAAGTGAAGTCCTAAAGCATTTGCTTTTGCTTCTTCTTTCTTTCTCTGGAATTGGATTTTTGTAAGTATTTTTTGGGAATTTGGCACCCTTGTTACTTGAACGTTGCGTTAGCATCCCCATCTCATCATCCCAAGAAAACATAAAGACACTTGTACTAAACCCTACTTAGGTCTTTGGGTTCATGGATTCCCCATCCTCTTCAAATTTCCAACTGTTCTTTTTCCCTTTCCTACAATTTTATCTTTACTAGTGCTTGCAAATTAGAAATCACGATTTGGTTTTGTGACACTTAGTTTTTATTTTGTTTTTGAAGATTATGAGTTTATCAATGAGAGGGGAGCTGACGATAATCGAACACGCGATTTTTTGTAAAAATCATGTGGCGTTGGCTCTAAGGAAGTGCAGGTAATACCAATGCACCACTTGTAAATGCTTTTAACTATATTAGTTTGTAGTTATTACACTTAAAATGAATCCCCATAAAAGAACTTAGATGTATGGCAAGTTAAAAATCATTGATGAGGTATTAGTCTCATGATATTTTTCTTCCCATGTTAACCCAAAAAAAAAAAAATTAGAGAAAGAAACCAACCAACACATTCTCTTCTATTTGTCATTCATAATTTTGGTATTTCTTCCCAAAATGAACCGAGGAGCAGATAAAAGATTGGGGTGGGGAGGTGATATATGCATACTGATTCTAATATGATTGAGAGGAATTAATGTCACACATACGTGAACTTGCGGTTGCATGATACATTCATACATATATGCTTTGCATGTGCAGCTGCCAACCATCGATACGTATTTATTATTATATCAACTACTACAAAATTTGAGGGGACGCGAGGACGAGTTGTAGAAATGATGATTTGCTGTAGCGACTAAGAAACTGATCGAACACGATTAAATTGAAAGATGCTTTGATTCTTGTACTTAACATTGGATTAAAGAAAACCCTAGAGAGTGTTAGAGGGTTCATTGTTAGTAGACCTAATAATGGCATATTAATAAATAAGTTTAGTAGTTATACGTGATGAGCATGCAGATGCAACTGTTGGTCTCAAATTCTTAATGCAAAGAATTGTAACTTAAGAAGGAATCTTTCTCTCTCGCTCTCTCTCTAAGTCAAACTTAGCATCATCATATGATTAACTATCTTTCTTTATCTATTTAAATATCTTTTTGAGAAAAATTCTTTTAATTTAAAGACTGTTTAGTCGTTTTCATTACTTGTTATCATAACAGCTTTGTTCGACACATATGAATGTCTAAACGTCTCCAACTTTAAAGATAATATTTGAATAATGATACAAAGAATGAACGATGCAATTATTCTTATTGTATGTAGAAATAATGCCACATTAGTAGGGAATGAAGACTTTCCTTCTTTTCAAAAATAAGAGAAGTATTGTCCTTCGAGGAATCCTACCACACAACTATTTTATGCTTTCTCAATCAGACACACAACTTTAGGGCTCCAAGGGTTGAAATTTATCAGTCGATTAACAAGATTAAGCAAGTTGATTAACAATGTTGATGAATTAATGAATTCAATTTTGGTTATGTTAGGGTAATTTTCCGTACAGTGGGTGAGGTGGGGGAAGTTGCCGGCAATAATTAGAAGAATAATGTGTGTGGTGTGGATGGAGAAGGAGAGTTGATACACTTGATAAACATACCACCTAACTGCTCGCTTACCACTTTTGGACCATCCTCAGTTTATAGCTTCTAGGCTTACAAATCCCTAATCATGTTCATAATTAATATTCCCCCTTCCACCCAATTGCTCGATTTTGGTTTTTTAACACCAAATTTAATGTATTTAAAATCATGATCGGGGACAAACTTGATCATCCCACAAAAGCAATATTCATGACAAATAAATGATACAAGGGTACGTAGTATGCATATTGACATCGCCTTTGTTTTTATCAAAGGTATATTTGAACTCAGTATGATCTCCGTCAACAAAGTAAACATATGAGTGTCGCTAGACCGAAATTGATGATGTGCAATATGAAAAAGTTTTAATAATCAACAACTATCGTCTCTTAGATTTGAACTCACGAATTTCTCAAACAAAGTACAGATTGAGTAGTGTTACTAAATCAAATGATGATGTTCAAATATGAACAATGTTTGAATAATTATACAAGTTTGAAAAACCAATCTCAGTAGTTGTATTGTTAAATTCCGAGACTGTGCTTCCTTTTTTTTTTTTTTTGCTGTTTTCTGGATATTTTTATGGCATCTTAAGTTGCAGTTGAAGTTCACTAGTCAAATCAAGCATACAAAACTCTACCATATAAATATAAATAGCTATTTAACATTCTCAAGTTTATTAAATAGCTATGGGAAAAAGGAATCTAGTTCCACCTTCCATTTACAATCCTCAAGCCCTAAGAAAGTTCATCAATTAACTCTTAGCTATTGGATCTCGACACTTCAGCTTGCAATCAAAGGACTTTTCGACCTTTAATCAATAATAAATTCAACAAACTACTGACCAAATTCAACATATATATATATATATATATATATAGATAGATTATACCGAATGCAAATTATAATATTTTTTTTCTGTTAGGGAAAACAACAATATAATGTGTAACAAAGAAACAAAAGTCACCCACCAGAATGCATGAGAGAACTAAATTCTTAAGATTATCTGCATACAAAACATTATACACACACATACACAAGTCATTTCTTAACAGCTATCATGTTCTGCGGTAGCAAAAGAAAAAAAATAAACAAATACAGTGAAATATATAAGAACTTCCTATATGATAAATACATTATTCCTACTATTGTCCTACTTGTGCATTTTAATTTCTATCCAACATGCATGATTTTTTTTTTCTTCTTATCAAACTATGAAATATATTGAACAAAACCGCGTGGAAGTGGGGAAAAGCCGAAAAGGGCGAGGACCGCCAGACTGACAGGCTGAGCCCTGCGCCCTGAGGGAGGGCCAGCTGCTCTCAATAAGATTACGATCGTTGAATGGTCCACAGTCTCCTCCTCCTCCTCAGTCCTCACTAGGTTAGGTTCCACTACTTTTATTTTTTGGCTATTTGGGTAGTGAAAGAGTAAAAGACAAAGTCACAAAAGCTAATGAGTGATTGTCGATCCCGAGGTTAAAATTCCACAAGCTTAATTGTTAGCACCATCGTCATCTCCTTTCTCCTACAAAAGTGATGATCTGTGACTTGAGAGTTGAAGTTCTCGCAGGACCACTTGCTTGTTATAACAGTTAGGGTTTCCAAGGATTCACATTCGTCTCTATCCCCCATTTACTTGCATGCATTTAAATATATAGCAATGACAATCTAACCTATTCATTGGACCCTTCATCGACTCCAATTATGTCGAAGGGTTTCGCTAGCGTCAATCTGAAATAAACCCTAAACCTTACAATGCTAGCTCATCTATTGATATATCATTGCAAGATAGATTTCACTCGCGTCAATTATATTAATTGATACGTGTCACTATCTAATGTGTTTGATTTAGTGACAGGCAGCATCATCTGATACATTGAGTTGTTAGGGTTGATGGTGCGTTTTCATCAGCCCCTTGGGTCTATTTTTTTCTTCTTGGTAGTGTTCGCAGATAAGCTCTCTGAGTTATATTTCTACAACTTTGTGCAGTCCACATGTTTGACGAAATGCTCAGCTCCAGATTTTTCTTGTGAAAGTTATGTTTTCAGTCACCTTCTCTGAATTGTTTGAAGAATTGGATAATTTCTTGCTGCCATTCCTTTTGTTTCTGTTGGGTGATTCTTGGTTTCTTGTTGGTGAAGTTGTTTGGGTATTGATCATTCTTTTCAATCAAGAACTCACAAATGTCGAATTTGAGGAAAGTTGAGTCTAAACTCACGTAAACCCTAAATTTTATGACCAATGTATAAAATATTGTCATGCCCTAAAAAACAACTGACGCTAACACAACTCTTTATCTCGAATCAATCTTTATGTCTTCACTCTACTTCTGTGTTTATAGTAAAGTTTTTGTCCTTCAAGTTCATAGCTACCACTAGAAGGATCCACATATATAATTTAATGGTGGTCCAAATTTTAACACATGTGCCTTTTTATTGTAGTAAATTCCGGCCAGACTATAAATTTTTAGCATCCGTCCTCATATATTCATATATTCAATTAATCCGAAGTTATCATAGACTCTATCGCCCCATCCACATAATCTAAACAAAAACAAACAATTGACATCACAAAATCCGCCCAAATTGTTTATTGCATGAACTAAACAACAAAGATTACGACACCTTATAAGCACCATTAAACCATTATTAAGCTTCCCCTCTTTGCATCTTCTTACTAATTAATCATATTTAAGATACAGAAAAATAGAACAGCATGAACTATCACAAGAAAAAGGGCTTCATATTTGGTTCTCCACAGTCGGGAAAAACCAATTCAAGTAGTGCAAAGCAAGTAGCAGCCACTAACACCACAACCGCCACTAACACCACCACCGCTGCGTCAACTGGATGTTGCCGAGGGATTAATGGCTGCTCAAGTTTGGAGTCAGTTAACGTTGTTCCTATGAGCCAGCATCCAACGATCTCAAAATTGGAGCTGCAGGTATAGACTATATTGTTTGGACCACAACCTAGCTTTGAATTTTGTCAAATTTGTAAATTTGGTCCAA
The DNA here is from genome assembly GCA_018257905.1 of Gillenia trifoliata. Classification (NCBI taxonomy): domain Eukaryota; kingdom Viridiplantae; phylum Streptophyta; class Magnoliopsida; order Rosales; family Rosaceae; genus Gillenia; species Gillenia trifoliata. Next base: position 4,348,517 of record CM031087.1, on the reverse strand, counting down.
CTGGGTTAATTTGGACCACATCGCATCTAGCTAGTTCGGGACATGCATACATGCATCATAAGGTCACGAATCCCAATACAGAAATACTCAACTATTTCAATTTTGTGTTGTCACATTTATACAAGATTTTGTTTGGATACGCCCGATTGTCAAATCCCACCCAATATCCATGTACAATATGATAAGTGACACTATCCCTTCATGCCGACCCAAAAATTTTCAGTAACACTTTATATAATATCATCAATTTATCCATATAACAATGTTAATTAGTAATATTAATATGTGACAATGTGACAGATACGTTAAAACAATTTTATAGTTAAGATCAAAACTGCGCATCTCTATATTCGACAAACAGAAAAAAGAAAAGAACAAACCCTATCTCTATAACTTTTCCAATGTTGACTTCTAAGAAAATGGTTGGAATGTTGGATCGCATCATTACGGAGCTAAATTTTCGTAGTGTGATACTTACATGGAACGGGTTCATCGCCACGTAACATCTTTTGTCCAATAATGCATTGTCATGTGCAAGTTTTTCTCTATATGACAATATTTTGTTGAATCAGAATGTCACGTGGCGGTGAACCCGTTTTATGTAAGTTGCTTTCTAGTAGATGAACCTCTTGGTGTTCAAAAGTTGGTATCAGGGTTTAATAGGAACCCAAACCTGGAATCCACATTTCGGCCTGTAAATTAAGGTGGCCTTCGTAACAATATAATTTTGAAGAAAAATTATATCATCTTCATTTTTGTTGATTTTTTTTAACAAGTTGTCATTACAACAACGATTCTCTGGGAATTTTAACAGACATGTAGTCGCATTTCATATATTTTTTACCAGACACTCATTTTTGTTGAATTTAATTGTTAAATTTTGGGTTTTGGCTGCAAATTAAGGTGGCAGAGCTGGAAAAGAAAGTCCTAAAGGAGAAAGAGCTTCACATGATGTACAAGAAGAGGATGGAAAGAACACAAGATTATCTGAGGTACTGCCTACAAGTAGCCCAAGATAATGGATTCTTGAACCTCATTCACAACTACAAAGATATTGGCCCACAGCCATGCCCTCCCTCCTCCAATGTTGTCACTCCAAATGCCAGCCCACAATTTCCAACAACTCATCCACACCATTCTTCTGATCTAGCAGCTGTTATTGATCAAGCCCAGCTAAATGGATGGTACATCCACCCAGAAGAGGTAGGTCTTCTGTGACCCAAATTTTGATTTATACATTACCCTTCGTATGGTTTACCATGCTATTTTTGTCAGACTGTCAATGAAAATCGTTAATCAAGTAAAATGAGAGTCTGAATGTGTGATTTTGATGTACAGTCTTGATCAATGTAACTTGTCAAATTGTCTAAAACCCTATAGTAACGTATCTACTCATGTGTGGTGAAAATTGGATCAGATTGAGTTTGAAGAAATAATAGGGCAGGGGAGTACGGCTCACATATACAAAGGAACATGGCATGGACTTGAAGTGGCAGTGAAATGCATGTACCCTGATTTCTTTGAAACTAACGACAATGGTGTCGCATTTTTCGCTCAAGAGCTCGACACCTTATGTAGGCAGCGACATCGATACATACTTCAGCTAATGGGTGCATGCCTCGATCCTCCTAACTACGCTTGGGTGGTGACGGAGTTCATGAGCACCACACTAAAGGAGTGGCTTCACGGCCCTGGAAATAGGCGAAAAGAGAGGATGATACCACTTCCTCCATTCAAAGAGAGGGTCGCTAGGGCATTGGAGATTGCTCAAGCCATGCAGTATTTGCACGGACAAAAGCCTAAGGTGATTCATCGTGACCTCAAACCTAGCAACATATTTTTGGACGACGCTATGCATGTACGAGTTGCGGATTTCGGTCACGCTCGGTTCTTGAGTGATGAAGAGAAGGCACTCACCGGCGAAACGGGTGAGGATTTGTGTGTTAATTAATTGATATTGTATTCACATACATATGTGTGAATTAAGTGACTTAATGTCTTAATCTTTTGGTTTTGAAATTATTTGCAGGAACTTATGTGTACATGGCACCAGAGGTGATCCAATGCGAGCCATATAATGAAAAATGCGATGTATACAGTTTTGGGATTTTGCTGAATGAGCTTATGACTGGAGATTATCCTTACATTGAGACAGATTATGGTCCCACTAAGGTAAGAAACAACTCACCTTGTCTCAAGTCAAAAAAACATGATATAAACTTGTACGGAGGGATTTCGGTGCGGCACCACCCGCACAGTTGGACTTGTATGATACAAAAATAGGTGTTCTAGGGTTTAGGGTTTAGAAATGCTGACACAGGGTTTCCTGATTAGTATCACTAGATTTTCAAAGATAAAAAAAAATGGTATAGATTTGGTTTTGAGCTATAAGAATGCTACAGTTAATCATTCAAATGATTGTTCTTAATTGTTGATGTTGCAATGCATTAACGATGAAATATCCATTATGTGTGACTAATGCAGGTAAAATCTTTGAACTAACATGGCATGAACAATAAGTAAATGCAAAATAATAATCGAATTAATCATGTGGGAAATAATGCTAATTGATTGGTGATTATTATTACTGTAGATTGCGATGGAAGTTGTGGAGGACAACCTAAGGCCAAAACTGGCTGATGATCGTGATGGGCAACTTGGGGAGCTAATTGACCTAATTTGCCTTTCATGGGATGCAGATGCTTCAGTGAGACCATCCTTTGCCACCATTACCAGCAGTCTGAAGGCTCTTCAAAACACAATATTTTATTAATGTTAACGTTAATCTAATCAGTTTGGACTTTAAGCAATTAGAATATTATATATCTATACTTTTCCGAGCTCCAACTTTATAGCTAGATCTTTTGCTACTTCGATCTTCCATACATTTGAAAAGAAAAGATACCATAAAGTCAAAGCTAGGGTAAACATAAGATAGTTTAGGTTAAAAAATTATGAAGTTGTTAAATAGAAAATGATTAAGTGAGATTAGCTCTTTAACAATTGTCGATATAGAGTGCAAAACACCCATCCTCCCCGACGAGAGGGGACCATTACTTTCGGAAGACCCCGTCCGTCAAGTAGCTGAATATATATTGATTAGTTTGTGAATAAACACACATAAAATGTTATCAAGTTCAAATTGCATTGCTTTAACTTTGCAATCATCCCTCAAAGATATAGTTGATGCAGACCAAAGCGACTTTTCAATTGAATCATCCCTCACAAGTCGTTATTTGATCACACAAAATACAAATAAAAAAAGAAAAAAAAACCTTTGCAAGTCGTTTCACTCTCTTCCTTTTAAAATGTTGGCTTTTTATCTTGTACCTTTGCAAGTCGTTTCACTCTCTTCCTTTTAAAATGTTGGCTTTTTATCTTGTCGTTGCCATGATTGATCAAGCCAGCTTTATTTATTATACCTTTTATATTATTGTTCGACCTGCAATTATAGAAGTTCCGAGTTTTCAAAACCATGCATATAGCTAGCAGATGTTTTTGGTCATTTCACTTTTGGTGCCTGGATACTTATCTCCTGCAGTCATGGTCATCCACTCATCTTTCTACATATAAATAAATATTTATGTGTATTCAAAACACAAGTGATATGCTTTTTGTAAACTAGTTTTTAAAGACAAATTACATTATTACATTTAGCATTTTTGCGATTCAGGCCATATAAAAGTATGTTCTATACTTTCTTTATAATGACAAAAACAACCTTTAAATTTACGAAATACTTATCTTATTAAAGATGTCATGAACGTTCACTCTTAATAACACATAAATTTACAAAATACTTAACTTACGAACAATATACAACAACTTTAATAGAAAATGTTAACCTTCTAGATATAGCGAGAGAGACGAAAAAATAATCTAAGTTGCATCAAACTAACGTCCGTGTAAGAAAACCGAGCATTGAGTACCATGTAGTGCAAAAGGCTAATATGATAGTATTTTTCAAGAAATGGAAGCAACATAATATAGGGTTCCCAACAAGTAGAGAACATATGATAATTATTTTTGGTCAAATATACGTTTATTCGGACAAAGAAAAAAAAGAGAATGTACGTTTATTGTTGGGCCAAAGGTGGGTCTAAATAGCAGATATACGATCCACCAGGACTAGTACTAAAGAGTTAATATTATGGAACTGTACCTCTCACCCAACATCAAAGATCTTTCCAGATATTTGGTCCACTTTATTATTTGGTGGGCGTCCCCACCATTCATCTATCTGTTTAAATCTGCATTAAACAGAGATTTACTTGGTTGATTCACGTCGATAAATCATAATTGTTTTAATTAACCAAATAGTAACTTAAATAATGAAGATAATTAGCACCAAATAAAGTAAAAACAAATAAATAATGAAAAGACAACACTCAACAACTCTCTCTGACGACTACTGTTGGTAATGGTATTGCACTTGTTTCTTTGTGGTTGGCCAGAGCACCCTGCCGTCAGCAGCTGTAAAGCCATAATTAACCCATAAACCTTACATGTTCTTCATCCACATTCCACTTTTACCCTCGCTTGGTCCTTGTTCATTACATCACAAGATTACTATAATACAATGTCTTCATCAAACAATTTACTTCATTACATCACATTACATATAAATATTATAACTCGGATATGTGACTCTTTCACTTCAATTAAGCTCGGTTTTCTTTCTTATATAAGTGATATTATGAAACGAAAATATAGCACAACAATCTAGGAGTAGGCTACAGTGCTCGCAAGCATTGAATGCTCACACCGATCTCACCATTAAAATGAGGGAGGAGAGAGGGGGGGAAGGATGGTGAGATAGGTGTGAGCATTCAATGCTTGCGAGCACTGTAGCCAGTCCCAACAATCTAAATACAAAAGTAAACATCGTTACCTAAGATAATTTGGAAAATTCTTCAGTGGTACGTACCATTTAATGGTACGGCCATTGAATGGTCCAGATTAATTTGCAGCGGGTCCCAAATGAATCTTAGACCATTCAACAGTACGTACCATTCAATGGTACGTACTACTGAAGTTAAACCCAGATAATTTGTTTAATCTAAATTTTCTGACACGTTTATTTATATCCAAGGAGCCCCACGTGGTTAAGAATATTATATGCACTCTTAGGAACTTGCATTTCCTAAACATAAAACATTTGAACCCTCTCTCGACCTTGTCTCTTTTCATTCCGTCCCTCCCTGACTTCTCTGCAGCCACACTCTTCCTCCTTTACTCTTTCACTTTCACACTATTTTATCACACACTAGTGCAACTGCAGACCAATCTCTGAAAAAACCACCATTAATCTTCTCCTTCTCAAGTTTTTCAAGCATCAATCGCCAAAATTTCAAATACCCAAGAACCCAAGTTGAAAGTTTAACTTTTATTTTATTTTAATTTTTGGATTTGAATGTTAGATTTTCAATCCCAGTTGACCACTTGCTTTGCACTGCTGAATCAAAGAATCAGCTTCCAGCAAATGATCTTGCATTTTTTCCTTGGTGGGGTGCTCTCTCTGCTTTGTGGGTAGCTCTGGTGAGTCTGATTATTTACATATTTGGATGGATAAGCATAGTATTTCGGAGTAGACTACGGTGCTAGCAAGTATTGGGTAGTGTTAGACATTTTGTAGTGTTTGATTTGATCTTTTTGGCGCCAATGTTTCTTTTACAGTTACTTTAACGGTAGTAGATTACCATTGTTGTAAAGTTTCAATCTTTAGTTAAAACAATGGAGATCGGATATATATGATCAACTTTATAGGCCCAGGCATGTTCCACCATTAATATCCCACAATATCACAAATATTGTCCTAACTTAAACACCTATAGTTAGGTATTGAGTTTTATCACAAAAGGCATCGAAAGGCATCGGTGATATTAGAGGTGGAAACACCCGTATAAGTTGTATTGTATTTTGTCATATGATCGATGTTGGATCCTATTCTCCGAAAATATCTACCAAAAAGATTTGAAAAGTTAGAATTTTTAAAAGTGATTTTGCTTCTGGTGTATCATGGTTTCTTTATTTGGGGGTTTAGCGAAAGCTTTTTGTGATGCTTAATGTTGTAGGGTTTAATCAGAGCTAGTTTATTATTGTGTCGTTAGAAAGCCATTGATATAAAGGGTTTGAAAAGTTCACATTTTTGAATGCCATTCCGATTTTGGTGTTTTGTGGTTTCTTTTAGTTGGGGTTTAATGCAAGATTTTTGTGATGTTTGATGTGGTAGGGTCTCAATGAAGGCCATAGAGAGAGAAAAGCTTTTGAAATCCGGGGAAGTAAGCATGTCGGAGAAGCTTTCTTCCAATGAAGGTGAAGTTGTACTGGAAGTTCGAAGCGAAGAGAGCAATGCAGCAAAAGGGTCTCCCTCAAAAGGCTCAGAATATTCAGCTCCCAAGCAAAGCAAAGTGGGCTCACCCGCCAAAGTGTCCGCTGAGTCCAGCAGTGGGTTCTCTAAGTCAATCCCAGTGAGCTTCCCTTCGCCTGAATTTTCGAGATCCAGTCCTGGTAAGCCTCCCAAGATTCCCACCCGCAATGAGAGTCTTGCTAGGAGAAAGTCACTGAGTAGGTCAATTTACTCGAAACCCAAGTCAAGATTTGGTGAACCATCAGTAGGCATTGATCACAATATGTTTGAAGAAGATCAAGTTGGTGCAAATTCCCCTTATAGGGGTTCATTCAATAGGGCTTCCCCAATTGATAAATCAGGTATTAGGAGTGTATCAATCTCCGGGAGTGGGAGGATACCGCCGTCTCCAGGCAGGATCAAAGAGCAGGAGGATGAAGAGATTTACAAGAAGGTTAAATTGAGTAGAGATAACCATAGGAAAGTGAAAATGAAAACTAAGGTCTTGCTTGAGTGGGTTGCTTTTCTGGTACTTCTGGCTTGTTTAGTGTCTAGCTTGACTATCGAGAAATTAAAGAATTATATGTTTTGGGGATTGGAAATTTGGAAATGGTGTGTGCTTGTGATGGTGATATTCTGTGGAATGTTGGTTACAAACTGGTTTATGCATTTCATAGTTTTTTTGATCGAGAGGAATTTTTTGCTGCGGAAGAAGGTTTTATATTTTGTTCATGGCATGAAAAAGAGCGTCCAGGTTTCAATTTGGTTGGCTCTGGTTCTTCTCACATGGCTACTGGTGTTCAATCGTGGGGTCGAGCGATCAAAGACTTCCACCAAGATTTTGAATTATGTCACATGGACTCTTGTTTCCATTCTTGTTGGGGCAATTTTGTGGTTGTTAAAAACTTTGTTCCTTAAGATTTTAGCATCTAGTTTCCATGTGAACACCTTTTTCGATAGAATCCAAGAATCGATCTTCCATCAGTATGTTCTTCAGACACTTTCAGGGCCGGCACTTATAGAGGAGGCTGAGAGGGTTGGGAAATGTCCGAGCACTGGGCAACTGAGTTTCAGGACGACAAAGAAGGCTAAGGCTGGGAAGGAGAAAGAGGTGATTGATATGGGAAAGCTTCAGAAGATGAAGCAAGAGAAGGTTTCAGCTTGGACCATGAAGGTATTGGTGGATGCAGTTTCAAGTTCAGGGCTGTCCACCATCTCCCATACATTGGATGAGATGGAAGAGGGAAGAGCTGAACATACCGATAGGGAGATTACTAATGAGATGGAAGCAACTGCCGCTGCCTATCACATTTTTTTGAACGTCGCACCACAGGGTTCCAAGTGAGAAAAACCACCTTATTGTTTAGTTGTTATTTGTGATATTATGGTGCCTTTTTCATGTGTTTTCTTACATATCTTACATCTGAGTAGGTACATTGAAGAGGAGGACCTCATGAGGTTCATGATTAAGGAAGAGGTGGATCTTGTGTTTCCGCTGCTTGATGGAGCAGAGACTGGACGTATTGACAGAAAATCTCTAACAGATTGGGTGGTAAGACCTTTTATTGTCTTGTGTCTGGACTTCCACATTTAATTGTACTTATTGATTCTGTAGTCATGGAGTTTTATTTCTTGATCATGAAATCATGCACGTCTTACAATCTGGAAACATATAGTGGGGGATGGAGAAAGGGAATTTGTAACTTGGAGTCTGTTTCTATTTACATTTTCCCTTCATCATTACGCATTAGAGTCTGCACTTGAGTCAATTTTTGTTTAATGTTGAACCGCAAGGTTAGATAATAAAACAGCAGCATTCCTCAATCATGTACAGAATTGAGCTGTTGGTGGTCTGCCTTAGAAAATTCTTTTGGATAAAGAGGTGAAACATTTTTTACCTTCCGGCTTTTGCAGGTGAAGGTCTACAATGGTCGCAAAGCATTAGCTCATTCTTTAAATGACACCAAAACAGCTGTAAGGCAATTGAACAAACTTGTGACTGGCATCCTGGTTGTTATTACCATTGTAGTGTGGCTTTTATTGGTGGAAATTGCAACCACGAAAGTACTTGTCCTCCTCTCGTCACAGCTCGTAGTTGCAGCTTTTATGTTTGGAAACACTTGCAAGACTATATTTGAAGCTATAATTTTTGTATTTGTAATGCATCCATTTGATGTTGGTGACCGCTGTGTTGTTGATGGTGTTCCGGTAACTTTCTCAACTCTTGTTTCATTACATTCGGTTTCGTTAATCAAATTTCTAATACCTGGCAACCTGACAGTTGATGGTTGAGGAGATGAACATCTTAAATACAGTCTTCTTGAAACTCAATATGGAGAAGGTATACTATCCGAATTCAGTTTTGTCCACAAAACCCATCAGCAATTACTACAGAAGTCCAGACATGGGTGACACTGTTGAATTCCAAATTGCTTTTTCGACAACAGTGGAGAGGATAGGCATGCTGAATGAGAAAATAAAGAAGTGAGTTAATCAAATCTTTTACTGCTTTATGTACGGGCTAGCACAGGTCTAGAAACATATATATGTTAATTTCCTGTCAAATAAACTGATATGTTATGCTACTAGATTAATAACAATTGTTATATTGTACAAACCGCGCATTCACACGTGATTTCAGTTGAGTAAAAAGTTTTAATTAACAGTCTAGCTTCAATTTGTACTGCTCCTTTATGTTTACTCCTTTGCGATTTCATTTTGCTTGTTCAGGCATTTGGAGAGGAACTTGCAGCATTGGCATCCTAACCACAATCTGGTAGTGATTGAAATCGAAAATCTCAATAAGTTAAAGATGGGCCTGTATGTCACTCACACGATGAACTTCCAAGAGTTCGGAGAAAAGAATAAGCGGAGAACTGAACTAGTCATCGAATTGAAGAAAATGTTGGAAGAGCTCCAAATCAAGTACAGTCTGCTGCCCCAAGAAGTTCATCTCACTCAAACTAAATCAGATGCAGCTATTGCAAACAAATGATTTGTCGCGGGGTAAAAGGAAGACCTTCTGATGATTTTGTTCTTTTTGTCGGTAAGATTTTTTACGAAGTACAATTAGTTTCAGTAGTTGGATGAGATTAGTGCTGTGGATTAGGAAGGACTGTGACATGAAATATTGTTTATTTTCTCTGTTTTTTTCCCATTTTCTGCTCTTTTTGGGTGGTGACTAGTGACTTTAGAATTCTTCATTTGAACAAGGTACTACTTAAATTATTTGGATTAATGACTAGGGCTGGGTTCGGTTCGGTAACCGAATCGAAACCCTCCCCCCGAATACCGAAACCGAAAAATCGGGGAGGCAACTTCAAATACCGAAAGCGAACTGAAATTTTCGGTTCGGTTTCGGTATTGGGGCTCCCCGAAATTCATTCAATCCAATCCAATGAATCCATACATTACATTCAATCCATTCAATCCAATACATTCAATCAATCCATTCAATCCAATACATTCAATCCATTCAATCGAATCAATCCATCCATTCAAATTCAATTCAATCCATTCAATAATCAATTCATTCAATCCATTCAAATTTCAATCCATTCAATGATTTCAATAAACACAAAGGGACCAAAGTCTGATCTCCCAATATAAGGGTGCAGCAAGCAACAACAAGTGAAAATTATGTAGCAAGCAACAACAACAGCAAGCAACAGCAAGTTGCCAAGTTCTGCTGCAAGTTATGCAGCAAGCAACAACAACAGCAACACACACTCTTCAACCTTGAAAATTATGCAGCAAGCAATAGCAAGAGCAAGTTCTGCAGCAGTGAAATGGACCAAAGTTCAGCAGCAACTGCCAACAGCAACAACAGCTTCAATCGTTCTGCAGCAAGTTTAGCGCACACACACACACATGCTCACTCACTGCATACACACATTCACATAATCACATCACACACACACACACACACACACTCACTCATTGCATACACACATTCACAAAATCACAGCATACACACACACACACACACCCACACTCACTCACTGCATATACACATTCACAGAATCACAGCATACACACACACACACACTCACTCACTGCGTACACACATTCATAGAATCACAGCATACACACACACACACACACACACTCACTCACTCACTGCATACACACATTCACAAAATCACAGCATACACACACACACACACACACACACACACACTCACTCACTGCATACACACATTCACAAAATCACAGCATACACACACACACACACACACTCACTGCATACACACATTCACAAAATCACAGCATACACACATTCACAGAATCACAACATACACACACACACACACAGAACATCTTATCTAATTCACCCAGAACATCTTATCCAATTTGCACAAACCCACCCAAAATTCACCCAGCAGTAGATTGGTTTGCCATTATACAGAATCAATAAACAAATTCAAAAACTCTGTACTTACTGGCTAAATCCCAAATCCCAAATTGGAAACCCAAATCCCTAACTGAAAACCTAAATCCCGCAAGCAATAAATTAAGGAGGTCGAGAGAGGAGAAGAACTTACTAGAAGCAAGACCCGGAGAGGAGAAGAGAAGTGGGTTTGATTGAGTTTGATGGTGTTTTAGTCAGTTTGAGAATTGAGGAGGTCGAGAGCTGGGAGGAGAGGAGAAGAGAGGAATATGTTTTGTTTTTAGTCGCTTCAGCTCGAATGGGGATGGGAATGGATGGGATCGAATCGAATTAGGGCTGGGTTCGATCGATATTTCGAGAATTGAGAATCGAATTTCATCAATTCGGTTTGGTATTACCGAATACACGGTAATATTGTCCCGAACCCCATACCGAAATTTTGGTATTTTTTCGGTATCGGGGACCGAACCAATCGGGGTATTTCGGTGTCGGGCTTTTCGGTATTCCGTTCGGTATTTTTCGGTTCGGTTTCGGTATTTCGGTACAAAATTCCCAGCCCTGTTAATGACCAAAATATTCTCCATATGCTATGATTTTAGCTGCTCAGTTTATTTCTTTCAAAGAGAAATACAGTACTTTACTGCAATAAATCACTTTTACATGGAAAACATTTTTCAGTATCTCAACTCCTATAAGGTGATGCTTATGCCTGTTGTTTTAAGAAGGGAAGTGATTTCCGTACACTCTTTTCTTCTCTACAATATGGTCTTTGGATTGAATAAATTAAGAGAACCTATGAACAGAAATAACCAGGGTGCTAGAAATGAGAAAATGTGCATGCGGAAATTATCTCCCTTCAGAAATCCATACCGGGAAGGAAAATCATCGGTCAGGCTACCTAACTGTGTGGATGATTCAACCAACTTCACAAAACAATGAGATTTTCTGTATTTTGGTCCCACCCGACTCCATGACTCTACATTGTGGTTATTCACCGAGTGCCATTTGAATTCAAAATGAGCACATACAAGGTATGAAAATCCAAAATCTAAACCATGTGATTTGCCTAGTGCCATGCATGCACTCAAAGGAAATCCTGAATTCAAGTTTGAAAAGGAATCAGTTTCTAGCAGATCAAATCTAGGGGATAACCTTATCCTCCAATCCCAGGTAGAGAATTTGCCACATTGGATTACTCTGAAGTGACACATCAGCTTTTCAAATCTCTAATTTACACCCACCATTTCATTTGCCTCCATTTTCTCATCCAATATCTAAAGCTATCAATCCCAATTCTTCAAAAATAACACCACCTCGATTTTGTACCAAGCAAAATTTAGACCCAAGAAATGGCTTCTGCTTCAATGGCCATGCCACTAATGTCTGCCACCCAAAACAGATCAACCCAAAACACAGAAGCACTTTTCAAATCAATCCCATTGAAGCCATCAAAGAAAGCTGCTTTTGTGAAGCCAAAGCCCAAGGGCATGTTCAAGGTGGAGGCCTCTTTGAAAGAAAAGGCCGCGACGGGCCTAGCAGCGGCAGCATTGACAGCCTCCATGGTGATTCCGGAGGTGGCCGAGGCTGCAGGGACTGCTGGGCTGACGCCGTCTTTGAACAACTTTTTGCTCAGCATTGCTGCTGGTGGAGTTGTGCTTGTAGTGATCATTGGTGTTGTTGCTGGGGTTTCCAACTTTGACCCAGTTAAGAGAGCCTAAGAAATTAAAGATTCAAACTTTTTCCTGAACTAAATTGTTTGTCTTTTTCATGTTATTTATATATTGTTCATGGTAAATTCTACGTACTGTGCAACTCTGGATGATTATATGAAATGTGTTTTTTTCAAGTGAATTGGTTTTGATATTGTTTATAACAACAATTATAATAGAAATACGCGAAAATGACGCTATACAGTGTTACAGCTTATTGACTGTTTAGTATCTTCTCAGTTGTGTTTTCAATTCATATTTCCCTAGCTTCACACACTTTACAATAAATCTTTGGATGGAATGGAGGAATGCCTCATTTTTCTTCATTCATAAAAAGATAAAAACAAGCTTACAAAAAAAAAGTCTGACTTTTGAAACCCTATGAACAACCCAATGAAGCTAACATAATAATCTAGTGTAAAACCAAATGCTGCAAACAATTGTTGATTTTTTTTTTTTTTTTTGAAGAAACTAATAACTGTAAAAACTCCCATTCTTCACTTCTTTTTTTGGCTATACAGCAATTCCCCCAACCAGTTTCTTGAGACCTCAGTTAATGCGGTAAGCCACCCCATGTCCATGGATAAATCTTGCATCTTCCTCAGAGTAGACATGAGTTTCATTCAGCAACCTGAAAAATAACATTTTTTGAAGAAATTAATTGGATTCGAGCAATATTACCTGGAGCTGCTTTTCACACTTTAAAACGCTTTTACACTCCTTAGTGAACAAAATAGTTTAGATAAGTGCATAATGACTATTTTGGAGTACTAATTACAATTCCCGTTATGATGGTAAAAAGGAAGTGATCTTACGATAAGGAAACAGTTTTGTTCATGGTTGCAGAGGAGATGAACAGAGAACCATTCAAGTAGTTTAGCTCCCCATCAATTCTTTCCTCAATTCTTCTGTCCATTTTATCAGCATTGATAGAAAAAGGCTCGTCCGAGGCCTAATTAGAACATGGAACAAATTAATACTGTTAATACTTATGCAATAATGTCAAATTAATTAAGCTAAGAGTGTATACTTAACATACCATAACCCATCCCCATGTATCTGCAAAAGATGGTATGTGACCTGCATATGGCACCACATCTGCACAAACAATCAAAAGAATTCACAAACAAGAAATGAATTATACCAACGACGATATTAATATCGACAACTATAAAGTCAAAGTAGTAACATCAATATTATCAACCACGTATCAATATTTGCATTATAAAGAAAGTGCACTTAAACGCACTGGAGAACAAACCCTATATATACTTGTGGAAGACTTACACTTGAAGACCTGTTTAATTGTGTTGTATATAGAGGTGAAGACCTCTTTGTGGGTGAAAATGCCAGCTGGACCAGCCTGCATGTAAATGGTTAAACTATGTTTATTTACTACAAAATGGTAAAAATGAAGTAGGCATATATTGCATAGTTAATATTATTCACCTGGGTCACAAAAATGCCACCATGATTAAGCTTAGGTTTAAGAATTTGCTCATAGAAGGATTTTGTGTAGAGTTGATAGCAAGGCCCTCCTTCAACTGGGTCTGCTAAATCTCCTACTATGATATCGAATTTTTCGCAACTCTTCTCCAATTCAGCCCTTTAATAATAACATTATATATTCACAAGATGTTAAAGTAATTAACTATTATTTTGAAGTGCTGATAACAATTCACCAAGAAATTTCGAAACAACAACAAAAGGTGCGCAAATTGTGCACTTACTTGGCATCATTTATAACAAGGTTAAGCTTATGGTGAGAAAAGGCCTCCTGATTCACTGTCAAATGCCTGCGGCAGAAATCAACCACCTCCTGCAATAGGTGGCACAAAATTTATATTTGTTTTGTACGACTTCTACCTTAAACTTTGTTTATTTTTACCAAATCTCACAATTTTTACTGTATTATGATTAGTTACCTGATCGATATCACACATGGTAACTTTGTCCAGTAATTTGTGCTTGAGTGCTTCTCTTGCAGCTGACCCTTCCCCACCTCCCATTATGAATACATTTTTAGGCCTGCACTTTTTAAAAACTAATTTGTTAGTTCAAGGTGGACGCAACCATAATTTTACAAATAAATTAAAAACAAAATTATTACAAAAAACAAAATATAAAATTGAAAGAAAAATCTGAATATTCTAAAAACATGCTAAAGTACTAACTAACAATAAGAGCACCTATATTATATGGTGAACAAATAATTAAATGAATATTAATTTAGAGAAGGACTGACTTTGGGTGACACAAGAGTGCAGGATGTATCAAGCATTCATGATATATAAATTCGTCCACTTCTGCACTTTGCATCTTTCCATCAATTACCAATACCTGTATATACATATATACACGTACACAATATCAGCACCAACGTCCCGTTAGTACTATTGAAAGGAAATAAGGTTTAAAAGGAGACTCGAACTTAAAACCTCTTCTCTTACGCTTAAAAAGAGAAAAATCACAAACCTTCCCAAAACGCTTGGTGTCCAATAAAGCTATCTCCTGATACTTGCTAGTCCCTTTATGCAGCACACTGCGGAGACAGACCAACACACATGAACATAGACTTGAAAAAACCCTAAAGAAAGAAGAAAAAAAAAACGATACGATTTGGGGATGCATATTACTAGAATAAGAAGTAGGCTAGGGATCCAAGGTTCGAAACACTCCTCCGTAATAAAAAGAAAAAAAAAGATGTGAAAATTTACAAACCCGTTGACATTGAGAGCAAATGACCATTTGAGATCGTCATCAATGGTTTCTTCGTACCAGGAACTATCTCTATCTCTCTCTACGTGGTTGCTACCGTTAAGCAGTGCTACTGCTTTAGGATCAAATTTTTCACTAAACTTGCAGAAACCATTTCCATTTGCATGGAAAAACTCAACAGCCTCACCCATTTTTTGGAAAATTAGAGAAAAAACCAAGACAAGAAATTAGGGTTTGGACTAGGACTTAGAGGAAATGAGAGAGTTTGCAGTGCAGGTTGGCAGAAAGGAGAGGGGGTTAGCTTCTTTATATAGTGGCACAGTAAACTCGATAAACTATAAAGGCACCCAAATAAATAAATAAAAGATCAAATCTATGCACTGGTAATTGCTAAACCAGGAGAATCTGTATATTATTAGGAGCACGGGTAATGATTTTGTCACTAGCTACCAATATCACGAACTTTCTCTGTTGCACTTCCCACAAGCAAAATTAGTATGTAAGCTTCGAAAAAATATAAAAATCTGAATTCTGTTGTAAGGGATTTTGTCCAATAATTTCTATTCATTATAGTGAAATGTTCTCAAATAGTGTGTGTTAATAAACTACAAGAGTGTTGTACTGTAGGAAATAGTCTCATTATGTGTAATTTTGATATGTTATCGACAATGTCAACATTATTTCATTCCGTTTATACTTACAGTAAAATTCTCTATAATAATATGATATAAATAATATATCAATATATTATCTAAAAATAGTGAAATGTCTATAATAATCTTGATATAACATAATTAAAATATCAATATTTTAACAAACATATACAGTGTTATGACAGGTTAACCAAATTGAATTAAGAGTTGGCTTCAAATTCAGATAAATGGGATTCGGGGTGGGATTAGGAATTGGATTGAGCAAGTTTTAGGAAAAATATAGTGACAAATTGCCAACGGTACGCCAAGTAATTTGCAGTCATTATAAAACGTGTTGGATACCAAAGTTAGTGTCCCTCCCATGAAACGAAACGCACGCGTAGGAGCATAATTGGCATGGCCAAGTGTGCAAAAGTTACACGTGGCGTGATCCCATTGGACAAAATCACATACGTGGGACTCACTTGGGATTATGACCTTTTACAAAACGTTCCATTATGTATGTCTCTTTGCGCACCCAAAAATATGTTGCGAGAGTGCATGCGATGGGTGGGTGAGTTATCCATTTGCTTGTTTGTTTCTGGTTACTTGCCCACAAACATGAAATTGGCCTGCGTAGTGGGGTGTAAGCATGTCCCACTAAGCAAAAGCTTGGGAAGGATTTCATGGAGTAGATGGGCCCCACGTCAATGTTTGGGATGATTAAATTTTTTGTGTATTTGGAACACCATCAGGTGATAACATTATTCTATTCAAATTACAGTAAAACTTCGATAAATTAATATTCGATAAAATAATAACCTCGTTTAAATAATAAAAAACTCCAGTCCCGACTCGGACATGTGTACTAAAATAATAATTTCGCTTAATGCATAAGATAATAATTTTTTTTAACTTTCCTTAAGGCCCATTGGATATATAAATTAATAATTCATTAAATACATAAAAATATAGTACATAACAATTCATAATGCATATGATAGACTTTTTACCAAACAATTTCAATTTTTCTCAAAAAATACTTCTAAAGTCACTTGTTTTTTCTTTGCACCTAAATTGAACTGAACCTCATCCTTAATTTTTTGCAATGTAGACACCACATTTGGTATATCTTTTTCATTTTGTAGCAAGTAGTTATTCAATGTTACTATTGCTTGAAAGGCCTCTTTTGGAGAAACAATTGGTAGATCACAACTATCATCTGGATCTTCATGGTCCTCATTGGTAGTCGTATTCATGTTCTATGTATATGCATGTACATTGAGTGATCTAAACCACTTTATCTTCTAATTCAATGAATATGTATATACATGTATCTTTAAAACCCTTATATATTCTTCTTTTTAATGTCCATTAGAAGTTTGTCTAATACATGAATATATGACTTTTTATAAGATACATGAACATATTTTCTTTGAAAACAGAAAATCTTTTATAAATTAATAAAATATTAATTTATCGATAAATTAATAATCTCGTTAAAATAATAATTTTTTCCAGTCTCAAGAGTATTAATTTATGTAGGCTTTACTGTATAATATATATATTCGTTTTTTAATAATATACTTTAGAAGTACTAGATATCAACATAACCTTGTTGTCCGCTCATTTATATTATAACAAGTATGATACCACCACGTGATAGTGTTTTGATTGAATACACTGAATTTCTCCCTTGGAGATAGCTTGTGGCCCCGCATTTGCTAATGTGAGAGAGATAGAGAAGGGTAAATAGATAGATAGAGGAGGGGAGGCGTCCTCAATTGAGCGTGGGGCGACTCCACTAAGCTATTTTTGTGGAGTACCCACTCTTTGACACTAGGATTTCCTTAGCTTCCTCATCATCTCATCCATCCCATGTTTCGTTTTCTTCTTTACTTTCTTTATTATTGTGTGCAGTATTTGATGTCTTTCATGCCATGTCTCAAATGACCATATCACCCATTTGCCTTCGTACTATGCCAAAAGGCTAAAAACCTTTCACTTCTGTATTTGCATGCAGGAGTTCCCACTTGAAATTGAGAGAACTAGTAGGGTAACTTGAAACATGTAAAATTGCAAAGACTAATGCTAGAGACACTCAAAGAGAACTTCAATGTTTTAGATCTTAATTTATACGTTATTGTTTCATTTCTTTATACCTGGACTTGAAGAAAGAGCTAAAGGTCTGTCTCTATAATGCCGTGATAAACAAGCTCATAAGATTAAATACGAGCAAGTGCGATTCAGTCTTGTTTAGCTTATAAAATATCTTCATCACACTCCTTATTCCAACCCTTAAAAAAATTCTAAAACATTAGGGTGACTCAAATTGCGTATTCACTTAATATTTTGGTGATGTTTTTTCTTAGAAGCTGCAAGCTACCGTTATCATACATGTCACTCCATTAGGAGTTCTTGATTGAGACGATGCCTTGAAGCCCTATCTGATAGCTTGCGTGGAGGAAAGGGAGGAAGGAAGGACACAAGAAACAAAGAGCTAGTCACTTGGGACAAAAGTCACTAAACATATTAAGTGAATATGCGGGCATTAGCTTTTAGGGCTACAAATTTATAGGAACTATATAATGTGGTTACACCATATTTACTAATTCCTACCCAACATTCAAGCTTTTTTAATTTCAACAAGATTAAGATTATAAAAGTAAATAAAGTATCATTTCTTAACTGAGTAGCACATGATTTAGTGGTACTTTTCTTCTTAATGCTAAAAGATGTCTTAAGTTTAACTTGAAGGGGCACAGTGGTCATTTTAATAGAGTAGGCAAGGGAGCCCAAAAGGTACTTGGGTCGAAAGTTGAAACCTCGGGGAGACAAGGACACAAAAGATTATTGCATCAAACCCACTACCATAGGCGTTGTGGTGTTTGTTCAGTGTAAGGGTGGCTCACAATCATGTATATTTAGGCTTAGGGTTAAGTCAATGGCTTTACCTTTCATAGTCTAACAGGTATTATACTGGTTCCCACGCCAAGTCAAACCTTTTCTGTATTTCAATATATTTTCCATGGAAAAAGGTCAACTAATTTAAAGTTTATGTTCTGAGGATTCTAGTGGGTTAAACTTCAATGGTACGTACCATTCAATGGTACGTTTGTTGAATAGTTTAAGATTCATCTGTGACTATTCAATGGTACGTACTAGTCAAGATTTTTCTGATTCTAGTAGATAATGATAATATATATATATATATGTATGTATGTATGTATGTATGTATGTATGTATGTATGTATGTCGTTTTCGTTCATTATTTAAGTTTATGTTCAAGCAATATACTAGTTACTGCGCAACTTTTTACTTAATCGGGATTTGGATCTTTGAGATGTTGGACATGCGTATTTATACAGAATTTTTACTCAAACATTGAGTACTTAAATTTACTGACCTTTTGTAGAAGGATAATACTTAGGTACTCACTAGTGAGTACCTCATATACTCACTTTAATAATTTGGCCCAATAATATTTTAACACATATTTTATTGTTTTAAAAAATAAATATATGCTATTTAATTTTTCTTGGGCTTTTAAACATAAAGAACACATGTCATCTTTTGATTGGGCCAAATCAAAAAGTGAGTATATAGGGTACTCACTAGTGAGTATATAGGGTACTCACTAGTGAGTACCCAAGTATTTTCCTTTGTAGAATATGATCATACATGGCTTTATTGAAGAAATTAAACTTTTTAGCTGGTGGCAACTATCATTTTCACGTAGATTTTAGTGAACCATCCTACATTGTCGTGCATAGTTTCTGACAAAAACATTTTATGCTATTTGAGTCAAACGATATAAGATTATGGTTGTTAATTTTCCGGAAAACTTCTCTATCACTAGTTATATCTACAACACAAAAACTTCCATTCTTTTCACGATATGGAATTATGCAATCATACTTTGCAATGGAAATATTCTTGGATTTCATTTGAAGAAACCTCAGAAGATAATGAGCATGACACACAATTGGCATTAATCTATAAATCCACCAAAAGAAAACATTAAAATATACACACACAAAAAAAACGTATGTTAAAATAAAGCTGACCCAATAATTTATATCATGACTCTTCTTGGTCTGCATTTACATTTGAGTGATGGGGGGCGTGCTTGGTGCTCCCCACTATTACCAGAATATCAATCTATCCCTCTCTCTACATAATAAGGTTCTTTCCCCCAATTGGAATTTCCACAGAACAAAATGGGATTGAGGACAAAACCCACTGTCAATTTTCAATCTTTTATCACTTTTGGGTAATGTGGGTTTTGTGCTTTGCTTTGGTGCTCCAAAAACCTATGACCCTTTTTGCTCACGATGTTGTTGTCGTAAAAAGTGAGATGCTCTCGAGTGACATGCCGTCAAATTGTCTTGCACACGTGCTGTTAGGGTTTCTTAGTGCTGGAACTGGAAGCTGACCTATTAATGATGTCAATCTGATAAGATTTTTTTTTTCTTCCTTCAAACTTTTCTTAGACACCAAGTGGAGCGTGGAAATTCTATTATTCTCTGGTATATTCTATACGTCCGAATTTTTAGTTAAATCTTGATTATCTAATTGGCAAAAATAAAAATCCCAGTGTATATATAGGATACCCCAAAACATACTACAGAGTTTCAGTTGATCAAATGTGTAATAATTGTACATCATACAATTGCTATACACATGCCTTGTGAGTTGAGAGAGTATAATTGCTAAAGAGAACACAAGAGTTAGTGAAGAGGGACCAAACTCAAATTGGCTTCCATGACATGATATGGACGGAAGCCTGCATCGTATTTCAGTGCTAGAAAAAATATGGTAAAAGTGATCGATCAAGGCATGCATAAAAAGAAAATTGGTGGCCTCCCCCTCATGCCTGCCTTGGCAACTAATATCTAAGCCTTTATGCTTATTGTCTAATCCCGAAAATAATATAATAAACTTGTAATTAAGCCAGTCCAATTTACCGGCCGTATGAAAACAACACATGCATGCTTGGATTTAACCGGTAAGACCTAAACCCATGATCCATCAGTAAGCAAAGGAAATAGCCGATCTCACTAAGAAAAATTCGTTTAAAAATTCGTTTACCCTAAACAAATAATCCATGGGGACTTATAAAAATAAATAAATAAATAATCCATGGGTACTTCCCAACTTGATCCTTCTGTTCATAATTAAACATAGGTAGGCTTCTTACATCAACCGTCAACAATCTGCAAAGATTTGTGTATCATTAATATACAAACTCCCCAGATCTGGTGCCATCCACCGCAACGAATCCTTCAAGTCAGAATCTCTCCCCGCCGTTGAAGAATTTATCACAACCTTAAGATGCGCGAGAAGAGGAGAGGCAATGGTGAAGGGTACCTATTTCTCACATCTTCTGGAAAGATTAGAGCCTAAACATTCAACAACAACAAAAAATAAATCAATCAAACAATATAATTGTACAGACTTACACATGATGAATGTTGAATTTCAATAGAAACGCCAAAAATGTTAAATACCTCGACGTTTTTAACGGATATGATCAATTTGAATTTCAATAGAAAAGCCAGAGAAATCAAAATTCCCAAGAAAATTTATCATATCAGTAAAATCCTCTTTTTCAAAACTGAAGTTGATTGTAGCCTAAATATTAAAAACAAAAGAAAGTAAATTTGGAGTATTGATCTTGGCCTTCACAACACAGCTACCAGCACCATAATCGTAATTATCGCATCCACAAAATACAAGGCGTTGTAGATGCGGATTATTGATGTTGATTATGTCTGCGCGATCCAATGACGTCAACAATTTGCCAGAATCGAGTGACATCAAACTCTAAAGGAGAGGAAACCCTGAGTTGACATCTTCAAGCCATTGCCCTCGAAAGTTGAAACCATCCATTGGACAACTCCAGATTTCTAAGGGTTTTACAAGAGAAAATATCAATGTCGCGCATCCCAAAGTGAAATCTACCACTAGCCCAATATCTAAATGATTCAAGATTTATAGCTTCAACTGTAATCCTCACATTTCCAGAGCATGAACTACCGGTATTGATCAATGGGAAACACCTAATAACCTCCAAGGATTTGAGGCTCGAGCTCGAAAGTTTAGCATTACCCCGTAACCCACATCAAGTAAGGGACAAACACTCAATAGAAGGGTACCCAGAAATTAATCTCGCGTGATCGAGCAAATGCACGTATTTGAGGGACATAGTTTTCAAAGATGGAAGACTTATGGAACTCATGAAGTATTTATTCCTAACGAGATTCCATTCTTTGTCAGGATCAGGAATACTAAGGTGATGTCTAACTCTTGAACGTTTCTCTCAAAGATTTAATCACTTATCTATGGTCAAAGAACCTCCTCCGATATACTTCATGTGAAGCCTAAATTTAATCAAGTTAAAATTATCTTTCTCGTGGAGCTTCAAACACCCGCGCAAGAACTTAAAGAACTATCTCCTTTTAGGACAATGCCCGTTACCAGATAGGTACGGATCGTATACGAAATCGAAATCTAATATGGGAACTGAAGACCATACGCCTAACCATTCTTTGGAAAGAATCCTGGCCTGCACGACAAGTTTGGTGGGGAGGGATTGGAGGATTTGGTTAACAGCAAGGTCAGGTAATTGGGATGTGAATTTGTGGTTTTGATCAACGTCGACTCCACCATGCCTAGTTTTGATCTTCTTTTTATATATGTTTGTGTTGCTGCTGCATCCTGCGATTTTTCTTTTCTCTGCCATGATAGTCTTTTTGTGATGCAGCGATCACGTTGTGAATCCAGAGGCTTTTGAGAACAAGAGGAGGAGGCTAGCTAGGGTTTCTGTGATTGTTAAAGACAAAAGTAAACAATAATTAAGAAGCTTTCAATTTATAAGATGTTGAGAACATGGAATTAGGGTTTTTTCAAAGTCGGTTAGGGTTTAATGAGTCCAAAAAGATTGATATCCGGTTTTAAGCTAGTGTGTTAACCCAACTTGATCTTATGATCCGCCTAAGGAAAATTTGTTGACACCCAAAATTTATATCACTCAATAAATTTTTTTAATATTTAATACCCATTATGTCCTAATTTGAAATGCCTTATATACTGGAAAAATCTTCAGTGGTACGTACCATTGAATGGTACGGCCATTGAATGGTCCAGATTGATTTGTTGTGGGCCCCAAATAAATCTTAAACCATTTAACAGTATGTACGTACCATTAAAGTTTGACCCTTATATACCTGTAATATTTTTTTTTAACAAACGATAGTGTTAGTAGATAAACTGTTAAATGTTAAGAAGGAAAGAGATTGATGGAGATCGAATCCGCATCAAAGTGCATAAACATTATTGCTTGATAAAGCGTCATCTGCAAATACTCAAAATATTTAAGTTAATAAATATTTATAAAACATTTAAAAACAAATATAATATAAGATAAAAAAATACCAAGGAAGAAAAAGTATGCAGCCAAAGATTGATCAAATCCCACGCACTATGCCACCAGCTGAAACGTTTCTCACCCACCACACCGATCACCCCACCTGCTGACGACCTTTGATTTGGTAGGTGGTGTGTTCACAGCCCACCCACGGTGTTTCGGGTGAAAGAAGCAGAGAAAGAGATAAAAGCTATGAAAAACGTCGAAGGACACGGACAGCCAATACCAGTGGCAAGTTCGACGATCTCTAGATCCGAGGAGGGATGATTTCAGAATCCTAGAATCCGGTTAGAATTCCAGAATTCCAGAATCCACTGACTGTTGTCAGGCCCTCTCTCCCAATTTTTATTCTGGTTAGAATTTCAGAATCCGGTCACTTCCCAAATCTCCAGGAGATTACAACTCTCATTCCTTCCCTCTCTCCAGACCCCCAACGCAACCCCCTTCCCTCCCCCTTCCAAATCCCACGACCAAACCTCATGCCGCATTCCCAAACTTTCATCCTCATGCCCCATTCCCAAATTCGCGACAACCCAATCCCACCCCTCCAACCCCAATTCCTTCTTCTGGTCTCCCATTTCGTTTTTCAATTTTTTAAATAATTATTTCATTAGTAAAATGTTTTGAACAACTATTATATATGATTAAATTAGAGGGAATAGAAAACGAAAAAAATATTTATTTGAAGGAATTGAGAGAGTTGTAGAGATATGGTGAAAAGAGACGAGAAATTTTATTTTATTTTTTGCTTTGTTCTTTAGATGTCATTTTATAAAAGGGTAAAATTGACATTAAATTTTTATTACAAGGTTTGTAAAGAGATAAGATAGTGGGGCGGGTTTATCAGTACTCTTTTGAGGAAGTATTTTTGGTATATTATTAATTAAAGCTGGATAGTGCAGAGAAAGTTAAAAATTTGAAATGGGTGTCCAAAATAAGTCGATGTCCAGAGATGAATGTTGTGCGTAAACAGAATCCTTTGAGGGATGCCATTAATTTATGATTTGCTACTCATTAAGGGCGGGTGGGGTACACCTGAGGGCTTAAAGCGTGCTTTATTTGAGACGACGAGCTCTATATTCTCATGTTATAATTAAACCTAGGGATTTTAATTTATCAGAGGAGGAAAATCTTTCGATGTAAAGCTGAAGTTGAAGTTGAAGTTGGCAGCCTCCCGTAAATTTGTAGCGTTCGACGAAAAGTACTCCTTTTCTGGCAATGCTTACCCGAAGGCTTCTCATCGTAGTCAATATCTAATATGGGAACTACGGACCCTTGGGAGGAGGGGAACCACAGCTGGAAACGGCCGCTAATACCCCATAGGCTGAGGAGCAAAAGGAGGAATCCGCCCGAGAAGGGGCTCGCGTCTGATTAGCTAGTTGGGACCATACGCTTGCATGCCCATTGTTTGGAAAGAATGCCGACCCCAACGGTGTGTTTGGCGGTGGTGGGGAGGGTTTCGAAAATTTGGTAACAAGGTCAGGTTGTTACAAAGGGGATAATTTGTTGAACACCAAATTTTGCAAAGGTATAAAACCGAAATTTTGACATTCAAAGCACCAAAGGAATTCCTAAGAACACATGCTCCAATGAAGGGGGTTCCTAATTAAGAAAAACAAAGGGGAGTATTAGTGTAATAACCCATTTAAATGTGATTTGTTTATTAAGTAAATTATAAGGTTGGCAATGGCAGGACTTGGCGTTAAACCGTAACCGAAGCAAAATCTACAGATAACAGAAACAGAATAGAAGTGAACAAAACTGAAATATGCAAACCCAAGGAGTCAGTCAAACAACAAAATAGTATTCTTCCTCTCCTGATTTCAACAAAAACCTGTTTGCTAACATAATACTACATAACAACGTTGTCGGAAAAACAGACCCCAGCAACTAAATTCGGTTTAAGCTACTGCAACTGGAACTGGCTCTATGTTGATCGCCGCGGGTGGAACTGGAAGATAATGTTCTTCCTTGGGAGTGTGGATGGTCACCAAATCAGGCAATGGAGTCATTGGTCCCTGCTTGCCCTTGGGATCCCAGTCGAGCATAATCTTCACCTTAATACCGAGCACACCCTGTTGCAGTTGCGAGAACAAAAAACACACAATTAACTACACTTGTCGAAAAGAAAAGAAGCAAAATCACGAGATCACTTCATTTGCAACAAAAGAACGGTAGAAGTTAACCTGTCTAAGAAGAACGTGCCTCACAGCAGCGTCAATGTACTCATTGACGGGCTGACCAGAAGAAATCATGTAGCCATCCTTAAACTTCATTGACTTGGCACGCTGTGCCCTGAGCTTTCCACTAACAATAACCTACGTGAAAAAAGATTAAGATTAGATTTTCAGGAGCCATCTGCACACCCCGACTACAAAGACTTCAATAATTGATCAAAAGGAGAAAAGTGCACTAAGACATACCTCACATCCCTTTGCACCACTCTCCATGACGAATCTCAGCACACCATAGCAAGCCCTAAAATATTAAAATTTTTCAGTAACAACACTTGATATCGTCGGATAATTATATGTAAATGAAAACTAGTTCAAGAACTCTTAAAGATGTAGGAGAAATTTCAAACTACAAGCACCTTAACAGTAGCACAAGAAGCCTGACAAACTCCAACAGGGTTTTCATTTGAGCATTGATATTAAATCATCCCAAAGGCTCTTGGGCAACAAGATACGGGTATAAAGTATTAAAAACCAATGCTTATGGCTGATGGCTTATGGCTTATGTGTGGTGAAACATGCAATTCGGAACCATTAATGATTATAATTTCTCCATCCAATAATCAAAGCCCAGAAAGAACATGAATTTATCAATCCTAAGCTAACAAAACATAGATGGAATGAGCAATAAATACATCATAACCTACTCGCTGAAAAGATGACTTCTTACTAACATAAATTATATGAATTTTGTATCAAGATACACAGAAATGAAAAATGAATTGAACCTGCGAACAGCGAGGCCTCCGAGGAGCTTGTAACGGAGAGACTCAGCCTGAGCAATGGCACAGAGTCCCCTGTTGTTCACCTTTTCAGCGTAGAGCTCAACGCTGTTCTCGGGGAACTTGAACCGCTTCTGAACAATAGATGTCAGCTCCCTAATCCTCCTTCCCTTCTCGCCTATTCCACATATACATACACATATAAATACATACTATTCAAACCAATACGTAATTATTAAAATTAATCTCAATTTAATTCGATAAATAAACAGAATTACAGATCAAAGAGTGAGATTTACCGAGGACGTTCTGAGTGCGAGTGGCTCGGATAATGATCTCTGTGCGGACAGGGGTGACCCTGACTTCGACGCCGGAGTAGCCGTCCTCCGCCAGCTCTCTGGTCAGAACCTCGTTCAGCTCGGCGAAGAAAACTCCGTCGGCCACAAACTACAAAATTACAGAACAAAATACGATTAATTGATTGATTAAGTGATTGTATAATCATTTAATCATCATTTGAGATTTGATTTGCTGCAAAATCGATAATTAATTAGGGTTCGGGGGAGTTCTAGGGTTAGGGTTTACCTTTCGCTTCTTGCTCATCTGGGTAGCTGCCGCCATGTTGTTGCGTGAAATCGGAGGAGATCAGAGAAACACTGAGCTTCGGCGCTTTCGGCGTTTGCTTGCAAAAACCCTAATTTGCTTCAGTAGAGGCGTTGATGGACACGGACACATTTGTTTGGTATATAAAGGGTGGAGGGAGGATGGTGATCCGACGGTCCATTT
This sequence comes from Gillenia trifoliata, assembly GCA_018257905.1. NCBI lineage: Eukaryota > Viridiplantae > Streptophyta > Magnoliopsida > Rosales > Rosaceae > Gillenia > Gillenia trifoliata. The sequence continues at coordinate 4,321,548 of CM031087.1, read as the reverse complement.
GGAGATCATGGACTTGGACGGATAAGATTTAGTTGAGCCCGTTATCTCTTCTTTTTTTGGTGGTAAAATAGGTGGGCTAAGCCCAACAAGTAGCCATTTCATTCCTTCTCTCAAACGCACCTCAACTAATACTCGAGTTTAAATGAGTTTAGTGTAACATTCTTTCGTTAATCAGAAAAGAAAAACTAATACTCGAGATTTACAAGTGATGGATTCACCATTAGTGAATTGGATCTTCCTCTACAACCCAGAGTCTGGATTCGAATCCTCCTTCACTTTTTAGTGTAACTAAAACTACTATTCTATCGCTTGTAATGTACATGAATGCGGTCTTATTGGCTAGAACGGATATGCTCCACTAGTGCACTCGAAGTCGAATTCTCTTTACCACAATTTAGATTAATTTAAAATAAAATGCCATTTGCCATAAGAAGAACACGAATTTCACTTTGTAGGATTAGTACCGATGCCATTAAGAAACTCGAACTGCACTGTAGACATCAAAATTATTTGCAGACAATCGTGTGAAAAACTACAATCGTGCTACGTATAAGTCGAAAGCATCTTGATCTTCTACTTTCTAGTTAAGCATTCCTACAACGGACCGGAGAGAAGTATCACATTTTCTCAGGTGACACGAGAAACTCGATCGCTTGATGACGAGGCCATTACAAGTTTACAGGCACCATTCTAACTTCTAAGGCACATAGGTGGTGCATCCTATTCTAACCTATTTATCATATTCTAGTACAGGCAGTAATTGCAAATATATATATATATATATATATATATCCTTGTCATCGTTGAATTAGAGGACAAGTTGCTTCACTGCAAGTCGTTTTTCGTTTCTGTTTACCTAAATGGCAAATACTGCGGTTGACCATGATGGCGGGATCAAATGCTAGAAGTCTGAATGGTACAAGCAAACTAGGCTGGAATGAGTTATAGGAGTCCGGCAGAGAGGGCATTCTGGCTTTTCGTTGCACCATTCCATAATGCAGCTCCTGCAAATAGAGCATGCATGTTATTAAACCAGAGAGAGAGAGTAATGAAAATGCAAACTTGACAGTACCAGCAAAATACGTGACCGCAAGGTGTGGCTGTTGGGTATTGGCGATTACTCAAACAGAGTGTGCATTTGCTGGTCCCACTGGCCTGAGACTAGAAGGAGGCAACAAAATCGAGTAAGTCAACTACATTATTCAAAAGAGATTGCATGATAGTGATGCTTATTTCCAGCTCTCGAACCAAATTAGCAAGTGTTATCCAATTGGCAAGTGTTTTCCAGTATTTGCATAAGCAAGTATTCACATACTTTTAACTTCGTATTTTGTTTATGTTCTCTGCTTATCTTATACAAGAAATACGGTTGGCAACAAAGGGACAAATAAGAATTCAACCACCCTCAAAAGAGAGAAAAAGTTTGGAATGTAACCTCTGAAGTCGAAGATTCAGAGACCCAACTTCCCTTGGCAGCATCAGCAGATATCAAATTACCTTCCTCATTTAACACGGGCAAATCTCGACCTATAAACCCATAAATCAAGGTTACATATTGCCGTTGTAGCTATAAAGATACTCAATGACATGTATTCTAACAAAAAATGGCTGCATGGCGGACAATGTTGAAGTTAATCTTGTCGCTTTTTATTTGGGCTCAACTTATTTACTCTTACCTAAGATAAGCAATATTACTTTCATGGGCTGAATCAACACCATAAATATGAAGAGGTTACGAATAAACTGACCTGCCGAAGTTTGGTGAGTACCAAAAGTCTGATGAGCTGAACTTGCAATAGAGGATAAATTGCTGCGCCTCAGTCCTTCAGCAGCTATGATACAAAGCTGAATCAATAGAAATACGCCTAAAATTTGGTATCTGCATGGAAGCCAATCAAATGAGTCTGAATTTTATGGATAAAGAATTGCTTTGAACTTTTATAAAAGTTAAAATCAGATGACTGCCGATCCTTCAATCATCAATGTGAAACCTATGAACACCACAATGCTAAGATATGCTCAATCTGTGATATATATAGCTCATAAAACAGAGCAACTGCAGATGAGAAAAGTTGCTGATACTATCAGGAAGGAGTAATCAACAAATGATAAACCTTCCGTGCATACTTCTTACAGAAGTGACTAAAGGATACTACATGCCTACAGAGAATCCATACCTGGGCCTTTGGTTAGATGGTTTTCCGATGAACACATAACGAATGCCTGCTGTTCGTTTTGATATATGATAGAAAAGGCCTGCAGAGAATCAATGACGGCAAGAAAATTAATTTCTTCCCCAATTTCATCATTAGAACTTACACTACAGTACATGAACCTCTAAATGCAGGAATCACCTTCAAAGTAAAAGAACATGAGATTAGCACGAATAACCAATTGCAGAAATTCTCGAGCTATAGGAAGCACCTGGAGGGACCAGCATCACAGAGATGTTAACTACAGAAGGCATTCAATCCAGGTTATCTAATCACCAATCGAAGGCAATGACACAGAACGATTGAAAAACAAGATAACATAAATCCCACCCAGCAATCAAGTTAAAAATAAACATAAGAGGTGGATAAGTATACCGTAGGCCATCTCCGAACTAACGAAATCCATAACCCGTTGAACTTCTCTTTCAATCTTCTCAAAGCTGAAACAGATGGCCCAGATGTAGAGGCAGTTGAAGTATGAATAGTGAAAGAAGATTGAGCATCATTGCTCAGTGAAGCACTGTCGCCATAGAGCTCTTCGGAATCAGCAAGGGCTATGCCACGGTTAGCAGCTCTAGAGCTGAATACAGTGCATTTGAAAACAGACATGAGTATACTCACAGCTTGCGAAAACCAACACTAAAATAACATAAGTAGATGAGTAAAAAGTGGGTGGGGAGTTGGAACCTAATTCGTTCTGCAATATAAGGAAGAGCTGTCTGGTATACAATGAAAAGCGCACGCCTTGCCGGCGTTGGAGGCAGTCCATAAGGTCCTGCAACCTAAAAACACAATTATCAAGCATCAACTACACAAGCAACAAAACAAGAAGCTCGTAGCTCAATTGGTTAAAGTGCGTTTATCCTTGCGCCCAATGTCGTGTTCAAATCAAGGACACAAGTAATACAGAAATGAGCTTGTAGCTCGATTGGTTAAAAGCGTTTATCCTTGCACTCGAGGTTCGTGATCGAATCAACAAAATCAGTAATAAAGCAATTTTAAATGTGAGAAAATTTAGAAGCTAAGCGGATAAACCTGAGTTATGTCGCAGTACTCTTCCCCAAGTGTTTGCTGGCCGGACCCTGTTGTCAAAACGTAATAAAGCACTTGCCCAAGAAGCTTTGTCTGCCAAAACCAAAAGAAAAGAGAGTGATGAACTCCAATCGCCATGGATGGAGCTAGTTGTAAATATCCCAATTCCCAGGGGTTAAAGTTCAAAACTTGGAAAAGAACCCAACCTCGTTCTGGTAAGCTACAGCAACTCTCGTACCTAAAACAAACAAAGACGCCGAATGTTAGTACTAATTAGCTCAATTAAGACCTTAATTGCAAACGTAATCAGCAAATTAACGAACCCAGGAGGTGGCGAACGGCGTCGCGGCAAGCGTCGTAGACGAAGGAGGCGTACTGGTCGTCCTTTTCGGCTGCTCTCATGATCTCCGGCTGAGCCGCAAGTGGGAAACGCCGTGCCGCGCCCGGGTCGCTGCTGCTGCTGCTGGGACCCGGTTCTCCTCCGATCGGGCCGGCTTGCTGCCCCGACCCGGTTGCCTCGTTCCAACCCATATGCTATCAGTGTCAGTAATTGCAATTCCAATTCAAAATTTGGGAAATTTGAAAGACAGAATTGAATTTGAAGAATGGAAGAGAGAAACAGAAAAGACTGAAGAGTTTTGGTTGCTCGAGGAGGAGGGAGGAAACTGGAAGAAGATAAACTGCAGTGCGACGTCGTATTGACGTAAAATGAGTAGCAAAAGTTGTGGGATTTAAAAAAACTTACGCCGTTGCCGGGGATCGAACCCGGGTCACCCGCGTGACAGGCGGGAATACTTACCACTATACTACAACGACCTGGTTGTTGTTGAAATTATACTAATCTTTATTAAACTATTAAAAATTAATCCATACCCACCGTGAAATTTGTCAATTTTTTCTTGCGAGAATGAATGAAAGTAACCTTTGACTTACTGCTAAAATTGACATCTTTAACATATACTCAAAAGATCAGTATTTGTTCCTTTTTTTTAATAGAGACTATAGGCCATGAGTGTTCTTAGTCACCCAAAAACCACACCGTCCAATTTAGTTTGTTAAATGCTATCTATCTGTGGAGGGTAGGGTACTTTAATAAGTATATGTCAAATTTGTCAATCTTTGTGTTAAGTCGAGGGTGATTTTCATTTATTCTAGCAAGAAAATGTAATAAAATGACAGATATATTAACACGTTTTAAAAAATCAGGACGACTCAAAATCAAATTGAAAATCAATTAAGCAAATTGAAAGAATATCATTAGTGTAGGAGGCATTGCTAAATTCTTTTTCAAATTTAAGTGTTGACTTATCTTATACCAACACTATGGGAGATAACAAACCTTTGGTAGGAAAACAAGCGGATCCTTATCTCCAACCAAACAAAACTCCAAATGGCACTGACAACATTAAACAGAAAAACTGCTTCCCTGCATGCTAATACCATCATAGGCCAATGGCTGTGTCATCTTCCACCTCTACAATATATACTGCCCAGAAAAGCGTTCATATTACTAATCCAACTCCAAAAACTAGCCGTGCATTTTCGAATTCCATAAGGTTTGCATCGAAACCGCGCAGGTTTTGCGTTATTAGGAGCTCCGGCGATGCACCACCGGAGACTGTTACAACTGAAGCCGATACAGGAAGCTCCATTGAAGTTCCAAAAGAACCACCTTCTCTGATTTCTGCTCTCAATGTCGAACGAGCCCTTCGTGGCATACGTACGTAATGTCTATGTTGATCACTTTCTTTTTATTTAGAAGACGAAAGTTTAAACTACTCTAGTCTACCGCAAAAGGTCAAGTACGCTGCAGTATCCAACTAACCCAACTCACATATGCGACCCAATTCATATTTGAATTCAAGTTTTTCAGATTTCCCATTAAGCTTAATTAACTCACAAGAAATGGTTTGGATTGCAGCAATTACAGATATTGATCATTATGGCAGGCTTGGACTTCAAAGAGGATGCTCCTATGATGAGGTCGCAACTTTTATTCTTGCCTTATTTTCACAATTAGTTTAACATTTTCTTCCATATATTATCGGGTGTCAGTCGAATCTAAAACCTGCCGACCTTTTGTTGTTACAAAGTCAACAAGTTACAAAGAGACCGCGGTTTAACAAATTGAGTTTTTCTACTTAATTTTAAGCAGGTTTCAGTTGCATACAAAGCCAAGCTTGACAAGCTAATGAGCCAGGGGTTAGAAGAAGAGGAGCTAAACAAGAATCTGGAACCTTTAAAAGTCAGTTTTAAATACCCTTTTGTTCCCTTAGTTCAAATGACTTTTACTTGAAATTATACTGTCTGAAAAGCAAAGTGCTTCTGGAAATTATTTTTGGTCATCTGAAAGCGCTTTTAACCAATTCAAAAGCTTTTCCGAATAGGCCCTTCAATGAATATTGTGTCTCAAATTTTCCCAAAACACTATTATTTGCTGATTAAAATTGCATATCATCCATAGGAGTCGTACACAATCTTGTCATCTGGGGATGAACGAAGATTGTATGACTGGAGCCTGGCCAGGAGTGCAAACCCAGACGGGTATATTTGGCCTTACGAGGTTGAGAAAACCAGACCGGCAGAAGGAACTCCGCCGCCAGTGGGGGTACTCGCTAATCTTTGTCATTATTTCGTAATTATTTTTTTCAGTTTAATAAATAGGTTCTTCAAGGTTTCATTTTTCTTGTTAATCTCGGAGAGGGCCGTACTGGTTAAAATCAGAATGGTCGGAATGAGATTGTCATGGGTTCCGTTTGGCCATGGTTTTTAATTGCTTACGGTTTCAGTTCTCCAAGGTGTCCATGCAAGTCGGGTCCTCTGAGGACTTAAATGAAACGGAGGTCCACGGAAGCGGTGTCTTATGATTGGTTTGGGACACTGCAACCAGAACGTACCCCTTTCAAGTCCTCTTGTCTAGCATTGATTGTCCATGAATAATTGAGAAAACCGTCGAAATAATCTCTGCGACCAATTCTTATTGCAGGAACCGGAGGATCCAGAGCCGACGAGATTGGTGGGGTACTTCATATTGGGATGGTTTATATTGTCCATCGTATTATCCATTGCCCTTAATCGATCGAGCCCTTAATCGATCGAATACGTTTGTTGCAAACTTGCACTGCACGTTATATATTTTTCTTTGCAGCTCCTTAATTTTGCAATAGTTGGCAAGTATTGCTGCGTTGGACTGTTGGGTTGCAATTGCATTGGGTCCAATTGCATCTTCCTGGGGAAGGAAAGCAAAATATCTGACCTGAAAACAGAGAGAAAAACACTTCGCATTAGTAAAAGTCAGAAAGTAACCAGTTTACTATTAGTGACGCATTACCTTTAGTGACGGAATCTGGCATGTAAAATCCTTTTACTTACAAATTGGTCTTTACCATGCCGAGAAACCGACGCTAAAACATGAAATTCTTACTACACTCATCAATATATATTTACAAAATATGCAGTATAATCTTCAGTTTTTAAGATCAAGTCCGGACCAAAAAACCAACAGAAAAACCCAACTCACTTTGTTCTAATCCAGAATTATTTTTATGCACTAAATTAGACACGAAAATTCTAAACAGTATAATATATAATCATTTTACTAATGCAATGTGGAGTGCAAGAAGCTGGGTAACTAGGATATAACATAAGACTGATAAACATATACTGGCCAAATCAAATTTCGCAGCTCCGAAACGTTGCGATTTGAGGAGTCAGTTTTTTTTTTGCTCCCCCTGGTTTTATGTTTCTGTACCTTTTTTCCTCTGAAAGAGAACATACCTTCAACCGGCTTTAACGAAAGTATAGTTTTGGGATGAGCAAAAAGCATACAAGCCCTATGACTACATCAACAATTGCTGGTCTTGTTAAAACTTTTGTATGGTAGCCTCTCCCTCTATGATCAAGCTAAAAAAGTGAATAGGTGGGTTAGCAGATATTAACAAATAGTTACTGTCCAAAAGCCGAGTCAATCAGATCTGTTTCAACAAAACCAACAGAGAATTGGCATTAGATCAAGAAGTATCCTACACAAGTCCGAGATTGCTGTGCGCTAAATATGTTGCTTTCAACAAGTATAGGCAGGTTTTATCAAGAAATAAACGGCGCTAATACTAACAAAATTAATACAATCTAACTGAAATGAAAGAGTGCCATATAGAACATCAAAGTTTAGAAATGCGACTTCATCTACACAATTTACCTCACAAACCAGTCCTGATGTTTTCTAGTGTTTTCTTTTCCGTCTAGAATACTGATAACCTTCTCCACAATCTTCATCTGACCCACTAACCATCTTCCACCTGTCATGACTCCGCCCATCGACATTCCTCTTTTCACTGTGCTTAGAATGTCTAGAACTGTGACTGCTCTCTTTCTGCAACTTCTTATCACTGGAACCACTTTGATCGATACCAGATCCTGAGTGGCTGCGATATTTCTGATTGTGCCTTTTGGATTTATGCTCGATCCCATTTCTGTTATCGTCTTTGGTATATCGATGATGACTCCGATTGGAATCACTGCCACACTGCTCTCTTCGATCCTTGTGCTTTCTGGAGCTTCTATGGTGGTGTTTCTGTCTCTCTTCACTGTGGCAACCAGAGCTACTTGGCACATCGTCTAATTCTGAACTTGATCTTTCCATGCGATGATACTGCTTCTGATCTCTACCATCAACCACCAAACGGGAACTCTTCCGCGGACCATCAACTGCGAGCCTGTCATCATCTGTGTGATTATGATGCCGATATTGCCTCTGGGACCCTTTAGTAGAGCCGTCCTCAGAGTAACTTATGCTCTTTTCCCTGTTTATATGAGATCTGTGGTCATGTAATCTTTCTGTCCCATTATAGTAATGTCTCTCGTTTAAATCACGGTCTTCGTCATCATCATCATGAGATTGTTCTCTGATGCAGGACAAAACCACTCGTTAGTCCTTAAAAATCAGGTATGTTAACAAAACGATAATCAAAACCAATAATATCATTTCAGATGCAAGATAGCATAACAAGAGATACATATACCTATGCCCTTATTTACACACATAAATCAAATAATATGTACATAATTTCATCCCACTGATTCTTGATAATTAAAGACTCACCTTCCCAAATTCTCATTCGAAACTTTTCTTCTCTTTTCCTGACCTTGAAGATCCAGGGATTCCGAACGACTTAAATAGCAGTCTTCGCCAGTCCCTGGAAGACGAGCAACACCTCTCATCCTCATATATCCACTGCAAGATGGTTTGGTGTCAAAGTCAATATAATGCAATTGAGGACCAATAATAATGAATATCTTAGGTACAGCAATCAGCTAAAGATGAAAATGAACCTACCCAAAGGAAGGGAATGAGTTATACATAGATGGCATGTATGTAGGAACAGCATAAGGAGCAGGAGGGACCATATTTGTACCAAAAGCCGTCATTGCATGATTTCCATATGGATTTCTAAAGGGCATGGCCCGAGGTGAGGGAGCCCCATTCCAGTATGTTGGTACATAACCTGGCATAGCTCCTGGAAATATTGCATTTCCTGAAATCCACAAATGGTGAGCATCACAGGCAAGAATTCATAGCAATTACAAATTAATGCGTGCAACTCCTATTTCATACCTGCATGAAGCATAGGATGTGGGCTTGAAGCAACTGGACAGTCTCTTATGAAATGGTCTGGAGAACCACACATGTAACAGGTACGTTCCCCCTGATTCCATAAAGACAGGTATAGACATTCAAAAAATACACCCCCAAAATTAAAAAAATTTAAGTCATGCAACCAAAAATAGCATTTGTTGTTAACCTAAAAGAAGTGCTCAAACAATGAGGTATTAGCAGTTTGTTCCAACAATAAAAATGAGAATTTTCGCATGTATATTTGCACAATGAATACCTTTCTGTGCTTTCCAGTCTCCAAGAAGCTCTTGTCACCACCTGGTAAATAGCATGATTGTCAGAAAAGAAGGTGATACATGCCAAAACAACAATCGGATAAAGTTTCAGCAAGTCACAAAGGACCAAGTTAGATACTACCTTCTGAAGAAACCCAAGGTGGCCTCTTTTTCGTGATTGCAGGTTTAACATCTTTTTTGAAAGGAGGGTTAAAAGCAGATTCTGCGAAGAAATGATTAGATCCTGTCCCTGTTTCTGGAGAATGAGGCGCCTCTGGCTCTCTTTGTAAAATATTTCCGCCATGAGACACATCTTTGGCCTGAATTCCAGATTCTCCATCTGTTTTTACATCAATAACTAGTTAAACACAAGAGTGGGTTTAAGGTAGGTGACAATAAACATATGTGAAACTCCTACCTGGAGCATGTTGGCAATAATCATTATCTGGAGCAGTGATTAAATTTTGAGATTCTAGGAAATGCTCAATTGCTTGCCTAAGAGAAACATTCGGCAGCAAATCTTCTACTCTGCATTTGGTCGAAAAACACTTGGGACATCTGGTCTTCTCTTGCAACACTTGAGAAATGCCTGAACACAAAAATGTGCATAAGCTATCACATTCAGGTTACAGCCCAGAATTACTAATACCTAACACGACATCTCTCACAAAAACTATCCAACAGTAAACTATCAGATGGCAAACTATCAGACCATAGACTTACATTTCTCACAAAAACTGTGCTGGCAGCATGGTATCATCACGGCCTCCTTGAAAAATGCATTGCATAGACAGCATTTCAGCTCTGATGACAAATTAGCATGCCGTGTATCTAGGGGATTCGCACTGCCCACCCTTCATTTACAAGAGATAAAACACATCAGATCATTGAGACCGAAGAACCAGACAAACAATAAGACGATACAAAAAATGCATCTCTTACCTTTTCACATTCATGTCTTCTTCTTCAGGCTTTGATTTTGTCGGCAATATGATTTGTTCAACTCCACTATGTGCATGACCTATATAAAATAATTAGAGTGGTAAGCATAGGCCTAACCCATGAAAAGACTAATACAAGTAACAAACATAGGCCTAACCCCTGAAGCTTTGTAATCGAAGCACATACCTCCTGGAATAACATCACTAATGCCACTTGCTTCAAGTTTCAGGCATCCTCTCACAGCGGGCTCCGAATATCTAATACCAATTGAAATCATGTACAGCATAAATACCAAATATTTACAGAACATTTGGGATATCCGAAGTCTTAAAATAAACAATCATACACCGCTAGGGAATCACTATGAAGAGAAACAATCAAACCTTGTGATGCAGTTATCGGTATTTGGTTGATAATCATAGATGAAGTTATCCTTGTCTGCGTCCAAATCAGAACTCAAAACAGTTTCTTTAGGAATGGGATACAAGTCAACCCCAAAGTCATCAAAGTCAACAGTCTCGGCAATCTGTGAAACACCAAAGACATTAAGAAAATTAAATAAATAATCAGGCAAACATATTCAAACAAGAGCTTCAAATGTGACTTAAGAACTATCCAAAACTGCAAGTCTGCAACTTCAAATGCGAGGGCAAAGTTTAAGATACAAACCGCTGGAACGAGTGATTTAGCATCCACAGAGTCCTTGCTATGAAGATTCTGACATGAGTTGTGAGGCCTGTCAAAAATCATAAGAATAAATCCGAATTCCGAGACAGTAAATAAACTTGCAACACCAATTACTATGCACGCCAATCGAAAACGTGTGTGAATTATATAACTCAAATGGTTAGATATCTTACAGATCAACATGTACTGATCCTGCAGGAACTCTCTTAATTATCACGCTCGAACCACACGGAATTTGAATGTTCTCGTCGTTGTACTCTGAAATCAATCCGAAAACAAAAGGTATATCAAAATGTAGCTAACAATATACATAAACCCTAATTCCAATTCCATGCAACCAAACACCAAAACTGTAATTCTAACGTGTTTCTGAACCAAACGGACCAAAATAACGATTCCAAAATATTTCATGTCCAATTGTAACGTCTCAACTGATTTTTTTCCTCCGTTTTCTCGGCAACCAAACACAGAAAAAGAAAATTGAAAGCGACAAAGACTATTGATAAAGAGAAAGGACGGGGGAAAGTTGACCTTGACCGGTTACGGCGTCAGAGAAGACGAGATCGGAGTCTTGGCAGAGGTTGAGGTTCTTGTGGCGAATTATCCTGGATTTGAGATCCCGAACAGAGATGGATGCGCAGCCGTCGATGGCGACGGAGTCGAACGTGACGGAGCTTCTGAACTTGAACTGGACCGCCATGGCGGAGCGGAGGAGTCGAGTCGGTGGAGTCAAAAGCTTCAGATCGTCAACTTGTCAGGTGGGGAGAGAGAGAAAGAGAGAGAGAGAAAACGGAGACGTGCCAACGGAACGAGAGGGTTATATACGGGATTTTGTAAGAAATTTTCGATTTCTTGGTGCGAAGGCTATGATTTGGACTTTATTTTGTTTTAAAAAAAACAAGCCCAAACAAAAAGTTTACCTAAGAAACAAAAAGTGTGTGAATTCAAAATTTTGATTTGAAGTTTGATTGAACTCTTTCTAAGAAAAGGATACACCACCTACATAAAAATCACCACAATGGAAAATTCCTTATATAATACAACTTTTTCAAAGTTTTACAAAATTAAAAAACGTTAAAAGAAATTATTCAAGGACAGTCAGCATTGATGCGTTGACATAGTTAACAGTGACTTCTTCAATGCTTATCTTTTTTATGCATCGCTAACTACCATACGTGCCTTAATTTCATTTTTGAGTTTTAATGGGGTCAAACTTCAATGATACGTACCGTTGAATGATTTAAGATTCATTTGGGACCCACCTCAAATTAATCTGGATCATTCAATAACTGTACCATTGAATAATACGTACCACCCAAGATTTCTCCGTTTTAATGAACGAAACCGTTTAATAACAAAAAAATGAAATTGATAGTTTAAGGGATAATTTTGATATATTATTAATCAGTTGGACATAGTAAGTAAATATAAATATAGTACATTTAATTGAGTACGTGGTGAATAATTGTTGAGCTGAACACAACTAAATTGGCTTCATACAACCCCAACTATGAATACATCTCCCGATAAATTAGATTGGATTACAAAATTCCTCGAATAAGAATATATTGCGACTTGTCAGTAAATAAATAGTAATATAGATTGCCCAATTCTCATTATTGAGTTGGGCTTGAAATTTCAGCCTATGTCTGGCGGGCATCTGTCATTTAAAAGCCCGCTTATGTTTGGAAGGCCTACAGTTTTAAATGGCAAACATTTGATCTAGTTCACTTCTCACCTACTTACTAGATCCATTTTTCTTGTACAACAAAACATTGAGAAAAGCAAAAGTATCCACGACATGATTTCAAGTGTATGGATAAATATTTATGAATTTGGCTACAATTTTTATATGTATTTAATATAATTATTATATGATGGTCAGATATATTCATGTGAATATATGTATTTAATACAATCATCATCTGACTGTCGAAATAGTAATTATATTAAATACATATAAGTATTGTAACCAATTCCAATATTTATTTTTGTTATTCCAACTTGATAAACATGTCCGTATAGACATCATTTCTCTTATTTTAATACAAATAAAAATAAGTGAATTTTAGCAAACTCATCAAGCTTGTTTACTAGTATCTTCAATGTATACGCAAAAAATGGTATATCTTTGAATGAATACGTGTACATATATTATAATTGACATGAAACCAATCAAGATTTTGTGAGATCCAAGAACTTTTATTTTTTGAGATTTTCGATTTTCTCACAAGCATTTATTTGATCGTGATCCTATAAACAGTTCTCTTCATTTGAGGACAAACAAGAAAAACAACCTTGGCCATGGGACTTTTTTGTGTGCTTGTGAGTATTCATATTTAAGATGTTTTAACCGTTAAATTTTTGTTTAAAAATACAAAATTCAAGATATAACGGTTAAAACACCCGGAGTAGCAAATACTCCGGATCACTCAAGAATTTTTGCCTTGACCATATGGACAAAAGACTAGACGTTGAACAGTTTAGCTCAACTGCTCAAACTTTAGAAAGCATAGTAATTTGGGAAAAATCTTGGGTGATACATATCATTCAATGGTCCGACCATTTTAGATTAATTTACGGTGGGCCCCAAATGAATCTTGAATCAATAAATAATCAAACCATTGAATGATACATACTGTGCAAGTTTGATTTTGCAAGTGTTTAAGTTTTCTTTTCATGATGACATCATGAAGAATCTCTCGAATCAAATCACAAAATATTATTATTATTATTATGTTTTATGTCCAAGGGGGAAGAAGTGCGAAGGAGATGTGAACCAAGAGCAATTTGTATTGAATGAGTTTATTTTTGTTTGACGTTCTGATTTAATAATATAATAATATGTGAAAAAAAACTAATACATGACATGTATTATTAGACTAAAAACTAGGGGTGCAACTTGGGCGGGTTGGATAGTCAACCCAACCCTAACCCAATCTTCACAATTCGGGTTTGGGTTGGGTTCAGGTTCATATGGGTTTAGTCGGGTTTGGGTTTTAATTGGGTTCGGGTTTATTCGGGTTGGGTTCGGGTTCGCCCAACTTTATCGAGTTCAATCTTATAACATCTTATTTTGCATGATTTTTCAAATTTTAAACCAAACAACGTCAATATTAGTTAAAATTCCATTTACACACAAAAGTTAAAGCAAACAACTTGAAAACTATTTCTATTGTTTCAACCATGCAAAGTTGGAATTAAATTACAAGACGTATACCAAAACTTCAACAAAAAAAATGTAAAAGTAACACTATCATTCATTTCAATATGAAAGTAGACAATAAACTTCAAGTATAGTCATTCTAAAACTTATACATAACTTATATAATATGAAGTGAGATGGGTAATATATGCATAGGCGAATTCGAGCTCAAATTAGGGTTGGGTTTGGGTTGACATGGGCGGGCAAGGCATCAACCCAACCCAACCCAATAAATAATTGGGTTGAGGTCGGGTTGGGTTTGGGCGGGTTTTTTCTTCATTCTAACCCGCCCAATTGGGTTTAAAATCAGGTTAGGCATGGGCGGATTTAGGTTGACCCAACCCAAGTTGCACCCAGGGCCGGCCTTGGCTATAGGCCGGATAGGCCATCGCCTAGAGCCCCCAAATTTAGGAGCCCCAAAATTCTGTACTTGTTTACATATAATAATATAATATGTATGTTAAAAAAAATTTAGTTATATATTATATCAGTATAATAGTATATGTGTGTAGGGACAAACATGAGAATATCAATTTCCAAGTTCCAAGACTAATGAACCAGGTTTTGCACACAAAAAAAAAACAATTGATCGATGTCTTTCTAAATTCTTTTTTCCTTATCACTGTATTGGGGCGTGTATTGCACACAAAAAAAAAATTCTTTCACATTCCCGTCTGTCAGGGAACTCTTGTTGAACCCAGAAGGCTCCAAGCTTCCAAACTCCAAATAATTGGCAAAATCTAAAATCCATGTCACAAGAAAGATTGAATGGTTTGGCTATGTTATCAATTGAAAAGGATCTTATTGAAAAGCTCAACTATGAGAGCTTAAATAGTACTTTTGTAGCAAAAAATGCAAGAAGGGTAGTGTTTGAGTAGTGTTGGACGTATGATTCGTGATTTCAAAGTTTCTTATTGAATTTTTACGTTTTTTTTAATTCTTACATGATAGAGTGTGCTATTATGGTTTATTATTGTTATTAGCCGATTATTGGCCAGGAGCCCCATTTTTTTTGTTTGCCTATAGCCCCCAAAAAGTCAGGGCCGGCCCTGGTTGCACCCCTACTAAAAACACCTGTATGAAAATAAACTCATTTCATATAATCATTCTCACGTAGTCACGTGAGACATAAAATTTGTCTAATTATCATATCTACCTTTTCATTTACCTGGTACGTGAAATACTTTTACCTCCCTAGAAAGTTAGGTACGCATGTAGTAATTTAATTTGGTCAAATAATTCAATCATCGTTTTGATTTTTGAAGATTCACAACCCCATGATTTGTTTACTTCAAGCATTTTTCCATAATACGTCCACTTGTTCATGTCCTTTCTTTGGATGTGCAATGACTGCAAACTAACATGCATGGTATATTATTCGTCGCTTTATCTTACGTCAATGGAGTTTGACGTGGTACGTGGACGTGCATGTCCAACTCCAATTGATCACAAAACTAGACCGAATCACGTAATTAACATTTTAGGTTAAGAGTGATGTTCATCTCAACAATCAAACACTATATTGATCATATATAATTATAGCAAAGACGATACAAATTAATACTTTCATTGTGAAGTTATTGTTAGTTAATTGAGCTCTAATGATTACAGTGTAATTTTACATTTTTTGTAGTTTAAATGTTGAATGTTAACGCCATATTGTAACACTATTAAACATAAAAGTATGGAGCCTAAAAATGAATAAAATGTTCACTAATAATAATTTTCTATATTGTTACAAGATGTTTGTATAACAATCAACGTTGCAGTATAATAAATAAACAATATGATAAATTAGTATCCAGCCTCTAGCCACCAATATTCATTGATTGAAACCTTATTGATTTTCAATTTTTGATCAAAGTCCTTTGACTTGATACACATTAGCATTTTTGCATTTAAAACATGACATGTCATCCTTTTGTTTTTTTTTTTTATATTTAATTTTCGGTTAATCATTATACCACCCATTAATTGCTCATTTACATTTCAGATTTTCATAAGATTAGTGAGATCTAATCAATTCCTACATTTTAGGCAAAACAAACTATGATTAGTTCAAACCAAAATGTATTTAAAACCTAATGTATCTATTTTGTGCAATTGAAGTCAGCTCATCTTCCTTGTCGTCATCTTCTTCCTCCATGACCACATGCCTCACCTATTCGTGTAAGTTGTTCATCCAAAACTAGCACCTCTCTCTCTCAACCCAAAAAAAAAAGTAATAGAGATAACTTTCTTTTCATTCTCAATGGGTACAATATGTTTTTTAGGAGTACATAATGGGTACATAAAGGGTACAATTGTTTTTTATGAGTTTATAATGTACCCATATATGAGTTGAAGGCAATTTTTGGTCTCATAGGTATATTTCTATGCAAAATGTACCCATATGTTTTTTTTTTGGTTGATTTTGCAATTCATTGTTTTGGATCCGTGTCTATGAGAGCAAGTCCACCCTTGCCAATTGTTGGGGGGATGTGGATCCAATTGCTGGGGGAGGGGAGTTTGTTTGGGTTGGAGAAGGAAAATTGACTGGGAGGGTGTGGAGCTTGGGCTCCAGCCCGTTGGAAAATTGACACCCCAAGCCACCTAGGTGGCTGACTTCAGGCTGACATCAGCCACGCGGTTTAAAAAAATTTGCGTCAGGCGCGTCGCCTACAGGACTGCAGAGGTGGGGCCCGCTGTTGGCCACTCAGAATCCGAACGTTGGGAGAAGCCACGTGGCTTCCCCTGGACCGTGCGATCTCAACGGCTCTTTAATTTGAGTCGTTGGATCTGCAACGGTAATAAAAAAAAGGATTAATTAAAAAAAATGTTTTAAAATTCATAAAAGTTATCGTTGTGACACGTGGCACAATTTGGAGCGTTGAAATTCAAATTTTTTTAAATCCAACGGCAGAGATTAATTAAGGGAATAAAAAATTGTAAAAAATCTGTAAAAATCGGGAAATTTTTTTAAAAAAAATTGTAATTTTTTTTTTTTACTTTTCTATAAATACCTTGGCAATTTCATCTACCTTACACCACAATTTCATATTTTCTCAACATCTTTCAAGCTTTCACCTATCTTTCTCTCAAAGTTTCAATCCATTTTTGAAGAAGAATAAGAAGACATTGTAAAAGAAGGAAACAGAAACTATGAATAATGATAGGGATTTTGGTGAAGAATGAAGCAGAAAGTATGAATGGTGGTGTGAGATTTATGAGGATGGATGGTGGATTATATGGAGGATTCAGAAAGGATTAGGTTGTTGATAATGTCACGTGGCATGCTGTCATTCGTTAAAAATCTGGTGAAAATCTTACTCGAAATGTGTAATCGGGTTGTGACACGTGGCATGCCGTCATTCGTTAAAAATCCGGTGGAAATCTTTACTCGAAATGTGTAATTGGGTTGTGACACGTGGCATGCCGTCATTCGTTAAAAATCCGAATATTTTATAAATAAATAAAAATAAAAATATTTTATTGTTATTGATTTTTCGGATAATGACACGTGGCGCAACGAGAACGATTAAAAATCTAATCCGAAATTACAAATAAAAATTATTATGTATTATTTAATGAGTATAAATAATACTAATATTTAATTGCCAATTGCCAGGGCAATTTAATTGTAGGGGTGGAGATGAAAAAAACAATTGTCAGGGGAATACACTGTTTATTAGGGCAGTTATTGTTCATTGGGGTGGATTGAATAGTGATTGCCTGGGGGAAAATGGATAGGAGTGGAGTTGCTCTGAGGACCCAATTACATGGGTACATTGATTTTTTATATTGGTTTCAAAATTTATAATTTATTGTAAGAATTTTATACTTTTTTTTAGGGAATACTTTATTACAAAATTTGAAGTCCATAAATTAAGGAATTTCAAAAACAAAATAATTGACATGAAAATACATTAATATCAATGTGATGAGGTGTACAAAGTCAAATGACTTTAATCAAAAACTAAAAATTAATAAAGTTTCAGTCAAACAATATTAATGACTAGGAACCAGTCTCAACAAAAATAACATTCAATAATAATGCGCAAGTTAATGTGGACCCTTGATTTTATTTTATTTTATTGCCATTGATCAAATTATTATGTATACTTCTGTTGGCGAATGAAAATGATGTTTGCAACTCTGCAGCCTGCTGGACTTTATATAACAGTATTTCTGAAGCTTAATTTGGTTGGAAGTTGAAGGGGAAAATGCCTATATGTATAGAAAATGTTACAGAGACTATTTTTTTAGCTCATAATTTGTAAATCACATGATGTGGTTGTTGATGATTGAACTTTTTTTTTAATGATATTGTTATATTATTTGACAAAATTCAATGAATTATGCAGTACATGCATTAATTTCATCAAGAAAATTGGTGCAAAGCTAATTAAAACTAGGTTAATTTCAACACGCTCCATAATATTCCTCCATAGTTTCAACACCAACATCATGAAGAAATACAAAAATGTCAAATATGGATGGAGCAAGAAACTTGTGTAGTTCGAGTCGTAAAAAACGTTTACACTCTACACCCAAAGTCCTGTATTCGACCCACTCCCCCAATATTGATGTATGTTAGATGGGGATCTTAACAAAAATATTGGTCAATGAGTAAACCTAACAAACTTTTTTGTGGCGTATAAGATCTTCTCTCTTCGAAAAGCGCAGCACTGTTTATATTTGAATAATGGAACTGAAGTATGCAAATCTTGAGGTTTGAGTAAGCCAATTTTGATATTGCAAACCCAGATTTTTTTCCCAGTTGGGTAAGGTACTTATCTCTTAGTTAATTGAGTTCATGCCATTTGGGACATGCATATTACTCAGATCCAAAAGAAATTACTTCACGTAATATGCATAAAAGATTCAGTTCCATCACTAATCAACTTTCCTTAACTCCTTAAAATTGGCCTAAATAATAATTAACTATATATGTCTTTTGAACAAATATAATAGTGAGAAAAAGAAGCTTCTAAAAATGGTTGGGATGCAAACATCTTGCAGAATGCAGATGATGAGCAAACTTTATGGGGATAGACTACATTGCTTACAAGTATTTCATGCTCACACGAATTTAATCATTAACTGTTAAAGGAATCTAATCATTAATAGTTAGATTCGTATAAGTATGAAATGTTTGTAAGCGTTCTAACCGGATTCAACTTGATGATCAGTTTTCAGTTTGTATGAACGTACATGTTGCCTTGTACTAGTCTTTTCCGATCACGTGTATCTTTGGTTCTTTATTTCAATATCGTGAAAGCACTATTAAGTGTTCTATATGCAGTTATAAATTATTTGAAATCTGCCTGAAAATGATTTTTATTTAAACAAAATGAAGTCCCCAGGGGAAACACATATGCGTAGTTGTTTAAGATGACGTGCGAAGGACTATACTTTTACGACACAGATCCTATTTTCTGTTGCTTAAACTAATATTAACAAATAGTTGGAGCCAAACCGTATAATTTAGGAGATTCTAGGATATAAATATATTCTCTTTTTATATGCCATGTGATGAGGGATGTAAAGAAAGAAAGATATACATTTCTGTTACAATAATCACGTGATACAAGTCGTAAGAAGATAAGGTCATGTGATCAAAGATACATGAAGATGACGATACATTCCCGAAGATATTATGAGAGAAGGAATGCTAGCAACCTTGTCATTTGAATCTTTTTGCTCTACCTTCTCGGCTTTCTCTTTCTCCTCTTCCATTGTTACATGATGATCCAAACTTTCAATATATGAAGTTAGAAAACCTATAACAATCAACTCGGTTAAAAACCAACTAAATTTGAAATCCTTTAGCCACCCTAGCAGTTATCTAATAAATAGACAAATTATATTTATCAATTAAACACTAAAATTCTAACAACGTTAATTAATTGAGTAGTTAAATAATATTTTTATTTAGTTAATTTTTTATAGGGTTAATTTTAAATTATAGCCTAGAAAATAAACGATATGAAACATATATTGTGTGATCATGAAACATATATTCCATGACCAAAAGAAATGTAAGAACGAAAAGATGGAAAAATCTTGGGTTGTACGTATCATTCAATGGTACGGTCATTGAATAATTTCTAATTAATTTGCAATGAGTCTCAAATAAATTTTAAACCATTCAATATTACGGTTGAAGTTTGATTCCGAAAAAATTCGGTAAGTAACAACCCCCTTGTGAAAGACAACGAAGAATCTCCCCTATAACTGGGGATGGAACTGGTATATGTCAGTCACATCATAAAAACCTAAAAATAAATAAATTAAAAAGACAGATTTTTTTTTTCAAAGTTGAAGTAAGAGGTTGAACCTACCCCTCACCTATGAGACAAACTCCTGGTCTCCCAGCCAGCTGTGCCATGCCGAAAGTGTACACAAAGACCCTATAATCTTGTCGTAATAATGCAATACAAGTCTCCTTATCTAGGTTTTCCAAAATCTCCATTAGGTCATGAATGATGGTTTTGGCCTTAAAAAGCGGTTAGCGATTTGATTGCATGCAATAAAATTTTCATATGAATAAATGCCAGTTTGGGATTGTTGTGCTTTAAAAAAAACTGCTTATAAAAGCAGCTTTTAAAAGCAACCTCCATGCTGCTTTTAAAAGTTGATGTTTTAATGCCATAACTTTTAAAATAAGCAGTATATTTCATTTTTACCAAACACTTTTTATCTGCTTAACTTTAAAGTGAAGCAGTTTTTAGCGAAAAAAAACAATACCAAACGGGGCCTAAAACCTTCTTTGAGAAAAACTCACATGACACGGATATATTGTTATAGTGATATTTCATGCCATTGAAATAAAAATGTGTAAATTTTTGTCCACATATCTTTATTTTATTGGCACGACATCAAGTAGCAGTGTTCCGGTAACATATAAGTTGTTCCCGGCTTCTAGGCATGATCATGGGCGGAGCCATACTTAGGAGAAATTATAGGGTGCAGGTGCTAAAGGTGGTGAGCCATGGAGATGGTGTGAGGGAGGTGTAGTCATTACATGGCGTCTAGTGGGGGTCATAAAATAGTGTATGGTAGGATCATTATGTGGTTTATGTCTAAGATCCGCAGAGACACCTGATCCGACTATCGAACTCTAAAATTTATCCATACTTAGACCGGTAACGGCCTTACCCCCAGAGAAAGTTAGGACAATGGCTTTAAATTAGGCTTTGAATTGTGCAAAATTCAAGAAAAATGGCTACTAGGAGGAAATCAATAAAAATAGGGAAATTGTCATATTTAATCAAATAATGAAAAAATGGCTACTAATATGGGTCAAACTTCAGTGATATGTACCATTAAATGGTACGTACTGTTGAATGGTTTAATATTCATTTGGGACCCACCGCAAATTAATCTAGACTATTCAATGGCTGTACCATTGTACCACATCCATTGAATGGTACATACCACTGAAGAATTTTCCTACTAATATAGAAGTTTTTATTTTTTAATTTAGTTTATGTATTGGCCCCGCCAACGCAAATAATATCGTGGCTCCGTGCATATATACCCTTCGGCTTCTATGCATGATTAATAATGATTAAATAGACATGTTAATCAAAATTAGATATTAATTCGTGGAGAGATATTCTTTACCTACCTCAAAATTTCATTATTTAGTGAAAAATTAGATATCAAACCGTGGCATAAAGTGAACCTACCCCATTGTAGCCACCAGCAATTCAAAGCTCAAAAAATTGTCAGAAAATAACTTTGAAATCTAGCTAGCGAGTGGTTTGAAGAAAAGCTACCATATAAAGACGAAAAAAATAATTCTTAGAAGACAAGTTTGTACGCTCATGCACGTATATGCCCCGCACATTTGGCACACACGAAGGGAGACTTTAGAACAATCTGTTAGGACCCATGTTCTTGCATCATCAAAGAAAAAAATGTCATGGATCGAAACAGAAATATATACACTTTGATGATGGAACCCATTGTGAATTTTGGTAACATCATGGATCGAAAAAGCCTAGCCATGTTTGGGGAGCCGATTTTGTTACTTTCAATCCTTAGTATTAGTAGCAGGTATTAGGTGATTTAACAAGCAAGTTTAGCCCTACTTACATAAAAAGAAGCGAAACTGATTGTTGCAATCTTAATTTTGTTCCGTACAAACTTCGATGTCAACAAGCTCTTATTAGGATGCATGCGGGAGGATCAACTAAGCCCTTTCGGGGACTTGTTTAAGAATAAGAAAGAGGAATCTCATGTAAATACCATAAAATAAGGTTTGATTCTATTCATGGGGATTTCGTAAAAATTTCATTCTAAGAATTGGGATTTTTTGGAGATTGGATGCAGTTACTAGTGCATTTTTAGAGCAGGTTCCTCTCTAAAAATCTCATTGTGCACTTCTCACAAATGCATTTTTTTTTAAATATAGAAAGTTTGGAACAAGAGCTATTGCGGTTGAGAAACAAGTTGTTGTGACTACACCTGTCAAGTTACACGATCTTTCTGTTTGCCCGCTTTGATTAGCTGCATTTTCATTATCCTTTGCAAAACCTGCAACCAGAGCAGCCTTCCAGATCAAGCACCGAGGGGAATTTTGTTGAATTAGAAAAAAATTTACACCTAATTAGGAGACATAAAATCTTACCCCTCTCATAATACAAAAACAATTGGGGGGTGGGGGGGGGGACATATTTGTTTGTGGCTTGACAACTTGACATGTTGGTGCAAAACTGTACCATGTCAATTTTAAAGATTATCAAATGACATAAGCAGCATCTACCTCTCAATTTATTGGTTGCATATATAAATAGCAAAGCTTTTTGTAATGGTGGCAATTTGAAATGAGAACAAAGATTGAATATACTATATTTGCACCTTGCAAGAAAAGTTTAATATCTAGCATTAGCCAATGAAGCCGAAACCCTAAAACCTAATTTGTCACCTTTCATAGTTAGTTGGTTTGAAAATTTTAGTTGGGGTAACGAAGTTGGCAGATGATGATTGTATTAAATATATATAAGTATTGTAGTAAGTTCCCATATTTTGAGTGTATTTGAAAAAGTTGCGCAACTCCCCACACAATGACAATATGGAGAATAGCTCTACTACTTATAAGTTCATGAAAGATTTCTTCTATAAATGTAGATTCATTTTCAACAGTATTACTATTAAAATTATAAAATAATCAATTTGAATTACCAAAATTTAAAATAAAAGTACGCAAGTCACTACATGCCTTTAGGGATGGTCATTTAATACTTATTAGAGTATTTCTACTGGTGACCCAATTGCAAGGGCAATTGGGGCCAATTGCCCTACCAAGCAAAAAATTGGAGTCCAGCGGGCCACAATTGCAAGGGCAAGAGGTGGGCCCAACCATGCCCAACCTCAAGCCCGACCGATTTTCGCTCGAGCAAGCGCCTGGAGGCTTGCTGACGTCAGCTAGATGTTTTATTTTTTTTATCAGGCGCGTGCACGGCACGCGCGCGTGGGGGAGAGTGGCCGACAGAATACAGTCGGTGGGCCCCACCTGCAGTCGCTGACACCAGCCAGAGCCAACGGCTCTATGACGTGGCGCGATTCTGGCCGTTGGATCTCCAACGGCTATTTAATCTGGACCGTTGAATTTCCAACGGTAAAAAAAAAAAAAAAAATCTGACCGTTGGCCACGTGGCACAACGGGGTGCGTTGGATCAAAATTTTGTTTTTAACCTACGGCCAGGATTAATCCGAGTTCCAAAAAAAAAAATTAAAATTTTTTTTTTTATATATATACCCTTAATTCTCTTCTTCATTCTTCACTACAACTCAATTTTTTTCCTACATCAATTATTTTTGCTTTCTCTCTTCCAAATCCTTGTTTTACCAAAAAAAAAAGTTATGAGTGAGAAGGCAAATTGGTCGATCGCCAAAGATGTTGCATTACTGGAGGCTTGGGTGCTTGTGACTCATGACCCGATCAACGGAAATGAGATGAGGGTCGACAAAATGTGGAAGAAGATTCATGCATTTTTCGTGGAGAAGATGCAAGGCACGCCCCGGACCGAGCAATCAATGTCCAGTAGGTACCGACATCTACATAAAGAATTGAAATCTTGGAAAGAAGCCATCACAAGAGCGGAAACCCTATATCGAAGTGGCGATAATCGAGCCAATAAGGTAGGAAAAAAAATTATTATGTTGTTTAACAATTCTTTTAGCTAATTAAAAATAAGCATTTGAATATTTAATTTATTATATCTTTTCACGTACAATGTTTTAAGGAACTACAAGCACAAATGTGGTTCAATCAAGCTAACAACAACAGATCATTCACAAGGCACAACTTATGGGACCTTGTCAAGCATACTCCGAAATACAAAATTGTTCACGGTGGTCCAAAAGTTGTCTTAAATGAGACTCCCTTACACGAATCAAGTACGCAAGAATCGCCGCTGGAGGAAGCATCGGGGACCCCAAATGAACCGGTACCACCGACCGAACCAACCCAAAGGCCTATTGGTAGGAAAGCTGCTAAGAAAAAAGCCGCAAAAGATAGTTCTTCGACTAATGAATATTCAAAAATAGTTGAAGAATTTGCTCGGCAACATGAACTGAATCGGGAGCACGAACGGCAAGTGCTTGAGTTAAACAGGGCTAGAGATGAAGCGCTTGAAAGAGATCGGGAGTTCAACAGGCAAGAAAGGGAGTTGAAAAGGCGAGAAAGACAAGAGGAGTTGGATCGGGAAATCATGTCCCGACGCCCCGAGCAAATGACTCCTAATTCAAAGAGTTTTTGGACAAAACAACGGGATGCCGTCATGAGAAGACATTTTCCCGAGCAAGACGAGGAAGTCCCATACATTCCAAGGGATGACGGACCTAGCACCACTAATTGGATTCCAAGGGATGACGAATAATGTGTTTTTTTTTAATAATTAACTGTTGTTGTTTTTTAAATTAATTATTATGTTGTAATGCTTTCTTTGTTTATTTATTTATAATTATGGTTTTCTTTGTTTATTTTTAATAAATTATTTGAAGTTCAAATAGTTAAACAAGTCCACACTTAATTTATTTTTCAATAAAGTTCAACAAACTTACACATAACACACTTACAACATTAATTAATTAAACACACACTTAAACACACCAAAAACAATTAAATGAAAAAAAAAACCACACTTACAAAGCATACTTGAAAACATAAAAAATAAATTTCATTCATTAGTAGCATCCTTCCTTGCCCAAATGTGCTCCATCAAATCACGCTGACGCTCTTTGTGAAGGAAAGACGAATGAATTGTATTGTAACGTTGAATGACCATCTTGTGGTAACGTGGATCCCTTTCTAATGGGTCGTGATTGGCAAGTTCATCAGTGTTTTCATGGGCTGTATAAATTCTAGTTCTTGAATTGTTGATTGGGTCTTCATCCAAGGCTTCTTCCATGTCATAATCATACTCATCTTCCACAATCATATTATGTAAGATGATGCATGTCATCATGATGTTTCGAAGCGCACCATCATCAAACAAGCGAGCAGCTCCTCTAATAATACCCCAATGAGCTTGGAGGATACCAAAACATCTCTCCACGTCCTTCATATACCCTTCTTGCATCGCTGCAAAATATTTTTGCTTCTTTGTGTGTGGATTTGGAGCAGTTTTGACGAATGTGTTCCACCTCGGATAAATTCCGTCAGATAGATAGTATGCACCCAAGTACACTCTGTTGTTGATTTCATAGGTGATTTGTGGCGACTCTCCTCTTAACAAGTCGTCGAAAACAGGGGATTGACCAAGAACGTTAAGGTCATTTTGAGCTCCCGGTACACCAAAGAATGCATGCCAAATCCATGTATCAAATGATGCAACCGCCTCCAAAATGATACTCTTCGTACCTTTTCGATTCCCGTAAGCTCCTTGCCATGCAGTTGGGCAATTTTTCCACTGCCAATGCATACAGTCAATACTTCCAATCATGCCAAGAAATCCTCGTCTCTCACCTTTCTGAAGAAGCCTTTGGAGGTCAGCTGGGGTGGGTCGACGAAGGTACTCCGCGGTGTATAGCTCCTCGATTGCTGAGCAGAACCTACCAAGGGCCTCAAACACAGTGGACTTTGCCATCCTACATATCTCATCAACCGAGTCTGCGGATGCACCATAAGCAAGCATCCGCAAGGCCGCCGTAATTTTTTGCTCAGGAAGAAGACCCATAACATTGACAGCGTCCCTCTTTTGAACAAAATAATTATCATGGTTGCAAATAGCAACCATGATTTTGTTGAACAAAAGTGGTCGCATTCTAAATCTTGTTCGAAAATAACCTTCTGGGTATAAAGAATTGGGGCTAAAGTAATCTTCTAAGAGATTCTCACCTCGATCTCCCCTCTTTCGATTAATGTTGGGTCGACGACCGGGTCGTGAACCACTTGCTTGTTGGTTGCTTGCATCGATTGCTGCAACCGCTTGAATCATGCTGCTGTTTAATTGATTTCTCTGCCTTCGGAAGCGGTCTTGTTGCATTCTTCGTTCTGCATCTTCTCGCTCTTGTTCTTCTTGCTCCTGTTGTAATCGCTCCTGTTCTTCTTCATCACTGTCTTCGAACCTCCTCCAGTTAGACATTTTTGAAAGAAATATGATTTGAGCTGAGTGGGGAGTATGCAACAGATTGGTATGAGAAATTGTGGGGGGTTTGAAGGGTTTTTATTGAGAAGTTTGAGGTGCAAATTGTCGGTGGGATATTTATGGCCAACCAAAAAAAAAATTTTTAAGTGGAAATTGTCGGTGGCATATTTAAGGCCAACCAAAAAAATATATATATATGGAAATTGTCGGTGGAGTGTGTCGGTGGAAATTGTCGGTGAAAATTGTCGGTGGGATATTTAAGGCCAACAAAAGAAAAAAAAAAATCCTTGCCCTTGCCCTTGCCCTCCCCGAACGGGTGGAGTTGCCCAAAGGCAAGCACTGTTCACGTAGGGCAATCACTGCCCTTGCCCTCCACCAACGGGTGGAAATGCTCTTATGCAGCAACCAAGTATCTTGATACGTATATAGTATCCATCATGAGCCAAAGCTCCACTAACACTAAATTTTACCAGTACGTAGTTTAAGTTGTGTATGCTTTATCTAAAGAAATCTTCGAAGCTAGAGCTTGTTTCTTTAAAAAAATATTTTAGTTCATCTTAAACTTTTATTGTGACATTGCATATTTTTGTAATTGTTGACAATTATTACTATGTGGAGGCAATTTTCCTTAAGACGGGACCTTGAAATTTTTTTTTTTTTTTTTATAATTATAAGGAAGTTATTCCTTTATAGAGTAGTAATATGCAGAGGTTTTACTGTACCATTTACAAGAAAAAGACGTGATAAGAGTGACACTTTCTTATAGTTTCACAATCGAAATTAATCAACCATAAGGACATAACAAATAGTTTATTATGGATTACAAGAAATTGAGTAGTTAATTAAGTAAGCTGATAAGCTTAGGAGCTTGTAATTAATTAGTTTTATCTCCTCATATTAAGGGATCGCCTTCACTAAATTTTAATGGTTCTGCAGAAGTCACGCATGCACACTTTTGTTATTTATGTTACTATGCTGCACATGAGTTAGACAATAACATTCTCTTGTGATGGCCATTCCTCAGAGTCAAGCAAGAATGCCAAAGAATCTAAATCCAACGAAGCACCGTAGTCCTCCAGATCGCAACCGTTTCCTCCCGTCCAGCAGCCGTCATTGATCATCGCCTCATCCAAGGGTATAGAGTCGAGCGACTGAAATTCATTGCAGTATTGATCTCCCTTCGCATCAATGTCGTCATCATCGCAGTCAAAGTTCTTCAAGATGTTGCTGCAATCACCTGCATTAGTCCTCGGAAACTCTTCGGTGCTTCCGCCTTGTTCGGCCAATTGGGTTTGATAAGCTTGCAGCTCTAATGAGTTTGCGGCAGCTGCTGTATAATTTTCATCGCTAGGAATATTTTGTGGGACTAAAATTTTGGTCAACCTAGTGGCCTTGGTTCTTATTACTAGAGGTTTAGCAGCTACAGTTGCAGTTGATGTTGTTTTGGACTCGACATCTTTCTTTTTCGCTATGGATTTGCTTGGATTTTGATAAGTTTCTTTCGACGATCCAGAAGGCGAATCGGCTTTCGATTTCTTCCCCAAAGTTGTATTCCAGTAATTCTTGATTTCATTGTCTGTTCGCCCCGGTAGCCTTCCGGCTATTAAAGACCATCTGTAGTAAAATATCAACAGAATTAGAGCATCCAACTCAAAACTGAACATCATGTCAATTCATCCACATAAAAAAGTGTAGGAGCCGGTTGAAAATTGAAAGCAGTTACTCAAAAAGTTTTCGGTTTTCAGTTTTCAAAAAAAAAAAAAGAGAACCGAAATGGTTATCAAGTGGCTCGTAATTTTGAGTATGAGAGAGAGAGAGATACCTGTTACCGAGAAGGTTATGGAGTCTGACAATGAGTTCTTCTTCGTCACCTGAAATGTTGCCTCTCTTTATGTCTGGTCTCAGATAGTTTAACCATCTAAGTCTACAACTTTTACCACATCTCTTCAGACCTGCAATTTTTTTTACAGTTGAAGGGTTTTGGTAAAACAGAGACTGAAAACAGAGCAAGAGACAGGTAAAAAAGTGATGGAGAAAAAAGCAAAAAGCAAAAAGCAGCTTTCCTCACCAGCTCTTTTGGGGAGGCTTCTCCATTTGCCCTCTCCATTTGCTTCGATGTAAGATGTTAGAATTTTATCTTCCAAGGCAGTCCAGGCTCCTCTGTTGAGTCCTTCCTTGGAGCAACATGGACTCCTCCCCATTTTTTTATTTTCCCTTCTCTCTCTTTCTCTCTCTCTCCCCTCTCTCTCTCTCACACACACAAGAAAAAAAAGGAGGACTCGTGGCCTTTTATAGCCCACGCAACAAATGAAGAATGGCGATCAGAGTAGAAAGCGACTGTTGTTTTGAAATGTTGTATAGGGTCTTTAGGCAAGGAACTGATGAATCTTGTGCAAGAAACTGTAGTTTTGCGAGGTAGGAAGGATTTTTATACACATGCAAGTTGATTGTCCTACATGTTTACGTTGTTAGACTGTATCTAAAGCATTGAAACGACTAGAAAGTTAAATGTTAATTAAACGACTAAAAAGTTATCTTAACAACTCTCTATAAAAATTCTACTCTAATCACGCTCTTTATGTTAGAGAGTCACAATGACTAGGAGCCAATATGGATAAAGTATTGGTTTAAAGTAAACAAATTGTGATTAGGATTCGAATATAGCTAGTCATCATGCACTCTTCCCTTCCCTTGTTAATTTGTTTTACCAAAAAAAAGTTTATTTAAGGAGCCAATTGGAAACACGCTCTAACATACGTGTATATTTTTCGATTTCGAATACATTAATCCTTAAAAAATACAACACGTGTTGTGATGTGTATTGTGGACAAGAACAGAATAATATGCACGCAATTTCGCCCTATTTTTAGAGGGTGTAGTCTAATTAGGATTTGAGAGGATTTTAATAGACTTTTTTAAGTGATGGATTTCATAGGATTATGTAGACTTATACAAAGTCCATATGGATTTTGGAAGATTTGAGAATATTCATATAACATATTTTTATGGATTTTGATAGACATAGGGAGCCTCGAATCTTGGCCGTCAAATAGATCAAATGGTGATAAATGGTGCCTAGGTCATAAATCTAATTAAATTGTCACACTGCCAACTATAGTCCCTGCATGTGCACATGTACATTGGAGAGATTGAACTCTTTTGAATCCAGAAAAGAAAAAAGAGTAAATGTTCTTGTTTATTAATGAAATATCACTATCGGTTCTTGTCAAAAAAAAAAAAAGGAGTGAACAAAAGAGAATGAGTTCTAGCAAAATAATATCATGATTAATTGAAGATATAAACTCTATATGACTGGAGGAAAAATTGATAATTATTCATGATGTTGATAGCTACTACTTACATGTTCATTGAGATTATGTAAGGAGGAATTTTCTTTGTTGCCCAAAAAAAAGTAAGGAGGAATTTTCTTTAATTCGTGATGTTTACAGCTGGCATTTTGTTTCTATATTATATATAATTATACGTACACACTTCCATGTATAAATATATATATATATATATATATGAACGTCCAAACGCTAACCAGTTAGTAATTTAATATGACACTAATCACTAAAAAAAATTCAATAAAATCATAAGTTGTTTAGTTATCGGATTGTCACCTGATAAATAGGCAAACACAATGTTGTTAGTAAACAAAGAATTTTTTACAATAATAATTAAAGGGCTAAACGATTTTTGATTTGAGTGAATTTTTACAAAGTTAATCTATGAATGATGACTTGAAAAATGATTTTTGGTCGATTTTAAACACTTGAAAACTATTAACTAAAAAATAACCATCTATTTTAACACAGGGCCATATTCAATCTCTCTTAAATGTGAAATTCTTAATCATAATAGAAATAAATCTGTATATGTCGTACATAAACCATAATTCTAGCAAGAGATTGTTTAACACGTCTGTACGTGTTCTCCCGCGTACCTAATTCTAATTGTTAGGTTACGAATTTGTCCGCTTTTTCGTTATCAAATTCCAAAAAGGAGTGCATGGAAGTAAGTCGGGTCAAGCACACATGGCATCCTCTCTGCCAAACTAATTTCCGGGATGTGAACACTTGGCAGCAGCCTCACGGTCATAAGGCCGGTAATCACTAGACCAAATAGTCATTAACGACGAACTTGAACGCTTAAATATATTGTTTGGAACATCAATTAGTAACTGATTGATCTTGAACAGAGTTACATATATATAATTAAGCGAATAATGCAACTGACAAACAAATTTTAGCAGAGAAAATCTAAATAGAATATTCGGCCTTATTGAATAGTTTGATTGGACTGTTTGAATCCAGTACATATATACTTGGCAAACAAAATGCTGGAGAAAACAAAACCAAATTGAGCTTCAAGACAGAGAAAACTAGTGGAAACGAGTAATGCAACGATCTGAATAAGTGGAAAACATATTTGCTTGTTCTACCAAAAAAAGAAATAAAAATGACCCCATTTACTTGAGGTTTTGACACCAATTTGTTAAGTTGATATTTAATGGGAGCACGTGTATGTACTACGCAACTGTTCTTTAAATGTGACTGGTACGTTAAAAAACCATACCGTTCCTTAAAAACACACAAAAAATTAATCTCGGCGGCTCAACTGAAATTCAACGTGGGGGAGGATGGAGGATATTGAACAAAGTTAAAGTTACGCTATAAAATTAATTAGAAATATAGGGAGTATCTCAATATTTTATAAGTCAAACACGTGGATAACACGAATTGGGTGACGTGGAGCACGTGTGGCCGTTGGGCTTCACATGTGGGGCAACCTGCTTTGATATCATGAAGAAAGTTGAGGTTCTACTATAAAACTAGTTGTCAATATGGGGAGTAGTCAAACCTCTTATAAGCCCTTGCAAGGTTTCTCCTTTCACCGACGTGAGACTCTTTTGCCTTCACATCCTCACAGATTTGACTCTTGAAAATTAAATAAACTTATGTTTCAAAATCAAAATAATAGTATTCAACTTGTCAATTCCTTCAAATCTTCTTAATTTATTTTCTCACAAAATTCTTATATATGGTAAATTAACTTTGGCCAGCCAGAGGTAGAGATCATATTAGTAAGTTATTCATATTGGGATGAGATCATAAGATATATGATAAGTTTTTTTGTTTATCTGAAACACTGTTACGTGATATTTTTATTCGATTCAAATAATAACATTGGTATTTTTTTTAAAATCAAAA
Organism: Gillenia trifoliata; assembly: GCA_018257905.1. NCBI lineage: Eukaryota > Viridiplantae > Streptophyta > Magnoliopsida > Rosales > Rosaceae > Gillenia > Gillenia trifoliata. The sequence continues at coordinate 4,289,786 of CM031087.1, read as the reverse complement.
TAATAATATTCAACTTGTCAATTCCTTCAAATCTTCTTAATTTATTTTCTCACAAAATTCTTATATATGGTAAATTAACTTTGGCCAGCTAGAGGTAGAGATCATATTAGTAAGTTATTCATATTGGGATGAGATCATGAGATATATGATAAGTTTTTTTTTTATTTGAAACACTATTACGTGATGTTTTTATTCGATTCAAATAATAACATTGGTATTTTTTTTTTTGATATACACGTTAGACATTCATGTCGTTTATTTATATTATAACACATAAAATAATACACAATGTGACATATGTTCCTACTTTCTAGTATGCATAAAACTTTCTCGAGGTCAAGAAGAAATAACTTTTTTTTCAGTTGAATATAAAACAATTGTTTTGACAAAAAATTATGAGTTTCCTACTATGTTAATTTCATGGGTTCTTTTCCTCATCTAACTAACTTTCAATCCTTCCACACTCTGTTTGAGACTTCTAAGTGAGTCAACTCAGTTGCTGTAGCTTCTTCTTTCCTTTCAAGTCTCAAACGCACGTTTCGCTTAGTATTATTCCTCACCTCATCCACCCGTAGTTTTAATTAGTTTAGCCAACTAGAGTTTAATATAATGAGTTTTTATCACTATTGGTCTCTGAGATTGAACTTTCTAATCAAAATAGTCACTAAAATTGAAAATCCATCAATTTGGTCCTTGAAATTGGATCTTGCAAATCAATTTGGTCATTTCATTACATTTTCGTCAATTTTTATGTTGTGTACTAACGTGACACACAAGTGGGTCTCACCTATCCAATTATATCGTGCCACGTGGATTAACCATAAAAAATAGTTTTATATGGTGCCAGATCTTTTAAAAACAATATTTTTTTTATGTTAATCCACATGACACCATATAATTGGATAGGCGGGACCCACTTGTGTGTCACGTCAGTACATAATAGAAAAATTAACAGAAATATAACGAAAGAACCAAATTGATTTGCGAGACCCAATTTCAAGGACCAAATTGATGGATTTTCAATTTCATGGACCATTTTGATTAAAAGGTCCAATTTCATGGACCAACGGTGATAAAAACCCTAATATAATTTTGGGATGATTTTAAAGCTTTTCAATTAATTATGAATAATCTCCAACGGGCAACTAGGGTTTAGTATCATTTTTGTGGGGGGTCTAATTTTAAAGCTTTCAATTAATTATGATCTTCAACAACAAAGTTTTTTCTTTCCGCCATGCAGACTAGTCGATCCTGTACATTTTGAAAAATTAGATTATGAACAAGAATAAAACATAAATGAATACTAGTTGAGAAAGAATAATACTTGCATTTTTAATTGGGGAATGCATGTCACAGCCCGTTCAAAATTTAATTTATTTTATTCCCGGAAGCGGGAAATGACGTTTTTGCCCCTGGGTTGACTTTTGCGTCGTAACTCGTACGACGCATCCACTTGTATTTTCTTGACGTGCTCGTCGATACGAATTCGTAGACGCGATGCCGTACGTCGTTCGGACTCCGAACGAATATTTTACGGGCGTTGAATTTCGACGTTTTCCGTAATTCAAATTTGGGCAATTTTGTCTTGTTTGGGCTGGGGCCCAATTGGCTGCAGGCCATGTGACCAATCCCTGGAAACCTGGGATTTTTGTTGGGTTTTGTCCTTTGTGCCGAGCCCCCCTCCCTCCTTCTTCTTCTTGTTCTGCAAACATCCAAGGCCAACCCGTGGCCATTCTTGGTTTTGTTTGGCTTCACCATCCTCACCAAATCGAACCCAAAACTTGGGCTTCATCACCTTGAACCCTGCAGCATTCTTCTTGCTGCCCAGAAACGGACCCAACAACTTGGTGAATTTACTCAAGCCACCCCATGGCTTGAGTTCAAGCTTTTCCCTTCGATTTTCCTTGAACAAACCACATTGGCTTGTTCTTCTTTGCTTGAACCCTGGCCCTGGGAGTGGTGGTGAACCCAGAAAGCCCCGAACTTCCTTTCCCAAAAACCTGGAATTTCTCCACCGTCGAAGTCAACTTTTGCCGACTTGAAAATCCACATCCTGGAGCTCGAGGGAGCTCAAAGGCATCACCAATCTTCTTTTTGAGAACCCAGGAGTTGTACTCAGGCCCTGTTTGGCCATTTCTGACCGAGAACCCAAGTTCTGGAAACTGTCACTTTTGGACCCGAGGAGTGTTCTTCAATTTCGGGCCACTTCTGGCCAGTTTTTGGTCCCCAAACTGGTACAATCTTCTTCTCCTCATCTCTAGCTTCATTTTGGTACTTGAATCGTCCAATTTGGACTTAAAACGAAGAAGTTATGAAGCTCTGAAGTTTTACCCAGAATCCGGCCATTTTTCCAGATTCCGGCGACGGCGACGGCGACGGCGGCGCCGGCGACCGGAATTCTGGCAGGGATGACCGGCGCTGACGTCATCGGACCAGGTTGGACCGGCCTTGCTGACGTCAGCAGACCGGTTCAGACCGGACTTGCTGACGTCAGCATTGACCGAACCGGCTTGAGCCGAGCCGCGTTGACGGCTTGAGCCGAGCCGTGTTGACCGGCTTGAGCCGAGCCGAGTTGACCGGCTGACCGGCTCAGTTGACCAGCTCGCGCGTGAGCCGCGCGTGGAGCCATAGGCTCCGACCTTCAAGCTGCGCGTGAGGGCGCGTGGGAGGTCCTTTTTCGAATCTGTGTTCACGTGTCGACTCGTGACGACGTGTACTACCTCGGGGTAGTATGCATGTTAATTTTTGAGGTGTTTTGGACCTCCAATTTGAGAAAACAAGGGATAGGTGTAATTAATTCGTTAATTAGTAACCTTTTTGAGTTAATCATTGTACCGATGATTTCTCATATAGGTGGGGCCTATCCAGAGGACTACCGGGGCTACCCAGGACGGGGTACTTCGACCCGGCTACCTACAGGTGAGTGAGTGGGTCTTTTTTTGATAAAAATATATATATACGTATGGTTTTTCAACGCTTTCTTTAACTGTTAGCGTAGTTGCATATCATTACGTTTGTTGGAGGTAGAACATTCGTATTATATTGCCATGCATGTTTTCATACTGTTGCTCATCAGTAGATGTATACACCCCAGGTATTAGTACTCAGTCTTGTGGCCAGGACTAGCCTTGACGTTTGGAGTAGTCACTACCAGTACCGTTACGCAGCTTTGGATCCATTGTAGGTACTAGCCTGTTCTAGGTTGCACTAGGCAACTCGAACTTGTGTGACTGCACTTTGTGCACCAGCGCTTAGCGTTAGACTCGCGTCATTGTAGTACTCAGCGTATTACTTTTATACCTAGCCTGTTCCTTGTGGTTTAGCCACTTGGACTTGTGTGTTTACATATGGGTGAGCAAATCAGTAAAGATTTATCGGGGAGTACCCGAATGTTTTAAATGGTAGTATTTTGAGGTACATGCCTACGGGTATGACGTATTTTCTCAATTATACTTGTTTTCAAACGAGGGGTTACTAGACTTTTGAAAACAACGGTTTTATCAAACTTTACTTTTTGACCCACTCACCGTTTTATGTTTTGCGCCCCTCCAGGTTAGTTGGCTGGGAGCTTGCGACGTCGATGGCGCGGTGGTATGACAATGCAGGGATTTTCTACGTTTGTAGTAAATTTGTATCCCTCACTCTACTCGTTGTGTATTCTATTATTTCTTCCGCCCGCACACTCCGTGCACTCTGACTTTATTGTTTTAATTCAATATTCTATCCTTTATTCTAAATTTTCTTTTTGGCTTTCGTCACGCTAACGCGTGTCGGCCAGCACTTCCGACACCTGGCTCGTCCGGGATCGGGATGTGTCAATGCATATATTTTGTTTATTGTGAATAGCTTATTTTTATTGTATAAATAATTTAATAATCGAACCGTTTAGTTTCTTAATCCTCATTCAAATCTGATATTGTTTAGTCATCCAAATGTATCGAATAAATGGACGGTTAATCATGAATATGTTACTTTTTACTCACAATGTTAATTTATTTCAAACATTCGGATGCATAAACTATCTTCGATTCGTATGATATTTTGTAAGAATGATTTTTGGATGAAGATTAAAAAATTGAACTGTTATGATTAAAAAATTTATACAATGAAAATAAATTATTCACAAAATGGCACACCCTGACCCAGATGTTCAGGTGGACACCCAAAAATCGAGGGGTGCTGGCGGACATTTTGAAGGAGTAACGAAAGCCATTTGAAGAAATAAATGTAATTTAAAGTAAGAAAAAGAAGTTTGAATAAAACAAAGGTGAGTGCACAAGAGTGTATGTGAACCTAGAGAAATAATAACAGGGGAACTAAATTTACATAGTATAAGGTACTAAAGTAACTACAGTACTAAGAGAGATTCCCTACATTGAAGAGGGAATCATGCCACCGCGTTCCGACGTCAAGAGCTCCAAGCCTACTAAACCTGGAGGGGCGTAAAAAGAAAAGTGTGAGTGGGCAAAAATAAATAATTTTCTAAAACTTTGCTTTTCCGAAAGTACTAACCCCTCGCTGTAAAACCCGTAATAATTCTCAAAATCATACTACATAATAAGTATGAAAAATAGCTTAAGAGCGGAAAAGTAATTATTTTCCAAAACGGGTAAATAATCATAAACCGCAAAATAAAATCTTTCAATAGAAATCACACGTGGAATTCAATATGTGAAATCCAAGAATAACACAATCTTCCATGGCACCAGTGAAAGCAGATAAGTCACAAAATCACGAGAAAACAACAGGGTACGCTCAGTAAGTGATGCAAACACACGAGCTCATGCAGAGATATTTTGCCATGAACAGGTTGGGTGTAATAATCTACGCTCGAGTACTACATACACGTGCAGTTGGCGCTAAGCGCATCACAACGAGTTCTAGAAGTAGAAACAACTAGAACAGGCTGGCACCTACGATAGATCCAAAGTGAGCATGTCAGTGCAGTGTGAACATACACGTGAAGCTGGTCTTGGCCCCGGATAGTACTATAGACACCGTGTAAGCAATCCTAATTGAGCGGGTATGAAAATGTGCCACGGGTAAAGTCTCGTACCTTAAAATAGGGTATAGTATAAAGTATATCATTTCTCAAGTAAGGCTAGTAGTAAAACGTTCTAAAATGGTATTCATAAATACTGTAAAACGAAGTACCGATAATTCACTAAAACACTTGAGTTTCTAAAACCAAGTAAGGTAACAAGGCAAGTCTAAAATCTGTTTCAAAGCATATGTAAATATAAGTTTGGAAAGAAAAACCCACTCACAGACTGTAGCCGTAATTGCTTTGCTTGTATGCTCTCCGTACTCCTCGAGTTGTCACTCCTAAAGTAAAACAATCACATTTAATAAACTAATCGAAAACTACGAAGAATACGGAACTCAAATTAAGAGTTTCTGTAACCGAAAACCCAAATACAGTCTCTCGCGCCGTTGTACAGTCTCTCGCACTGCCATGAGGTCCCACGAGCCGGTGGAAGGCCACCACGCCCTGTCACGAGCTGGCACGCGCCGGTTACACACGCCAGTTACACACGCCGTTAAAGTTAACGGCGATCCGTTAACTTTAACGAAACATTCTGGGATTTAACGGAATATTCTAACGGCGTTATAGAATATTTTGTTAACGCCATCAGTTAGGAGGAGGAATATACCTTTGGAATATTCTCGATCTAACCGGCTCTAGACCGGGTCTAAACCGGCTTGCTAATGTCACTACCAGCCTGGACAGGGTTCGCTGACGTCAGCACGCTGCAACTCCAGCCGGAATCTAGGGATTTTGGCCGGGATTCTTCCGATCGTCGTTGTGCTTTCATCGCTGCTCCACCGTCGATTTTAAGGGCAGGTTTGGGTTCGTGGAGTTGAGACGAACCCATTGGTACCGGCCTCGAGGATCGATTCCTAGCCATTTGGCTAGAATCTCCTCGTTGGCCACTGTCACTGTCGTCGGAAAATCGAGCAGAGCTTTCTTGTGTCGATCTGTGCCATTTCTCAACCAAAACAAGCATGCAATAAGTCAAACTTCAACTACTCAACACGAGGAAGAGATTGGTGGTCGGCGTGAAGATTACCAAGGTCGGGATCGTCGGGAAACTCGACGTGAAAACGATTCCATGTAGAACTCGAGATTCGATGCTTGCCGTTCGATTTCCACGAAACAAAGGTTGAGGATGGGTTCACCAGAGAGAGAGAAGTGACGGTGGTGAATGTTTGGTGGTCTGATTCGTCGGGGAAAGGTGGCGGAGCCACCGAGGTCAGTGTGTAGCTCGGGAGGGGGAGAAGGGAACATGAGAGAATGAGAAAGTGAGAGAATGCAGAGAGGGAGAGAATGAATTACAGTGGGTGGGTCCTACTGGATCCAACACCCAAACTACAAAATACGGTTCTCGTAAAAATTACGAAAATGCCCTCGAAATTAACGTTTCGTAGAACCTTCGTTCGAACTCTGAATTTCGTTCCGTTCACATCCACGCGCTCGTATCAATGAGTATAACAAGAAAAAAGCTAAGAAAAAGATCGTACGTGTCACGACACGAAAGTCAACCAAAAGTCAACTATTGCCCAACTATGGGCATTTTGGTCATTTTGGTCATTTCACACCCTCCAGAAATAAAATACTATAAATTCCGAGATGGGTTGTATCACAAAATATAAGATATGTGCATTTCTCAATAAAGAGATGCATGTATTTTCTGTTGAGGAATACCAAGATGTTTATAGGTTACATTAAAATATTACATCATTAAGATCATATAAAAATGAATACTATGAAGCAATCATGCATATGCACTATGGTGCAGGTTCGATTTTCACTAATTTCCCTCACTTTAATAACTAACTATTTAACTCACTAACGTTATTACTTTACTAAAAAAAAAAAGAATACTAAAAAGCCAGATATTTTATGTAAATTAAAGTTGGCACTATTTCACGACAAAAAAAATAAAATACCAAAAACAGGCAAGAATAATACAAAATCAACCCCTTACAAACACAACGTACAAATGAAATATTTTGGCATAGACACGAAAAGCCCTAGAGGGACATAACGTCTCTATATATAACTACGGGTGCAACTCAGGCGGGTTGGATGGTCAACCCAATCTTCACAATTCGGGTTTGGGTTTATATGGGTGTAGTCGGGTTCGGGTTTTAATTGGGTTCGGGCTTATTCGGGTTGAATTCGGGTTCCCCCAACTTTATCGAGTTCAATCTTATAACACCTTATTGTGCATGATTTTTCAAATTTTAAACCAAACAACGTCAATATTAGCTAAAATTCCATTTACACATAAAAGTTAAAGTAAACAACTTGAAGACTATTTCTAATGTTTCAACCACTCAAAGTTGGAATTATATTACAAGACGTATATCAAAGCTTCAACAAAAAGAAATGCAAAAGTAACACTATCATTCATTATCAATATGAAAACGGACAATAAACTTCAAATATAGTCATTCTAAAACTCATACATAAATGATATAATATGAAGTGAGATGGGTAATATATGCATAGGTGAATTCAAGCTCCAAATAGGGTTGGGTTTGGGTTGGCATGGGCAGGCAAGGTATCAACCCAACCCAACCCAATAAATGATCGGGTTGAGATCGGGTTGGATTTTGGCGGATTTTTTCTTCATTCCAACCCGCCTGATCAAATTTGAAATTAGGTTAGACATGGACAAATTCGGGCTGATCCAACCCAAATTGCACCCCTATATATAACGGCCCTCAACAAACTATTCAGTTCAAGAATCCTTCAGTTCAATATATGAAAAACGGAAAAAATAAAACCAAAGTCATCCCTCAATAATCTCACGTGAAAGCGCACTAATCTTAGTAATGTAGTAAATTAATTTAAAGTTCAGTTTTAGATTCATTTGAAATTCGAATACCCCACACATATAGAAAATCCAATCAGATGAACACATGCCTTGCCTGCTGGTCAATCTAGCATTCAAGAAAAAACCATACACAAATCGTCAGCTCAGTCCTCTAAATTTTCTGCATGGTACGTAATTTGGTTTGGTTTATTAGTTGGGTTAAATGATCATGAGGCTATACTATTTAAGGATTAACTAGTCCATCCCTAAAAAGGTCCCTCTCCTCATTCGTGATGGAAACTAGAGGATTAAGGGCATATTTACTTGTAAGAAATGAGTACCATTCTCAATGATTTTATATTCTTTTTTACTAACACCAAATAAATGAATAAATTAAAAGATCTTAAGTTCGATTTTCGTAAATGATGAGTGCGATACCATCTATTACTGTATAAATAAATAAATAAAAACTACAAATAATCATGTGGCAAGTGCGCATGATGGGTTGTATAAGAGGTGAACCTGTAGCTTTTAGTAGTAGGAAAATTTCTTTTGAATATAGGAGGTATCTCACTACAAATTAATGACAGACTAGCTAATTTTTCTCTCATGTAGTCTTCGTACCACATGAGGCAGCATCGTATTTTTAAACTCCGGTACGTCAAATCAAAACTAATGGCCCAAAAAATATATTTGTGGGAGTTCAAAACCAAATGTAGGGGTTCCAAACTTTTATTCGTCATCCACTAAATCTACCCTTGGAGTTATAGTAGTAGGACACTTAATTTCTTTAGTAAAACATGTTTATTTTAATTAATTACTATTGTGGTATTTTGGTGGATTAATCTAACAACAAGTTGCCAAAAAGAAGAATGGGTTCTTAGAACTGGATCAAATCGCTGTTCACCGTGCTAGCAATTTCTAGCTTAGAAGTAGGATATAATGGAGGCAAATGGCGCCACACTGCTAATGTTTTAGGACCAACTTTTGATATCTTCACATGCGGAGCCTTTTCTCCTTGTGATTTTTTTGGCTCGAAATTTTAATCCTTATCCTTTCATAACTTTTCGTTCAGAACCTTAATTAATTTACCCACCTTTTACATCATAGTTTACAATAAAACAAAAGAACTTTAATATGATTCTATGAATATGGATCAACCCTACACCCTCTTCATGCAATGGCCTATATATTAAGAGGTTTCGCCAATCATGCCTTTATATAAGTACTTCATCACGTGTTTGAAAAGATTGTGCGAGATTAAATTGAATCAAGCTATCTTATCTAATAAACTGGTATAAACAATCATTAAGATTTAGATTGGATGCAGCAGTATGATCGTCGTACTTAAAAATTTCTCTATCATCAATAAAAGTTAGTACTTGACGATAAAAACCAAATAACTCACCAATATTAATTGTGTACATTTGAACCCCTTGCAAGTTGCAAGTTGCAAGTGATTTTAGGGTTCTTGCATGGTGAATTAATAATAATAATGTATGGCATATGCGTATAAAATATCAAAAAATTACATCCATCTTTTCTGTTTCATGCATATATATTATACCTGCAAATGTGAAAGAACCTATATTTTCTACTAGTGGTATAACTGGTAAGTGCCAAGTGAACTACACCTCGTTCTTTTATTGTGAATGGGATCGACCGATCGATCGAATATTGGAGTAATTTCGGTCAAAGAAAAAATTGCAGAGACAATGCAGGTTGGTAGCTGAGCATAGTAAATAGTTATGGCCGTACTGCAATGATCCAAATGTAGCTGAAGAAATGGGAAAAATAATAATTTATGTTATCAATAATTTATCTCATGGGCATAGTCCACGTTCATCAAACATCTAGAAATCCATGTCACTAGTAGAATAGTCTAGTAACATTTTTTTTTCTACTAGTAAGTGTGAAGTTTTAGATTTGATTATCATGAATTGCGAGTTCGTTGTTAAATTATTGTTAGCCTATTGTATGGTTGGCTTAACCCAACTTCTTCCAATATGGTTGTATCAAACAAAACAAAAAATACTTATAGAAACTCAAAATATATCTTATTTTTATTATTTAGCCGGCATTAATGAATTTAAAAACCAAATTCATACACGTTACATAGTTGATGAGGCGCCGTTGAAAAATAAAATGATGCAAAGGGGATGGCTGTGATGAGGAAAGAATGGGCCCTAATTGTAATATATTTGATTTTGACGTTGTACTTGGACTAATTATTGGTACGTAATTTTCACACTATTGGCCTTTTCCCTTTTTTGGTTCACACGAGATGAAAAGGTAAATAATTAAATAAAGATTGTAAGAGGAAAAGGGCAACAAACTTTCAAATTTCCAAGACCGCACTGCGAAAGTTAGCTTGAAAAAGGCCTAGGAATAAATAATATTTGGAAATTGGAATGGTAGTTCAATCTTGAATGTGGAAGAATTTGAAGATTTGTCTTAAACTTTATACACAATATATAATAATTCAACATGATCAATGTCCTATCCATGATCACATGATCTATGATTAATTATTATATGACCTACAATCCAAGTGCAATACTAAACAAATCCCCACTTAATTAATATCTATAGAATATCGTCAATAATAATTTGAGGTAAGATCCCTTTGGTTCTGTACTGCACACGCAACCTGAACCACCATAAATTTTTCATTTTAATATTCGTCACACAACCATGTGGTGTTATTAATTCATTATCTGTGTAACACGTATATTTATTTATAAAATATATATTATGTTGTTCACTAATATTAGAACACGTAAATTAGTAACACTATATAATAGTATAGTTGTTACAGTCATATCTATATATGTGATTAGTATATGTGATTCCAACAAACAGGTGGATCATTACGAGATTTAATTTAAATCTTCTCCACCAATCAATGTATGATGACACTGATTAAGATTCCACTTATCTATATATAAAATTATGCTGGATATTGAAAAATATTGAACTAGGTGGTCTCTGCCTATAAGAATGGAACACAACACGACGCAGCTGCCCCCACACAATGGGAAACAAATCTGTGATCGTCACTAAAGACTAAAAGAGTTGAAAAACCCAAAGCCAAAGCACACGCAAACTCTCGTAGAGAGATAGAGACGTACAGGAGGGGGTAAGCAGTTGCAGCAGCAGTAGCTAGCTTTCCAGTGATGGGAAGAAATCCTTCTTGTTCCAAGGAAGGAGTGAAGAGAGGACCATGGACTGCTCTTGAAGACAAAATGCTTGCAGATTGCATCCAAGCACACGGTGAAGGAAAATGGAGCAATGTTCCCAAACAAGCAGGTGAGTATCATAGTCGACGACATTTCTCATTTTTTTTATCAGCAACTGTCGTCGGTGAGATTTGAACTCAACGACTGTTAATGATCATCGTAATCCTTTATTTTTAAGATCCGCTAATTTATTTTGTTGAAATCGAAAACACGATGCAGGGCTGAAGAGATGTGGGAAGAGTTGTAGGCTTCGGTGGTTGAATTATCTGAGACCAAACATCAAGCGAGGCGACATTACAAAAGATGAAGAAGACCTCATCGTCAGACTCCACAAACTCTTAGGCAACAGGTCTTGTCTTGTCCTAATTGCTTCAACTCATATATATATTTATAGTGAAATAAGTTAAATAATTAAAAATTAAATTGAATTGATCAAAATTAACTATGACATACTATAAAACTGACAATTTTATCAATTGGGATTATCATTTCGACCAATTTTTTTTCTTCTTTAATTTGTTTTAAATTTAATTACTAATTTACTTAGATTTAAATTTTGTGATTGGTGTAGATGGTCTCTAATAGCAGGGAGGATTCCAGGGCGAACAGACAATGAAATCAAGAACTACTGGAACAGTAATTTATGTAAGAAACCACAAGATGATCATATATTATCATGTAGACCCTCCACCTCCACTGAGGTCTCAGACACAATACAACAGTCAAAAGTTGAAGACAAATTAAAAAATGACCCCAGTTGCAGTAATAATTTTGCATTGGGGTCCTCCATGCTTGGCAATTTAGTTGACATCATAGCAGAAGAATCTGAAACAAGTGGTGGGTCATCTAAGTCAAGGGAAGAAGATTATTCCAGCTGCTGGGAAAATATTTTGATGGAAGAATTTCACACGAGGGAGATGAGCCTCTCTGAGTTTCTGGATACTGACTTTACGAAGCTGAGCAATGTGTTTGGGTTTGGGATGTGTGATGTCATGAGTAATGAGGTGATACTTGAAGGAGAATATGGCTATGGATTCTGACGATGGATCTTAGATGGCGGCTTAAGTTCACTGACTTAGCTGAGGAATAATGGATTATGTACTAAATAACAAATATGTATTGCCCAATGGCATTATCGAAATCCTGTGTATTATTAGTTCCCTAGGGTTTTACTTCAGGCTTGTGCTATGCACTTTAGAAAATTTAAAATGCAAGAAGTCTGTTTAAGTAGTTAAGAATATTTATTTTTTTGCATATGAAGTCTTGTGCTCGAATTTCACACATTCTCTAATTTCGCTTGTAAGTTGTAGCTCAAGTAGTTTAAGAGTATTTGTCCTTGCTTTTGAACTTCGAAGTTCCATGCTCGAATCCTTCAATCCTTCAGTATCTCTTAGGGTTTTGCGTTCGACATGTGCTATGTGTTTTAAAAAGTTAAAATCTAAAAGGCAAAGCACTTGTTGCTCAAGTAATTAAGAATATTATTCTTGCATTCAAAGTTATGTGCTGAAATGTCCCATAATCTAATATCATTTGTATAAAAAAAAATTGATAAAATCTAAAATACTAAAGGACTTGACCATATGTTTCATTGATGTAGCATTGGTATTCAATTCTCTTATCTAACCCATTGACTCTTGTCGATATTTATGTGCACTATGTTTGAATGAATTTTCTTTAGTTCACATTTAAGTTACACAATTGAACAATAGCCGAAGTTACACAATTGAACAATAGCCGTTAGATTCTATTAGGTTAAATAATTTAACCATTTTTGTTCAAATGTGTAACTTAAGTGTGCACTTTTAATGTATACTTTTAATGTGCACTAGAGATGGAACAAGTTTTTTTTATCTGGGCTGGGCTGGTATGAAGAGTCTGGGCTGAGATATAAAATAAGTTGGAATCTGAGCTAAAACTGCAGAGAAAAATGAAAAAGTTAAATAAAAATTTGGACCGGGTTTTCAACATGGAATTTTTCAGTTGTTACCCAAAGCGTACCAATAAAAAACAAAGTAAATTAGTCCCATAAAACCAGGGCCCCATCCCAGAACCTAAAATGCACAGAATTGCAAAGATTAGAATTTGATTATTTTTTTTTATTTGGATTTTAAGAATTGGAGTTAACTTACTAGCTAGTGCATGCAGCATGCGATGGAATTCTGGGCTATTTCAAATTGAACATAAGTTCTCCAATTTTCCAAAGCATGAATAATAATTGTGTGAGACTGTTGCGGGATATTGAGTCTGTATCCTCGCATCCAACAACTATCTCACAATAATAATGCCGCATTATGGCAACTGGAAATCCTGTCAAATTGTACGTAAACCCAAAACCAATATAATTTACAAAAGTAAGCAACCCTAATTTCACACCTAGCTTTGAAGCTATGTTAAATGCCACAATGTCCTTCACTTTCATAGCATTTTATTGAAAGGGCAGCAAAAGGCGCCTCCGCCTAGGTTGTAGTACATGTATAGGCCTGGATAGTAGTTCGATCCCTTAAACCGTTAAGAGAGTACCAATAATTGCTTGATCACTTGTCTCTTTTGATTAAGTGGAACTTGCCGTCTAGCTCATTAATGCATGATTTGGTTCAATAACCCTTAATCATGAGTTCATTATTAATCGTTCAACTACGTGGTCAATGCGTTACCCCAAAATATTTGGCATTTTCACACACATAATCTTATGTGTATTTATTGTATAAACAAATTTTATTGTTGGTTTCTGTACCGCGTTTGTTTTCTGGTATATTATTGTGGATTTAATTAACTTTGTTGCCATTATTGTACTCCAATTAGGGTTCCCATCCCGAAACCCTAATTAGAAAACAGCATAGACCAATGGAACCAATGCGAGAGAGAGAGAGTCTGTGTTCCTATCCCTAATGTTGAATAAAGTTAAAATCCTACGGGTAATGTTATTCACACACTCTATTTTATCTTTCACACATAATATGTTAATTTGTGTCATTTGATTTTTTTTTAATTCATTCAATCTGACGGCCGAAAATTGAAAAGGGTGTGTGGATAGTACAATTCAAGTCCTACATCGTCATCTCACAAAACAAATCACAACTTATATCAAATGGTTCCACTTCTAATTGTATTGAGACCTTTTGTATAAAAACCCCACACCTATTGATTACACCGGTATTTAAGTATGGACAATATTAATGCAATTAGTAGTAGATCTCGGCCCATCTCTCTGAATTTTTAACACCTAAATAGAAAACAACACAGACCAATGGAACCAATGCTAGAGAGAGTCATGAGCAGATTTTCACATAATGCAATGGCTGAACTTGGACATTATCATTATAACTATAATTGTATCTCCAATTCTAGAGAAAGACTGTATGTGTTCCCATCCAAAACCCTTATTAAAAAACAACATATTCCAATAGAACCAATGTTAGAGCATTTTCAACAATGTTAGCTATATTTTTGGGGTCCAACTTCAGTGGTACGTACCATTAAATGGTACGTACTGTTAAATGACTAAGATTCATTTGGGGCCCACTGCAAATTAATCTGAACCATTCAATAGTCGTACCATTGAATGGTACGTACCACTCAAGATTTTTCCTATATTTTTGCTAAAAAGTATTGTTAAAATAATAGAATATTACTAAAAGTTACAAAAGTAAGAGAGAGGGAGGGTTAGACAATGATAAAGTTTTATTAATTTTTAATGTATAGGAAGAGAAAAAATTTAAGAAAATAAATAGTTGCTAGCTAAATGTATTGAGTAACTGCTCATTTTATTAAATAGAGTGTAACTTTTACTTTAAAAAGTAATCAAAGTAGAACAATGATATTTTATTTTAATATTTTATATTTTTCTTGACACTTTTTAGCTGGTGTGTTGGAGATGACACTTTTTAGCTGGTGTGTTGGAGATACCAGAGAGAGAGAGAGAGAGAGAGAGAGATGGATAGATATCGAACTTTGGCTTTTCAACATTGAATTAATGGAGTAGTATGGGAGAGAAGTGGCGGTTTCAGAAAGGAGTAAATACATAGGAATTCACCGCTAGATCTGGAAAGTCAATCCTGTGAAGACAATTACTTCCTAGGACCCCGCTATATTACACACAAATACCAGTTTCGTCAAAACCATCTAGTAACTTTCTTGGGTAACGCGGTAGTCATTGCAAAAGGTCGTCCCTAATCATCTCCTTCCTGTCGTTTCCAACTTTGCTATATAGACATCGACATTTAAATATAATAACTCACCCGAAAACAAAACAGAAACTCCTCCTCCCACCTCCAAAATATTAGGTCATATTTTATAGTTTTTTTAGGGAAAATTTATATGGACCTGACTCGTATATATATAGGGCAGGTAAATGCTGACTACCGTGCATGAATTCCATTCAAATATTGAGATTATAATCTTTCTGTGTCCAACAATCATATGAATTGTCACGCACATTGAGGCAGAGGTGCAGTGCCTAGTTTCACGTAAACGAACAAGCCCTTTAAGGCACGTAGCCAGCCATCCACCACAATGTATGTAGGAGTAATGGTGGTGAGGTAACACCGCATGTAGGGACGACTACATTTATATATATCGCTGCTATTTTACATGTGGGAGTAGTTAAGTGCGATCAACTACTATATAATTTCCTTCTGCATTTGACAGCACATTGTAAGGATTTCTGTGGGAGATTTTTTGGGTTACACGTGATTTATTCATGTTATGTCACGTATATGTTTATTAATATTACAACATAGGTTTATAAAATGTCGTGTTGTTTACCCATATGAAGATATCACGCCCAAAATTGTTTTGTTTTTCATTTCTTTAGCCAACACAATTAATATAGGGTTCAAGGACACAAAAACAATTTTGATTAACACAAAAAAAGGGTTAATTTTTTCGATACAAGCGATGTTCTATACTAAATTTATGAGTAAATTATATTTTGCACTCTTAAATTTAGGTCCAATTGCAACTCCATACATCATTTTTAAAACATTGCAATGTCATACACCTACTTGTGTTTTAGTTGCAATTTCATACATCAGTTAAGTCAATTCGTCAAATTGACTGTTAAATGATAATGTGGCAACTACGCAAAAAAAAAAAAGAATAAAAAAGTTTTTTTCTTAAATTAACATTTGTAAAAGATTATATTTTAATTTTTTTTCCTATGTAGTATATTTGCGAGAGCCACATTAGCAAAATAGTGGGATCTGCAGTTGTCACATTATTATTTAACGGTCAAATTGACGGTTTAACTAACGGATGTATGAAATTGCAACTAAAATACAAGTTTGCGTATAACATTGCAATGTTTTAAAGATAATGTATGAGATTGCAATTGTACCCAAATTGAATGGTGCAAAATATAATTTACCCTAAATTTCTTTAAACTACATGGAGAAAATTTTGAATTTTAAAATGTAAATAGGAGAACACACTGCTTAAATCAACTTAGCAGTCTATAAAAGAAAAGGTTGATTAATTACTCACTGACTGACTAGTTTTTATTCAAATATCATTTTCTACGTGCCAGTAATTTTTAATTCCAAGTTGAAAATGTTAATTTTAGTTATTAAATAAAGAGCTTAGAAATGAGAGTTTTTTTCTATGTTACCGAAACACGGTTCAATAAGTGAGAGTTTATATTATAATACGTAGTGAACCGATCCTCTTCCGAGTAGACTGAAAAAACTATCCTTAGGAAGCTTCACTTATATAGAAGTGTGGGTGGGATATTGTGTACCAAGATCTGTCACTTCCCAATAGATATCAAGATCCCCATATATGAAAGCCATCTTTCCTTAGGGCCAGGAGGGAAGAGAAAGATAGATACTGCACATATATATATATATATATAGAGATAAGATTGCCATTTTCCAAAGTTTTAAAATGGGAAGAGGAACATGGACTGCTCTGGAAGATCAAATTCTCACAGATTACATCAAAACCCATGGTGAAGGAAAATGGAGAAGGGTCCCAAAGGAAGCTGGTGAGTATATATGTAGTTTAATTAGTTTGGTAATTTTTCTTGGAAAGAAACCATGATATAGCGGATCCACAAGGGGTCAAACGAGGTATGTTGACCCCGTGGAGGCCGGGCCTCCGATGACCCCGTGGTCGTCTGGGTTGCTAGCAGTTCGTGCACACAAGGTGCTCGACGAAATGCTCCATTGAAACTCGGCAGCTGCCCGGCGCGCAGCTTTTTTTTGTTTAAACCACCTGGCCAAAACGACGCTGTTTTGGGCCAGGTTTAAAAATGAAAATACAAAAAACACCACTGCCGCTGTTAGAAGTCCCAGTGCAGATTAACCTCTGCAATTGATAAGTCATAGTGTCGTTCCAACCCCTGCAGTTGGAGTTGTTCTTACCAGTTTAAAGCATTCATAAACCCAAGACAACATTTCATAAACCCAATCCCATTCATAAATTGAACTATTGGTCCTTATGTGTGTGTTAATTGTGACTTCTTGTATTGGCAACGAAACTATGATGCAACGTTTTCAGAATATGAAAAAGCAATTGTAGCTTGTAATATTAATTTTACCTTGAATTATGAACGAATGTACTATCGTTTAACTTTTCATTGTTATTTCCTTTTTAAAAAAAAATTTCGCCATTTTTATTGTGCATGAGTTTGATGTAGGTCTCAAGAGATGTGGAAAGAGCTGCAGAATGAGGTGGCTGAATTATCTTAGACCTGATATCAAAAGGGGTAACATAACTCAAGAGGAAGAGGATCTCATCATTAGGCTCCACAAGCTACTAGGCAACAGGTTCTTACTTAATTTCTAACCCCTAACATGTTTAGTCATAAGTAGCTATTCTTCGTTATCTGCAAGTCACATTCTAACACATATGCAAGAGTAAATCATTACAATCACACAAACAGCGGATGTCAAATTTTAATTTGTCTGCACGGAGGATTAATCTGGCTTTATATTTGTATGTGAATTTGCAGATGGGCACTAATAGCAGGGAGAATTCCAGGACGAACAGACAATGAAATCAAGAACTATTGGAACACATACTTGGGGAAAAAAGTGAATGGTGCTGAAACACCGAGGCTATTGGGAAATAACGTGAATGAGAACAAGAAGAAGAAGAGAGACAAGACCAACCCATCTGTTGATAAAACCCAACAATCCATCGTGGTCGAGGCCAACAACTTTGCAGCTATCCATACAAAGGCATCAAAGTGCAGCAAGGTTCTGGCCATGCCGGACGAGGTTAATCATCAGAATCATGGGTTGTTAGAAGACACTACTACTGCTACTACTATTTCAGAAGATAGCATGTTGGAGTTTGATGTGGAGAAGCTTTTAGTGGCTGAAAACAATAGCATTCCAGATAATTCAGACTTCTGGAAAATATGCCATCAGTTGGAAGATTACAGTACTAACAGTGGTGGCTCGAACTCGAACAACAGATGGCCGTCATCGACATCGCTTGCACCTCTTTTGTTCTCAGAGGAAATGCTCAAGGATTGGATGAGAGATGACTTTTTCCACCGTCGGTGTTGACCATAGCATCTATATATAAGCTCTTCCCGAATCTCATGCACTTAATTAGGGTTGTCTTGAATTTTATCTCATATAATCTCATATCTAATCTCAGTATGGCATATTGGCATGGCAGCACAGTATTCATGCATGCTCTAGGTATGTATGGGATTATTCTCACTGCTAAAACATCACCATGCACTCTAGAAGAGTTTTAAATAACTCCTTTCCAGATGCTCTTAGCTTTTTATTTTATTTCTTCTTACTAGCGGAGTTTGAGTTTTGGTGTAAAATTTAAGTATTAAATTCTTGAGGTGGAGTAATGAGTTAGGATTAGAACATGTCCAGCGTTCGAATCTCTACAAAATAACTAAACTATAATTTGTTAATTTAGAATAAATTTTTTGGATTAGGTTACATTATTTAGTCATGCGTTCAAAGTAATTATTCTTCTATGTTGATCAACGTGTGAACAAATCGATGGAAATCAACATAGAATTTCTCCGTCCATAACAAAAAGTGTCAAGGCTCCATATTTTCATCTTTATTTATAGCAAACAAATATGTGATAGAAACAATTCAACTAGATAGTCCAATATTTTTCTTTATTGTAACTAAATAGTCATATATATATATATATATATATATATATATAATAACTCAAAAGAAAATTCATTGATATGAAGCTTCTCATCATTTCCACTTACCATATTTTGCCGTGGCAAGGTGCCCCAAAACCACTCCAAAACACCCTCCACCCATTATTGAGTCTTGACAATTGGCAGCCATGACAATTCTAGCCTCAAGCCCAACATGGCAGGATCACGTGAAAATGTTGCATGGGTTCAGATCAAAAGCTAGAAATGCAATTGTATTTGCCACGTGACACTTTTATAGCCCTCCAATTCAAACGATGACTTCAATCCAACGATCTCAATTTTTTCGTAAATAAAAAAATCTATTAGAGAGTGGATTAATCTTTGTTAAGAGTATGCTTGATGGCAACTGTCAAGGAACTGATGATGTATAAAAATTGAAGTATTAATAAGCCAAACTCTATTCAATTTCTACAGAAGTGAATTAAGTTAGCTGATCAGACCCTGTCATTGCCTTATGACTCCGTCAACTTAAACCTCACACCCTATAGATTACAATAATTTTAAACACCGAATTACCATAAAAAAAAAAACTGAATATTCCAACTTATCTAATACCAAGACAAATGAGGGATCAATCGTATAATAAACTAATAAACCTAACGTACCTCGATTTTCTGAAACAAATGCAATTAGAACGTCAGAAAGTAACAACTGTGCTGGACTTGGATCTAAAAACACACTAAGTTGGGGTCAGAGTAAGAACTAAGTATTTGGCAATTTGTGCTCGTTTGCAAGCGGGGGAATAAATCCCTTTTATCTCATCCACAAAGCCTACCGACTTTCATTGTTTTCTAGCATTTCTCTCACCGTTCGACAGAGTAAAAGTTAAAAAAATTGTTTTGGTTCCAGGCTTTCAGCTGCATAATCGTTACGTTGAATTACACACTTCGTGTATTTTACTCTGATTTTTACTTTCGTCCACGTAGTTTATTCCGTTACACTTTCGTCCTTGTCGTTTTTTTTAAGTTCGGAGCGTCACGCCAGTCATCAATTACGACAAACTTCCTTCCAACTTGGGTTCTTCAAATGAGAAGACGGGCATAAGAATGGATGGATGTCTATGACATCATTAATTAGAGATTAATTAAGCAGAACAAAAATTCTAGCATGCTCCGGAGTAAATTTTACTCCGTAAAAAATGAATGGTTGGATGATGGTCTAAAGCATTCAATGGTGTGGATTAAGCAACCAATTTGACTCCAAAACCGGAGTAAATATTACCCCGGAGCACACTAGAAGGCAGTAGTATCAACAGTGTTGTAATTGAACACTGTTTCCCTCTTTTCAAGCCGGAGCCTAGAAGAAAATTTGGGCACAAACAAACACTGCTCGGTATTTTAGCGTTAAAGAGTCATTCATCTTTGTCCACTCATCACAATTTAACATATGCAAAACCGAAAATGATTTTTGCACTTCCCCTTTGACTAAAGATTTATAAAACTTCTTCTTCAAGATTGTATTTCACTCAATGAATGAATTTACAATTACTACGTAAGAGAATATATATATAGCCTTTTGCTCCTCGTACAAGTATACCCTTGACTACCTTAACTAAACTTGTAACCATTCTAACTAACCATAGTTAATAAATAAACTAACCACATTTAATTTTTACTAAACTATTTAACATCAACGTAAATGGAAGACTTGTTATCTTCCTTAATACACCCCCTCAAGCGAGAGGAGGAATCGGGAAGCTGATTCCAATGGGAAGCTTGGAACACAAGTATCTAACCGATTTTAGACAAAGATTTTGTATGAAGATCGCCCAATTGATCGGCACTCCGCAAACAAACCGGACTTGAGAAGATTAGCTAGAACCAATTCGCGAATGTAATGGTAATCAATCTCAACATGCTTAGTGCGTAGCATGAAAACAAAAAGATTAGAGGCTAAAGAGATGGCTGAAATGTTATCACACCACAAAGGTAGGCAAACTTAGGGAGAAGACAAAGTGAAGGTCACGAAGGATTTTACAAACCTAAGTGAGTTCTCACAAGTGTACCGCATGGTTTTCGTAGATTCATATTCTGGGCTCGTAGAGAAGAACGAAAGGATATAGATTTCCTTGTTTCTTGGCACTCCACCGATGAGGTTGGGACCAAGAAAGACGCAATAGCCACCGGGCTGATCGCTCTATCAAAAGTGCTTCCATAGAAAATTTCAATCAAGACGTGAGTATGCCGAGAGATCACCAGGACCCTTGTAAACTATAATCCCCGGGAAACGTAACCTTTTAGAAAGCGAAGAACTCGTTTTGCGCCTTGAAAATGTTGCCTACAAAGGAGCATGCATAAATTGGCGTAGCCGATTGGATGTACTAAAAGCAAGGTCCGGGTCGAGTCCACGTGAGATATTGAAGGCCTCCAACAATGGAGCGATACTCAAGTGGGATTGGCAAGAGAACCACAGAGATGATCCAGCTTTGTGGGGAGCCAAGAGGTGTGCAACAAGGTTTTGCACCCTGCATATTTGTCCGTTGAAGAAGATCAAGCAAATATTTAGTTTGATGAAGAAAGATCCCTTTAGAAGTTCGCCGGACTTCCAAATTTCAAAAATAGTAAAGGACCAAGATCCTTCACTCGGAAATCGAGTACTCAAGTTGTTGAATGAATTGTTGATAAAGATGAGAATTAGCCAAGAATTTGTGAATGTCATCCACATAAACGAGAACTATAACCAACCGAGGACCATTAAGTACAAACAAAGATGCATCGATGAAGATTGATGGAAGCCAAGGTCATGCAAATGGCTTGAAATAGTTTTTCTCAAAACCAGCTCTTTGGGCTTGCTTAAGACCATACAACGATTTTCGAAGTTTGCACACATGACATTAGGAAAGAGAGGATCAATAAAACCAGGTGGCTAGAAGCATGTAGACATCCTCTTCTTTAAATCACCATGAAGAAAGGCATTGCCGGGAGTGTCTAACTCGGTTTAAAAAAACCAATTATGTTGAACAAAGAAGACTAAGAAGTATTCGAATGGTAAACGGCTTAGCAACCCGATCAAAGTCTCTTTGAAATCAATGCCTTCTTGTTGATGAAAGCTCCCCGGGCAACAAGCCGGGCCTTGTAACGATCCACAAGCATTCATCGTGCTTCTTCTTAACACGAAACACCCACTTGCACCAACAATATTTTGAGAGGAATGAGAAGGAACTAAGGACCAAGTTCCTATGGTGATGTGTAAGGCATTGTATTCATATCCCGTATAAAGAGCTCGCCTGTGCTGAGGAAACTTAGATGCTTGTAAATAAGTACTGGGAACAAATAATCCAATGCAATGGATAGAGGATGCTTAGTTGCCGCATAAGCCTTAGGTTTATAGATGCCTCGTTTGGATCTGCAACCATAGGATGAGTATTAACCAGTGAGGTAGAGACAAAGGTGAGAATCATTTGGAGTTGGAGAAGCATCCGAGTTGGAGAAGCATCGGAGTTGGAGAAGCAACTGGGAGTTGGAGAAGCATCGTGGAGTTGGAGAAAAGGCGTGGATGAGTATACTTGGCAAATAGAGATCCATTGAAGGAGAAGTAATCAAGAAACACCGCTGCAGCTAGAAGGATGAAGTGGTAGAGACCGAAAAGGATAGAGTTCTTTCATTAAAAAGCACATGTCTCGGGAGATATAGACTCGGCTGTCAATCGGATCAAAGCACCGATAACCTTGTGCTGAAGACTATAGCCCAAAAACACACAACTCTTGCTCTTAGCATCCAATTTACCGTGAATATAAGGTTTAAGCCATGAGAAGCATTGGCAACCAAAAACTTTGAGTTTGGAATAATCCGGTGCCGATGAAATAAAATTTCCCAAGGAGATTGTGAGATACCGTAAATGGGAAGACGATTACGTGAGATATAGGGCCGTAGAGAAAGCCGACCCAAAACACACATGAGGGACATGAGAAGCAACAAGTAAGGTCCTACTGCCTCAACAAGATGTCGTGTTTTCTCGCCGCATCCATTTTGTTCGTGCGTGTGTGGACAACTGAATTGATGAAAAATACCATGTGCACCGAGAAAAGATGCAAAAGAATGACTAGTAAAATTCACCCCCGAATCTCAACGCAACACTTTGATTTATTACCAAGCAAAATTTTCTACATAGTTCTGAAAATAAATGAAAAACGTAGAAAGTACATCCTACTTTGCCTTCAAAGGGAAAAACCAACCGTATTTACTAAAAATCATCAACAAGAAGTAAGTAATATATGAAACCACCGTGATGTAATGTATGTGTCCCCACAAATCACAAAGTGGTAAAAGTTGAAGACTCGGTGAGTAGTTGTTGAAGAAGACAGACTCAAAAGGAAGCTTGTGGTTCTTTGCCAATGCACAATCTCGAACAAAAAAATCAACTATAGACTTGCCGTGCACCGCAAGAGTATTAGTAGATATTACCCATCGAAAATGGCAAGAAGGATGACCCAAGCGCCTATGCCATATCTTTATTGGAGCTTTAATACCGACAAAAGCCGAAAGAAGTAGTATAGAAGGTGAAGAAGAAGCTTTACCGTAGACGAAATTAGAAGATGATCGCAAAGGATAGAAGCCGTCTTTAACTAAACCCCGCAAAAGCGTTCCCCATGGAACGGTCCTGAAGAACTGATCCATCGAATCAAGAGCTAATGAACAATAATTGTCCCGAAGAAATTGAAAGGCGTATAACAAATCGTGTTGTGCATGTGAGGAACATGAAGAACATTTTGACAAAGGTAAAAGAAGAAGTTAGGGGTGCGTAATATAGATGAACCAACATGAGAAATAGCGTACCTTACCATCACCTATGTAAACCTTGTCTTCACCAAAGGTAGTGGGAGTAGGAGAGTTGATGTGATATGTCATTAGTAATGTGCGAGGTAGCTCCGAGTCAATTAACCAAGTAGGAGAACACTTGGCATTGGAACGAGCACACATTGCTTGGAGCTTGGCAGAGGGATTCCGACCACGTATCTCGGTGAGGATTCATACTGGCCAAAGCAAAACTCTAATCGCTCATGACTTGAATTACCACAGCATTTGACAAGGAGCTCGAGGACGAGAAGAAGAACCACGAGATTGAGCAAAGGAATTAGAACGATTGAAACCACCTCGAAAGTGAAAGAATTACCACGATGAGAGCCTCGATTGCCACGATAGGTGCCACGATTCTGTCTTCCTACGATTCAAATTGTAACGAAAAGAGTGTCAAGTGGTTGATTCCGGTTAAACATACGCCCGAGGTGGCCGCGAAGAAGTGGGGTTGATCTTGAATCGATAAGGCATGAAATGGTTCGTATTATTACCGGAAGAGACAACGTTCGCGACGCATTCGAGAGAGCTCTTAGTAAGGAGCAAGCCATGCAATTCATCCAAAGATGTAGAAGATAACCGTTTACGATTGAGCTCTGGTGAATGATTCAAACTCATCGTAAAGACCAAATCAGAGTAGCAAAGCAATGAGATCGCGATCGAAATTGAGGCCTAAAGCCAGCTAGTGAGAGAGTCAAAGATCTCTTTGAGCTCTTGCAAATAATCGACATGGATCGAGAACCTTTCCGAACACTTTGAAGTCGAGAGCGAGCCGATGAACATGTGCATCGTAGACACCCCCAAATCTTTGTTCGAGCTTAAGCCATAGATCACGAGAAGACGAAACACCACCAGAAAGGAATCACCTTCTTCGATAACGGGAATTAAACCGATCAGAGATTCCCGATCCTTCTCATACCAAACTTTGAAAGCCTGATTAAGAGTGCGATCGTGCGTAAGAGGGCAAAAGACAGGTTCCTTGCCATCGACGATACCAAGAAGACGATAACGCCAAAGAACCTGGGAGTGCAAATGTGAGCACACCATGCAGGCGTATAATTGGTCCTCTTGAGCTTGGATTGGCACCATGTCACAATATTTTGGACGGTAGAGAGAGGAATATGAAGAGGAATTAGGTTAGAAGAGGGATTGGTAAAATGTGCACCGACTCACGAAGTCGCCCATGAGAGAGCAAGAAAATGCATCGGATCAACAAGCGCATAACAAAATCGCTTGGCGCAGAACAATCAAATCGAGGCAATGCATCGAAAATCTGAGCTTAAGAGAAGAGGATCGAGAAGAGCCGTGAGGCGCATCGGCGATGAAACCATAAAGATTTATAAAACTTCTTCTTCAAGATTGTATTTCACTCAATGAATTTACAATTACTACGTAAGAGAATATATATAGCCTTTTGCTCCGTACAAGTATACCCTTGACTACCTTAACTAAACTTGTAACCATTCTAACTAACCATAGTTAATAACAAACTAACCACATTTAATTTTTACTAAAACTATTTAACATCAACAGAAATGGAAGACTTGTTATCTTCCTTAATATTGACCTCATGCCCTTCTTTCTTTCTGACTGTTGGATTGGATGGAACAAACCAAAAATAAATAAAGGGGCAAAATTAAGGGGGGAATGTAGAAATCACTCTGCATAAGTAAATGCAAAGATAACTCATTAAAATTACAAAATACATGTTAAACTATAATTTGTCTGCAAAAAGTGGGAGCCATGTATTTTCCGTTGCATTACGGATTTTTTGTTTCACCCATTTTCCATCACCATTCTCTTCAAAAAATATGTAAAATTGATCTTGATTCCCTTTTTTTTCTGACATACTACGTGATTTTTCTGAAGTTAAATATGAACTAAAAATTGAAGATCAAAATCACAGAGAATCCTGATATTTGTATCACATGTATGCAACACGTATCTGATACCATTTTTGCAGTCAGTTCAATTCTTTAATTTTGATCCTAACTACGTTGTTAAAAAGTTGATTAACAAATTATTCACAGATTCCCAAGTCTTGTTATAATATGATTGGATCAAACAACAAAATCTTCTATATAAAATCATTCGCTTCCAAAGCCAATGGCGCGATAACGTGCAATTCCGAAAGAAAGAGAGAGACAGAATCGAGCCAGAAATGGGAAGAAGCTCCCGTTGCGAGAAGAACGGACTGAGCAGAGGAGCTTGGACTGACGTTGAAGACCAAATTCTGCTCGATTATGTCAGAGAGCATGGCGAAGGGAGATGGGAGAAACTATCGAGGGAAACAGGTGAGTTGGCTTCGATTCAACACACGAGCTCCCTCGTTACAATGCATGAATGCTTATGAACTATGCGTTATTCGGTGCAGGTCTGAAGAGGTGTGGGAAGAGTTGTAGGCTTAGGTGGTTGAATTATCTGAGGCCGGATATCAAGAGAGGCAACATTACAGAAGACGAAGAAGACCTGATTGTACGGCTCCACAAACTCTTAGGCAACAGGTACTTACTACTACGTAAACCTTGTAATTAAGCTTCGTTAAGTAATATGTCCTAGTTATGGATGTTTTATTGGTCTTCGGGTACCTGTAGATGGTCATTGATAGCCGGAAGGCTTCCAGGTCGAACAGACAATGAGATCAAGAACTACTGGAACTCTATCTTAAGGAAGAAGGCACAGGAAAACCAATCAGAAAGGTCTAGAAATGAGAGGAAAACCATCGAAGACTTGGCTGCAGAGGCTGCGTCATCAGTAGAGACCAACTCGCATTTTACCAAAGAAGAACTCAGACCAACAAGCAATGGAATTGAAGCGAAGAATACGGAAGCAGAAGCAGATTCTAATGACGGATTCTTACCAAACACTAGTGACAGTGATATGCCGTGGAACTTCATAATGGATCTCAATGCAGGGCAACTAAGCATATCTGAGTTTCTCCATACCGACTTCTCAAAGCTTTGTGAACTGAAGACGATGATTGTTGATTGCACGAATAGCTGCAGAAACGGATCATTAATGTCAACCTCAACCACTGAAGCTCCTTTGCATTTGGAGGAGTTGCTAAATGATTGGGAAGCTTACGAATTTTGTCTGCCCTGAAGTTTCTTTGGGTTCTTGATTCTTTCCTTTGAATGTCAATATCAACTAAAATGGCCTAGTATGTTTGCTTATCATGCATCCTTCATCCAATATTTCCCATGCAGGGCAACTATCATTTGTGTTTGGTGGTACAAAGGGCAAAATTTGCTAGGCTTTCTTGGTTTAGTTTCAAAACTACACGTCCTTTTCAGGGAGATAGCTTACAGGATAGGTCTTTTGGGAAATTAAAGTGAAAATGAGTAACACATCATGAATACGATTTACTAATTCGATGCATTACTAGACATAACCAACATGTTATATCCAAAAAGGAGAATTTAATTCAACTTCAAACTCTGTCAGCAACAAAAACTACTCAAAAAGGCTTGAAACTGAAGCAAATAGCCAAAAACACATCAAAATTCCTAGGTTAACAAAAGAACTACACGCTATGATTAACCGGCGTACCTTCCTAGTTCTGTCTGATCGCTATGCTCTCCCTTATTCATCAGAATCATCACCATCCGTGTCTTCCCTTTCGTCCATGTCCTCATCATCCTCATCATCCTCATCGTTTTCCTTCTCCTTCCCACGGTCTCCTTGCACATGTTCTACTTTACCATCACCAATGCCATTGAAATCCAACCTACTCGACCCCATTTCGGAGATTTCAAAATTCCCATTAGACAAATTATGTTCAACTCCCGTCTCTCTTCCTGCAATAAAGGCTTCTAAAAGCTCTGAATAACCTTGCCTTTGAATGCTAACATCCATGCTAACCGAAGATGAAGATGAAGGGACGGTCGGTGTTTTTGAGTACAGCTGACCCAACTGATTAAAATAAGAACAAGTTTTCGACTGAAGAGGTCGCTTTTTCAGAGTGTCTTTGGTTTTCCTAAAGTACTTGTTGATGTTCTCCCACTTTTGTTTGCACCTTCTGGCACTCTTCTGATAGCCCATTGAAGCCATTAAAGCACTCACCTCTTCCCAAACATGCCCTTTTGACCCCAGTTCCGCAAATTTCGATTCTACACTACCTCGCACTAGAATCAACGCCTCGACTTCGCTTTGAGGCCATCTGCTATTTGTGTGATCAACTTTGGACGGTGTCAATTCCTCCCCTGTTTCGGGTTCGCTTAAATTATCAGGATGCAATAACAATGGGGTTTGCCTAGGAGGAAGATTGACTCTTTGGCCAGTGATTTCCTCAATGTATGAAACAATGAGAGCTTCTCTGCTTGAAGCTAGAGCCTGTTCATGGAGTTTGGCCATGGCTTCTCTCTTATGGTTCTCCTCCGCTTGATATCTCCATGCTTCTTCCCTTTCCCTTCTCTCTTTCTCCATTTTTTCAATCACTTCCAAATACTTCTTATGAAGATTCTCCTGGTGATCCACAACCTGCTTCACCAAGTTCTCGAAAAACCTAGTCATTGAACTTATTTGCTCCTTCATTTTCCTCTTCCTCTTCCTCTTCTGAATCTTCCTCACCGAAACCTCTTCTCCAATGGAGTCTTCCGACCCATTATCCGCCCTAACTCTACCAGCTGGAGCAGCATTGAGGCTATTAGGATCACCAAAAACCACAGGAAATTCCACATTTTTGGGGCAGTTTTCCCCGGTGAGCACAGAGCCAGAGCCGGTTTGATTCTGATTAGCTTCTCCCATCTTTGCTAGGCTATAGATTGCTTCAAGCTCACCATAAAGCCTGTATTTCCCCTCCAAGTCTCTGCATCTCTCCCCTTCTTCCTGCCTCTGCCTTTTGCTTGTTGTGTCAGGGACTACTGTGTCAAGAGGCTTCCAACTGCGGCATTAACGCAAACACGTGGGGGGTAAAAACAGGGTCAGCATGAAAAACAGAGAAAACACAGAACAAGTACAATAAAAGCACGTAAATTTCTGCATTATCGATAAAAATTACCACATGGGTTCTCTTCTAATCCCGTAATATTCTTGGGTTTGCCAATTTTTGAATCCTAAGTTATGTGGTCCACTGCTTTCACTGAGACCAAGCTTGAAGTTTAGAGGGCTCGGCTGCCATGGCAGCCTGCCTTCTTCCTGCTGTTCTTGCTGCAGCAATGCTTGGAATTGGTGCTGATTCTGTCGTTGAAACAGGTCGTGGGTAATCGGAATCGGATGAACTAATTGACTGAGATGATGAAATGGCTGCGGCTGCTCCTGCTGCTGATGAAACTGTTGAAGGAAATGGTTCTGGTTTTGCTTCTGAGGATTGAAGATTGGTAAAACTGATGAATTAGAATCCATGAAGTGTTGATTGCCAATCTCTGCTGCTCCAAAATTCGACTGCATATCTTTTTTTTTTTCAAATCGAAAAAGAAAGAAATGTTTTTCTTACTGAAAATTTGAATTTTGAAAGCAATGCAAGTTGAAATATTTGAAGCAGGGGAGAGTAGGGTTCTTCTTCTTCTTCTTGGGAAAGAAATCTTAACAGAAAGATCTTCTGAAAGGTTCAACTTTCAAAGGCATAACAGACTGAGCCTGCAGAGAGTGAGAGTAGGGAAGGATAAGATTTTGGAGCTGCGAGAGTTCGTCTAGTCATATATAGTTCTTTGTTTCTTTTTTTTTTTGAAATATTGTTTTTAGAAGTTAACAATGTTCTTTAGGGTTGTTAGAACAAAATAGCTATTTTGATTTGCTTTATATAAACTAAGATAAATAGGAAAGAAACTAACAACATTGTTAATGTTTTTGTTAACAATGTGATGAAAGAATTTTTTTTATTTATTTTCTTTCGACACGCGTTCGTCATGCACAAAAAGTTCTTTCTGACGACAGTAATCGTTGCGCTCATCATTGTCGTCGAGTTTAAATCAAGTCATTATGTGTTCTGACATGACTCATGACCTTTTAAACTTTGTTTGACACTCATTCTCCATGAGTGGAAAGTTATTTGTGACTCAATTAGACGTTTGATCAATCTTAATCTTCAAATTTGAATCAAGTTAATATATGTTGTGACACGTCTTGTGATTTTTAAATTTCTTTCCAACACTGACTTACCATATGTAAAAAGTTATTTCTAGCGAAATTAACCCATTAAATCTTTTATCGGAAAAATTTTGGATGGTGTGTACAATTTAATGGTACGACAATTGAATGGTCCAGATTAATTTACAAACAGTACGTGTTATGACACTCAAATGATAGATTGCTGTTATAATTCAATTTTCATCGTCAACAAACTGTGCCTCGAAAAAAGGTACCTAAAACTCAAATACAACTCGCACCTAAATCATTAATCAAGTAATGTGACTTAAGTTTGTTTTTTCTTTAGGGAATTTGCTCTTTAATACTCCTTGATGGGTGACATACATAGTGACACATGCAATGGTAGTAATGAGCTGAAAAGGAGCGGAGTGTAGGCAATCTCATGGGGGGGGGGGGGGCCACAGTGACACGCGTACGAATCTGGAAATATCTGTCGTCGTCCGACATGGGAGAGGGAGTGACATCCTTTTGGAAGCTTACGATGTATGTGCACGTGAAGAGGAGAGTACATTGGCCCTGCTGTCGACTTGTCGTCTCTCACCATTAATTCTAAATATAATGACCGTTGGCGATCTCGAATCTCATCCAACGGCCAGTATTCAAATTTAGCAAGTGTCAGTTTGACAATTGTAGTATTATTGGTAGACGCCACCATACAACTCTCTCTCGCCCCTTTTCAGTGTCAAAAAGTGATTGTCCCAATTTCGGCGATAATAGTCGGCTCTCGTTTAGAGCATCTCTCCAACAGTTTCTCTAAATATATCTTATTAGTATTTTATTACTTTTCAAAATAATAAAAAAGAAATCGGTTTGATAATAAAAAAATAGAAAATGTTGACAAAGACACTTTCTTTATAATAAAAAAAATGTTTGTAGAGTAAGATAAAGAGTATCTAAATTTATAGAGTGTGGGTAATTTTCTAAATTTGAAAACTCATTTGACAATTCTGTTGAAACACAAAAAATTATACGTGATATTTCAAATTTAATTTTGTGGACTTTATTGAAGATGCTCTTAGGAGATCAAATTTTATGACACGGTATATTGCTATCTTGTTGTTCTCGTGTTAATCATATAACATCATGTGAATTATATGTGATATCTTATGATTAACGCGAGATGCCACAAAAGTAATATTACGTGTTTTAAGAGAGTTTTTGCATAACTGATTTCATTCATTAGTGACTTGGAATCTTAAAAGTTTCATTAAAAGCACAAAATTTTTATGGTGTTCTAGAGTATATGATACTCTAGATCTTTGCACTATTGATTAATTCTCACGCAAAGCTTAATTTTTCACTAAAATACCTTAGAAGTGGTTTTGGCCTCCTACCTATAATCATTCCAAACGACCCCTATTATACAAAACTCATTCAACAATAATCCTACTTAAAAAAAGTTGAGGTTCCACCATAAATTCAATTGACAATTGAAGGAGTAGCTCAATTACTTATAAGCACATACAACATCCCTTTTTTTTTCTTTTTTTTTTCTGACGTGGAATTGATACTCTCAACACTACTCATACTAGATTATTTTACAAATGTAAAAGTGAAATAATCCTTCCCATAACTCTAAGATACAAACATAATAATATTTTAATTGTCTAAACTTTTTCAAGTCATGTTATGCGATTTTTTTAGGATACAAACACATTAAGTATGAAAACATACAAATAACTTATTAGATGGTGTATTTAGATCAATCATATGGTTTAGTAAACTATGTGAAGTGATGCTATAACTATTCAATAGGTGAAATGTGTAACTCAATTGTCTATGATAATATAATTCATCCTGATACTGTATCCAAACCATAAAATTTGAGAAAAATCTTTGGTGGGACGTACTATTCAATGGTACGGCTATTGAATGGTCACAGATTAATTTGTAGTGAGCTCCAAATAAATATTAAATTATTCAATAGTACGTATCATTGAATAGTACGTACCTTTAAAGTTTGACCCTAAAATTTGATAAACAAAATGGTGAGGTGAGCAGTACCACAAATCTTTAAATTACTCATCTATTTTTGTCTATAGTTCAGTTGGGTACTAAAATTAGATGCTGCGACATTGCTTGCTGCCCCAAAACCTGTACAGAAGAAGTCAGTTGGGTATGGGCTCTGCCAGACTGCACTTGAAGTTGCTCCTTGGGTCTCCCCCAATTTTGTAATTTTGTTCCAATTTATTCACCCTAATAGAACCCAGTTGTATGAGTGTGGGCTTAGCCCTGTCCATACCTTTCAAAATTTCACCAAAATAAAAAGAAAAAGAATAGCACCTTGGATGAATGGTAGCAGATATACAGATTGCATGGTTGTTCATCATTTTTCTATCTTTATCTTTAATTTTAAGTTAAAATATAGGTTGCAAGAGATTTGCAACTTAAGTGATTAAGAGATTTTCATATTTACATTTCTTGTGTTTAAATTTTCATTTCCCCTATACTGCTTATATCAAGAAGTTTAAAAGGACAGGTCGAAACTTGAAATAACAAAGATTACGTCAAGACGGTCCAAATTTTGGACGCCACTAGGTAGGAACAACTGAAGCTTTAACTGCACTAGTGTCATCCACATCCAAATTTAATTAAAAAAGGGGAGAGAGGAGGGCGTGAAAACCCAAGCTAGGGAGAAATTCTAGGGTCCGGATTTCGGACCACCTATTTCTTACAACACAAAGACAAAAAAATTCCCATGGCCCCCACCCCTCAATTTGTCGTGCTAACTCTGGCTCACATTTGGTCCCACCTCTCTCTCACACTACACCCACTCCGGGTGCCGTACTCAAGACCCTTTTCAAATTAGGGTACGACCTTAGTAATACGTAGTATTAGATACTACTGCCTTTTTAACCATTAAGATTGAAGATAAAAAAAAATGTACTAATCAAAACCATTAAATTAATGTAGCATCTAAAACTAAGTATTACTAAAGTTTTTCCGTCCAAACTAGGAGATCTCCCGAGCTAGGTCATGCCCCAAGCTTCTGTACTCTTTAGCTCTTGGGGACAAAGGCATGAAAGAGAGCATATATACATAAATTGTCATCCTTTTTGTCTCAAATACTTGTCTTCAAAGTCGGATTTAATTTGCTGCCGTGGGCCACCTACGACTGAAAGCTAAAGAACTTTTGTATTCGTTGAAACTTGGTCGCCAAGAAAAAAAAAATGACACCATATACAAATATTGTCTATGATATGATTCCATAAAATTGTGAGGGCATCCATTTTGAAAAGGAATAACTGCATGTGCTGTGGGAATTTCTGACTTTTTGTACAAGAAAACGTGGGTCCATGAGTTCTTGAGCACCACACAAACTTGCATGCATGGACCCATAAATTCTTCACTACTTTGTCTCAGCTTCTTCAACTAGCTAGCTTTAGTTTCACAGCAGCAATTAGCAAAAGAAAAACGAGAAAAAAATGGAATGTTATCCCATTTTTATCAAAACTTTGGTATTTTCTTTGGTTTCTGTAATTCTCTATTTTGTTCTGAGAGTTATTCATGTCTATTGGGCGAGACCCAGAAGCTTGGAGAAACAGTTGAGAAGGCAAGGGATCAGAGGCAGATCTTACAGGCTT
Source organism: Gillenia trifoliata (assembly GCA_018257905.1). Lineage (NCBI taxonomy): Eukaryota > Viridiplantae > Streptophyta > Magnoliopsida > Rosales > Rosaceae > Gillenia > Gillenia trifoliata. The sequence goes on along the minus strand of CM031087.1, from coordinate 4,256,111 downwards.
TTCCATGATGACATGAAAGAGATTAGCATGTCCAGCAAAGAAGCATGGTCCAAACCCATGTCCCTCAACCACCAGATTGCTCCACGTGTCTTCCCATTTTTTCACCAAATGGTGCAGAATTATGGTAAACAGTAATATATGCATGTTTTGCGCATAGATTTGAGAATTTCATGCATGATTTTAAATTTAAATTATTCTTAGCACTCAAAAATCGTCATTTGTACTCATTAACAATTTTCTGCTAAATTTGGACATTATTTGGCTTCTTATGTGTGAAGAGTCACTTTTGTGCGAATTATAGTCTAACATATATGTAAATGCAACTCATTATAATCACAAAAGAAAACATTTATATGAACATGTTAAATTGTGATTCATGTGAAACACATGATTGGTCACATGTAAAACGCATTTTCCTCTAAATTAATTCTGAATTATATTTATGTAATGTTGAATCACAATTTTAATTTGCTTTTAGGAAAAGTGAGTTTGGGGTGGATTGAAACAAGGCCAAGGCTGATAGTAGCAGACCCAGAGCTGATCAAGTTGATATTGGCAGAAAAGAATGGGCACATTACAAAGCCACCACTGAACCCACTTGTCAATCTTCTGCAATTGGGCATCTCAACCTTGGAAGGAGAGCAATGGGCCAAACGCAGAAGGCTCATCAACCCTGCTTTCCACCTTGAGAAATTAAAGGTCAAAATCTTAAATCACTGCTTGCTTACTTATATGAAAGAGTCGTTTCTCTTTAGCTGCAAATCTCAGTCGTCAGAGGCCTATACTAATTAATAACTTCTACTTTCTGATTGTTGTAAAAAAAAACTTACAGAGGATGGTGCCTGCATTTGTAACCAGTTGTTCTGGTCTAATCAATCGATGGGAAAGTTTAGTTGGACATGAAGGAAGATGTGAACTAGATGTAGCTCCTGAGTTTCAAAACCTTGCTGGTGATGTTATAGCTAGAACAGCCTTTGGAAGCAACTACGAAGAGGGGAAAAAAATATTTGAGCTTCAAAAAAAGCAAGTTGTTTTAGTGCTCGAAGCCTACTATGATTTCTATTTTCCAGGCAAAAGGTATACTGCTACGTACTTATTAAGATTATAATACTTTATTATGTAGTTTTTATTTGCACAATATTATTTGGGCTGTTAGAGGATGTTTTGAGTTCAAATTTTATGGACATTTGTTAACCCTAGCTAGTTTTCTCTCTCTGCACAGATTCATACCCACTAAAAAGAACAGGATGAGGTACAACTTGGACAACGAAATCAAAGCAATATTAAGGGGTATGATCAGCAAGAAAGAGCAAGCATCCATGAAAAATGGTGAAGTGGGTGCAAATGATTTGCTGGGTTTACTATTACAATGCAAAGAACAAGAGCAAAATAGCATGACAATTGACGATGTCATAGAGGAGTGCAAGTTGTTCTACTTTGCTGGCCAAGAAACCACAGCTAACTGGCTGACTTGGGCTATGATTGTCTTATCTATGCATCCAAACTGGCAAGAAAAAGCAAGAGGAGAAGTCCTGCGTGTGTGTGGAAAGAACACGCCTGATTTAGATGCCCTAAATCACCTCAAGATCGTAAGTCTGCTTGAGTAATGTTACATGTACCACAAGTACTTATACTGTAACATAGAAAATAAGTCTTCATCTTTATTACACATGTGGTTCACAATATGATCACCGAATGTGTTACAAACATTAATTTAAACCCAAATTTGTTAACCGAGGATTTTTTTGTGTGTGCAGGTGTCGATGATATTAAAGGAAGTTCTAAGGTTATATCCACCTGTGTCTGCTCTATATAGGCACACCCAAAACAAAACCAATGTAGGAGGCATTTCAATCCCAGCAGGGGTTGAATTTGTGCTTCTGACTATGTTTCTTCACTATGATCCAAAATACTGGGGTGAAAACGTTGAGGAATTCAACCCAGAGAGATTTGCTGAAGGAGTTGTGAAGGCATCAAAAGATCATCTTGCATTCTACCCTTTTGGTTGGGGCCCTAGAACATGTCTAGGGCAAACTTTTGCTGTGATAGAAGCAAATATGGCTCTGGCTATGATTCTTCAGCATTTTTCATTTGAGCTCTCACCTTCTTACACTCATGCTCCTGTTGTGGCCATAACGCTTCAGCCACAACATGAAGCTCGAGTTATACTTCACAAAATTTAAGATGTTGAAACTGGTCGTTCCTATATGTAGACTTCATTACGTAAATAACAATAAGGTTGGATATCTTCATGTAAATGTGATTGTCAACATTCTTCAATATAGTTTTATCTGAATAACAATGGCCATATGCGCTTTCAAGTCACTTGATATGTATTGTCAACATTTTTACACATGCTCTAAAGTAAAATTGTCACATCCTTTTACTTATAATAAGACTAGTTTCTAAATTGAGCTTGACATTATGCTATTTTACATAATAATGCTATGATTAAGGTCGTGAAATGTTATAGTTTTTTTTTGGTCTGAAAGAAACATTATAGTTGACTTCATATATATGTTATATTTTCATGAAAGCATCCGATGGGATGATGTGATTGTTTACATAATAACAAATTACTTTTTTTTTATTGTTTACATAATTATTGCTCCCTTTGGTCAGTTTAATACAAATACAGATATATTATATGTCCAAAAATGGTGGGGAATCAATAATAAAAAAGAAATTTAAGTTGATTATTCTGACTTTCTGTACCAATATCTGAGGGGGGCAAATTGCAACAATAGTTTTTGCTGCTTGTTTGAATTTTCACTTTCGTTCATGCAGTTTTTTTGTTGTTGCATTTTTGTCTTTGTAGTTTCATTTTGTTTTGATTTTAGTCTAATTTGTCAACTAAGTTTGTTTTTTCATCCATTTTTGTGCACATCTTCTTTTCTGAAAAATCCAATTTGAAAGAAATTTTGCCTTATTCAATGTATTGGACTAACAGTATGAATGAATATATATAAGAAAATAAAAAATAAAAAACAAACAGACGAAAGTGAAAATCCAATTAAATTAAAGAAACTGGGTTTACTATCCCTTTTACAATACACCAACTAAAAATAGCTCTAAAAAAATAATCTCTACTAACCCTCTAAATCGAGACAGTAAATGCAATTCAGCCAAACTGCGTCTATGAGATGTGAGTACCACATGTGTTAGACCTATAAATTCATCACTAGTTGATTTCAGTGCCTTCAACCAGCTAGCACAACAGGAAAAACAAAACAAAACAAAAAGATGGAAGATTATCACCTTTTTATCAAAACGTTGGTTTTCTCTTTGGTTTCTCTAGTTGTCGTTTCTGTTCTGAGAGTTGTTCAGGTCTATTGGTTGAAACCCAAAAGCTTAGAGAAGCAGTTGAGAAAGCAAGGCATCAGAGGCAGATCTTACAAGCTTTTCCATGATGACATTAAAGAGATGAGCATGTCCACCAGAGAAGCATGGTCCAAACCCATGTCACTCAACCACCAGATTGCTCCACGTATCCTCCCATATTTTCATCAAATGGTTCAAAAATATGGTAATCCGTAAAAACTTATGCACATAAGTGTTTTTCTTAAAAACGCTTTTGTTTGACAGTAAATACATGTTTTTCCGTACAAAACTTTTATTCATAAGTTCTTTTGTTGGAACTAGACACACTTTTATTAGAAAAAAGTTGAATTTTTATGAAAAAAATTGAAATGTTTGCTGGAAAAGCGCATGAAAAGTGTTTCGTGAAACTCACTTTCCAAACAAACTTTTATATATTGATCCCGTATTTTAATTGGTTTAGGAAAAGTGAGTTTCGGGTGGATTGAAACAAGGCCACGGCTGATAGTAACAGACCCAGAGCTAATCAAGGTTATATTAGGAAACAAAAATGGGCATTTCAGAATGCCACCACTGAATCCACTTGTCAAACTTCTACAAATGGGTCTCTCAACCTTAGAAGGAGAACAATGGGCCAAACGCAGAAGGCTCATCAATCCTGCTTTCCATCTAGAGAAATTAAAGGTAACATCTTAAACATAATTATGTTGTTTTTCATTTTTTAATTTTTATTAAGAGAAATTAAAATTCAGTTTTTTGTTTTAAAAAATGAAAACTAAAATTGTTATGAAACTGTCCTTATAAAGTCGGATCCGGTTAGAATGCTTACAAGCATTTCATGCTTACACAAATCTAACCATTAATGGTTATATTCCTTTAACAATTAATGGTTAAATTCGTGTAAGCATTGAATATCTGTAAGCATGGAATACTTGTAAGCATTGTAGTCTATCCTTATAAAGTCATATGTTAGTGTGACATGAATAAATAGGAGTCAGTTGAAACTTTATTTCTACTTTTTGGTTGTTAAAAAAAAATGTGCTAGGGTATGGAGTCTGCATTTGTAACCAGTTGTTCTGGCATGATCGATCGATGGGAAAAGTTAATTGGTGTTGAAGGATCAAGGGAAGTAGATGTGGCACCAGAACTTCAAAATATGGCTAGTGATGTTATAGCTCGAACGGCCTTTGGAAGCAACTTTGAAGAGGGGAATAAGATATTTGAGCTTCAGAAAAAGCAAGCTGCTTTAATGCGTGAAGCCTATTATGGTTTCTATTTCCCAGGTCTCAAGTATGTTTGACACTTCTGCTAGAAATGTTTTATTATAAATATGTTGAAATTTTTATTAAAAATTCAAATATTTTCTCGAAAAACACACTTGAAAGTGTTTTCTGAAGGACATACAAATGCTTCTCTATCTAGAAAATACTTCTATAACCTAGAAATAATTTTAATTTTTTCTGTCAAATATCAAACACAATTTAGGGTTTATGGGTGGTATTTTTAGTTGTATTTTATTTTTCTTTCGCTTTGTTTTTGTTTTTGGTAAAGAAAAGGGTGGATGTGGATTTTGTTTTGAAGCAGCTAGTTTTTACTCTGTGCAGATTCATACCCACCAAAAAAAACAAGTTGAGGTATAAGGTGGACAATGAAATCAAAGCAATATTAAGGGCTATGATAAGGAAGAAAGAGCAAGCCATGGAAAATGGTACTGTAGTGGGTGCAAATAATGATTTGTTGGGTTTAATATTACAATGCAAAGCACAAGAGGAAAATAGCATGACAATTGAGGATGTCATAGAGGAGTGCAAGCTATTCTACTTTGCTGGCCAAGAAACCACAGCCACCTGGCTGACTTGGACAATGATCGTACTATGCATGCATCCAAATTGGCAAGAAAAGGCAAGAGAAGAAGTCATCCATGTGTGCGCAAAGAAAACACCTGATTTAGATGCCATAAAACACCTCAAGATTGTAAGTTATCTCTGCACGAGTAATGCTACATGTACTAAACATTTACTAATTCTTTTACTAATTAATAATACTCAATCATCGATCTCATATTTATTATAAACTCAATCCACAATGTGTTTATTAGTAAATGTCTTACTCCGTCCCTGATTATTTTTCTTCTTTTTTCGCAGGTGTCGATGATATTGAATGAAGTTTTGAGGCTATATTCACCTCTAATTCTTCTATATAGGCACACCCACCAGAAAACCAATGTAGGAGGCCTTTCCATCCCAGCTGGGGTTGATTTCGTGTTTCCGACTCTTTTTCTTCACCATGATCCGAAATATTGGGGTAAAGATGTTGAGGAATTCAACCCAGAGAGATTTTCTGAAGGAGTTGTGAAGGCATCAAAGGATCAAATTGCATTCTACCCATTTGGGTGGGGCCCTAGAATATGTATAGGGCAAACTTTTGCTGTGATAGAAGCAAAGATGGCTCTGGCTATGATTCTTCAGCATTTTTACTTTGAGCTCTCACCTTCTTACACTCATGCTCCTATTATGTCCATTAGCCTTAAGCCACAACATGGAGCCCCAATCATACTGCATAGGATTTAAGTTTCCGAAATTGGTGCCCTAGACTTCATTACTTCAATAACAAGATGTAATTGTCCACGTGTTTCAATATATATATATATATATATAGTTTTACATGCATAAATGTAATGGGGCTTTCGCATCACTTGACATACGTTTTTTTTGTCAAATTTTTAGCTTGAGTAACACTAAACATGAGAAGACATGTTTGAGATAGAGATTATAGGGCCCCGCATCGAGAAAATTATTTCTATACTAAATTTGGGAAAAATCTTAGGTGGTACGTATTATTCAATGGTACGGCTATTGAATGGTCCTAGATTAATTTGTGATGGGCTCTAAATGAATTTTAAATCATTCAATAGACGTACTATTGAATGGTACGTACCATTGAAGTTAATTTGCTAAATTTGAAGACATAAACAATACTCTTCATAGTAGTGTTCACAATACTTTCAAATTTGCCTTCGCTTAGTTTCATTTATTTCAGTTATGCCACTGCCTGTTTATATATATGCTATTTTGTTTTTTGAGAAAATTGGAGCAATAATCTCTGAGCTTTGGCCCAATTGAAACTTTGGTCCTTGAACTCTTAAATCCGTTAGTATTGGTCCCTAAACTTGTTAATTATAATATGAAGCAATAGTCATTTTGGCTAATTCTATTAGAATTTTTATCCATTATATAAAATTTAATAAGTGTATATGTTTTTATTAACATATCCTTATATTCTACCTTTTGGAGATTTACTCCGTATCATGTCCTATTGAAAATTCCATAAGATAATCTTTGGTACAAAGTTGTTTTATTTATTCCGTCCTCCTTTTTGTCTCAAATACTTGTTATTTGTTGAAACTTGCTTGTCAAGAAAATAGAAAAGTTGGTTTACACCCAAATGTATCAATGTATTTTATGAAAAACTAGTTGCTCAGGAAGATGTGAACTAGATGTAACTCCTGATTTTCAAAACCTTGCTGGTGATGTTATAGCTAGCTAGAACAGCCTTTGGAAGCAACTAGGAAGAGGGGAAGAAAATACTTGAGCTTCGAAAAAAAGCAAAATGTTTTAGTGCTTGAAGCCTATTATGATTTCTATTTTCCAGAAAAAAGGTATACTGCTACATACTTACTAAAATTAATAATACTTAATTATGTAGGTTTTATTTGCACATTACTAGCTACTTAGGCTAGCGCACTCAATTCTCGCTTTATTAGAGGATGTCTTGAGTTCAAATTTTATAGACATTTATTAACCCTGAAGAAATCTTCGGTGGTACGTACCATTCAATGGTACTGCTATTGAATGGTCCAAATTCATTTGCGGTGAGCCTCAAATGAATTTTAAATCATTCAATGGTACGTACCATTAAAGTTTGACCCATTAACCCTAACTAGTTTTCTCTCTCTATACAAATTCATACCCACTAAAAAGAACAGGATGGGGTACAACTTGGACAACGTAATCAAAGCAATATCGAGGGGTATTGTGAGACCAAAAAATAAACACTAGTGGTGGGTAGTGATTTAAACCTCGATTTATTTATGGGCCTCTTTGGGATGTACATAATCACAACCCGTTGGTGGGCCCTAGTGGGATGCGTTTGGTTGCAAACCTTTTTTGGAAGTGGGATATGTTGGGTACAAATGTCGTCGTATCCCAATCATGTTACTTGCATGTTGCGTAAATGCACAATATGCTCGCAATCATTTATGTGGGAGATGAATGCGCAACTTGTCGCGGGATATGTACTTGCACAACCCATCCGTGGGTGGTTTCAATTCATTCGTGGTGAAGTGGTCTGAGTGGCCATATGCACTATTTCACTACGAACGGAATGGGGATAAGGAGTGCGGAAGAGGCGCATGGTGGCTTGCGTCCCACTGATCACATCAGGTATAAAGGCTTGATTACGCAATAGAATGAGGTATGTGATTTTACAGAGTCCATTTGAGATCATTTTATACACTATTAACTTGAGTGTTGGAGTGCCTTTTGCAGGTACACCCCCCGCTCTATTACGCATTGGCCAGAGCAACATCCGGAATTCCACTACATCAAGTTCCAACGACGTGAGGAGTTTGGTCAAGAACCTGTGAGTGAATTTCTTCTTGTAAGAAGCAAGCAACCATGGAAAATGGTGAAGTGGGTGCAAATGATTTGCTGGGTTTACTATTACAATGCAAATAACAAGAGCAAAATAGCATGACAATTGAGGATGTCATAGAGGAGTGCAAGCTGTTCTACTTTGCTTGCCAAGAAACCACAGCTAACTAGCTGACTGAAGCAAAGATGGCTAGGGGAAAATTTATGCATCCAAACTGGAAAGAAAAAGCAAGAGAAGAAGTCCTGCGTGTGTGTGGCCCTAGAATATGTCCATGACAAAAAATTTCTGTGACTGAAGCAAAGATGGCTCTGGCTATGATTCTTCAGCATTTTTCATTTGAGCTCTCACCTTCTTACACTCATGCTCCTGTTATGGGCATTACCCTTCAGCCACAACATGGAGGTCCAGTTATACTTCACAGAATTTAAGTAGACTTCACTACGTAAATAACAAGGTTGAATCCTTCATGTAAATGTGATTTTTCACATACTTCAATATAGTTTTACCTAAATAACAATGGCCACATGTAGGGCCGGATTCAGGATTTCAATTTACCTTACGTACAAATAAAAAAAAAAATTCAACAATACGAGTGAATTTCTTTTACACTTAGTCAAGAGAAGCAAAATGAAACTTATCCCTCAAAATGCGTTTGTATAAATTTAAGATTTAGAATGGCTTAGTGGGTTTGGGTGGGACCGGCTCTTTTTTATTGTTCGGGTGGGCTATTACACATGGCTGGGCTCTTATAACTTAAAAGGCCATACTTGGTAATTTTGAAAAGAAAAAAAATCCCGTCTGGGCAATATGTATTGTCAACATACTTTAGTTGTCACATCTTTTTACTTATAATTAGACTAGTTGCTAAATTGAGCTTGACATTTTGCTATTTTACCTAATGCTATGATTAAGATCGTGAAACATTATAGTTCTTTTTTTGGTCTGAAAGAAACATTTTAGTTTTTTTTTTCTCTGAAAGAAACATTTTAGTTGACTTCATATATATGTTATATTTACAAAGCATCAGATGGGATGATGTGATTGTTTACATAATAACAAATTGGTTTTTTTATTGTTTACATAATTATTGTTGCCTTTGGTCAGTTTAATACCAAATACATATATATCATATATCTATACATGGTGGGGAATAATCAATAATAAAAAAGAAACTAAATGGATTATTCTAACTTTCTATACTAATATTTGGAGAAAAATTTGTGTGGGGCTCAGCTTGTCAGTAGACTTCGTTGAGTGACACAACAAACCACTTAAAATTTGCCACGTGGTAAGCTTGAATGTAATTTTTTACCACGTAGTTTATCTTTAAAATCATCATAATTAATTTTTCTCCTAATTAATATACATGGTTAGATGTATATGGTAAGATTCATCTAAGAGCATCTCTCAAGGAGATGTCAAATGTAAAACATCAAAATGATATTTGATGACTTATGTGGCAATTTGACATTTTGTACAAGTTTTTGCTCCACCCGATATGTTAAATGAAAATGTCATTCTATAATTTTTCTCATCTCTTTATGGGGTTGACAACCAATCAAATACTTGGAACACACCTAAAATGCAGCAGCATTTATTATGAATTGCATCACACCTATTAAAAAAATTATTAAATCAATTTGACAGTTGCTGTAAAAAAATGACGCCATAAGGCTTTGTTTTCAATTGACTCAGCTCCACGTAAGAAACTGAAGGATCAATTGGAGAGATTTTTGCTGCCATTTTTTACTATTGTATGTCTATGTGGCATTTTTTACTAATGATCCATATTTTTTGCTAGGGTTAACTACATTTTACACTCTCAAAGTTTGAGGTGATTTTCAAAATGAGCCACCGGGTTTCAATTTTCTCACATTACACTCTAAGATTTTGAAATTGTATCAATTTACACTTTTTGTCTAATAAATTATTTGAATTTTCATTAAATTAATGACATAGTGAGCATGAATCCGTAACTGGATTGACATGTAAGTTACATTTGTACCATATAGCCTGAAAAACCTATCATTTAATAGATAATTAGACATTCAAATACACAAAATGTGTAAATTGATACAATTTCAAAACCTTAAAGGGCAATGTGAGAAAATTGAAATCTCATGACCCAATTTAAAAATCAAGTCAAACCTTGAAGGTGTAAAATGTAGTTAGCCATTTTTCCTATTTTCTTCCCACTCTTTTTTCCTTCTCAGCTTTCCCCTTCACCGTGTAGCAGTCGTTCTTCCCCAACTAAGTTTCTTGTTTCTTCCCAAAAAATCTGTAGAAACATATTAAGAAAAGAAAAGCCATCAATATCAGGGGACTGGCTACATTGCTCGCAAGCATTGAATGCTCACACCGATCTTACCCTCCTTTCCCCCCTCTCTCCTCCCTCCTACTTCCTTTTAATGGTGAGATCGGTGTGAGCATTCAATGCTTGCGAGCACTGTAGCCTACTCCCAATATCAGAGTCGACCCAATAATCGTTCCGACCTTCCCAACAACTCTTAGTCGTAACAAGGCACCAAAATTTCTCTAATATCTAACAAACTTTCAACGAAATATTGCTCATAATTGTAAAAAGGAACAGACAACTTTTTAAAAAAATGATATCTGTGTTGGATTTTTCTTATTTTATTTCAGGATAGTTGGATTGGATATGAAGAAAGGAAAGACAGTTTGGGGATGAAGACTGCATACGGCAGAGACAGTTTGGGAAGAAAGAAGAGGGAGGAGAAGAGGAAAATAAATAAACCATTAGATGAATCTCGTGCCTCATGGTGTATATTAATTAGTAGGAAAAATAATTATGAGTATTTTAAATATAGAAAAATGATAATGATTATATATTTATATTTAAAACTTACGCGAGTTTTGAGTGAATTGTAGTGCCACTAAGCTAAGTCCAATGGCAAGAGCCCCACATAAGTTTTTCTCCAATATCCGAGCGGGTCAAATTGCAACAATAGTTTTGCTGCTTGTTTGAATTTTCACTTTCCGTTTGCATGGTTTTTAATTTGTTGCATTCTGGTCTTTGTAGTTTCGTTTTCGTACATTTTCTTACACGTCATCTCTCTCTGAAAAAACCCAATTTGAAAGAAATTTTACCTTATTTCGTTGCATTGGACTAACGGTAATAAATATTAATGAATAAAAAAACACACACAGACGAAAGTGAACATCCAATTAAATTGTCGAGACTATTAATGCAATTCAGCCAAACTAAGGGTCTATATATGGGATACGATTTTTGAGTACCACTTGTGTTGGACCTATAAATTCATCACTAGTTGGCTTCAGTTCCTTCAACCAGCTAGCATTAGAGAAAAAAAAAAGATGGAAGATTATTTCTTATTTATCAAAACGTTGGTATTTTCTTTGGTTTCTATAATTCTCTACTTTGTTCTAAGAGTTGTTCATGTCTATTGGGTGAGACCCAGAAGCTTAGAAAAGCAGTTGAGAAAGCAAGGCATCAGAGGCAGATCTTACAAGCTTTTCCATGATGACATGAAAGAGATGAGCATGTCCAGCAGAGAAGCATGGTCCAAACCCATGTCACTCAACCACCAGATTGCTCCACGTATCCTCCCATATTTTCATCAAATGGTTCAAAAATATGGTAATACGTAAAAACTTACGCTCATAAGTGTTTTTCATGAAAACGCTTTTATTTGACAGTAAGACTGCATTTGGTATGCGGAAATTCATGAGAAATAAGTTCTCATGTCTTTTCCTAGGGGAAGGAAAATGCAAAATTTCTTTTCCATGTTTGGTAACAATGAAAAAGTATTTTGTTGGGATATAATGGGCATTTTTAATTGTTAATGAGGACAAATTTGTCATAAAAAGATAGTTATCAATGTATTTTTTTTGGTTGCCCATGGGGAAGGATAGTTAATACTAAGAGGGATGAAACGATTTACTCTCTCTCATTTTCCCATGACTCGGGAAATCATTTACCAAGCTTGAACTTACCAAATATGAAAATGACAACACTTTCTCATTCCTAAGCACTCTTTCCCGCATAACAAACGTAACCTAAATACATGTTTTCCCATACAAAATTTATATTCACAAGTTCTTTGGGTTTTTATTACAAATGGTCTTTGATGTTTTGAAAAATAATATTTTTGGTCTTGTATGTTTCAATTCAATCAATTTAGTCCTTCATGTTTGCTCTCACACATCAATGTGGTCATCGTCCAAATCTGTTAAAAACTTCATTAATGTGCTGACATGCATGACACATGTATGAGACTCACTACTACAGTTTTTTGTTGGCATGTGTATTTAAAAAATATCAATTTATAAAAGGGACCTTTATAAAATACTTTAAAGTTTTTAAAACCATTAAAAAAAAACTTGGAAATGAAATTGAAAAAGGTAATTAATTAATAAACACAAAACCAAGACATATATGTGTATATATCCGCCATCCCTTCCCCACCACAACCACCCCCCCCCCTCCGGCTTTAAGAGTATGTTTGGCCGAGAGACTAAAAAGAGGGATTGGAGTAGAAAAGGAGTTTTTAGAAGTTTCAGTTTTTAAACCCCCTGTTTGGATAATGTTAAAGAAACCCTTCCGCATCCCCTGTCCGCTCAGCCCTCACCTAAAGTTCTTTTGCTGGAATTAGAAACGCTTTTATTAAAAGAACATTAAAGCTTTTATTAAAAATTGAAATATTTGGTGGAAAAGCGCTTGAAAAGTGTTTCGTGAAACTCACTTTTATATATTGATCCCATATGTTAATTGGTTTAAGGAAGAGTGAGTTTGGGGTGGATTGAAACAAGGCCAAGGCTGATAGTAACAGACCCAGAGCTAATCAAGGTTATATTATTAAACAAAAATGAGCATTTCATAATGCAACCGCTGAATCCACTTGTCAAACTTCTACAAATGGGTTTCTCAACCTTGGAAGGACAGCAATGGGCCAAACGCAGAAGGCTCATCAATCCTGCTTTCCATCTAGAGAAACTAAAGGTAAATTCTTAAGCATAATTATGTGAGTTGTTTTTCATTTTTTTAAATTGCCCTTATAAAGTCATATGTGAGTGTAACATAAACAAATGGGAGTCACCAATTGGAACTTTATTTCTACTTTCTGGTTGTTAAAAAATGCTACAGGGTATGGAGGCTGCATTTGTAACCAGTTGTTCTGGCCTGATCGATCGATGGGAAGAGTTAATTGGTGTTGAAGGATCAAGGGAAATAGATGTGGCACCAGAACTTCAAAATATGACTAGTGATGTTATAGCTCGAACGGCCTTTGGAAGTAGCTTTGAAGAGGGGAAGAAGATATTTGAACTTCAGAAAAAGCAAGCTGCTTTAGCACGTGAAGCCTATTATGATTTTTATTTCCCAGGTCACAGGTCTGTTTGACATTTTTGTTAGAAATGTTTTTATTAACAAGTCAAGTGCTTTCTCAAAAAACACACTTGAAAGTGCTTTTTGAAGGACTTACAAATGAATGCTTCTCTAGAAAATACTTCTACAACCTATAAGTGATTTTAAGTTCTTCTATCGAACATCAAACATAGTTTAGGGTTTATGGGTGGTATTTTTAGTAGTATTTTATTTTTCTTTCGCTTTGTTTTTGTGTTTAATCAAGAAAAGGGAATGCGGATTTTGTTATCAAGCAGCTAGTTTTCTATTCTCTGTGCAGATTCATACCCACCAAAAAGAACAAGTTGAGGTATAAGGTGGACAATGAAATCAAAGCACTATTAAGGGCTATGATCAGGAAGAAAGAGCAAGCCATGGAAAATGGTGAAGTGGGTGCAAATAATGATTTGTTGGGTTTATTGCTACAATGCAAAGCACAAGAGGAAAATAGCATGACAATGGAGGATGTCATAGAGGAGTGCAAGCAATTCTACTTTGCTGGCCACGAAACCACAGCCACCTGGCTGATTTGGACAATGATCGTATTATGCATGCATCCAAACTGGCAAGAAAAGGCAAGAGAAGAAGTCCTCCGTGTGTGTGCAAAGAAAACACCTCATGTAGATGACATAAAACACTTTAAGATCGTAAGTTTTCTCTGCGAGTAATGCTACATGTACTATATATACATTTACTAATTATAATCGTCGATCTCATATTTCTTACAAACTCAGTTCACAGTGTGCTTATTAATAACAGAGAGAAGAGAATCGAGAATATAGAGAGAGAATGAGAGATACTTTCCATTTCTTTCTTTCTTTCTTTCTAAATGAGTTATTATACAACGATGAGAATATCCTCTTACCGACATAACAAACCTATGACTTATAACAGCTCTAACACTTTCTCTCTAAAAGACCATTCCTATACTGACACATGGTACTCTTATACATACATACATACACACTATCACTTTTTAGTACATGACATACTCCGTTACCCAATTATTTTTCTTCCGTTTTCGCAGGTGTCGATGATATTGAATGAAGTTTTCAGGCTATATTCACCTATAACTCATCTACACAGGCACACCCACCAGAAAACCAATGTAGGAGGCCTTTCCATCCCAGCTGGAGTTGATTTCGTGTTTCCTACTCTTTTTCTTCATCACGATCCAAAATATTGGGGTGAAGATGCTGAGGAGTTCAAGCCAGAGAGATTTGCTGAAGGAGTTGTGAAGGCATCAAAGGATCAAATTGCATTCTACCCATTTGGGTGGGGCCCTAGAATATGTATAGGGCAAACTTTGGCTGTAATAGAAGCAAAGATGGCTCTGGCGATGATTCTTCAGCATTTTTCATTTGAACTCTCACCTTCTTACACCCATGCCCCTGTTATGTTCGTTACCCTTAAGCCACAACATGGAGCCCCACTCATAGTGCATAGGATTTAAGTAGACTTCATTACTTCAATAACAAGGTTGGATATCTTCATTATGCCAAATGTGATTGTCTACGTGCTTCAAAATATATATACATATATACAGTGGCGAAGCCATGATTTCTCAGGGGAGCGGGTAGCTAAATTGCTTCTCTAGGTTGACAAGGTTCCTTTTGGAGTAGTATCTACGAATTGCTTCACGATAATTGAGTGGAATCGAAGCATTCGACGTCTCAGTCCAGGGTCTGCATGAAGATTAGCTAATATTTCATCTAACTCAGTAATCTCACCTTGTTGTGCATTACCCGAAATACTAGAAGGAGGACTAGTAGGATGAATATTTTGAAGATGGAGGAGGACTATCCGGAAGCACTGTTTCTTATAATACTTTTCCATTACGCAACTGTATAACGAAAGAAAACAAATATATCTTAGACTCTTAGTCCTATAGTAGAAAAACAAAAAATTGTATTCAATAATCAATTTAGGGTTTGAAATAAATTAAAATTTTACCTTAATTGGAATTTGTAGTATAATAGAATTCAAATTAATAATCTATAATCAACTTTAACCATATAATGTATAACCCTATATATCCAACATCAATTAAACAAAAATTTGTATTCAATAATCAATTGGGGTTTGAAGAAAATTAAAATTTTACCTTAATTAGAATTTGGAGCAAAGATATCATTAGTGCCCAACAACTAACCGAACAAGAAAGAAAAATGGAGTGGAGTTGGGGATGAATGAACAGTGCACTGGGGGTGGGTGTGGGTGGGTTGCTGCCGCCTGCTGGGGCCTGGGAATGATAAAAGGGGATCAGGGTTTTGGGGGGGGTTATTGCTGCAAGTAAATGGGGATTGGGGGACCAGTGGTCCCCGTTATATCTGTTTTTTTTTTTTTTTTTTTTTTTTTTTGGTTCTAAAACGACGTCGTTTTGAAAAAAAAAAAAATTTTCAGGCCCAAAACGACGTCGTTTTGGCCTGGCTTTAAAAAATAGAACAGATTTGCAGATTTGCAGAACCAGGTTAGGGCTCCTCCACCGCTTCCGCTGCCCAGATTTGCAGGTTCGGGCCTTCTCAGTAGCAGGGTTTTCCGGGAGCGGAGGGCGATGCCCCTCTCGCTCCTTAGCAGCTTCGCCACTGCATATATATATATATATAGTTTACATGCATAAATGTAATGGAGTTTTCATATCATTTTGATATGTGTTTTTTCATGTTTTTTTAGCCTGAGTGACACTACATGAGAAGACATGTTTGAGGTCCGCATTGAAAAATAATTTCTTGCTTAGTAGAGGCTTGTAATTAAGGTTGATAGTTACTTCATTATCCATAGGGCCTGTTTTAGTTATGAGAATGAAATTAAAGTATTGAAAGTGAAAACTAATATATATATATATAAAATGTAACTAACTTTCCCAGTACAATCCAATCTACTAGGAGTTTAGGGTTAGGGTACGAAGTGTTTATAAAAACTAATATATACATTAGTGAGTCCGCATTGAAAACAATCCAATCGACCACACTAGTTACTTCATTATATAAAATGTCATAATAAGTGTACGAAGTGTTTTATATAATAATATGTATATTATTTTGTTAATAGAGAAAACTTCATTCTAATCCTTAAAAGATGACTTTTGGACTAAAACCTTGTGCAGATTAAAATCTAATTTTAGTCCTTGATACATTTAAATATCTCATTTATTAATTATATTTTGATGTTTTATTTTTATTTTTATTTTTCTTCCATAGTTTTTAATGTATTCCGACTTTTGGGTGTCCACGTGTACATCCGGGTCGGGTTGTGTCAGTATATTTGTTGTAAACATTTAGGTAAACTAATTTTTAATTTTTATAATATATTCCGATACACTTTGTGTTTTTCATTTGGGTACATTAATTCATTTAGTGTACTTTGGTATCCATTTCGGTACATATATTTAGGTACATTAGTTCAATATTATACATTTCAGTACTAACATTTAGGTATATACATTTAGGTACATTAATTCATTATAGAGTAAACTAGATATAGGTCCATTTTTTGTGAGCCTGGTTAGGATTTTATTGAAACAGGTCCAATGATTGTGATTTCACGTCATTTTATTATTACTATCATTCCTAATTTACCCCTTAAGTAACTAATAAAGTAATTAAATACTATCCTTGGTTGTATGATTACCTTAGTAAATATTATCCCTTTAATTAATTGTAGAAATTTTAAATATTTTCCTATAATTTCTCCAACTGATGGGATCGTCTCCTCCATTTTCTTGCTTATAGTCATCCGACTATCGGGAAGAACTCCGTATATCTTTTTTCCTCAGTTTTCCTCCATCTTCCTTTCTCTTTTCTTATTCTATCTCCATCTTTATTTTTCTTTTCTTAATTGGATATTTTTTTTCTTAATCAAAATCATTTTCTCATAAAATCTTCTCTTTTTTCTTTGTGTATTTCTCACGTATCATCTTCTTCCTCATCCATCATTCTCTTCTTTTCGTGTGTTTTCAGCATGCCACTCCTAACTAAACATGGTATTATCTATCTGTAACACTTTTTTTTTATCTACTTCTACCACAGATATAAGTTTTTTTTTTCTAGTCTCATACCTCCATCACATTTTATTTGTATAATCTACCTGTATTACATGTTTTTTTATCTACTTTTACCACAAATTTTAGTGTTTTTATTGGTCTCGTACCTCTACATAGATTATTTGGGGTCAAACTTCAATGGTACATACTGTTAAATGATTTAAAATTCATCTGAGGCCCATCGCAAATTAATCTGGACTATTCAATAGTCGTACCATTAAATAGTACGTACCACCCAAGAATTTTCCGATTATTTGTATATATCTACATGTATATACATGTATTAATTTTTTTTTTAATACTCTACCTATATCACAGGTTCATTTTGTAATCTACCTCCCTCTAGCAAAATTCAACTTTATTTTTTTACCTATACAGTTGGCAAGATATTGAGTTTGTGTGTGATATTTGACAAAGCAATAGTCTTAATCTAGTATTTTCGAATTAGTTTTTCTTGTTTGACCTATGATGTAGCTATATTATATATGCAGGTGTACAACATATGAGTTTTTTTAAAACTATTTTCCATCTTTAAAAAAAAAAAAAATCCTAGATAATACTTAATTTGAGTTTTTAAATATTCAAAATTCAAAAGCTGAGTAAATGATTCTAAAGTCAAATAACTTAATATTTTTATCTAAAAAGACAAAATTGGTACAAAAACATGTAATTAGATAACTGGACCTATGTTTTTGGAAATGGATCTAAAAGCCCCTTTCATTATATTGTATTTCGGTACATAAATATATTTTAATATATTTTAGGTACACTTATGTATTTACATTTTTTTTTTCTTATGTGTCACTATCTTTTTTGTATAATGTTTTCTCATTTAGGTACATCTATAAAGATATAACTGGAGGAAGTTAAAAAAATTAATAAATTAAAATGTGTATATTAATAAATTCAAATATTTAATGGGAGACATTGAATAAAATACACATTAACATTAAAACAAAAATATAATATGAATTTGAAATAAGTACACATCACAGTACTATAATCAATAGGGAAATGCTAGCAAGACTCGCTCAAAAGTGAGTCTAGCGAGACTCTCCCTAGCTTACACGTGTATTCCACCTTCTTCTGCTTTAAAGCCTCATTCGGTCCCACCATTAATATCAATAAAAAGTAAATTACAATTATAAATAATATTTCTCTCTCCTTTTGTGATGATCCGTCCCTAATTTTATTGTATTTTATTTCCTGAACGTGTAAAGTTACTAAAATGCCCTTAAACAGGTTAAGTGGAAATCCTACGTGGATGTTTGAGTTCTTTATGAATTTTGAATTTTTACTTGTTGTATTCTCATAGTATTCTTTTCTACGAGCGCGTGAGCGCAAACGGGATGAAAATCTGACGTGTAATGGAAACGTTACGTACGTTTGAATATTATTTCTTGTTATGGAAATATAGTGGTGCGGGTACCCAGTTGCTCAGCTAGTTTGGGAAAAATCTCTTTCTTCTCTTTTTTTTCCCCTAACTTCTCTTTCTTTTTCCCTCACTTTTCTTTTTCTTCTGCTCTCTTTCTTCTCCCCGTAAGAAAACTTCACTGTGCACACAGTGGCCACACAAAATCCGTCTAACCGAGCCAAATCACTACCACCATCTTGTTAGTTGTAACTCACTGAGTTGAACGGTGCAAGCCGATCGCCCAAATTCTTTACCGTTTGGCGGGAATCGCACACGGAAGAACCAGACTTTTCCGGCGAGTTTCTAGAAAATACCGACCTAGGTGAAGTTCTTAACCACCACCTTCAGTTTCCTCATGTTGAGTAGATAGATTTTCATACTAAGATCGTGTTATTTGGTTGTGTTTTGAGGTAGATCGGACTTCGTTCGTAAATCGAGGTTTTCCAGCCAATTTTCGGCCATTTCCGACCAATTTTTGGACTCCAAATAGGTAAAATCATGTTCTCCTTCTCTTTAGCTTCATTTTGACATGTGGAACGTGTAAAATGGTTAAGAAATGAAGAAGTTAGGAAATTTAGAAATTTTCCCAGTTTTCCGGCGAGTTCGGAAAAAGTTGCAGCGGCGACCGGTCGGCCCGGGCGGTGACGTCATCGCTGACGTCAGCAACCGGTCCAGACCGGAGAATATTCATGGAATATTCCTTTTAACGCCGTTAGGAATATTCTGTTAGATCTAACGGAGATGCTGGAATATTCCGTTAGATCTAACTGACGCCGTTAGTTTGACCGGCTCAGGTTGACCGCGCATGAACAGAGGTAGGCCCGCTCATGAACCGCTCGTGGGAGCAGTTTTTCGACTTCTGTCAACGCGAGGTGACTCGTGACGACGCGTACTACCTCTAGGCAGTACGTATGATATTTTTCGAAGTGTTTTGGACCTCTGTGTTGAGCAAACCAGGGGAAAAATGTCGTTTATGAATTTAATTAGTAACCTTTATGAGTTTAATCATTACTATAGTGATATGTCATATAGGTGAGACTTACCACGAGGAGTACAGGGGTCAGGCAAGGTAAGGCGGCTACAATCCAACGACATATCAATGAGTGGGCTTTGTTTTGAGAAACTAATATAATTTATATTATTTCTCACTATGATTTCATGACTTATTTTCTATCATGCCATGCTTTTACTTATGATTTAAGTATAAAGAAATTATATTATGTTGAGACTTGCGAAACTGTATGGAATGATCATGTGTATATTATATGCTCATCATACATGCATTCATTGGTGTCTTGTACTCGTTCAGGCCAGGACCAGCCTTTACGTGTATGTTCACACTGCACCGTTATGTTCACTTTGGATCCATTGTAGGTGCCAGCCTGTACTAGTTTGCATTAGGCAGCTAGGACTCGTATATGATGCTCTTAGCGCCAGCTTCACGTGATCGTAGTACTGAGCATATATTTATTACACACAGCATGTTCCATATAGCTACTTTCTACATGGGCTTGTGTGTCTGCATAAGTCGATGAGCATATCATATTATATATTTCTATGTTGTTGAGCATGATTTATGTTGAGGAGATTTTGGTATTTACTTATACCTTTGGCCTTGTTGCCTTTATATTGTTTTGACGACGAATATTATATTATGTTGAGATAAATGTGTTTATCTATAAGTTATAACCTTGAAAGTTTTCATACTATACGTAGTATGATTTTGGAAATTTTATACCGGAATTTTCAAATAGGGGTTACTATGTTGTAAAAAACAAAGATTTTAGAAATGTTTATTTTTGCCCACTCACATCTTCTGTTTTGCGCCCCTCCAGGACGTAGTAGCTGGATTAGTGGTGAACGCGACCACTCTGGTGTTTATAACTTCCACACCAGATAAATGTAGGATTTCTTCCTCCTACTAGTATGCTTTATCCATCCTGCTCAGGATGAGAATAATTCGTACTTTCTTTACTGTATTTTATCTATGCTCTGAACATCTCATGCTTTGTATCAAGGGTTCTACCCGTACTTCTGCGTACTCTGCTACTTGATTTTTATAATTCCAGACTTGGGTTTTATTTTATTGAGAAATTCCACTTAGTCTGCATGACATGGTTTTCGTCACCCTCCGAAGTATCGACCAGCATGCCTCGATTTCGGTACCCTTCAGGATATATGGGTCGGAGTGTGTCACTTTTTCTCCCCCTCGTCTTTTTACTCTCTCTCTCATTCCGGATGAACACAAACTCTGTGAAATCTCAATCCATCTATCTAAGATTGGTATTATTCCAGGTCATGAAAAATAAAATTCTAAAACCCCAAAGATTATAAAGAAGATATCGGGATAAGCCCATAGAAAAACTAACAGTTTTCGGAGAGAGGAAGATACTGATTCATGTTGTGAAATTGCCTGATAACTTTTTCAGTAATAGAATTCTGATGAATTCCGATGTTGGGTTGTTTTTCTCATTCAGAGATCTATGTTTGTGGAGTTTGGTCGTGAATTTTTCTATGTAATATGTAATTGGAAGCCATTGAGTTTGATCGAGAGAAATGGAATTTTGGAATTCTGGTTTTTTTTTTGTTCATCCAGAACAATCCAGGAAGGAGCAAGAGATAGAGAGGAAAAGAGAGATGGTGGTGGAGAAGAGAGAGTATTAATTGCAATTTTTTTTTATTTTTTAATGATATTAATAGTGGGATCTGAATGAGTAGACGTGTAAGCTCGGTAGGAAGAGTCTAACAAGACTCACTCAAAAGCGAGTCTCGCTAGAATTTCCATGTAATTTAACACCAAGTTTTATTAAAATTTCAATCTTTTTCAAAAATTAAAGTTCAAAAACCCCTTTTATTAACATATCCTTGTATTCTACCTTTTGGAGATCATGTCCCTTGAAAATTCGAAAAGATATAGGATCTTTGGTACAAAGTTGTCTTATTTATTCCGTCCTTCTTCTTTGTCTCAAACACTTGTTATCTGTTGAAACTTACTTGTCAAAAAAAAAGAAATTGTTACTAAATATAAATATATATTGTCTATCACCCCGTACATCAATAATGGAGAAATATAATAGAAATACTACGTGGAATTT
Source organism: Gillenia trifoliata (assembly GCA_018257905.1). Classification (NCBI taxonomy): domain Eukaryota; kingdom Viridiplantae; phylum Streptophyta; class Magnoliopsida; order Rosales; family Rosaceae; genus Gillenia; species Gillenia trifoliata. The sequence goes on along the minus strand of CM031087.1, from coordinate 4,234,206 downwards.
CTCACCTATAAATTTTTCAGTACTTTGTTTCAGTTACTTCAAGTTGAATAGCAGCAATTAGCAAAAGAGAAAAATAATGGAAGATTATTTCTTATTTATCAAAACGTTGGTATTTTCTTTGGTTTCTGTAATTCTCTACTTTGTTCTGAGAGTTGTTCATGTTTATTGGGTGAGACCCAGAAGCTTGGAGAAACAGTTGAGAAAGCAAGGGATCAGAGGCAGATCTTACAGGCTTTTCCATGATGACATGAAAGAGATTATCATGTCCAGCAAAGAAGCATGGTCCAAACCCATGTCCCTCAACCACCAGATTGCTCCACGTATCCTCCCATATTTTCATCAAATGGTTCAAAAATATGGTAATCCGTAAAAACTTATAAGTGTTTCAGAAAATGCTATTATTTGATAGTAAATACATGTTTTCTTTTATTCCTTCTTTTGCTAGAATTGAAAACGCTTTTATTAAAAAAAACGTTAAAAATTTTATCAAAAATTAAATTTTTTTTTTCAAAAAAGTTGGGTCAAACTTCAATGGTACGTACTGTTGAATGATTTAAGATTTATTTGAGGCCCACCACAAATTAATCTGAATCATTCAATAGCCGTACCATTGAATGATACGTATCACTCAAGATTTTTCCGAAAATACACATGAAAAGTGTTTCGCGTAACTCACTTTCCAAACAAACTTTTATATATTGATCCCATATTTTAATTGGTTTAGGAAAAGTGAGTTTGGGGTGGATTGAAACAAGGCCAAGGCTGATAGTAACAGACCCAGAGCTAATCAAGGTTATATTATTAAACAAAAATGGGCATTTCAGAATGCCACCACTGAATCCACTTGTCAAACTTCTGCAATTAGGTCTCTCAACCTTGGAAGGAGAGCAATGGGCCAAACGCAGAAGGCTCATCAATCCTGCTTTCCATCTAGAGAAATTAAAGGTAAAATCTTAGGAAAAAATCTTAAGCAAAAGTATGTTGTTTTTCATTTTTTTAATTTTTATTAAAATTAAGTTTTTTGTTTAAAAAAATGAAAACTAAAATTGTTATAAACCGCCCTTATAAAGTCACATGTGAGTGTGACATGAATAAATAGGAGTCACCAATTGAAACTTTATTTCTACTTTCTGGTTGTTAAAAAAAATGTTACAGGGTATGGAGGCTGCATTTGTAACCGGTTGTTTTGGCATGATCGATCGATGGGAAAAATTAATTGGTGTTGAAGGATCAAGGGAAGTAGATGTGGCAGCAGAACTTAAAAATATGGCTAGTGATGTTATAGCTCGAGCAGCCTTTGGAAGCAGCTTCGAAGAGGGAACAAAGATATTCGAGCTTCAGAAAAAACAAGCTGCATTAATGCGTGAAGCCTATTATGGTTTCTATTTCCCAGGTCTCAGGTATTTAAACTTAACTTTGGTAGTAGCTAGTTTATGGTTGGAGGTCGTGAAAGATTGTGAGAAAGTGAGGTGATCACCATGAATCTTGGAGCTTGGAGCTTCTTAAGTAGGAAACACTTATGCTCATAAGCACTTCAACTAAAAATATTTGTTTTATTACAGATATGTAGAAATTCATATTAAAAAATTCAAGTGTTTCCTCAAAAAACACATTTGAAAGTGCTTTCTCAAGAAAGACATACAAATGCTTCTCTAAAAAGTACTATTACAACCAGGAAGCAATTTTAAGTGATTTTGCCAAACATAATTTAGGGTTTAGAGTGGTATTTTTATTACGTGGTAATGTTTACATATGTGTCTATATGACAGTCTATTTGAAATTTGAGTCTTATTTAAATCTTTAAAATTAGGTTGATTTTTGTTTAAAAAGTAAGAGTTTCAGGAACCTATCTCTAAACAACAATTTATTTTTCTTTCGCTCTGTTTTTGTGTTTGATAAAGTAAAGGGTGGATGTGGATTTTGTTATGACGCAGCTAGTTTTTACTCTGTACAGATTCATACCCACCAAAAAGAACAAGTTGAGGTATAAGGTGGACAATGAAATCAAGGCAATTTTAAGGGGTATGATCAGCAAGAAAGAGAAAGCCATGGAAAATGGTGAAGTGGGTGCCAATAATGATTTGTTGGATTTAATTTTACAATGCAAAGCACAAGAGGAAAATAGCATGACAATTGAGGATGTCATAGAGGAGTGCAAGCAATTCTACTTTTCTGGCCAAGAAACCACAGCCACCTGGTTGACTTGGACGATGATTGTATTGTGCATGCATCCAAACTGGCAAAAACAGGCAAGAGAAGAAGTCCTCCGTGTATGTGGAAAGAATACACCTGATTTAGATGCCATAAAGCACCTCAAGATTGTGAGTTATATATGCACGAGTAATGCTACATGTATTGTACATTTACTAATTATACTCATCTCATATTACAAACGCTATTCACAATGTGCTTAATAAATGTCTCACTCCGTTACCCGATTATTTTCTTCTTTTTTCACAGGTGTCAATGATACTGAATGAAGTTTTCAGGCTATATTCACCTGTAATTCTTCTATATAGGCACACCCACCAGAAAACCAATGTAGGAGGCCTTTCCATCCCAGCTGGGGTTGATTTCGTGTTTCCGACTCTTTTTCTTCATTACGATCCAAAATATTGGGGTGAAGATGTTGAGGAGTTCAACCCAGAGAGATTTTCTCAAGGAGTTGTGAAGGCATCAAAAGATCAAATTGCATTCTACCCATTTGGGTGGGGCCCTAGAGTATGTATAGGGCAAACTTTTGCTGTGATAGAAGCAAAGATGGCTCTGGCGATGATTCTTCAGCGTTTTTCATTTGAGCTCTCACCTTCATACACTCATGCTCCTGTAATGTCCATTACCCTTAAGCCTCAACATGGAGCCCCAATCATACTGCATAGGATTTAAGTAGACTTCATTACTTCAATAACAAGGTTGGATATCTTCGTGTAAATGTGATGGTTCACGTACTTCACTATATATAGTTTTACATGCATAAATATAGCATCCCGTAAAAAATTTGTTATAAAATAATTTCCGGAAGATATTTTGGACACGTGGGTATCATTTTCCGACCAAAATAAAAGAAGCTTGAGTAACATTTACACATGAGAAGTCGTGTTTGAGATTATAGGGCCTAATACAATATTAATATATATACTTTTAAGATTTTAAAATGGGAGGATGCTAACTTTTCATTATTGTAATTAAGGTTGATATATAGTTTACTTCAATATCTTGAGGCTCATTTGATAATCATTTAGTTTTTAGTTTTTACTTACGAATAAAATTATAATCTTGAAAGTGAAAATAAACTTTATATATTTTTTTTAATTTTAGTTTTTAGTTCTCATTGTGTGTGTTTTTTCTCTACTCTTTTTTCATCATCATCCTTCCTCCACTTCTTCTATACGAGCTCGTATCTTCATGTAAATGTCTTGATACGACTTCAATAAAAAATTATTGTTTGGAAAAATAGATCATCCTTGCAAAAAATTAGACAAATTCAAAACTATTAAGCATCCAACTGTAGTGAAGAAAACAGACAAATGCAATTTTTCAAAGAAACACTAATATGACTATCATTTAATCCAACGGTCAAATAATTTCGAATTTGGATCATTTTTTATTGAGATGATCTTTGAGGGAAGACCTAAAATATAAACGATTGAATCGTTGAAATATATTATTTAATGAACCCTACAAAAGATCCCTCAACGGAAAAGGCCTATATATATTCATTACAGCGTCATCAAAGCTATGCAATTTCAACCAAGGAAAAAGTCAATAGCGAAGAACAAGTATTATATTTTTCCCATAATTGCATTCACATTGTGTTTAGATTCCGTTATTTTACGGATGTAGAAGAAGAAGAAGACACACTCTCATGTTGTATCTATTACATTATATAAAATGTAATAAGTGTACGAAGTATTTATATGATAATATGTAATATTTTTTTATTAACATATTCTTGTATTGTATTCTACCTTTTGGAGATTTGCCCGTATTATGTCCACTTAAAAATTCTAAAAAATTAAATAGAATCTTTTGTACAAAGTTGTTTTATTTATTCCGTCCTCCTTTTTGTCTCAAATACTTATTATTTGTTGAAACTTGCTTGTCAAGAAAAAAGAAATTGACACCAAATACAAATATATATTGTCTATCACTCCGTACATCAATAATGAAGAAATAAAATAGAAATACTACTTGGATTTTCTCACCTATAAATTTTTCAGTACTTTGTTTCAGTTCCTTCAAGTTGAACAGCAGCAATTAGCAAAATAAAAAAATAATGGAAGATTATTTTTTATTTATCAAAATGTTGGTATTTTCTTTGGTTTCTGTAATTCTCTATTTTGTTCTAAGAGTTGTTCATGTCTATTGGGTGAGACCCAGAAGCTTGGAGAAACAGTTGAGAAAGCAAGGGATCAGAGGCAGATCTTACAGGCTTTTCCATGATGACATGAAAGAGATTAGCATGTCCAGCAAAGAAGCATGGTCCAAACCCATGCCCCTCAACCACCAGATTGCTCAGCGTGTCTTCCCATATTTTCATCAAATGGTTCAAAATTATGGTAACCAGTATTTTTGTTTTGTTTAAAACACCTTCGTTGTACGAGAAAATTTTATTGATAGTAAAAAAAAAAAGTAACACTTAGTTAGGGAGGATGTAAATGAAAATTATGGCAACCGGTCATTAGATGTGCTCATACAATTTGAGGTTTCATATGAGCAACTAGCTAGGTTCGTCCTCTTGGAAAAGCTTCTCTTTTTTATTGAAAACTGAAGTGCTTCATTGAAAAGCTCTTGCTTCTAAAAAAGCAATTCCAAGTACTTTTATATGATTATATATCATAAATAGTAACACTTTTAGGGGCTCATTTGTTTTTGCTTCTATATAGAAAGCATAAGTGTTTTTATTATAAGCATGTCTAAATTTTTCAGAGCTTGTTTCTAAATTTTTTTGTCAATATTCAAAAGAGCTTTTAGTTGTCTATTATCAATTTTAGCCACTATAGAAGCAATCCCATATAAGTCCTATAAGTATGGTTAAAACCGCATTTAGTTGTCTCAAAGGGCTTTTAGCGATTAAAAAGAAGCTTCTAAACATGCCACTGTTAATCACATTTTGATTGGTTTAGGAAATGTGAGTTTGGGGTGGATTGAAACAAGGCCAAGGCTGATAGTAACAGACCCACAGCTGATCAAGCTGATTTTAGCAGACAAAAATGGGCACTTTATAAAGCCACCGGTGAACCCACTTGTCTATCTTCTGCAAATGGGTCTTTCAACCTTGGAAGGAGATCGATGGGCCAAACGCAGAAGGCTCATCAATCCTGCTTTCCATCATGAGAAATTAAAGGTAAAAATCCTGTAATACTGTTCAACTTCTTATACGTTAAGTATTTTCAAAGTGTCACAAGTCATACGTGACTTTAATAAATCAATTGAAACTTATATATAACTTCCTTTTGGTTGTCAAAAAAAAAAAACAAACAAACCAGGGGATGGTGCCTGCATTTGAAATTAGTTGTTCTGGCCTGATCGATCGATGGAAAAAATTAATTGGTCTCGGAGGATCGAGTGAAGTAGATGTGGCACCAGAATTTCAAAACTTTGCGACGGATGTTATAGCTCGAACAGCCTTTGGAAGCAACTTTGAAGAGGGAAAGAAGATATTTAAGCTTCAAAAAAAGCAAGCTGCTTTGTTACGTGAAGCGTATTATGGTTTCTATTTCCCAGGTCTCAGGTCTGGTTCCAGTCCCATTGATTATATATTGACATTAATTTGAACCAAGGAGGGAGCTATGTGCAAATTCCCCTGGGCTATAGCACCCATATTTTGGCAAAAATGATATCTTATAAGGTCTTTTGGGAAAAATCTTGGGTGGTACGTATTATTCAATGGTACGGCTATTGAATGGTCCCAGATTAATTTGCGATGGGCCCCAAATAAATCTTAAATCATTCAAAGTACTTACCATTGAAGTTTGACCCGGTCTTTTGACTGTTTTTACTACATATAATGTATCAATTTGACAATTTAGCCCATCTAACTAACTACCATTACGGAAAAATCATACTTTACTAGTTCTAATTGCATCTTTAAAGTAGTAAATATCAATTCAATGCTATTAGAGTGTACTATTTTTATTTGCTGGTTGGTAATAAAATATTAGCCCACCCCTTCTGAAATTTCTAGCTCCGCCCTTACTTTGAAGTTAATTTTAGTAGTAATTTTTCGTAGGAGCTATGATGAATCTGGTAGAGAGTCTTCGATGAAGAAAGTTGAGGTTTTACAATAAAACTAATTGCCAATATAATTAAGGAAAGAATGCAAAGTCCTACAATTTTTCGATGTTAGATTCACACCCTCAACATCTAATTGGAAGTGTGACAAAGAAATGGGTGATCACCATGGAACTTGAATTCATAGATATTGATCTGGTTGTGTGTGAGGATGTGAAGTTAAAGTCTCACATTAGATAGTTCGGAAACCTTGTATGGGCTTAGGAGTTTGGTTACTCTATGCATGTCCAATTGATTCTAGGATAGAATATCAACTTCCTTCATGGTATCATAACTATTCTCTTCATTGCCAATTGATTATGGGATGAAACACCAACTTCCTTAAGAGGGAAGACTTGTTGCTCGTTTCCACAGACAGTGCCAAATTTAATTTAAGCTCAATTTTAGTAGTAATCTTTTTGTTTTTGCTTTTGGTAAAGGAAAGGGTGGATTAGGGTTTTAAAGCAGAAAATTTTTTTCTCTGTGCAGATTCATACCCACTAAAAAGAACAGGTTGAGATACAAGGTGGACAATGAAATCAAAGCACTATTAAGGGGAATGATCAGCAGGAAAGAACAAGCCATGCAAAAAGGTGAAGTGGGTGCAAATGATTTGCTGGGTTTACTGTTGCAAAGCAAAGAACAAGAGCAAAATAGCATGGCAATTGAGGATGTCATAGAGGAATGCAAGCTGTTCTACTTTGCCGGCCAAGAGAACACAGCCACCTGGCTGACGTGGACAATGATTGTATTATGCATGCATCCAAACTGGCAAGAAAAAGCAAGAGAGGAAGTCCTACGTGTGTGTGGAAAGAGAACACCAGATTTAGATGCCCTAAATCACCTTAAAATCGTAAGTTGTCCCTGCACGAGTAACGCTACATGTATCGCATTTATTAACTATGCGCGTGTAATCTCTGTTACAAACATGGTTAACAATGTGCTCAGCAAATGTCTTACTTCGTTTCCCGATCAATTTTTCTGCAGGTTTCAATGATACTGAACGAAGTTTTGAGGTTATATTCACCTGTGGTTCTTATGTATAGGCACGCCTACCAGAAAACCAATATAGGTGGGCTTTCCATCCCAGCTGGGGTTGATTTTGTGTTTCCAACTCTGATTCTTCACACTGATCCAAAATATTGGGGTGAAAAAGTTGAGGAATTCAACCCACAGAGATTTGCTGAAGGAGTTGTGAAGGCATCAAAGGATCAAATTGCATTCTACCCTTTTGGGTGGGGCCCTAGAATATGTGTGGCCCAAGGTTTCTCTGTGATAGAAGCAAAGATGGCTCTGGCTATGATTCTTCAACATTTTACTTTTGAGCTCTCACCCTCTTATACTCATGCTCCCCTTATGTCCATTACTGTCCAGCCACAACATGGAGCCCCGATCATACTGCATAGGATATAAGATGCTGAAACTGTTGCCCAATAAGTAAATTTGAGTGCAAAAGATATTGTAAAATATTTAATATCGAGTGCGTATGGTTAAAGGTGGAGTTTCAAAATCGCTACCATCTCTTATAATAAAACTAGTTTCAAATTGAGAGTGAAGTTTTGTTATTCTATACAGCAATCTTATTTTCTTATTATGTAAATTGAATGGTTCAGATTAATTTGCAGTAGACCTCAAATGAATTTTAGCCATTTAACAGTACGTACCATTTAATGGTACGTACCACTGAAGTTGGACCCCTCTTTTCGTTTTCTTGTTTGTTCCTTGTTTTTTTTTTATTATTAAATTTTAAAGCTTTGGAGGGAGGAGTGTATGAGAGAAAATGAGAGCGCAAAAGTCACTTTTTTCTTTTGCTGAAAGAGAAGAAGAGAAAGGTTATCGAATTGATCAAATAAATAATGTGGATAAGGCCTTGGATATGAATTTACAGTAAATCTCAGTGCGGGGAAAGATTCTTTCCCGTGTCATGTCACTCGTTCACTCAAGACTCACGACAGAAATCCTAATATTCCAATTCCCCATAGACCCATTTTGGTGAACATGAATGTAGAGCGTATCCCTTGGCCCTGTGTGTGTCTTGAGCATATGAGTGACGTGGTACCCGCAGCCGTATCCAAGAATTTGTGTGAGGGAGATGTAGCTGACATCTTATGCAGCTTTTACTCATCCTATCACGTTTCAGGATGTTTGAAACAGTGAAAGTTATGTTGCATTTTCCAAAAAAACCTATCATGAGTTCTGGTTTTTGAACCCAATAAAATTAAATAAAAAATAAATCTGACTGAACTCAATAAATCAACCACTTTCTTCTCCACAAGACTTGGCAATTTCAATGTCACAATGTAAAAATGCTAAAATATCTGCATAATATACAAAACATGAAGATTGTAACTCCAAAACATGATTTGTTAATTCAAGGAAAATAAACCTCAACTGAAAATATATACAAAAGGAACAAACATGAAGTGGGATTTTCCTAGAATTTGCAAAAAAAGCCTCACAAATGTACTAATAGTAATAACAACTATCATGATTCATGAAACCAGAAAATTAAAATAAAAACATTGTTCAAATGTCATGCAAAGTAAACCAGCTCTCATCCATTTCAAGGAATTTGATCATCCACTCCAAATTCAGAGGCCCTTCGTCGCTGCTCGAGCAGTCGAAGAATTCGTGGCCTTTGAAGCCGGACTTGAAGTTCTCCTCGCGTTTTAAGGCGTCTTCTCTTCCAATTGTCAAAGCATTCACCTCCATTGCATTGATGATATTCTTGGGCTCAGATAACTCTTGCTCTGTTTTTGAAACTGCTCTGTTTTCCTTCATCTTTTTGCTCAAATGAGAGTTCCAGTAATTCTTGATCTCGTTATCTGTTCGACCAGGTAACCTTCCGGCAATCAACGACCACCTTCATTCATTAGCGACCCAATTAATAATACAGATAATCCAAATGTTTTACAAATATGAAAAAGTTGCAGATGTGAGTTAGGTCAATGTGCCGGCGCTCGTCACCTAGGTTCGAATCCCTTTCCCCGTAGAATCGAAGTAAATTAGAATTTCGTTTTGTCGAAATACGAAAAGAAACTGAAACTTGGGGAAGCTCACCTGTTTCCCAGAAGTTTATGAAGCCGAAGAATCAAGTCTTCTTCTTGGTCTGAAATATTGCCTCTCTTAATATTAGGTCTAAGATAGTTCATCCATCTTAACCTGCAACTCTTTCCACATCGATTAAGACCTGCAAAAAACAAGACATGAAGCTTTCTACGCCAATATTTCCGAAACAAACGCAACTAAAAAATTAAAAACGAAATGATTATCAAACGGGCACTAAACAAACAAAAACCTGCTTTGGTTGCAACGGACTTCCACCTCCTCGGACCGTGGATTTCGATTACTTGAGCAAGTTTTTGGTCCTCCTCTGCCGTCCAAGAGCCTCTGTTTACTTCTTTCTTTGAACTTCGACTGCTAAGTGGAACCATTGCCACTCTTTAAGGTGAGATGATTTGAGTCCTACAAAGTAAGGGAGGTGAAAGTGTATACTAAGATTTGGAGCTGTATTTATGTTGGCTTTTTCTCTTCTATCTTAGCTACCTTTCCTTGAAAGATTTCAACACCAGCTAACTTTGTATTTATATATGTAGAGAGTAGGACTGTAGTAAGTGATTGCAAATTTTTCCCGAGATATCTACGTGGATAAATGATTGAAGGAGAAAACTTGTGTGCGAGTGCCCACCACGTCATCGTAGAAAAATTTTCATAAAAGCATAAGATTTCTGTATTTTGGTTTCATCTTATTCTACGTTGGTCAGACCATGTGTAATAGTTGTCATAGTCAAGTAGTCATACACAAATTTTATTTTATGTTTGAAGAAATATATATACAACACGAATGTCATTATCACGGTACTCCAAACCAATAACATTAATGTCAAAAGTTCAATTTTATTTCACTAATTTGTAATGCCGTTACCATGACATTCTTCTCGTACACATGACAATATTAATATGAAATTTTCAGATCAGACGGCCCAAATCGTACAATCATGATTCAAGAAGATGCATATATTTTAGCATAGTTTGGATAATATGATGACAAAATTCGAGGCAACTCTCACTGAGGCACTGCAAGTCTGCAATATACAAAGGTTATATGCATGTGATATGTTCTGTGATCCAAGTTGGCTCAGACAAAGGAAAGATGACAGTATTGAAAGGGGAATTAGGTTTTTTATGTTTTGGATATAATAATAAATTGGATTAAGGTTGTGTTAATGAAAATTCCAGTTCAAAGGCAACTGATTATGGGGGCCAGAATTGTCTTTTTACTCATATATAAAGTATGAAAAGCATATTTTCTTGGAAAAATCTTGAATGGTACGTACCATTCAATGGTACGACTATTGAATGGTTCAGATTAATTTGCAGTGGGCCCCAAATGAATCCTAACCATTTAACAGTACGTACCATTCAATGGTACGTACCACTGAAGTTGGACCCTATTTTCTTTGCTAGCTTCTGACACTCAGCCTTCTCTTCATAGATTGCATTTGTTAAATGTCCTATCTTTTTTGGGGTATGATGAGGATTTTCTGAATCTTCTTTTCAAATATTGTAAACATAAACTAATTATAATTTTTCTTCAAATACTATGTAATATTGAATGATACGGAAAATAAATGACTGAAATTAAACATAAAATATCTATATAATTATGAAAATCAAATCTAACAGTTAAATTATTCATAACGTTGAAATAATACATAGCATTGAAGCCTTACCCAATTAATTGACCAAGATTATTTACTGGTTTATCTCTATTTACTCGAGAGCGAATTAGATAAGTGATAGACACGACATTAAGAAAAGACGTAATCATACATTTCGTTAATTGCACTAATTAGGTTTTAGTCATATCTTCTCATATGCATGATGGATCAATCACATTAATTTCACAATTCATACACCTTTTGCTTTTCATGTTGTATCTCATTTTTCATGCAACAAAAGAAACATGATTTGCCACTGCATGCTATGCGTTTTACATAATTTGGTTAGTCAACGAATTGAAATCTTGTTTTTGGAGAAAGCCAACAAAAATCATATGGGGCTACAAAGCATAGGCAAACAAACAGTCAAATGAATGATAAACAAATTAGGTTATAATGATAGAAGGGAATAATAAAGTACAAAACCTAAAGTGGGAAGACACATTCTTGCAGTGATTGATTGGATTCTTTTATTTTTCTCAGAGAAATAGGATGATGTCCCATTTATCATGTTTTTTACAACCCACATGACTCAAATACGTTTTTCATGTCAACAAATTATGTGCCTAATCGTGCTTTTTATTCTGTTATTGTTTGTCTACATTCTAGGGCATAAAAAATGATTTTTGAGTATGTTTCGAAGTATCTTACATATCGAGATTTTTGACAATTAAGTAATTAATGAACAATTTAATGATCAAAATTTAACAACTATAAATTTCAGTATATAAAATATCCCGTAACATAAAAGAATTTTTGATAAAGATTGCAAAATTTGGGGCCATGGACTCTATCTTCTACAACCAAACCACAGATCCCAGCTACCCTATCTTCTTTGATGACTGAAGGAGTCAGAGAACCCACTTGGAACCCTGCCATGCACATATAGATTGGGGCCAACTCCAGCACATCGTGTTGCATGAAATCATAGGGTGTCCATTTGGAACTTCAGCCAACTTGAAAAGAGAGGTAACTGTTTTTAAAGGAGAGATTCTTTGTGGATGACGCTTAATCTTTTTTAAATACATGATGCGTTGAGAAAACTGCACGTGTATTTGGTTTTCTGAACTCTATTCTTAGATGGCTGATGAAATCAGAGAACCCACTTGGAATAACCTGCCATGCACATATAGGTTTGGGCCAATTCCAGCAATCATGTTGCATGAAATCATAGGGTATCCATTTCACCATTTGGAACTTCAGCCAACTTGGCAAGAGATAACTGTTTAGGATGAAATGAAATCTTACCGATTATATTATATGTAATCGGTGGTATATTGTTTTTGCTATCTTACTCATTGCGTGAGTTAAAAACCCACTTGAAACCTGCGATGCTTGTATATTCATAACCGGTGATATGGTCTCTTCTCCCTATCATACTCGTTTTGTGATGTGACGAGTGAGATGGAGGAAAAAGTATACATCCCTAGTTACATATAATACACGTATTATAACATGAGTAAATAAATAATCAGGACACCTAAAAATTACTGACAGAACTGTATGCAAAACTTCAAAAGCCATGTGGAAGCATGATTTCCTGCATTGGCCCCTAGTGTTATGAATTAACCATGAAATCTAGGATTGGTTATGTTGGGGTCTGCAAATTCAGTAATATTTTAATGAAACCTTGGTGCTGCCAGTTCAAAAAGGTTCATCTCTTTTCTCAAGTCCCTGCAGGGAATTCCTTACACATATTTTGAATACAGATGACATGTTTATTGTGCTTTTGATTGAGGATTAGGTAAAAAGTGATCATTCGCAGCACTTTTTTTATTCATTATTTATTTAGAATTTACAGAAGTTGTGGACTTACATGCATTGGAAGAGGATCCTAATGACTGGAGTTTACGTAATAAATAATTGTACGGCTGCTGCAATTGTTTCATAAGATAACTCTCTAAAGTACATCATACAATTTAATTAAATTAAACAATTATACTCTAGAAAGTAGTAAAATGTTGAAGCATGCCCACGTCGAAAACTTGATGAAGTTAAATATTCCTTGTATTAAATGATTAAGTTTAAAACCACACATCTATTGCATTGCACAAAATAATTAAGTTCAATACTTGAATTATGATTAGGAATTGAAAATTATGAGATCTCGAGTTGGGACACTCAAATCAAATCCTCGAAATGCAAATCAAAAAGGGTGAGGATCTTGCACATGCAATTGTCACATCAAATCAAATCCTTAAAACTCAAATCAAAAGGATGTAGAGTAATAGTTGTCCGTTTGAACTGACTCTAAAACTTTGACATAGAAATGCCTCAAACTTTTTGGATTGGTTTACACTTTCTAACACTGCCCACCACCAATGAAAAGAAAGCAGAAAAGCAATTAAAACTTTGAAGATCAGTGCTAATTGATGTTTTGAGTTGATAATCATGATTAGTAGAAGAATGTTAATTACATTGCAAATTGCAGCAATGATATCGTTAACTTAAGAGTTAGTCATAATCCATCATTGAGCTTGTTGACCCGTCAGCATGTGGAGCAGTAATTACCAATTACCAGAGATTCTTCATCCAATGATCTTATGGGAATTACCAGAGCTCCATAAATTTATTTAGAATTTAGAAACATCTAAAACCAAGAGTTGAAACCCGCGCCAAACAAATTGCCATCATTTAGGGCATGTGAAAAAGCAAACTCTCAATTATATGGTCATGTTTTTGGCACAAGGACCCCAATTTCATTAGTAACTTTGAAATATTGGAATTTAAAAGGCTTTAAAATTAATCTTATTGAAAAAAATGGCTTTGAAATTAAAGAGAGAACACAAAAGTTTTGTTTAATCAATACTTTCTCTTTGAATATTGTTGAAGTATATAGTCCCCTGTTCAAATGTATTAGAAAAAAAATGGAACCAAAGCTTGACCTACTTCTTCCAATACCGAACTTCTACCAAGTTATAGGCTCGAGGGTTTTAAAAATCAGTAATATAGCCGAAAAATCGACCCATATTTTAGTTTTTCAGGTCATCGGCATAGATATGGGGAGTGAGTGAGTGAACTTGCAAAGCATATGCATATTAAAAATGTCACACAAACTTATGTAAATGCGCGAGTGAACTACGCTACATTTTACCATCTGTATTACTATTACAATGTAATGAGGTTTCTCCAAGTAAGGAGATGCCTTGATGAAGGAAGCTAACTGAAGAAATACAACAACCATCACTGTTTCCAATCCTTAATTCCAAATGCTTGAGATTTGGTAATATAGAAAATACATAATTCTCATTGAAGATCTGAAAACCAAACAATGGGGTACCGCTCCGACAAAATCAAAGAAAAACGGTTTGGACAAAATTCAGGGATTTTGGAGGGAGAACATTTTTTGAGTACGATAACCTTTTCTTTCTGGGTCAGGATGTTAAATTTATCTTTGGGCCATAAATCGGTTTGGACAAAACCCAATAGTGGGTGAGTAGGTCACTATAACTAGACACCGCCGTATATTCCAGACAAATCATAGTTTGACATATGTGCATAAATTTTTATTTTGTTAGTTGTTGGTAGTCACTACAGTATATCTAATGTGTTAATTTGTAATTTGTAATTTCTTAACTGTAAATGAGTCGAGCAGTATTCCTACGCAAACTTAATCTTATTACTCCCACAATTATTTTCATTATCTTAATCATTATCTTGGTGCCAATTAGCTCTTGATTTAAATTTAATGGTACTTCTTATGTTTATTGTTGAAGAGTTTAGAACTTTGAATCCTTTCATCAATTAAAAAATAAAAAAATAGAATCTCAATACCTTGGTTAAGTCTCGCTTATTGCGATGACATAAACAATAATTGTTGTAGATTAAAGTTGTTGGCAAGTCGGCCATGACAGTGTATTTGTTCCGTGGCACCCAAGCTCGGAACCCCTTCCACATAGATTACAGTCGTTTAGAATGTCGTCTGGTAAAAAACAATAGTCTCTATTTGAACAAGTCACTACAGTGCAGGTTAGACAAGTTGACTATAATCTGACTAGCTATCTCAACCTTGATCGTCAAGCCTTTAGGCCATTAAGAAAGCCAAACCAGCAGCAATTTGCTTACAGAAGGCATACAAATTGAATTCTTGAAGGCACTTTCTCTTCCAATTGCGTCTCAACTGCACCGAGTAAGAAATTAGAGTCATGCAACAATAACCAAAAGTACCACTAATCTTTCTGTTAAGAGAGATTTGCTTGTTTCTGTTCCTCTAAGATTGGTGAGAAAAAGGTACATTCTTAAGAAGAATGTTTCTATTGGGTCCATAATAGGTAAATGAAACAAGGTTTGCATCACGTATCTCAATGCTTTTGAAGAGGAAACATCGTATCGCTAGGTACTTCAATGCGGTCGATGGCCTATCTAACAACTCTTAGATGACCCAACCGCCCAGAAGTATACACCGATAGTCGTTCAAGAACCGGACAGTTCATCAAGAAGCACTCGACAGCTTCTCCAGAGAGATAAAAATATTCCAAGAAAACATCTTTGAGGTACTTCAAGCCACTGTATGCGCAAGGTGTACAACTTTACAAAAATCAGTAGGTTTAGAGATCTTTCATAACTAAAAGTTTGTGAGATCTTCCATAGAACTTGTATACGCATCGATTTTTCGATCAAAATAAACCCTGAATATCTCTACCTTTGCACCTCTGTGATGTTCCTGTTTATACTAAAAATATTCATTGGACCAGAACCATGTTATGGTAATAGATTGGGCTTCAGGAAAAAAAGCCCAACCAGGTTCAGTAAATAAAAAGAAAGAAAGCCTACAGTTTCTCTCTCCACCACCAACATTAAATGGAAAAGCACACAGCATTTTGGAGGGAGATATTCTATATGTAAAAACTCTCTCAGTGGGAGGAGATCTAGATTGATCAGAGATATTATCAATTACTTTCCAGACTAAGCCTTGCTTTGGAAAGTATTTAAGACGGTCACAAATGCAACTTGACAGCTACTATGTAGGTTTCGAATGATCTATATAAACAGGGGAATAGTTCAAGCACAAGGACACTCAAAATAACCAAAAATCAGAACTCTTAAGTTCATAAGACAACCTACCGAGGAATTCCCTCAACGATGTTGCCCATAGATCATTCAGTTTTATTTCAAGGAGTAAAACTCTCTGTCTGTGATCATCTCATTCACACTGCCTGTGCAGCTTGTGACTTTGAGATCAATGATTAGAATTCTAGGACCACACCTCCTAAAAGCTCTAAGAAATAGTGAACTAGCTCTACAACCAAATTCCTTCTTTTGGTAGTATCGATTTACCAACCTCAGGCCAGTGTATCTTTGGTTATTTCTCTTTACAAGGAAGCAACATTAGGACCATGTCGATGGAGTTGTATGCAATCCAATGGGAGTTTTTATCCATTATATCCTACTTTTATATGTAGGATTGTTATACTTTTCTCTAAATAAAGTCATTTCAATTTTTTATTTTTCTGTCTTTACTTATCAGTCTTTATTTTTCTGTCTTTACTTATCAATCTTTATTTTCTGTCGTTACTTATCAGTCTTTACTTTTCTTGTAAATGCTTAAGAGTGGGGTGTTTGTATATAACCAATTTATAACAAACCCATCCCAACAGTTTCTGGTATAAACATCGAGAGACAATTAAAAGTTTTTAACAAGCAATGCAATTTAAAAGAACCTAACAAAGAGGATATCCGACAAGTCCCAATCATTTGTGAGAAAGTTATCCTACTTGTGGCACAAATATCTAATACGTTTATAACATAATTTAACTTGATCTAATTACATCATTCTATTGACAGAAGCCAATAGTAACACGCCTGACAATACACCAACATAAAGGTCTCACGAGAAATCCTTCAAAGGGATAAAAGTGAAGCCTGCTGAAACTTCAACAGGAAGCAAGACAGTGCTATCCTGCTGCTGGCCAACTAGTGTTCCGTACCTATGTATCATACATCAGGACTGAACAGTTCCACTACACTATCCAATATCCACCCACTTGACGTACTTATCCATTTACAAGTCATAAATCTCTGGTTCAAAGGCACCTCGCCGATACTGTCAAGTTCATCATCATCATCGAAGTTGAGAGGCCCAGGCACGTAGATGGTGCCACCGCCTAGACAGGATACTAGGAGCTCCCATTTCCTTTAGAGGCAAGCGAGACATTATACCCACAAGAACTTCATCCGGTAATTCACTGATTCGATCCACCAAGTTGGAGTCATCCTAATTGTACAAGAATTTGACCCCGACCCGAAAAAGAACAAATTCAGAAATCAAAAGAAAAACCAAAATAACAACGAGAATAATTATAAAACCTAAGTAATTGTACACTAATTTCATCATTCGATTTTCTACCATAATTGCACAAGAATTTGACCCCGAAAAGAAGGAGAATCAAAAATCAAAACCAAGATAACGATGAAAAGAATTGGAAAACCTAATCAAACACTAAAATGCAATCTGAGAGAAGAAGCTAGATATATAGTTGTACCTGGACTTGGGCAACTTGAGAAGTTAAAGGCAGCTTAGTGTCCGTTAAATCTGGCAACGATTTTCCCCTCTCAATAATCTGAATCATAAATTCCCAAAATTTACCACGCCAAAATCAAATTAAAAACACAAAACCCAGTCCATGGATCTTGATGTTCATCAATGAAATTGACAATCACGTTGGAAATGAATAATTATTGGAAAGTCAAATGAATGAGAAAATTTATATATATATTTATATATATATAGAGAGAGAGAGAGAGAGAGAGAGAACCTGAAGAAAGCAATGGGGATATGAACGGAGGCGCTACGGTGGCGTTGGAGTGATCGGCAAGATTTTGGAAATTTGGAGGGAGAAAAAGAGAACATTCTTGATTTAGTAAGGAAATTAGGCTTTTTTCTTCTGGGCCGGAATGTTAGGGCGTTGGATTGATTATTGGGCCAAAGTTGATATAACTCTTTTTTTTCTTTCTCAAAATTGGATCGTTGGGCCATAACTGCCCAAGTAGTTTGGAGTCTGGACACAACCCAATAGGGCTAATATCACACCGGATGGCGTAATCTCCTCACAGACAAATCACACAGTTTGGTATTTGATGAGCATATTTTATATTATATATTTAACCCTATTCTTAGTACATTTTGGTTACTATTTTGGAAGAATTTTGATACATTGAATTATATTTTCAATGTAGGACTTTCGACTTCATCTGGAGCAAAACATGATCAAATAGATGAATTTCAGAGTAATTCCAGTTGGAGGATGTTTGTGAGTCTCTCAGCTTGATCGTGTCAAAATTTCAGCTTTTTCTACCAAGCGGTGATTTTCTGGCAATAAAATAAATGAGCGATGCGCAGTGCTGGAATAGTGACGTTTTGGACTTTTTTGGAGCCCGTGATGACCTCTGATGGATTCGTGGCCTTCTAGAGAAGAGTCCATAATTTTCCAAACCTTGTATCCAGCTAAATTGGGCTGGTTTTGGAGCAATTTAGGGGTCCAAAACGTGGCTTTTCAAATTTTAGGCGAATTTTACTATTTAATTTAGGGTTATGTTTCCTATTTTATTTTATTTATTTAGTTTCCTGGTTGGATTGGAAGACCTATGATTTAGGAGGAGTTAACTAGGTTAAATAGGGTTGGTCGCAAGATAAAGGGGGGATTCTCCTCTTTTTTCCGTGCGTTCTTGAGGAGAGAAAATTTGGCTAAGCGTGGAGATTTTCAGACTTTTTCCATTCAAGGTGTTTTCGATCTTTATTATTTTAATGAAGAACTTGATGATTTTTATTATGAACATGCGTAACTAATTCTCTTTTGCTAGGGTGAGGCCACGAGCCTTAGTAAGATTATGTAGTTTCTCTCCAACTTGCTCATGATTATATGCATGCAGGTTTTCAAATTATTAATCACTGGGTTAAACTATCTAATTGTTATGATGCTTGATCACCATTAGGATGTTTAGAAAAGTAATGGAATGCACTTTTGGTCGGAGGTCAGTCCCTGAAATTGACGAAGGCTTCTTGTGATTAATATGTGCAAGTTCACTTGGGACGAATACCACGTCTTAAGGGTTGCATGGTTCTTCAAAAGATTTCATAGAACTTAATGAGTCATGCATGTTTAGATTTGATCTGAATACCACAGACGGATTGCATGTGTGATATATGTTTTATGTTGGGGGTCCAAGTAGGCATATATTAGGAATACCTAACCTTTGGAATATGCATGTATAGGTCGTGAGTAATTGGGAGAACTATATAAGATTGCTAAAGTGACGGCGGATCCTTAGTGCTTCCTTAATTTGATTTCTAAAAAAAAAAAACAGTTTCTCTTTTTTCTTAGCTTTAATTTTGCATATTGTCTTAGTTTTATTAGTTAAATTTGTTTTAATTTAAGTAGGTCTTAAAATCAAACATCTTAACTTTCTCTTTACAATAGTTAATTAGAATTTGGTTTACTACGAGTTATTTAATAATCCTTGTGAAGAACGACTTTGCGAGATCCGTTTATACTGCAATAACCTTGTCATTCTTGCAAGTTTTATAGAAGTTTTAACCCTTTTGCGTGTGTGTAAAATTCCTATCACCATTCGTTTATAAATTTTACTTTTTGTTATTTGTTATGAGTCACTTCAATATATGTGTCAGTTTCTAATTTACAATTTCTTAAACTTAAAAAATTTAAAGAAGTAATTAAAATAAATAAATCAGTATCACTATCTTGGTTGATGCTCAATATTGCAATAACATAATTAGTAGTAAACATCGACTAAAGACGTTGGCAATTTGTCCAAGGCAATGTGTCACCCGCTAGAGAGTTTTAAACCCTCTTTCCCATATATTAGAGCGGTTTAAAATATCGTCGTTTGAAAAATAGATCTTCATTTTAACAAGCCACAATACAGCAAATACCTAACTTGGACAACGTATCCTCCTCGTAGACAAGTCACAACATTATTGGCTAAGACAATTAAACAAGTTTTCTGAAATCTAACTAGCCATTTTCATCGACCAATCACTTTCATCGTCTGCTCTAACTCAACAGCCTTTGATTTTCAAAGCCTTTTAGCCCGCCATCTAGGTATTATCCAAAAGAACAAGACAATATTATATAACTTGTAAACATCATCAACCACAAAGAAAATCCATTTGCTTATGCAAGCAAAATCTGTTTTTGCTCCTTATTAGCTTTGTATTTCCTTTCGCAGCTGCCATATATTCAACTGTACTGTCTGCAAGATCACTGTAACATTTCGAAATCAGCTGTTAAATTGACTTTAAAGTCATCAGATAGTGAAAAATATCCTCGGAAATCTTTCATTAACAATTGGTCAAAATTTATTCACTTAGTTCATCAAATTTGAAAAGGAACTCTTTCCAAATTTGCTGCAAACAAATATATTGGACGCAACAACTTGGCAATTCTAGGGTTTCCGAGTTTACAAGGTTGCTTGAGATGCCTTCATTTTCGTCGATAAACCTCAATCTTTTGGTTCGAATCAAAAGTTAGTTTGATTAGGACATTAGATTATTTATGCAAAACTAGGTCTAATACTCAATGTTTGCATCAGATAATATATATCAAATCTCACGCAAAATGTTTACTTGATTATTAAGTAAATGTTCCAAAATATTTAGACAACTGAACAAGTTTTCTAGAACAATATGACCTGGCTATACATACCTCTCTCCTTGTGTTCATCGAAAAATCATTTATTACGTGCCGAAACTCAACAGGCTCAATGATACTCAAGCAGCCTTTGGCCCTAATTATTATTAATTAACGTATTAGAAAAAACACAGTTACGCACCAAGTTGCAATCCAAGATTATAAGATATATAATAATTAATTTGTAAACATGCATCATCAACTATGAAGAAAATCATATTGCTTATGGAAGCAAGATCTGTTTTTGCTTCCTCGCGATCAGCTTCGTGAAAAAGTTTGACACAGTTCAGAGATTCTCAGCTGCCATGCATTTTTCAACTGCAAGATCTGCTGCAGATGTTCAAAATCATATATTTTTCTTGACTTTCAAATATATCAAGTAGTAGTTTATATATCATATAATGATCCTTCCAAAAGGATATCTTAAGAAATTGATGGTTAAAAAATTGGTCAAAGTGACTTGATTCATCCAAAATTTCAAGATTTCTGCAGATAGATATATATATTCCACAAGAAGGACTTGATTATAGCTAATTGTTTGACATTGCCTCGAAACCAACTTCATTGTTGTTTTCAACTTTTCATAACCAAAGCTATCTCATATGCCACCATTTTTTTAGATTTCGATTACGCAAAAAGATTGGACAAGATAATATCCGTAAAGCTGTATTGATCTAGTTTATAATTAGTAGACTGGTGCACGAGGTTTGAATTGTTTGAGAGTGTGAATCTCATAGCGGGGAATTAAGATATTGCATGAGCTACGATTCATTTAATGTCAATTAGTTTTGAATGAAAATAAACTGTTTTCACAGTATGAGAGCATGCTAACTCACTATCAAATCTCCAACCTTATCACAATATCAAATCTCACGCACCACAATCTTTTTTAAAGTATATTTTGATTATTGAATTATGAAACTACTCCTTGACTAATTAGCTATTGAAAACTAATAATGATCATGTATAAGCAAATTGGCTTTGCAATATTAATCATTCATGGGTTTCAAATTAATAAATATCAAATACGTACCCTCAAACTTGATTTGGTGTATACGTGTTGGATAGAGTATATATACTGTAGACAAATATTTATATATATATATATGGTTAATTATATCTATTGAACAGTATGTTAGTTCGATAAGTAAGTTTAACACTTCAGTTTAAACCCTTTCTTTGAACAAGAGTCTACATCAGAGAAAGAAACCCAGATTTCAGATAGGGTTGGAAATGAAATAAAATACTACCGCCTTTGATTAATGAGTCTTAATCATGCAAGTAAGAACTTAATTAGTCTTATTGGTGGCATATAACGACTAGTACAAAACAAATCAATTTTTGGACTAATATGAGAGTAAATATTCAAGTGGAAGATGCCCAGAATCCATAGCAAATCTGGGACATGATTTAAGCAAAGAAATAGACAAGTTTTAGACTTAAGATAATACGAAAGGAAAATCGAGGATTAAGATTAATTGCATCTGTGGCAGTTTATGACCGTTACTAGCCAAGTAAGCTAGTTTTTAGATTGACCAAGTCCAAGTGTTTCCAGCTTCATAGGAAAGAGATTATAACCTTTGTCATTATCTAGCCAAGTTTTACTAGTTATTGTTATCAATGATCTGTGAGATCTTGGACCAGGGTGGTCAAGATCATATAAATCTAATTTATCTAAATCCCAATGTCGACTTTAATTGATTATGCATGTCCTTTTCGTTGTACATATTTTGTTGTGTAACTTAGATATTTCTCATTGGTGTCTAAAAATCACTCATCTCAACATTTATGATACGAAAGATTAAAAATTAATAAGTTGTATGGTGCATGTCTCAAGTGGCGGAGCTGTTTATAGACCAGAGGATGTCTAGGGTTCTCCTCCTTGTCCTCAAGTTTAGAACATATAAAGAATAGCTTTTGATTGAGAGCGCAACCATGTACTTCTAAGCTTGTCTCTGTTAGAAATATTGGCGATATGAATGCTACTTCTCCTGCAACAAATCACATAAAAATAAATATTAGTAAATATTATTTCACATTGAAATATTAAAAAAGATAAAACTAATGTAATAATAAGGAAATACTTATCTTTATGATGAATATATTGACCTCCAACGATACTTGAGTAGAAAAGATTTTAGGTTGAGGCGTGTAATCATTGTTCTTAAGAGTATATTTCACCCCTCGGAGACAATGTCCTAGTGTAGCAGGTTATAGCGCATACCCTTCAGAATACAACAACATATGATCCTTATAAGCGTACACTCGCAATACTTAAATCAGACGAACAACTCGATTGTTTTCTTTGGTTTTAGAATGAGAATAGCTTATAGCGGACAAAAAAATTTCCAATTATCATATAAAGAATATTGGATCATTCTGAAAAGAAAAGGATGGATCTCCCATTCAGTGTAGGAAACAAAGATATATATAGGATGATCTTTTTGATAAACATTGGCCATTTACTATGTAAATAAAGTTGGAGGGTTAAAGAAATAATTGGCACATTAATAATCAAATGAAGAGAGGAATGGTTGCAATAGTGCCAACGTCCCAATTCTTTTGAAATCATGAGTAATAATGCCAACGTTATTGACTAGAAGTTTAATTCAACTAATAAATGAATTTGAAGGAAAATGAAATGTTACTCTGAATTTCAACAAACATCGTTTGTATTTTGAAATACCCTAAAAAATTCCAACAGTGAACCCCCATGATATATATCAAACCTGCCTCCGTTACTGCATGTCCCTCTTATCATGGAGATTCTGCTATGAAAACCCGGAATACATCTCGATTATTTCTAAAGATTAGAAACCAAAAAGATGTTAAGTTGTCCCCGCCATTTGCATGGTTGCATACAACTCAACTACAATCATAATTGACACAAAATGAACTGTCCAAAACGACAACAAGTTGCTATATAATGGTCACGCACTTTAATCATATAGCAAATTAATGAGAACAAAAACACTCGGTTCCTCTTTTTCACTTTAAGACCAAATAATAACCCTGTATTTTCACTTTCATGGAAGCGCACTTCAAAGTTTTCAAAGTAAACGAGAGGACAAAAACCTTGGTTCTATCGAAAAAACCCCTTTATTTCGTTTTCACATCGAGTAGGGTTAGATTAATAATCAATCAAAACATTTGCCTACCAATGTACCATTTTGTAATAATATATTTTTCTTGGAGTTACTTGTAATAGTTGACCCTCACTATAAGGTCTTTTCCTTTATTTTTAAGAACAACTTTTAATCTTGAATTTTAGTTATTGAATGAAGATTGGAAACGAAGAGGTTTAACAATGGCCCATAAAATTTATTTTTTTTATGAAAAAAGTGGGAGCAATAAACGACAAACCAAGACATAAACATCCATAATAATTAGCTAGGGTAAGTTCTTCACTTAAATGATCGCATAACCTTTTTCTTTAAGCTGTAAACAGTATTTCTCTTTCCTACTTTCTTTTGGAAAAAAAATCAATAATATATGTTGATGATAATAGGATCACAACCGAAAGTAAAAAACTTGATCCAAGACATAAATTTAAACCAATAAGACTACACATCAGAGTTCGAACTATAATTGAATGGCAACATAGCCCTTCTATGGTTATTATATTGTTAGAAAAGTTTAATTATTTATGCCTCGGATTCTCATTTTCGTTTTGCCTTATGGGCAGGAATGCAAATTGTGGCAGTTTTTATATCGCACAAAGGATTTTAAGTGTGGGGCGAAATGAAATGCTGTACTTTGGGCGTTTAGAGTCAGAAAATTTGTCTACTTTGTAAGGGCCAAACTTGAGAATATCAGAGGGTGACATAAAAGGAGAGATGCCAGAGATCCCCAGCATCATATGGACCCCCAATATTGATTCTATCAATTTGGCTCTGCAAAGCTAGACACTATATCGATCCTTTTATCTTCTTGTTCCAAATTCAATGGTGTATTGTGTTTTGGAGATTGAAACTAGATTTTCCAAAATTGTCGATTGGTATAATGAAAATGATAAGCGATCAATCGCATACCTGTGCACGATCAAGATGATCTTAGTTATTCATACTTGTTGAACAATCAGAAACGACCTAAATTGACATTCATAATGGTACTCGAATGATATTATCATATTAGTACTCCTTTTATGTATAAAACCAACTATATAACTTGTAGTAAAATATTCTGACTAGATTATGCCAAATAAAAAACAATGACAAATTTGGGTGATTGACTCCAAGATGTGGAATTAACTAACTCAGAAAACAATGTCAATCCGGTGACTTGTACAAAACAAATGATCAACGTGATCACTATATAGTTTAGTACCAGAGTACATATTGTACCAGTTTGACATCTGGCATATTAATTTATAAAAATAAGTATGTCATTCAGAAAACTAGTATTTGACCTTTATGGGATAACTCCACTAATACTGCAAGTTTTAGCAAAGTTTAGTTTAATTATAAGAATTAATTTGCTTCTAAGTCTACTGCACTTCAGTTCAAGTCTCATTATCGCAAGTCTAATACACTTCACTATTTCTTAATCTGGTTGACTTTTGCTAATCAGGGTTTTGACTTTTAATGTTTCAGCAGCATAAACATATAATCCGTTATATATTGACCAAAACCCTAAACCAAAACAAAGCATATAATCGGTTATTACGGGTACAATGTACTGATTGCGCATGCCCAACGATATATCTCAGCGACTCCATACCTTCCGGCCTGTAATTTTGTTACAAGTGTTGCTTCTTATGCCAACTTAAAAAGAAAGAAAAAAGAGGTTTATAAACAATTAATTATAAATAAACCACGGCAAGTGGTCCAATGAAATTGCGGTAGAATATGTTTATTGTAGCTAGAGGCGGATCCAGGGGGTCCTCCTGAGTCTCGGGCTCCTACGAAAGTTGGAAAATATGGAGAAAATGTCGTTGGAGGACCATATGGCCATCTGGTATGGGACCTAAGTATGTCCCCAAATTGTTCGATGAAATGCCTCTTAGGCAAAATTTGATAAGTGATGCTCAACATGCATTGGGACAAGCCTTGGTAGGTAACGAAATGTTGTTGATAGAACTAGGAAGATAATGAAATGCCCACCAAGTGCTCGACTAAATTGCTCAATGAAAAAACTGAAGAAAAAAAAATTGGTCGATGCGCACTCTTGAATTTTTTACATTGAGACTCCTTGAGGTTGGAGTTCTAAATCCGCCAGTGATTGTAGCTAGTTTCCCAATAAAATATTCAAACTATAGAATATTGGAATTATAACATAAGCTGTGTTGACTTAATTAACATTTTTTTAAAAAATTGAAAATCTAGTTCGAAGTCTTACAAAGTGCCTGGTCAAAACATATGCATGAGGCATTGATTTCAAATTCAGCCTTTTTTTTTCCTTCTTTCTGAAAAATAAGTTCAATTGGTGATTATGAGATTGGAATGGTGATTTTGTTTAAAAAAAAAAAGTTGAGTTTGATTTTATTTCACGTAGAACAAGAGTTCAATACAACAGAACAAGAGTTTAAAAATATACATTGTTTTCACATGTGTAAGTCGAACTTGAAATCTCCTCTAACCAGCGACGAGCTAGTTTAAAAAATAAATATTTCTTCTGTTATTCCAACAAAAAAATAAATAAATATGTTTCTATTGCAATTACTTAGTCATATGAAATACCATTTCAACTACACTTATTTTTTTAGGTTGATCAATTAGTCTTACTTTTTGTTTATTATTAATAAACCAACAAATGAAACTCGCCCACTAAAATCTTCGTTCGACCACTACTATTTCGTCACATAATAGTTAGTTAGTTTAAAGCCAAAGCCGTCGTAGTGTACAAGCATTAAGGAAGGCGTGGTACTTTTGTTAACTATTGGATTATACGTGTATAAATATATCAAATGTCAACAATTGAATGAAAAATAAAATATTTAAGCAATTAAAAAAGAATACGCAAATGCTCAGGTTAATATAATATTGGCTCATGGACTTTAACTCGTCAAATGTCCCTTACCATCTGCCTAGTGTCCCCTAAATACAGCACTAAGTCAGACTATCTGCTATCCTTTCGCATAGTAATAGAGTCTTAAGTTAATTAAATTTAATTATATAAGAGAAAAGTTTACATTTTTGGCTGCGACCTTAGATAAATAAACTTTTTTCCACTAATAATATATATCGAACTACAACTGTGTTATCATCAAAAGTGAAGGCATGTTTATTTACAGAGAATAATTTGAACAATTTTTATCCTTGAACAATCATGATTCTTGAGTTCTATGTGTCTACTAAAATATGTGTATTATAATCATTTCCTAACTTTTTTTGTGCTTACTAATGCATATGGAATCAGAATAATATCAGTTTTTCCTTAAGATTTATAATACCTAAAAATTAGGAATCAACTCGGAATGACCAGCTTATCTGATTCTTTTTCCTTACTTCCTCTATTCCTAAGTTTTCCTATTTTCTACTTGTTTTCATTTTTGTTAAATAAACATACAACTTTTACATATGCTTATGAAAAAGACAGGAATAGAAAACCATATTTCCTTTTCATCCTTTGGATGTCACATATGTGTGTAGTTTTTCAGACAAAGAAAATAGGAAGTTTGTATGTATTAAAGATGATTGTTAATTATGTATTAAAGTTATTAAAAATGTAGATTTTAATCCAGTTTCATTAGAATATTTTAGGAAAAACTCAAACATCTTTTGACAATCTTCTTATATTAAAAATTTACTATAGTGAGATGATAAGGTCAATTAATAGCTAGAGTTATCATTTTTCATTTTGTTTCATGCCTATTTTACCCTCAACAGTTTTTTTTTTTTGTCAACCATCATTTTTTAATTTAATGTTATTTATGTGAGAGAAATTTTTTTAACTTAAAAATTATATATTGGTAATGTGGAAGAGTTTGATACCAAATGTGTAGGAAATGTGGATGAGTTTGATCCTGAATGTGTAGGTAACGTGGGTTTAATACCGAATGTGTAGGCAATGTAGATGAGTTTGATACTGAATGTGTAGGTAATGTGAATGAGTTTGATAATGAATGTGTAGGTAATGTGGATATATCGGTTTGAGTACCTATCACATAGGTGATGTAGATGATATTTGAGTTTTATTTTTGTTTTTTTAAGAGACATTTTATTTTACCTCAACATTAGATTTTATGATGAACAAACTATTTCCTATGAATTTTTAAAAAAAAATTCTTATTTATTTGACATGGCGTATCTATCACTAACAAAACATTCAACCCTAAAATAATAAATTCAATAGACATTAAATTACCAAAATATTGAATTTGGGTTTTCTCTAAAATATGGTGGGTCTTGTCTAAAATATGATGGGTTGACTGAGTCTAAATCACAAGACCTCTAGAAAAATATTTGGTATACATCTTGTAATTTAATTCCAACTTTGCATGGTTGAAATATTAGAAATAGTCTTCAAGTTGTTTGCTTTAACTTTTGTGTGTAAATGAAATTTTAACTAATATTGACATTGTTTGGTTTAAAATTTGAAAAATCATGCAAAATAAGGTGTTATAAGATTGAACTCGATAAAGTTGGGCGAACCTGAACCCAACCCGAATAAGCCCGAACCCAATTAAAACTCGAACCCGACTAAACTCATATGAACTCGAACCCAACCCAAACCCGAATTGTGAAGATTGAGTTAGGGTTGGGTTGACCATTAAATCCGCCCAAGTTGCACCCCTAACTCCACATAAGCAAATATACTTTATTTTTTTCCAAATGCATATTTTACCCTTAGCGTATTAACGGTTGTAGTTAGTATTCCTTAATTTCAATTTTTTGCTAAGTTATTTCGGTGCTAGGTATTAGGGATTATAATTAATTCCTTAAATTTAGGTCATTGAAATATGTGTGAGAAATAAAGAAATAAGTGCCAAGGGCTCATTCCATTTAATTTTTTTTGCAATTGTCAACAATCCCCCACACTCCACAATCGCTTCCAAAAAAACGTTTATGTTTCTTCCTCTTTCCCCCACAGCATCAAACCCATACAAAAATCATGATTCCATCGTCCTCCCATCTTTCTGAAGCAAATAGATACCCATTTACAACATTTTAAAGCCCTTCGTCCCCTCCCGGTCATAGGTTGCAACTCCCACTCTCACTAACTCTATTTACTTTGACTATTCGGCGACAACAAGTATTGTTTATGTTCATGTTGTTTAGAAGGACAAAAAATTACTGAAAAATAAAACCAACAACTACAGACGGGGGCATAAAGTTTTTGGTGACAAGCATCTTCATACCGAGTGTTCTAAATAAATTAGACGCACTTCTAACTGCGTAAGAAAATTTTCATTAGCTCAAACATATCTTACTAAACAATGTGCAACTGAAATTCGCTCAAGATAGGCATAAATAATCTAACTTGTCAGCGAAATTAAACCTTAATATGTGCTTAATATATCATTAAAGAGACGAGCAAAAGCGAACAATCCCCTCCACTTATTCGTCAAAATTCTAGTACGATGTGTCATAAGAACGTCAATCTTAATCAACAATTAATTACCTAAAACTTACTTCCTCAAGTTGTACAACAAAACAAAATATGACAATAGAGAACGAGACAATAATACTAGAAAATGAAACAAGGCATATGAAAGAGGATTTCCACTAATAACCACTTAACCAAGTAATCACGCACTACAAGCTTGGAACAAAACAAAAATTCGAAATTGACAAAAATTCCATAAACTAAATTGTTTTTTATATTATGTCGAAGTGGCAGACAGAGGATGTCGATAGGATCAGAACGTCAACAGGATATTGAACCTATACCCCTGACGTCAATAATTTTATTCAATTAATTAATTAAATTCTCAAACACCTAAAAAAATCAAATCATTTAATTAATTAAATTAATAAATCATTTTTTAATTTATCAGGAGGAGTGATACGAGAATCAGCCGCTATTTAAGCGTAAACTCCAAACCGTAACCACCACAGAGAGCAAAGCAAGCAAAGAGTACTACTCTACTACTCTCTCTACTGTCTGACACAGGACAAACGAAGCTTTCTAGAGAGAGAAAGTTCGAATTCTAGAGAGAGAGAGAGGGGAATCGAAGCTTAACCGCCTCAGAAATTCTGTTACTGTTGTTTTTCCGGCAAAGATGATTGCTTACATGGAGTGCTTCGTCCACGAAAACGACTCCGAATCGAGGCCCGATGATGGCGTCTCGAGCCTCTCCAAGGCGCTGGACCTCCAAGGCAGCGTCGCCGACTGCAGCGGCGATGCCGCCAGAGACTTCGGCGGAATGAATTCCATCTCGCCGCTAGCCTTTCTCCGGCCGGCGGGTGTAGAAGACGTGGCGAGGGTGGTGAAGTTTGCGGCGAGGTCGTCGAATCTGACGGTGGCCGCGCGCGGCAACGGCCACTCGATCAACGGCCAGGCGATGGCGGATCGAGGCCTCGTCCTGGACATGCGGTCGTTGGGGGAGCATTTCCGGGTTGTGAGGGCCAGCGACGGTTCCTTCTACGCTGACGTGTCGGGAGGGGCATTATGGGAAGACGTGCTGAAACGGTGCGTTTTCGAGTACGGGATGGCGCCTCGGTCGTGGACCGATTACTTGAGCTTGACGGTGGGCGGGACGTTATCCAACGCGGGCGTCAGCGGTCAGGCTTTCCGTTACGGTCCGCAAACGTCGAACGTAACGGAGTTAGAAGTCGTTACGGGGAAAGGCGAAATTTTTAACTGCTCCGAAACGGAAAACTCGGACCTGTTTTTCAGCGCTCTCGGCGGACTCGGTCAGTTCGGTATCATCACCAAAGCTAGGGTTCTTCTCCAACCCGCCCCGGACATGGTCGGTATTTTCAGATTTCAGATTTTATATTTTTTTTCCAAATTAATTTAAAAAATGGCTGCATTAACCTTTACGGAAAGTAATTAAGGCTAATTAATTATGTGATTAGGTGAGATGGATAAGGCTGGTGTACACCGAGTTTGACGACTTCAGTCGGGACGCCGAGTTGCTAGTGACTCGGCAGGACGACGGCGGCGACTCGTTCGACTACGTGGAAGGCTTCGCATTCGCCAACAGCGATAACCCGGCGGACGGGCGACCCTCGGTGCCGCTGGATCCGCAGGAGACATTCAACCCGGCCCATCTCCCCCGAACCGCCGGGTCAATCCTGTACTGTCTCGAACTCGCTCGTCACTACCGCAACACTGACCGCCCCTCAACTGATACGGTAACTATATAAACATTAATTATCTCCTGCTTCTTGCTGTAGGATAATAACTTTGCACCCGCAATTTCTGGCCGTGCGATTTGATCAGATAGTGTTTAATTGTAGTTTGCGTCATGGGCCTGGTTTTGGGGGTCCCACGAAAGTACAGTTTTATCTGTAGGGCCCATGCGGTGATGACTGAGTTTTGACCTAGGTAGTTGCTAAGTGGGCCCCGCAGCCGCGAAGATTTTGACCTCGAGCAGGTTAAGTGGGAAGTCCCGCGCAAAACCGTCCCGCCGGACAGTGAAAAAGTCAAAACCGCCCCCCCTCATCTGTGTACTCAGTCTCACACGTGTTCGAAGCTCGTCGATGGAAGGACGGCTTATTCCCCTTCGCCATCATCACTCTATTTTTTTTCTATTTTCTGTTTTTCATTTTATTTATTAAAAACGATGTTCTTATTTTTAATTAGAATTTAGAAAAAAAAGACAGTTTGAATTGAAAACGTAGTAAGTTGAAGTGGAGGCCCGAGACCTGATTCATAGGGCAATCTATAACATCATATTTTTTTCTCGTTTTCTAAATTTGAAAAAAATAACATTATTATTCATTTTTTCTTGGAAGTTTTTTTCGTTCGTCGTTTGGTTCAACTTGAGACTGACAATACGACAGTAGTGTATCTTAGTATCTTCCATTGGATTTTCTGACATAGTGCTGATCACAAACGCCCTTGATGTTGCATCTTAATTACTCAAATGACACCTCCTTCGGGGGTAAAATGGTAATTATAAGCGCCCGTAGGCGTCGATGATTGAGATTTTGCTGACGGCATGGTCCCCGCAGTTCCGCAAATGGCCAAAAAGCCATCATTTTCTGGAATCTGTAAATCATGAATGTATGTCCCTTGTGTGGTGTGGAATGACGCAATTGCCCTCGTTGTTTGACATTATTTGCTGAATGTTTTGCAGTGCGTGAACAGATTGCTTGGAGGCCTCGGATTCGTTGAGCAGTTGAAGTTCCAAGTGGACCTCAGCTACGTGGAGTTCTTATTGCGTGTGAAGCCCACAGAGGAACACGCCAAGGCCAACGGAATCTGGGACGCTCCTCACCCTTGGTTGAACATGTTCGTGTCGAAATCAGATATTGCTGATTTCGATCGGACGGTGTTCAAGAAGATCCTCAAGGATGGGATCGGCGGGCCCATGCTTGTCTACCCTCTTCGGCGAAGCAAGTAAGTTTTTCGCCTCCCTCCACGTCACCATTCTTTTAATTGGGTCAATTTCATAATGGATTATGGCGTGTGCATGTTGAGTTAGGAAGGGATCTTCTTTCGTTAGAGTGTCTAATTATCCAATTGATGAGATTGTCCTGTCAATTTTCTTCTTCATTATTGTGAGATGACGGTGTTTTATTTGTTGACTTTCAACTTGACACGTGGTCATAAGTAAGTCTTGAATACCACATTCCCGTATCACTTTAAATCTTTATTGAAATTCACATCCATATACTTTTTCAAGCTATGTTAACATTAGTTGGTCATACATCCTCTTACTTTTCTCACGTCGATGATGTCATTAATTTAGATATACACCAATCAAAATTATGTGATATCCGCACCATTATAGCACCATACTTTGGATTTTTTTGCTAGATTTATGCTTTATTTGGGTACTATATAATGTGACATTTTATGCCTAATTTTGTGCATGTAAAACATGGTACACATTATGGGCATCATTTTCCGAATTAGATACGCTGACTAATAGGGTGAAACATTTTAAATCGGATGGTGGTTAAGATTCCGATGGTAGGTCAAATATTTTCTACTTATAAGGTCATCAGGTGGGACCCCATCAAAGGATTGATGACGGTTGTACCATTTGAATTCTGCACCCGACCGTATACAATCGAAACCGTCTTGTGTTCGAAGTTACCACATACGTCACGGTTAGGTGGTTTGATGGATATGGTTGGGTTGGGTTAGCGTATAAGCAAACGTAAGAAAAACGACTGACTGGATGAGTACTTGCCGGACAAAGATACAGTGGGCCCCACCCAAAGTATAAAAAAAAATACTAATTTAAAATTTCTCCTCCTTTTAATTTTCTATTGCTTAAAATTAAGTCATAGGATTAAAGGGTAGTTAAGTAAATTCAGGCCTGGCGCTATCGTATTTTCAGTCAGACAGGAAGTGCTGGAAGGCCCTGCGAGGGGCATGTTGGTCATATTCAGAGTTTTTTTCACTTTTTATGGAAAATGAGATTTTATATTTCAGAAATCTTTTGCCACTTCAGAATATTTCTCCATACATCGATCGACACCCATAATTTTGTCTGGCTCCAGCTCCATTTTTTAATTTTTCGAAAATACCCCCCAGTTTGATAGATGTCATTTAACTAATTATGCAAGTAGATTTTGATTAATTAACATTTAATTATGTGTGATCAGGTGGGATACTCGTACGTCTGTGGTGCTACCAGAAAGCGAAATCTTCTACATAGTGGCATTGCTACGTTTCACTCCACCATACCCAAAAGGCCCCCCCTTCGAGAATCTGGTGGCCCAAAACCAAGAAATTATACAATACTGCACCAAAAAAGGGTTTGATTTCAAGCTGTATCTGCCTCACTATCGATCCCAGGAGGATTGGAAGCGACATTTCGGAAGTGATCGATGGTCGAGATTTGTAGAGCGGAAGACGTGCTTCGATCCGATGGCCATCCTTGCTCCTGGACAGAAAATTTTCTCGAGGGTTCCTCAACCCTAGCATTAGTTGAATAAATAGTCATCGTTGATGGTTCAGTAACTTCAGTTCAATGTAATTTTGTTGTCATCTATTTTTCTTTTTTCGTTAATTTTGTTGTCAATCATTCAACAAAGAAGCTGTTGGAGCAATTAATGTAAAGGAATACTTTTGAGTAAAAATATTTGATCATCTTTCTATTTGTTTCTTTGTTGATGAAAATATTGCCAAAAGAAATGGATGGAAGTATTATCAACTAGTCAATGATATGTGACCTTCATGCTCCTAGCTATATATTGAAATGTGGCCAGAATCATCACTTTGGTTAACTCAATTATCCATGACACTGACCTCGTCATGCGCGTGATTATCATGCCAGGATAAGGAGAGAATTTGTATAATAATCAGATATACACATCCTCTTTGTGAACAATTATATATCACACAATCATTCATTATTGTGGTTAACTCAATTATTCATGACATTGATGTTTTTTGTATGCGTTTATCAAGAGTGTCGTCATAATGTGAGACTCTATTTTAGAACTAATTATATATATTTAATTGTGTCTATCTCTCTCATCACATGAACAGATTCAAAGATAACTAAGAATATCTCCATGATAAGTCCATCTTCTTTTGCTTTAAATTTGCCTTTGCTCCTTTTTGAAGTTTAAAACCTTAAACCCTAATGTATAAGCTGAAAAAGTTGAATTATCTTGAACCATTCAATTTAATTATGTCTTATCTAGTATAATCTTAACTGGCTTTGATGTTCAGCTCGAGATGATTTGACTTCAACTTGTCCAAAGTGCCAGTTCTCTTTTCGTTTCAACAAAAAAGAGATGGAAAAAAAGTGTTGCTAATTAGGCGTGTAGTTAGGGCATCAGATTCTCTTTTCATGCAAAAAAGATCAAAACACACCATGCATAAAAAAGCTTCCACTTTTTCTCCCAATCGATTTGGTTCTTATTTACCAAACCTCGAGCTTCGCTTTGGTTTGTTTGGTTTCAAGGAAAATCAAATCTTACTTGGTTTCTCTTTATCTTCTCTACTTTTCCTTCTTCTCCCTTTATTTTTCCTTTTTTTCTTTTTTTCTTTTCTTCTTTTTTTTTTCCCATGAAAAGTAGAGAAAAGTTGGGGTACAGTGGGCTCCGTATCTGGCTTTAGAAGGCAATTATAAGATCATGATTTCTTGTAAGGTACAATCGAATATGTGATTAGAGGAAGAACTGCATCGGTTAATTAAATTCCCATGCAAAAAGCATCGTATACGTCCTTTGTAAACGTGCCATGCAAATCCAATCACGTGTTTTACTTTTGAATAATTTACCCCCGGTGATTGTAAATTTACAGACAACCTGAAAGTACTGTGCGTTTGTATCACAAAGCTCAAACCATGCATTAAAATCAATAATTTTATTGATTTTGGTATCGTATAAAACTTCTTTCTTGTGGTACCATGTTACGTTGGAAGGTTTGAACCATGCAAAAGGCTGCAAATGTTTGAAAATTAAAGCATGGAAAGTTGAGATAATGCTGTGGAATATAAACCACGGATCGATGAGCTAAATATTCGATTGTTTACTTTTATTTTGTTTTGATGGAAGGGAATCTAAACCATTCCAATGCTAATATTTGCTCTTGCATGTTAGAATGTGAGTTTTGTTGAAGTATATATGTCTGACAATTAGAAATATCATGGAGTTAAATTCCCCTTATAATGAATAGTTTTATTATTAATTGTATCAATGCTTTTTGTGCAAGATATGATCACAACTATAGATTTGCACCTGTTTGCACCTGTTAAATTTGAGACAATATCAATGTCGATTAGTAGTAAGGCACTAGACTGTCTTTGAAACTTTAACAAGTATCTAACTCACAATCAATTAAAAATATTTAAGATACTTAAGATGGTATAAGCACTTAATACAAGTCTTCCACCTTCAATACGAAGCCTCTCAACAAGGCTCCATACATGTGAGGTTTCTTCAGTATGACACATGTGTGATTTAACTCTTATATTATCAGGCGACGTAAAAATGTGTGGCAATTGAGTATAATAAATGTATTATTTAGCTCTTATACCATGCATGTTAAAATTGAACATTCAACCTTAAATCGATTGACAACATGTAAAGATTCCGAAGATCTTTTATTGTGAGTAATGCACGATTTTCATATAGATCATCACCAGTTACGTTAATCCTAAAAGCCTAATATTCGGTCTTTGATATTATGGCGGCTCCTTGCATGGATTTGTACACCTCTTCCCAAAGTTAAAGTACAAAAGGGAAAAATCCTTGACACTTGAACCTATATTACCTTTAAGCACGTGACATTATCGCATGTATTTAACATCCTAATTTCTATTAGCCACATTATCAAGGAAAAACCTTGAAACTTGAACCGAGAAATTTTTCGAAGTGTCCGTTTTTTAATCGGGTATTTCATATGTTATAATACAAATGGAAAGACATGGAAAAATATATTATTTCTTTCACGTGTAAAATACCATATAAAAACCAAGTACTTGGAAAAATCTATTTTAATTTAAGTATTGGATCAAGCCCATCATCAAATATTTGGGCTTTTTATGCGAGGCCTAATTTGTAATTTTAACGTAGTGAAGGCTTGGGCTTTAGAGGGTTCAAGTGAATTTTATATTTGAAAATTTGAGCCATTAGTGGGCCGTCCAATGTTGTCTACCATTTTGATGGACAGGACAAGCTTTAGGTGATGGTTAAGATTTGGGTCAAGATTTTATGGACTTGGTGGATTTTTCAACATCTTTTTGTCACCTTTGGTCATGTCCATTGGGGCCTACATGCTCCCCCTGTTAGCAAGTTGATCACTCTGTCTAATGTCAAAGGTTCCCCATATGGGTAATGCCTAATCATTTTTAATTATCAAAGTTGAAATTAATCTTGCTTTGCTTCTTCAAAGTTACGAGAATAATTTGTGTAGAACAGTTGTGCCACGTGTGTTGGCCAATTATTCTCACAAAAACACGCTTTTCTATATTTTGATAATTTCTTATGACTTTACTGATTTTTACTAAATTTGTGTGAGTAATTATACTGAATATATGTTCTAAAATTGTTTGAGATTATTGTTTTTAAATTAATAGAGAGCGTGAATCGAACTTAAGATATCATAAGTGAAGTATCACTAAACTAAAATTAGTTTGTAACTAAAATTAGTTTGTAATTGTATAATCAATTGAGTTTGAGATGAGAAGTGTCCATGGAAAAATGAAAAATTAAGCATATATAGTATTTTATTTTTCTCATTTTCCATTTTAGAAAATAAGACAAATTGAAGGCATTGGGTTGACATATTCTTCTTTTTAATTAGATATTCTTACTCATTAAATGCTACCAGATTATTTTGACCAAACAAATATCCTTTCTATGATTTTTCTTTTAGGAGGGAAAATCATGACATAATATTTAGATTTCCAAATATAATCCTTTTTTCTTAAAGAAAAATGATTTTAATATACCATAAAGCCCACCTAATCACATAAAAAATTAACAATTTTATGAGCGAGTCTATTTTGAAATGCAAGAAGTATGAGAAAAATTTTGGGTGGTGCGTACCATTTAATGATACGACCATTAAATGGTCCAGATTAATTTGCAGTTAGTTTCAAATGAATATTAAACCATTCAATAGTACGTACGTTCAGATTAATTTGTGGTTAGTTTCAAATAAATGTTAAACCATTCAACAATAATGATACATATTATTGAAGTTTCACCCAGGAGGAGTATGATAAGGAAGAATAAAAAATTAAGAAATTGATCAATAAAAAAAAAATTAAAGAAAAATCCAAACGGCGTCGTAATGTTTGTATTATAAATAGTTTTGTTTATTTATTTTTTAAGGAAGACTCGCTTGTTGCAAGACTTGCAGTTTCATTTCCAAGTAGAAAAATAAACACACAGATTATTTCAAAAGCACTTTCGAGGGTACAATAAAAAAGCAGCTCACCGCAAATAAGCACTTTCAGGAGGATCCCCAATCAGATCCGCTGAAATCCCCTCTCTTCCTCTCAATTTCCCAATTCGATTCTGTATATTAATGTAGATATCGATCAATTCGTGTTGTAATTCGTATCGAATAATCAAAAAATTTCAAAAAAATTCGAATCGGCGGTCTTCACATTTCTAGGGTTTGGCGAGCCGTTTCTGTCATTTCTGAGCCAATTAGGGTTTTAATTTTGGGGGAGGAGCCGGAAGGGGGATGAAGATGCGTCGGATCGCGACCTAGGGTTTGCGGAGGTCCTGAGAGGTTTGCTCTTCGAGTGCATGAAGATTTGGTGCTGCCTATGCTTCACCCAAGGAGACGAACCAGAAGAGGACGATAGCGAGGCGGAGGCGATCATGAAGGAGGGGGATTTCGGAAATGACGGCAATTCGGTGGGCGCCGTCGGAAATGGCGTTGAAATAGACGGCAATGCTCAGAGTTTGGGGCTGGTGGGGAATGAACGCGGCCGCGACGACCATCTGAGATTGTTCGAAGGGATGGTTCAGGCAATGCGCGGCGGTGGCGCTCAGTGGGATGAGTCTGTGTGTGTTGGCGCTCTTGCGTCGTTGAGGGCCTCGATTAGGAACCCTCAGGTTTCCGAAGGGGAGAGTAGCTCGGCTGCAGACGATGGCGGTGATCACGATTCGCACCATAAGCGAGCCAAAGTTCAATCCTTTAATCAGTGAGTTTTCCACTGTAACATTCTCTTTCTAATTAATGCGGGCTTTGTTTCCCTCGGTTCTCAATTTTGATTAATTGGTAGATTTTAGGTAATTTGCTATGGATTTAACCAAAATTTGACCTTAGTAGCTACTCGGCGAATAATTGGGGATGTAAGATTATTTGTTTTAGATTATTTGGTTTCAGTATAGTTTGATTTTCAGCTGGGAATAATTAACATTACCCTAATGAGAGTATGCGGTATATACTATATACTATATCTATTATTTGGTTTCATTA
The DNA here is from genome assembly GCA_018257905.1 of Gillenia trifoliata. NCBI lineage: Eukaryota > Viridiplantae > Streptophyta > Magnoliopsida > Rosales > Rosaceae > Gillenia > Gillenia trifoliata. The sequence continues at coordinate 4,195,607 of CM031087.1, read as the reverse complement.
TAATTTGATTTCCAGCTGGGAATAAAGATACTCATGATTGTCCACGACGTTATTTCTTGCAGTGATTTCCATTATGCAATGGCATTGTCTTCAGGTGCTGGAAATTCCAGTTCATCTGCAGACAGAGACTACAGAATAAATCAGAGCTCTTTTGTTCCATATAAGAGCGAGACATTTTTTCAAAATACTACTCCTAATAATGGCGGTGAGGAGGGCCCCTTTGATTCTGGAAGTGGTAAGGATGATGAAGGGGATAATAGTGGCACCTCAAAAACAGAAGATTTAGAAGTTCGGATGGATCTTACAGATGACCTATTACATATGGTAAGCATAGCCTCGCGTATATTGCATATAATGAAGGGCAATTATCAATTTTGGTCCTAAAATTTGATATTATATTTACAATTGTTATTTCATATTCTCCTTATTGTCAGGTTTTCTCTTTCTTGGACCACATTAATCTTTGCCGAGCTGCAATAGTCTGCAGGCAGTGGCGATCTGCTAGTGCTCATGAAGATTTCTGGAGGTGTCTGAATTTTGAGAATCGAAGTATATCTGTGGAGCAATGTGAGTTCTATTTTATTTGTTTTTGTGGTTTACTGCTAGTAATTATAAAAATTGAAGATGTATTTGTGCTAACTGCCAACTAAGTAGAGAATTTGCCAAACCAGTGGTCACTGATGTGTTTTTGGCCAAATGCTGTCTTCTCCCTCTCTCAAATATTTAATTGTTTTTCATATTTTGGTTGGTTTCTGTATGTAATTTGTACTGCTTGTGTTCCAATATGGCTCATGATATATGGATAATCCATTTGGGAAGTTTTAATTAATTAGATTAAAAGGTGGGTGCTTAATACCCATAGTTTATGAGGCATAGATAATTTGTTTGTTTAGTTTATATAATTTAGGTTCCATTTGTAAATTCTAATTTGTAATGAAAGTGTGTGAAATTTAATAAATGTCTAAATTTATTCTCTGACTAAAATTACTATATAGAGTCAATTTAATATTATATACTCGAATCATAAAAGTTAATAAAGTTTTAATTATACAATATACAATTGCGTGCTTATTACTCATTTTATATGCAATTACAGTTGAGGACATATGCTGGCGGTATCCCAATGCCACAGAATTGAATATTTCTGGTACCCCTGCTATTCACTTGCTTGTCATGAAAGCTATATCTTCATTGAGGTAAATTGCTTTTTCTAAATATTTATGCTATCGTATTAATTCTTTTATATAGTTTCCAGTTTACGTAACTTGTAATTGTTTCTCAGGAATCTCGAGGTTTTAATCCTAGGGAAAGGGCAACTAGGGGACATCTTTTTCCATTCCTTGGCAGACTGTCAAATGTTGAAAAGTTTGATCATCAATGATGCTACTCTTGGTAATGGTATCCAGGAGATACCTTTAAACCATGATAGACTGCGTCATCTTCAATTAACAAAATGTCGTGTTATGCGCATATCCATCAGGTTAACATTTTTTCATAATTATAATTGAATTGTCACATGCTGTCTTCTTGGTTACATTTTTGTGCTAAATCTGATTTTTTATAGGTGTCCGCAACTTGAAACTCTGTCATTGAAGCGCAGTAACATGGCACAGGCTGTTCTTAATAGCCCTCTTTTGCATGATCTTGATATAGGCTCTTGTCACAAGCTTTCAGATGCTGCAATTCGTTCAGCGGCAACTTCATGTCCTCAATTAGAGTCTTTAGATATGTCAAATTGTTCATGTGTTAGTGATGAAACTCTACGTGAGATTGCTGTTACTTGTGCTAATCTCCATGTTCTCAATGCGTCATACTGTCCAAATATATCCCTTGAGGTTGGTTTGTTGTGGTTGTTGTCTTCATCTATATTTTTGTTATAGCAATATTTGGATGTATTTTTATTTGACATGCTTCCTTGCCTTTTTTTTTCTTTTTCTTTTGAAGTCTGTAAGACTGCCAATGTTGACAGTTCTTAAGCTTCACAGTTGTGAGGGAATCACCTCGGCTTCAATGGTTGCAATATCTTATAGTTATATGCTCGAGGTATGAATCTTGTCTCAAATATGTGCCGTCTCTCTGAATGCCTTTAGACATATTAATCTGATTATTACTCATTGTAGGTTTTGGAGCTTGACAATTGCAATCTACTTACCGCTGTGAACTTGGATCTTCCACGCTTGCAGAATATTAGACTAGTACATTGTCGCAAGTAAGCTTCTGTTCTTCCAGTCCCCCCTCCCTTGTGGAAAAAACGTAGAAAGCTTCCCAATTGGAGAGGGAAATTTTTCTTGTTTCGTTTATAAATTTTTTAATCTTGCATATTTCTCCTGCAGATTTGCTGATTTGAATCTACGATGCATCATGCTGTCATCAATAATGATCTCTAACTGTCGTGTGCTCCATCGTATCAACATCACTTCAAATTCACTTCAGGTAAGTCTTCTGAAGAAACATTTATTTCTTTTAGTGTTCATTTATTAGACACATGAACTCTGAATGCGTGGTCTTTGGAATTTGCAGAAACTAGCATTGCAAAAGCAAGAGAGCTTAACCACGCTGGCACTGCAATGCCAAAGTTTGCAAGAAGTGGACCTTACAGATTGTGAATCTTTAACAAATTCTATATGTGATGTTTTCAGCGATGGTGGTGGGTGTCCTTTGCTCAAAACATTAGTGCTCGAAAACTGTGAGGTTTGTCAATTTATCTCTTCTCATTACCTGAGTTAATACTGTTGAGATTTGATTACACTAGCTTATGGGTTGGGATAAAATTTTGCAGTTTGAAATTATTTGATGTATTCTTATGGTGACTCTTTTAATTGATGCAATAAACTTGGGAGTTTTAACCATGTTATCAACAAATGCATGACCTTTTGGTCATTCCCTGAATCATATAGGGGAGAGTGAAAAACTCTTTGAATGTCATTTGTTCCCTGATACTTGGACTGTTATTCAGGAAGGGTTGAATCGTCCTTATTTACTTGTTTGGTCGATTGAGTTATCATCTGACTGTTTTTATGTATACTTCCTTTGGCTGACATAATCTTTTACTTCACCCAGAGCTTAACCGCGGTTCGATTCTGCAGCACTTCCTTAGTCAGCCTCTCACTTGTTGGTTGCCGGGCAATTACTTCTCTTGAATTGACTTGCCCCTGTCTTGAACAAGTTTCTTTAGATGGTTGTGATCATCTTGAAAGAGCAGCATTTTGTCCAGTAAGTGAGAATTATTTTAATGAGCAAAGATTTTTATGAAAATTTATAAGTTCTACAATATGCATTATGTTGCTCTTATATAAATATATTATGTCATGAGATGTGCGGACTCTTATCGCACTGTTTTCACTGCATGTTAATTCTGACGTTAAGCAGTCAATAGAAAACTGAATCCTTTTCTCATTCCTTTCTTCAGGTTGGTCTTAGGTCACTAAATTTGGGAATATGTCCCAAATTGAATGTGCTCAGTATCGAAGCACCAAATATGGTGCTGCTTGAGTTGAAGGGATGTGGTGTGTTAGCTGAAGCATCCATCAATTGTCCACTGTTAACGTCTCTAGACGCTTCTTTTTGCAGGTTATTTTCATTATTTTTTTAATACTTTATCTACCCGCCCCGCTCTGCTCCCTTCTGTTTCAGGTTTATTTAAGCTCAAATCTCTACTAATTTGCACATGCAGTCAGCTTAGGGATGATTGCTTGTCTGCAACAGCTGTTTCATGCTCGCTGATTGAGTCTTTAATTCTAATGTCATGCCCCTCTGTTGGTTCTGATGGACTCTACTCTTTGCGCTGGCTTCCAAATTTGATTGTGCTTGATTTGTCCTACACTTTCTTAATGAACTTGAAGCCAGTTTTTGAATCTTGTATGAAACTAAAGGTAATGTTTGCAACCGATAATTTGGTGATTGTTGTAAAATTTAGCATGCTGTTCCTACCATAGATGTTTTATGTACATCGAGCAGCATGTGGCATGATTGTTTGTTGGAACCTAAATTAGAAGATTCATGGGCAGATTTTGACATGATGTTTTGGATACTTTTTTTATCTTATTTTCTCCCAGGTGTTAAAGTTACAAGCCTGCAAGTACTTATCTGACTCATCCCTGGAGCCTCTTTACAAGGAAGGGGCTCTTCCAGCTCTCCAAGAACTGGATTTGTCTTATGGAACCCTCTGCCAGTCTGCTATCGAGGAGCTTCTTTCTTTCTGTACACATTTAACTCATGTGAGCTTGAATGGTTGTGCGAACATGCATGACCTGAATTGGGGTAGCAGCGGCGGGCACATTTCAGAGTTGTCAAGTATTTCTGTCCCATCTGGCATGTTTTTACCTGAGAATGTCCAGGTGCCGATTGAGCAGTCAAATCGGTTACTGCAGAACCTCAACTGTGTAGGTTGTCCAAATATTAGGAAAGTTGTCATTCCACCAGCAGCACGTTGTTTCCACATGTCGTCATTAAACCTCTCTCTTTCTGCAAATTTAAAGGACGTTGATGTTGCTTGTTTCAACCTCTGCTTTCTTAATTTGAGGTAATTTGTTTATTTAGTTTGAAAATCTCTTTGTATGTTTAGTTCTTGATTTTCATGATGTTTTATTTTGTTTTGTTCTTCTAAAAAAAAATGATGTTTTGTTTTGCTACTAACTTTTCTGTCTTTTTATTCAGCAATTGTACTTCTTTGGAAGTTTTGAAGCTCGACTGTCCTAAATTGACCAGTCTCTTTCTTCAGGTATGCATTTTGCCTCTTATGCGATTCTCTTGATATGGATTGTCACCTTAAAAAAATCATTTATTTAAAATCATTTTTATTTTGTTTACTGCTGCTCCCGAATTTCATTTTCTTGCTGGGATTTTGTATTAGTCTTGCAACATTGATGAAGCAGCAGTGGAAGCTGCCATATCAAAATGTAGCATGCTGGAGACTCTTGATGTTCGTTTTTGTCCCAAGGTCGGTACAATCTTCTACTTGCCGTCTCTATAATGCTTTAAGAAATCTTGCTTATAAAGTGATTCGATACTGTCTTTTACGGTGATTGACAGATAAGCCCGATGAGCATGGGGAGACTACGTGCTGCATGCCCTAATTTGAAGCGCATCTTCAGCAGCCTGCAACAGTCTTGATCAGAGCGAGAAATGCATATTTTTTTCTGTGGGGCTTATTGGACTCAGCAAACAGATTTGGTCATCCATCCCGGAATTTGTATGTAAATGGTATTGTGCTTGTATTTGATTTAGGTATTATACAGGTAGCAGACATAGGCTTCTTATGTAACCCATACAATAAGTAATGTTTGCTTTTATGTTGACCTATTGTTGTTCATCATGAATTCGATTGTTTTTGCAACCGAGTGGAATTCCAAACAATTTGAATTCTGTGTGTATAGGGTACTGAATTTGGTACTGCCTTTATGTATACCATAAATTGTTTTTCTTGATTAATTTTTCTTAGTTCCTGTTTTCGATTTCCTGGAATTTTCTTGAGGATTCGCTATTTTTTTACCGTAATTTCAAAAGATGTATGCTGTCAATGTAAATGTTTTGCTGAGAAGCAGTTTGCTGCAGGTCCATCATGTAAAACACTTTGATCGTCTGCCGGTAAGGATTTGGTTTTCAGGTCTTGTTGTACCAGAGAAGCTTCGACATGCACGTGAAAAAAATATATCAAGAATCACCAGACAGTATACAAATGATGCATGTGTTTAGGAGATTTTCATAGCTCATGAGTTTACAGTATTGATTCCAATTGCTTCAGGTCCGGGTCCGAAATATCAAGATCTGCATTCTCTAACGAGTTCCTGTAAGAATCCGCTGCGACCTTCCCTTTGTCTAGCACTTCTGAAGGTACAGTTTTGAGGAGGCTGCAACGAAGACGGTTTTCAGAAATTGTAGCTTTGTTGTGTATAAGATGGAGATAAAGATTCACCTGTCCAATGCATTAAGGGCAGTATTAATCTGTGCCTTCATGGAACTGACTGGAGCTCGTTCGTTCCTCGTTGCGTGCAAAAGCAAGGAATCCAGTTCCTCCAAGGCCCTTCAAAAGTCGAAAAATCACCCGGTCTTAAAAGTTAGTTGACATCCCTCATAAGCTTGTGACTGCTCTCTCTTTTCGAGAGAAACGATAGCGTTATTGGGTTAAATTGTTAAATATTAGGGGTTCGGTGGGGGATAGAACACCAGTGTGCATAGGTATTATTGTTTTCCGCCATTGCGGTAAAACGGCATCTGCATTGATCAACATTGCTTGAAGCATATTTTCGTCGGGAAAGTGATAGTACCTGAGACATTGATCAACATCGCTTGAAGCGGTTTTCCCATTGCCATCGTCTGAAGCATACTGCGCCACCTATAGTTCCGGAAAACATTTCCAAAGCTCTTAGGAGTTCATCATGTACACAAAAACTGCCATAACCTAAAGCAACTGGAAATAAGCATGAAGACTGATGCAACTCAAGGAATCCTCAACTTACAGCTCGAATATTTACGCGAAGGGATGCTGCAGGGCCTGAACGCAGCAGAGACCGGCAAGTAGCAAACTGGGGTTGATCACCTTCCAGAGATTTCTCTGCAGTTGTTGAAACATTACACAAACACAATTCTACCGCTATAACAAAATCGCGATAAATCGTCGAAAATTACAACAGAGAAATCAATGATCAAGGAAAACAAAGGCAAAGGAAATTACCCAAGTCCTTGATTTGTAATTGGGTTAATATGACTGGCGACACATAAGCCTCGAGAGGGTCGAGCTTTTTCCTGAGTTCATCATATTTACGCATAATTAGTGCCTACTTCATCATATTTCCTGAGTTCATCATACAAACTTAAAAGCGCTTCATAACAACCAAAAACCCTTTTTCAGCGTCCAGTGGAAAAACTTAAAAGTACTTTTAGATTATAAAATCGTTTTCTGGAGCTGAAAGTACTTGGATTAAAAAAAAGAAAACGATGTAATTGTAACAAAAACACTTCTATCAAAAGTGTTTATGACCTAAAGTGCTTTGTACATAATGCATTCCCAAATGGTCCAGCTTAGGCTAGTTTGGAATTACTTCTCTAGAAAGCACTTCTGCTCATAAGCCGCAAAACTGCTTTTATTATAAACAAGTTCTAATTTTTATTAAAAATCCAAATACTTTCTTCTTTCTACTAAGTTTTTCTTCCAAATGCAATTAGAAGCGCTTGTCAAAAAGCACTTTTAGCCGCCTCCCAAAGCTAAAGCTTAAAGCTTGTATCCGAAAGATAATGCATCAATAGCTAAACAGTGATTAAACAAAGTAATTACCTTTTAACATACTTATCGAATCCACTGCCGGCAACAGCATCTGCATTAAACCCAATAATACAACATGGTTTAAGTTAAATTTTGATTAGAAAATGTTTAATTTTCTTTCCTGCCAAACAGAGAATAAGGGTTGATGAGCCGTACGGTTAGGAACAAGGAGCAGATTAGAGAGGGCGAGAGACAGAGAGATGGAGACCAATCGCCTGCTCTCCCGCCAATTCGAGGGTGGCAATGCGCACCTCACTCGCCGCGACTTCTTTGATGTTGCGGCGAGCTTTACAGGCTGTGAGAGAGGGACAGTTGAGGAGCTGAAGGGGTTGGTGCTAACGTGCGCGGTGCTGCTCAGTGTGGCCATGCCACCAGAGCTGTGTAAAGACAGAGATCAACTGTGAAGAACTCTGCGAGTCTTATCCGTTTGGTTAAGTTGAAGTTCCATGCTTGCCCTCGAAGATTTCTCTATTTAACGATTTTTAGCGGGTGATGTTGAAGGGTACTTTTGTAATTTTCAGTCGGTATTTTGATAGAGAGAGAATTTTTGGATTTTCACAGAGCTGCACTCGTATCATGGACCAAAAGTTCCCACTTTCTTTAGAGCAGTAACATCGTTTATATTAAAAAAATATAAAGTAAAAGATCTTAAAATTTGACTTTTATAAATAATAAGTTTGATAACAAATTATTATAGTTGAATTATTGCGTGACTCATGCACATTTCCCTCCCCTATTCATAGCTTGCCCGATTCGAGACCTCCATTCCACCATTCTAAGCGAGTAAACACGCTAGAAACCTATAGCGTTTTATGGCTGCAATGCCAATTCTTACAATTACATTTATAGGTTTGAAATCTTTATAAAATTCACCGTATTCTCAAGTATATGTATCATAATCCCTATCTTACTTATTACGTAATACAAAGCAACTAACTAACTAACCACCATTTAAATGCCATTTTGCTCTCCATAAGCCCACATTCATAAACTGTCAATAATTGCATAACAACATTCAATTAAGTGATGTTTGGACAGCCCACGTACCAAATTCCCACAATGCAAAGATCATGTTGTACCAAACTGCCAAGACACAGAGCCATGATTGGCAATGTGGTTGTGGGACTGCTCAACTTTGAAGGAACATCCACCGTCCAAAAACGGGTTCAACCCAATGACCCGGTTGTTGGCCTATACCATTCCTACAAGGCTCACAACCACGAGAGATTCTTTAGATTCTCTAGTGTACTTGAAACACAGCTCGGTACACCAAGTATCATAATACAAGTGTATAAAAGTTTTCTTTTTCAAATATCTAACCAATTGTATTATGACACTTAATGTACTGAACCGTGTTTTCGGTACACTAAAAAATTTCTCAACAACCACGGCAACCCACAAAACAAGTTTTCTCCTTTCTTTCTTCTTTATAAAATTATTTAAATTAAAAAATAAAATGAAGAGAAAAAAGTGTCCTGACCCTGCAAATAATAGCTGTCCAGTTCTAGCAAAAGCTCGAACCCAAGTGAAGCCGACACATTACTCACTCATCCTCTCCTCCCCTTAATTCTCTCTCTCTCTCTCTCTCTCTCTCTCCTGAGTCTCGGCAACAATGGTGGCAAACAGCACATGGTTTCTCTTTCTTGTGGTGTCTGTACTGGTCGTTTCTGCTTCAGCTGGTACCCAAAGTAAGTCCCCAACACAAATCTGCAATGCAAATATATTCAAAGTTTCCATCTTTCTGCATATGTTTTATTGCAAGAGGACAATGCAAGTACAAAATGTTGGAAATTTGTGTGCCTGTCTCAGATTTAGAACATAGATTTCTAAGTGTGGATCTGCTGCTTTAAGGTTGTTGGGTTTCTGTTTCTTTAGTTCGAATGTCTTGTGTTTGATGTCCTTTCCCAAATGTGGATGCCCTTTTCATCTCTGCATTTGCATAAAAAGTTTGTGGATTTATTGGTTGGAGTTTGTTTTGGATTTAGATCTTTGTGGTTAAAGATCAGAGCTTAGCTTTTAAGTCGGTCGATCTATTTGGTGCAGTTTTTTTCAATTTAAAATCTTGCTTCTTTTGATAGCAATATTTACAATTTTGGATCTTGGATTTTTATGTTTAAGGGTACGCTTGAATGCGGGCGTAGCCAAGTTGGCTAGAGCTGTTTGCTCCCCACTCTGCATCCAAGTTCGAATCCCCCCTTCTCGTAATTTTGATTAGATTTGAGTATTGCTCGAATAAAAGAAAAGGGGGGTTTGAACGAAATAAAATTCTCTTCAGTTGAAGATTTAGTTTTAATTTTGATTAGATTTGAATATTGCTCGAGGGTTTGAACCAAATACAGTTCTTTTCAGTTGAAGATTTCGTTTTTGGGGACCAAAACAGCAGATTTGATTTAAGAGGTGGTCCGTGAGTTCTAGATTTGATTTCGTTTTTGGAATGGAACTAATAACATTGCCAGATTTTGATTTCTAAATTTGGCATTGGACTTTTTTAATCCTATGGTGATTATACGAATTCGATACATTTTAGAATCTACATGGTTTAGTCTTTCGCTTCCCACTTTTCACCACAACTCTCATTAGGTTCAGTTGTTTTGCTTCATTGAGTTCGTTTTTTTCACTGCATTGGGTGCAGTTTTTTGCTTCATCAAGGTTCGGTTTTTCGCTTCATTGGGTTCGGTTTTTCGCTTCATTGGGTTCGGTTTTTCACTTCATTGGGTTGTGTTTTACTTATCAGTTACATGCTCTCAAATAGCGTATTCTTGTAAGGATCAAAACATTTCTCCTTATTGTTTAGTTATTCATTGTGTCGGTATTATTGTGCTTGCGGCTCACAAAAACTTATAAACTCCTACTTATGAGATCATGGATGAAAATTGCAGTCAAAGTTACTGACAACCCGGCGGATAAGCTAGTCGATATAATTAACAGCAACAGAACTGCACACAAAGCATCATCTCTCTACGACAACCAGGGTTTGGCGTGCATTGCCCTGCAGTACATAAAAGCGTATGAAGGTGACTGCGATGCTGTAGGAGGACCCGATGCCAAGAAGCCTGCTGATTCTGCATTTGCCGAAACATTTGCTCCCAACTGTGGTGTTCAAGCCTCAACCCTCGCTCCAATCACCGGTCGTTTAATTGGCTGCCAGTCCAAATATGTCCACGCTGACGAAGCATTTTCGAAAATCTTGATTGAAAACAGCAAGGGCTTGGACATACTCTACAATAAGAACCACACTGAAGTGGGAGCTGCTGCGAGTGGCAGTGATGGTGGAGCTCCGTATTTCTGGTGCGTGTTGTTCAGCAGCGGAAAAACTAACAGCAGCTTTCTAACGGAGGGAGGTGAGGCTAAAATAACAAGGCCCGGATGCTTTAGTGGTGCTAATGACGATTGCAGTGAATCTAATCACCCGGCCAATGGTGCCGATGATTGGTCTAGAAGCAGTCGTCTGTGGCCATTTTTCACCACGGCTCTGATTGCAATGTGGTATGCCTTTGGATTGTGATCATATTTTTTTATGAACAAACTGGATTTGTTTTCCAATTATTTTTGGGAACCCTTTTGATCTGTTGTAATTCGGGTTTTGTTTCTCGCATTCGTTGTATGTAGTGTCGAACGGCACGATCAATGCCATTCATTTTCTTCAGTTGTAAAATAGTACATTATTGGCTAATGGCTGCCACGAAGCATTTATTCTATGTTACAGATGAATGATGAACAATCTGTGACGATCTATTTGGTTCTAATTTTTTCGTAATTTGGTATGACTGGAAAGATGATGGAGATAAGAAGCTGCTTACTCTTATTTACATAAACAGATACATGAACTTTGTTCTGTAAAACGATGAGAAAATTACACAGCAAAAGCTGCGAAACAAACAAGTACTGCAAACGATTTGAGCTTAAGCCTCCCAGTTCCTAATGGAAGATTTACACTTCAAAACGAAAGCAAGAACCACAAGAATTATTGTTATACCGCTAGAAGAACCGCCAACTCTGTGAATCCAGTAAGGATCGAACCTGGAAAGGCGTCGGTCTAAGTAAAGCGACAAGGCGATGGCCAAGATCAACACCAAGAGCAGCAGAGGCAGCCAAGAAGCAAAGCTGATAAGCTCCTCCGAATCAAGCTCTGAATCATCAGTAGTTCTGCGGTCGATATAGAGAGGAGAAAGCACGGCTAGAAGGGCCAACCCGATCGCCACCAACTTCTCGTATGACGAAAACCTGCTCGTTCTACACGTAGCTCCGAACTCCATTTAAGATTCCACCTCAGGAGTCGGGAAAAACCGCCGTTCTCTTGTAAGTTGGCTCTGTTAAGAATGCAAGACTTAAGAATTGGAGTTGTTAGCTGCTTAATCAGGAAGGCTCTGGTGTCAGATTTTTGAGTGGGATAGATTATTCTCCATTAACTCAAAAAATTAAAAAAATAGATACCGGCTGCTACTGCATAATCATCCTTTGGAATCAGATGCTGTATGCACCCCATGAATTTTCAAGACCCTTTTACCTTAGGAATAGAATTGTTTCAAAAAACATAACCAAAGTTGACAAATTTAGGTAAACGGGCTTATAGCTCGGTTGATTAAGAGCGTTCACCTTTACAACCGAGGATCTGTGCTTGGCTCCCCAACCTCCCCCATACCGCTTTTATAAATATAAATAATAAATGTTGATAACTTTATCTAAGAAAACTAGTTGTCTAGGAAAGTGTGCACCCAAGTTCGAACCCTCTCTCCGTAGTTTAGATAACAAACTGCATTAGACTAGTGACTTTCTCCTGTGTAAAAAAAATATACAAACTCGGCATCATTCATTCACTTCATGCTTAATGCTTGTACATTTTAAAAATAAACAGCAAGAAATGAAAAGCATCAATTGCACCACTATCTTATGCTAGGCAAAAAATTTCTGCAATTTGAGCCAAGTACAAAACAAAGAAACAAGGGAATAGCCGTAGGATTAGTGTTCGGTACTCGAATATTACAAGAGAACAATAGAGATTAAACCTAACTGGCACTGCCGGAGCTCTTCGTGGTGTTGTTGCTGTTGTTGCCCTGAAGCCTCGTCATCCATTTCTTCTGACATGTAGAGAGGTTAGTAATTCCGGTAGGAGAAGAAGCAAGTTCTTGGGAAGCTGCTGGTGACGCTGATGGAAGCTCGGCAGGTAATGCAGCAGCTGTGCTTGTAAATGCATTCAGAACCAAGAATGCCAGAATGGGAGAGAGATCCAATGTGCCTCCGAGTGGTGGGATTAACCCTCGAAATATGTTCAAGTACGGATCACATATCGTGCTGCACATCATATCCACATCCACATCGTAATCAATCGATGTTCTCTTACCCGACAATTAGTCATATTATGTTATGTTGTCAAACTGTAAATTACCGAACATTAATCAAGTAGAATATACTAGAACTGCGCGATCCTAGATCCTAATTCACAGTCTGGCAACATAACATATCGAACAATGACTCAACCAAATCAAATCATTACAATACCTGAGGGGGCCAACAATGGCAGGAGGGGAGTTGGGGAACCAGGTGAGGACAAGCCTAACAACCAAAAGAGTGTTGTACAAGTTCAAGAAGTTGGAGATGCCGTTTGCCACCACGAGCCCCGCCACCGAATCTCCCGGCAAAACCGCCGCAAAGTTGTGAGCTGATAAAGTCTTCACCTGCCTGTGATTTCTGCTCCCAATCTGAATTTAGCATTAAAAAAAAACTTGAAGCATTAGTCACACTTGCATATCGCCATAACGTGTCGATATTATCGTTGCAAACAAAAACGTACTTATCGATACATTATCGACAATATCGATACAATATGAATGGCGGGGATCCGAATTACTGTGAAGTGTATAAATACTGAAATGAATTTACCTGGTGGCAGACACTTTGAAATTCGCTGCGCAAAGAGATGAGCTTGCTGAGAAGCGGGTTTTGAGAAGCCAACGAGTGAAGCAATTGGGAGCACTTATCGGCGGCGGATGCAATCGAAGCGGGAATGTCGTGAAGAACAAAATGGGGCTTCTTGGAAGCTGTTGCGACGGATGACGACGGCGATGCTCTGAGAAATGGTGCGAAATTGGTTGAAGAAAGTAGCATTCCAAAGTTTGGGGCCAGAGATTTTGGGGTTTCGGTGGCGGAGGCGGAGGTCGACTCGCTGGGAGCCATTTTCGAGCGGTGGTGAGGAAGCGGAAGCTGAACCAGATAAAGCGTTGGGTCAGGGGAGATAAAAAAAATATTCTGGATAATTAGTGGTGTATTTCCCAGGCGTGGTACTTGCGATGACGACGTTTTCTCTCCACTCGTTTTTCTTTGGTACTTTGGTAGTTAACCAATTTAATAATTAATTAATGTGTTAGAAAAATACATGGAAATCCTACTTAATAAATTTGAAGAAAAAACTATAAAGAAGATGAGGTTATGCAGTGTTTATCTTTTCTCCTAAGATGTTTTAAGTTCAAATTTGTAAACATTTCACAATATTTCATTTCTTTAAATTTATTTTAAAATTTTCTTTGTTGAAATAAATTCTTGTTTGTTGCCTATATAACATATGTTAATACATATGTTATTATTTTGGTGTTCACATCGACTTAACATTGCGTCAAAAAACATTAAGCTAAAAGGCAATGATATAAGAATTCGTAATGTTGAGATGTATTTTTTGTAAATGTTAAATGACATGAATTAAATTGTATCGACTTCAAACTAAAATATTACAATAAAAATACCAATTTAACTCTTTTTCAAAAAAAAGAAGTTAGTTTTCATTCATGAAAATCACACAGTTTCACAAATATTAATTGACAGGAATGTATGAATACTACTTCAAATTAGGAATCAAAGTATTTTTCCATAAGTAATTTACTTTTTTTCTGTTTCATTATTTTTTTTTTTTACTTTTTTTTTTTCCTGCCAAGGATTTCGGTCATTTTTTAAATATTTTATATTTGAGCTCATTTTAAACGAGGTGAGCTGCTAGCAGACAACGAGTCGGGTAGGAATCCGACGTGGCAAACTATAATTTAATTCCAGCGCCAATTATTTTACCCAATTTCAACGACCACCTCTTCCTTTCCCGGTCATCTTCCACCACTGACGTTCTTCTCTTCTCCCTATCAGATCTCTCTCTCTCTAAACTAAGCTTTCTCTCTCTATAATCTGCAGCAATGATGAACAGTATGCTGAGGCTCTCTCTCTCCTCTGACCCCAAGCTCCTCTTCAGCTACACCACCACCAACTCCTCTAATGTTGACCGCTTCGCCTTCAACTTCAAGCCCCACCTCCCGCAACGGCGTCGTCCCAGTCACCTCCTCCGGCCCCAACCAATCCCTAATTTCACTCTCCGCAGCTCCCTCCAGACCTCCGCCGACGTCGCGGCGGCGCTTCAGCAAGTCCAGAATGATCCGCCCTCCGAGGCATCGGTGCTGCTCGACGTCTCCGGGATGATGTGCGGCGGCTGCGTCTCGCGAGTCAAATCGGTTCTCTCCGCTGACGACCGAGTCGACTCGGTGGCGGTCAACTTGCTGACCGAGACGGCGGCGATTAAGCTGAGGCCGGAGGTCGAAGCCGAGGCCGCGGCGGAGAGCTTGGCCGGGAGGCTGACGGAGTGCGGGTTCGCTTCCAAGCGGAGGGCTTCCGGGATGGGAGTGGCGGAGAGCGTGAGGAAGTGGAAGGAGACGGTGAAGAAGAAGGAGGAGATGCTTGTGAAGAGCAGGAACAGAGTGATTTTCGCTTGGACTTTGGTGGCATTGTGCTGTGGATCGCATGCTTCCCACATTTTGCATTCTCTTGGAATTCATGTTGCTCATGGTAAAATTACTAATTACCAAAAATGCTTTCTTTCTTTAGAATTTTGTTTAATTTCGTGCATTTCGATTTTGGTATGGATTTTGATTTGAATTGGATTAGGATCGTTTTGGGAGGTGCTTCATAGTTCGTATGTGAAGGCGGGTTTAGCTACCGGAGCTTTATTGGGACCCGGTCGAGGTTCGTTGATCTTCCTGCAATTTACTTGCATTTTTCAGAAATTTTGGATTGCGATCTTCTAAGTAGAAGTGCTTTCTGTTGTATAAGCTAACAAATTTACACCATTTGCTGATACATTTTTTACACTAATTTGTGGCAGACTTGCTTTTCGATGGTCTGAGAGCCTTAAAGAAAGGATCACCAAATATGAATTCTCTTGTGGGATTCGGATCCCTCGCTGCTTTTACAATTAGTGCGGTCAGTTTTGTTTTAGTAACTAGCATTGATTCTTCATTTTTCGTTTCAGTTCAAGTTGGTTCCAATTTGTTTTGGTGTTAAAGTTTTGTAATTTAAATACTTCGCTCGTGCAGGTCTCGCTTCTCAACCCTGGGCTTCAATGGGATGCAGCGTTCTTTGATGAGCCGGTGACTGGTTTTGCTTTCAACCTTTGCGTTGTTCATCATTTATGAATTTTTCTGCTTTTTGCACGATCCGTGCTGATATCCTATATCAAGTTTCAGCCTTTAGTATCCCATTTTGCATTTTTCTTGGTTTGCTTACGTCTGGACTTGCTTGAGAAACTGCATTTTACAGTGACATATTTATATACATACTAAAGATCTTTGGTTGATGAGATTTCTCACATAAAGCTCTTCTCTTTTAGTATGCAGGTCATGCTTCTTGGTTTTGTGCTCCTAGGACGTTCTCTCGAAGAAAGGGCAAGGATCAAGGCATCTAGTGATATGAATGAACTCTTGGTAAGTTAGAATCTGACTCGTGTAAAAGAATTTAAATAGATAAACTATAATCATGATATATGCATGATGTGGTTTTTCTTCTCTTATACTTAATTATTTTATGGTGGATAGTATACCAACACAAGTTTGATTTGAATGTGTTTGACAGTCACTGATAAACACACAGGCAAGACTTGTAATTGGTTCCTCGGAAAATGATTCCTCCAGCGACCGTGTACTTTTCTCTGATGCAATATGCGTTGAAGTCCCGACTGATGATATTCGAGTTGGAGACTCTGTGTTGGTTTTGCCAGGAGAAACCATACCTGTGGATGTAAGCATTTTGGATTGTCTGCAGAGATCATCAATGAAAAAACAAATGTTCAGTTACTAGTCTAATTTGATTGTTCACGTAAACTTGTGATTGATTCTGGAACTAAACTGCTTCAACAGGGAAGAGTTGTGGCTGGAAGAAGTGTTGTGGACGAATCCATGCTCACTGGAGAGTCACTTCCTGTATTTAAGGAAAAAGACCTTACTGTCTCAGCTGGAACAATAAATTGGGTATGTTTATGTAAGCTTGAGAGTGATTTGTAATTTTATTAGAGTGTCCTTTGCATGCCTAAAACAGAAGGGCATTTGTTTACATATTTCAGGATGGTCCTTTGCGGGTTGAAGCATCTTCAACTGGCTCCAATTCAATGATATCCAAGATCGTTCGCTTGGTAAGTAACATATGATGTAGAGGATAGAGACTTTTCCACATGATGGGAAGGTTAATAATGCTTTGTTTGATGTTGTCTGTGTATTATTAATCAACTTTGGACGCTTACTCATTAGTCAATGCATGATATATCATACTTGTCAGGTTGAGGATGCTCAAGGCCATGAAGCGCCCATACAAAGGCTTGCTGATTCAATAGCTGGACCTTTTGTATACAGTATAATGACTCTATCAGCTACAACATTTGCTTTTTGGTAGGTGGTAAACCATCATGCTTTTTTTTTTACTAGGGAACACATTGTCATGTTTGAGTGCCAAGCGGTTCTTTCCGGTTATGCATGCCTATGCTTTGAATTTGTATTCAGGTACTACTTTGGAACACAAATTTTTCCAGATGTTTTGCTCAACAATATTGCTGGGCCAGATGGAGATCCACTGCTGTTGAGCTTGAAACTTGCTGTTGACGTCTTGGTTAGTATGACGTTTCAATGAATCAAATGACTTCGTTTAGAGGAGTTAATTTATGATTGTCAATCACTATTATTCAGAAAATGATTCAGGCAGTTGGTTTATTCCTAACTTAGGTTATAGGTTAAATTGTGTAATCATGTCAACAAGACAAGTACTGATTATAAACCCTAAGGCCACGTTTGGCACGCCATATTAGACACCAGATAGGAGTATATAGTGCGAGACAGGTGTTTGGTGCAGTTTTGCACTAAATAGCCACTTGTTTTGTCCGGCCCACACTTGCTAACTAATACACCCCAAAAGCTAAGGATAATTAGTCGGGTTTGTTCTTTCCGATGCACAAATTAGACTATCTGACTGAAATAGTTAGTACAGTCCGAATTGCCAAACGAGGCTTAATACTAGAGGCACCATCTTTTTCCCCAATTTTAGTCACCAAATATGTGGAAGTTGACATCAGACGCAAGTGAGCCGTGACCAAATATAAATAAATGAAATACCGTGACTTCAGGTTGCATGTCGAATTTGGGATTTATTTTGGTGCCGGTGTCGTTACTCATAAAATACAAAGGCTGCCCCTTCTTTGGATTAAGCAACCCCAGTACTGTTTCATTTCACTCTGAACTATCTGCCAATTACTAGACATATATCTTGCTTTGTGGAGAATACATCTCCTATGGAAAACCTATCCTTAATGTTTTTCAAACAAGTATGCATGTTTCTTTTGCAGGTGGTTTCTTGCCCTTGTGCACTGGGTCTTGCCACACCTACTGCAATCCTAGTTGGGACTTCTCTCGGTACACCGCCTAAATTTTTCTTTGATTTTGTTCCTCGTATACCAAAGGCTTTTGAATGTGACAGTTTAGTCGAAAGAGAGCTGCACTTAGTTGCTGGCCCTTTCAAAATGCTTACAATTTTTACTCGTTAGGACACTAATGTAGTTCTGGAAAGTTCTAATTTACTTTTATTGCATTGAAAAATGAGCAGGAGCAAGGCAAGGGCTCCTTGTGAGAGGAGCAGATGTGCTCGAACGCTTAGCCAGTGTAGATTATATTGCTTTAGATAAGGTAGATTTACATCAAGTTCTAAAAATATGTTGAGTAAGTCATGTATTGTACTCTAGTTTATATTCGAATCTGCAATCTCACTCTAAACCTCAACCTTCAGACAGGAACCCTTACAGAAGGAAAACCGGCTGTGTCTGGTATTGCATCTTTCATGTATGAAGAATCGGAAATTCTTCAGATTGCTGCTGCAGTGGAGAATACAGCATCACATCCAATTGCAAAGGCTATCTTAAAAAAAGCAAAATCATTGAATATGAGTATCCCAGTCACGAGAAGGCAATTAACAGAACCAGGTTTTGGAACTTTAGCAGAAGTAGATGGCCAATTGGTTGCAGTTGGTAGCTTAGAATGGGTCCATGAACGGTTCCAGGCAAAAGCCGATATGTCTGATCTTTCGAATCTAGAACATACTGTGCGCCAATCATCAGAAGGCATAACACCTTCAAACTATTCAAAAACTATTGTATATGTTGGCTGTGAAGGAGAAGGCATCATCGGTGCTATTGCAATATCTGATATCCTGCGTCATGATGCTGAGTTTACTGTAAATAGGTAATATATTGACCTATAATCTGATAGCCTGCATCACATATGTAAGTCTTCAACTCTATTGTTATCGAATTATTTTGTGCCTCGTATGCTGACTTTTTGTTTATGACTGCAAGACTCCAGCAGAAGGGTATCAAAACTGTCCTCTTTTCCGGAGACAGGGAAGAAGCAGTTGCAACTATAGCAAAAGCTGTTGGAATAGAAAATGAATTTATCAAATCATCATTGACTCCACAGGGAAAATCTGGAGCTATTTCTAGTCTTAAAGATGCAGGGCATCATGTTGCAATGGTAACCATCCTTGATCACTTGTCTAATTTTTTAAAATGTTTTGTGCTATGCCAAAGCTGTCGTAAAACGGTGGTGAATCTGTCTGTTGCTGAGAGCTACATAGAGTAGCGGTGTCACACACTTATACCAATTTATAATCAAGAAACCATCATTCTATGGAACTTCTTTTTGTTTCCAGCATGGCGGTTCTGGTAAAATGTCGAATAGCACTAACTAAACTGACATGTCTAAATTTCTGAAGGTTGGCGATGGCATAAATGACGCACCATCTTTGGCACTTGCAGACGTTGGGATTGCCCTTCAGATTGAGGGGCAAGAAAATGCCGCTTCAAATGCTGCATCTATTATACTTCTCGGAAACAAATTATCACAAGTAATTCTACAATCTCATAAACAAGGCTTACTAGCTTCTCTACATTTTTATACTTAAACCTCGGAACCTGTTCCCTGCAGGTTGTGGATGCCCTGGAACTGTCACAGGCAACAATGGCAAAAGTGTATCAAAATTTATCTTGGGCAATCGCATATAACCTAATTGCTATCCCCATTGCCGCCGGAGTATTGCTTCCGCAATATGATTTTGCCATGACACCATCACTCTCCGGTGAGTAACATCATCTTTCTCATTCCTGTAAATATTTGCTTGAATGGAACTGGACTATACAGCAACGTTCGAAACTTATCTTGCAAAACATGACATTGCGTATTACTATTTTTGCATACAAATTGATAGATCCTGCCAAATGCTTGTTACAGGCGGGATGATGGCCTTGAGCTCAATATTTGTAGTTTCCAATTCATTGCTTCTACAGCTCCATAAATCCAATGGGGGTAGAAAGAGTTAGCTCCGCTAGCGCTGCAGAAGCCGGTCTGTTCAAGACTTGAAGTTCAAGTTGAATAATCTGGTTGGTTTAATTTATTTTCCTATTGACAGTCGGATTAATTAAACAGGAAAGCTATTGCTTCCTTACTCTGCGTCGGACCCGAGTCTATGTAATTGATAATATTTTGTATATAGTATCAATAAAGCCCTCTAGAATCTAGAAAATATGTCGACATTCAAACAGCAAATTCTTAACTTAGCATTACTGCACAGTAGTATTTATCCCCACTCCTATGTGGACCCCTCAGTGTGTGTCTATATATATCGTTGTATTAGAAAGGAAAAAATAAATAAAACCCCAAACCTCAGAAACTACGCTTTAGGGTTTCTGTAATTGCCACCAAAGGAAAACTAGTCTACCAGTACATGAGACCGCAGCCTCTGGATCCGACACCACGATATAGTTGTCGAAATACTGTCTTGGCTTCTGGTGGAATCTCTACTGCGATATCGGTGTGTATCCAAGTCATGGCGAGCTTACCGGCAGCTTCAGGCTACTCTTAACCAGTACTCGCGAACTCGTAAACCTTCCAGCATTGAAGTGTTTGAAACCGGATGTTCGTCGTCGCTCAGAGTCCGTCAAGATCTCAGAGAAGCAGCATCATAAAGTGCTTATTGTGGGTTCTTGCAATGGCTTGATATGTCTGCAAAAACCTGCCTACGACATGTTGATATGTTCATGGAAACCTCCAGACAAGTTCATATTATGGAATCCTGCTACTAGACACCTTAAGGAGTTACCAACACCTGCTTCAATATTTGATCAAGAGTTTTACGGGTTCGGCCGGCTATGATTCCACCACTAAAGATTACAAGGTGATCCGAGGGTGCAGTGAGACTAAGGTGATTGAGACCTTTACTCTGAAAACCAATTCGTGGAGGACCATTCGATTCGCCGATGAGGTGAGCTTAAATGGGCAAGGGGGACCTTATTCGAAGAAACTCTACATTGGTTAGAGTTTGAATACACAGACTGCTCTACACCGGTGCATTCAAGAATCGTGTCGTTTGATTTAGCGGCGGAGAAATTTCAGGCGACGATGCCATCACCCCATCGGGCAAATGAAAAATACGTCTTTAGAGGAATGCTGGCTCTTAGAGGCAGTCTCTTCGTATATCCTCATGCCGAAGACACTGATGTTGTTACAATATGTGGGAGATGAAGAAAAATTCTTCTTGGACTGAACTCATGAGCATTCCTAAATATGATTTTTCAGTTGATGATTATTTTTGCATTTCAGAGTGGTGAAGTTTTGGTGGTGATTATTTGGTTCTTTATAATCCAAAGGAAAAGACATCCAAAAAGGTTATAGCACCAAAAGATGAAGGTAGTTGGAGCTATAAACCAGTGATGTACACAGACTTTAGTTTCACTTCACCAAAAATCAGGCACGGATTTAAGATTTAAAAAAAAACGAAGGTGAGCTGAACTTTTAAGTCAATATTTCAATCAAAATTTCGGCACTCTTTTGTTTCCGTGAAATTTTCGAAGTTTTGCATAACCCAAGTGACGAGCACAGACGTATTTTTTTGTATGAGGGCTTCATGTGTTTCACTTGATTCAGGGGTTTTAAATAAATTAGGGTATGTATTATGTAATGTAGGTGTTCGATAAATAAATTCACACGGCGTTTAGTTGTAGGCCTAGTGATTTATATGAACACTGATTGGGAGATTGCGAGCGTGCCACTACTAAGTACCGCTAGCAGACGGTGTATGTGCGTGATTTGAGATTGCGCTATTTGACTTATAACCAAAAGATTGTGCCTTTAAGTGAGAGGCTCAACTTAGGTTCTTTATTTGCCTTGCCTGTTAAGGACTTGAATTGTTATGTAGAGATATATGACAAGGCTTATGTGCTTGAAATATAGATTGGATATAAACTGGTTATATTCAATCTGAATGCGTTTAATAATAAAGACAGTAAGCAGTAAATAAAGAAAATACAGTTTGCATCAAAGTAAATATATATAAACTGAATTGAAAGTTTACGAATAAGTAAATACAATAAGTAAACAAAGCTGTAAACATCAACCAAAGTGTGGTTGGATTGCATATAAAGCCATCGAAGTGGCTTTTATAGCCATCGGATTGATTTTGGCCATCGACTAAGCCATCGGATTGGCTTTGGCCATCGACAAAGCCATCGACTAAGCCATCGGATTGGCTTTGGCCATCGAACAAAAGCCATCGAAGTGGCTTTGGCCATCGGCAAGCCATCGACTAAGCCATCGGATTGGCTTTGGCCATCATTAAGCCATCGGATTGGCTTTGGCCATCGGCACAAAGCCATCGGCTAAGCCATCGGACTTGCGCATCGACAAAGCCATCGACTAAGCCATCGGATTGGCTTTGGCCATCGACAAAGCCATCGGATTGGCTTTGGCCATCGACAAAGCCATCGAAGTGGCTTTGGCCATCGACAAAGCCATCGGCTAAGCCATCGGATTGGCTTTGGCCCATCGGCCCCAAGCGTCGGATTGGCTTTGGCCATCGACTAAGCCATCGGATTGGCTTTGGCCATCGACTAAGCCATCGACTAAACCGTCGGATTGGCTTTGGCCATCGGCTAAGCCATCGGTTGGCTTTGGCCATCGGCCAAGCCATCGGGTTTGGCTTTGTGTCGACAAAGCCATCGACTAAGCCATCGGATTGGCTTTGGCCATCGACAAAGCCATGGATTGGCTTTGGCCATCGACAAAGCCATCGAAGTGGCTTTGGCCATTGACAAAGCCATCGACTCTTTGGGAGGAAGAGAATAGCCTAAATGAGATTCTTTCTCAGGCTTAATCGATACCACAGAGAGAAGTGGCAGAGCTAATTCTAAGATCGGAGGTTTCCTGATCTAAAAGCTTTAACACAAGTTGTCGAAGCTTTGTGAATGATTGCTTAAAGCCTTATATAGGCTTATGAAAGCTTGTTGCCGGGTTGTATGAACTGATGAATGCCACTTCTTGGCTTTCAAGAGAGAGAGGTTTTCCTCTTTGGTGTTTGAAAGGTTGGCTTTCCTTAGAACATGTATGTTCTAAATTTTGTTTGATTGGTTGATTGAGTGTCTCCAGCTCTCTGCCTTTACTTCCTTTATATAGAGAGCAAAAACAATGTGAAAGCAACCCAACTTGATGCACGCACCTCAACCTAATTCCACTTGCACAAAGATAGATAACATTAATTAACTATCCACTTGCAAATACCCAAAATATCTTGGTGTAAGTTTGGCCTAATTTCACAATAACCCCCACATAATGCCATAATTTGGCTTTAGACCAAAATAGGGATAAACATGACAATTTTGAGTGTAAACAGTAGGATTATGTTTGTCAATTGTTTTAAGTATTTGAAATATCCTTTATTACATTAAGATTTTAGTTAATTAGTTTATGTTGTATTTGCATCGCATGTTTGTTTTTTTGCTTTTATTGTATGTTTTTGTATGCATTTTGAGGAACAATGTTCATTATGGCCCCCTACTTAGATATATATTTTATTTACTTGTGTCATTATGTCTTCGTATATTTGTCATTACGAGGATGTGGCTCATTGTTGCAATCTTAGCGCCACCGACCTTGCTACTAATCTCATTCATCATGCTTGCACGCACCGTATTGAACTTGATTACCATTTCATTTGATGATTAACCCGTTGAGCTCCTCACCAAGGCTTTCCACTGTCCACAAGTCGCACCATGAGGTTCTTTGTTCCAAATTAGACCGATCAAGATCGTCCAATTTGTGAGTGTTAGAATAGGGTTAATTGCTCTGGAATCTTCTCTGTAGTTATTGGTTTCCTAAATACTATTGTAATTTATTCACAAGGAATAATACAAGGGAATCATAATTCTACAAAAACAATATTATAATTTAGAAAGTGCTTTTAAAATGACTGAAAACGCTTTTGGTGAAATTGTTTTGGGTTCCAAAAGCACTTTAAGTGCTTCTTGCCAGAAGCACTAGTTATGTGCTTCTTGCAGGAAACACTTTAAGTGCTAGTCTAGTATTTACTTGCATTTTTATTGAGAATTTGTTCCAAAAGTATTTTCATTAAAAGCGCTTTCAGTCATTTTAAAAGCACTTCCAAACAAGCTGTATGTCGCTTACAATTATAGCGCACCCGAGAAAAAAAAATATTGACCCATCCGGAAGTGTGGTTGGGATGGGCTGCGTATACCTAAATATTTCTCGTCTAAAAAAAAAACCTAGATATTTCTTCTTTGTTTCAGTTTTCAGGTGGGCTACAGCACACCTTAGTTATCGTGATTGGCATGCCAATTATCAACTCTAGTTAACTCCTTACATCATCTATAAACGTAATCTACTCCTTACGTGTAAGAAGTCAAGTATTTTTTTCTCGACGGTTATTGTTTTTCCTGTTCTTTTCCGGTTAATAGTTTGTGGTGATTTATCTTGCGCATAGTTGACATGTTCCAACCAGCCAAGCAGTCGCTAAATTATTTAGTCGAAGCATACTAGTCAGCACAGGGGACTCAGACTTTTGTCTAAAACCAAAAACTACGAACAAGAAAGTACTCCAACTTTAAAGCTCACTTAAGATCCAGGTCCCCTCCCTATGAAACCAGTAGCACTGTAACATGCCTAGCTAGCTCTTTTTTCTTTTTTTCAATTAATGCAGAGGATGAACTCAGATGGAGACCTCGTTATCAAACAAGTCTAGGTTTCACCTCAAAATTAGTTGGCAGTGGAGGAAGTAGGGTAATTCTTTATAAGTTTCATACAAGACTTCATAACTTTCCGATGTTGTAAAAAACTCTACATTCTCACGTGTTGCAGCACTTAAATAAAACACGTGGACAACACAAATAAACTATAAAGCAATGTTTGAATTTTATCTCATGAAACATGTCATTGCCTAGCATAATCTGAGACTATTTCGGATACAAATTAATAGATCCTGTTAAGAAAATTACATATTTATACTACATTAATGTATCATCTCACGTGACAAGTGACGCATACACTCAACATCCAATGAAATAATTCATTAATTGATGTATTATGTACACATCACTTATCACATGATATGCTACACTATATAATGTGATACAAAAATATGGTCTTTCTAGCATTTTTATTTTTCTATTGAAAGTCGGAATATTTAATCAAGAAAGTTATTGCTTCCTTATACACGAATCTATGTATAATACGGGCATCTTGATATACACACAATCAACTCACAGTATTTTGGAAAAAACCCAATTCATTTTCATTGTTAATTAATGTTTTAATTCTTATTTTATGCCCATCCTACCCCTCAATTAAATTATGAAAGTTAAATGAGATCCGTAATTTATGCATCAATTTTTTCATATTTTTAATTCCAAATCTTGAACAGTGCACGTGCAACACATCTAAACAAAAAGGTCAAGTATTAAAATTACAAATAAATAATATATACCTTACAAACAAGTGCAAAATTTAAAATTCTTGCTGAAAAAAAGGGGCTTATTGATCTTAGTCCATTTGCTTCATGTAATGTTGGGTGAAGTCCACATGCAACTTGTTTTCAATTGCGGTCCACTTATTAAAAATATGTGCCATGTAGACTATCAATTAGGATTGAAAGTTGGACAAAATTACGACATATTGCCATTATTTTCAACAACATCATACTGCCATTATCTTGAATGGCTTCATATTTGCCATAGTTTTAGTTACAATAATTGCATGTTGGGCACTCAAATTTCGAAGAATTCAAAAATGTGCTTTGAAAAATTGTTTTAGCTGTCCATGAGCAAAATTGTGGTTTAGGTAAGCATCTTCATATGGTGCAACTTAAGATTTTATTTTACATGTTTTGGTTTATTAGAAATAATAAACCTGACTTGTAGGTAACTTTCATGTTAATCAACCTATGTAGGTTTAGTATTTTTAAGTATATTTTAATAAACCTTTGTTGTTTATTTAATATATATAATAAACCTGACATGTAGGTTTGTAGATTTAATCAACCTTGTAGCTTGGTTTGTTAGCATATATATATTTGAAGCATATGCTATTCCGAATAAGAACATGCATTAGAACAAATCACGATTCAACAAAAGAATATAGCACATTGAAAAATAATAATAGTTTATTGAGTCATAAAACATGCCAAACTGAATGTGAGAATTAATGGTGCAATTAATCTACGGTTTGATAAAACATGTCAGGGGCATTATGGGTAATCAAAATTAGATCTAACCAGCCACACAAAAAAGGATAATACTTGG
Organism: Gillenia trifoliata; assembly: GCA_018257905.1. Taxonomy (NCBI): domain Eukaryota; kingdom Viridiplantae; phylum Streptophyta; class Magnoliopsida; order Rosales; family Rosaceae; genus Gillenia; species Gillenia trifoliata. The sequence continues at coordinate 4,169,424 of CM031087.1, read as the reverse complement.
GTACTCACTAGTGAGTACCCTATATACTCACTTTCTGATTTGGCCCAATCAAAAGATGACATGTGTTCCTTATTTTTAAAAGCCCAAGAAAAATTAAATAGCATATGTTTTATTTTTTAAAACAATAAAATATGTGTTAAAATATCATTGGGTCAAATTATTAAAGTGAGTATATAGGGTACTCACTAGTGAGTACCCAAGTATTATCCCACAAAAAAAGGCCGACTCATGAACCAAAAAAGGAAAAATAATGAGTCAAAGATAAAGTCAATAGACCTAAATCAATAAACAACAAGGGGTGAATTAATTTTAATAACTGACCACATCTTTGGAGTTAAACCTAATTATCCCGAAAAAAATGAAATTAAAAAAAATAATCAACTTATATAACCATAATATAATGAAAATATGACTTTAGCCCCTGAAACTCAAGTTTCCTTACATAAAACCCAACATGGTTTTTTTACCTGAATAAAACCCAGTTACTAGGCTCCACATAAGCAAATTCATTAATTCTGTTGACTTTACACATTTTGTATTTTTTGAATGCCTAAAATACCCCTAATTACAATTTTAACGTATACAATTAATTGTATGCAAATTTGAAGGGAGGGATTAAAGATTCTAAAAAAATGCATTCATTTTAAATTCATTGCATATTATAACAAATTGGAGATTAATGCTTCTGGCGAAAAATAAATAAAAACATAAAAGAAGCATTAATGTTGTACTTTCCTTAAGACTTCGTAATTGTTTTCAAATTTGTATAAAATTAGGCCATTTTAATTTAATTTTTCCATTTTCTTGCCAAATGAAAATCTGAAGGCACTATAAAATAATTTACATAAAAATATAAGAAAATTATTTGGACACATGTATTAATAATAAAATGTGCCCAATATATGTAATAATACATGCAAAATAATTTACCTACAAAATAAACGAATGTGATTTGATTCAAAATTAATTTACCTATAATTTATATAACAATATAGGTAAATTATTTGCACATATATATTAATAATAAAATGTGCCCAATATATGTAATAATGCATTCAAAATAATTTACCTACAAAATAAAGAAATGTTATTTGATTCAAAAATAATGTATCTACAATATAATTTGTACAAATATAATTTTCCTATTGTTTAATTTTTATACAAGATAATGTATCTATTGTTTTGTTTTAATGGAGATAATTTGTCTTTGGTTTAATTTTTACGAAAAAACTTACCCACCGTTCAACTTTACCAAAATAATGTATCTATTATTTTAAGAATATAGTCTACTATTTCATGTTTTACTATTATATATATGTGTTCGTAGAATAATTTACCTAAAAAAAGATGTTGTAAATAATTTATAATATATGTGTATTAGAGTCATTGTAAGACAAATAAAAAAAAACTATAAAACGTTAATTAGGAGGACTAGTTAGATTTTAATGCCCTATCAATTCAAAATTGAATAATAGTTAACTAATAATGAATGTGTGTGAGAAACAGTTATAGAATGTTGTGGTATAAGTTGTAAATAACTTATTATAGTAGGTTACTTATTTTCTTACGTGGCAATCTATTTAAATTTTGGGTCTTTTTTGGAAGTTTAAACATAAGTGGGTTTTTGTCAGAAAAATATGAGTTGTAGGGGCCTATATCTAAAAAACCCTATAATATAACACATTATCAATCAAGCCCACTAGAATCTAGAAAATATGTCGACATCCAGATAGTAAAACCCTAACGGTGAATGGTCTTATGTTCGACTCCTTCCTCTGTATAGCATATCAAATTATTATATTTGTTGTGGCATATTTTATTGAAGGGTTAAGAACGGGGAAAGAGGAGATCGGCAGTATAAAGAAATAGAGAGAAATGGGAATGAGGGAAATTGTGATAAATGATTTCCCTCGTGTTAGTGCCTTTATTTATAGTAAACTAAGTAAATACATAGTAGAATAGAAGCACTAGATTTATGATAACATTCTAATCCACATCTACCTAGGATTTACACAATCACGTACTAATATGATTTATAACAATATCAGGTTTATTGTGTAGTTTAGCCCAAATTATCCACCTTTTAAATTTAAATATATTGTTGTATTAGAGGGAAAAAAAAACTATAAAACCCTAAACCTCAAAAACTACGCTTTAGGGTTTCTGTAATTGCCACCAAAAGGAAAACTACCAGTAACACGGGAGACCGCAGCCTCTGGATCCAACTCGTTGCCGACGACGATATAGCTGTCGAAATACAGTCATGGCTTCCGGTCGAATCTCTTATTCGATATCGGTGTGTATGCAAGTCATGGCGAACTTTAATCTCCGGTTCTTATTTTGTCAGAAAGCACCTCAGCCACGCAGTCGATGACATCAATGTACCGGCACCTTCAGGCTCCTACTCGTAACAAGTACTCTCGAACACGTAAACTTTACAGCATTGAAGGGTTTGAAGACGGATGTTTTCCGTCTTCCTCTCATCGAATTCGAAATCTTACGGAATGAGTTCCGTGATTTGCTAATTGTAGGTTCTTAATTGCAATGGCTTGATTTGTCTACGAAATCCTGGCTGAGCCAAGTTCATATTATGGAACCCTACTATTAGACAACTCAGCCTACCAAAACCTGCTTCAAACTTAGTTCTAGTGTTTTACGGCTTCGGCTATGATTCCACCACTGAAGATTACAAGGTGATCCAAGGGTGCAGTAAGATCAAGGTGATTGAGATCTTTACACTGAAAACCAATTCGTGGAGGACCATTAGATTCTCCGATGAGGTGAACTTGAACGGCCAAGGGACCTTATTCAAAGAAACGCTACATTGGTTAGAGATTGAATATACAGAGAGTTCAAGACCGGTGCGTTCAAGAATTGCGTCGTTTGATTTAGCGACTGAGAAATTTCAGACGACAATGCCATTGCCCCATCCGGCAAACGAAAAATTCGTCTTTAGAGGAATGTCGTCTCTTAGAGACCGTCTCTTCGTATATCCTTATGCCAAATACATATGGGAGATGAAGAAAACTTCTTCTTGGACTGAATTCATGAGCATTCCTTCACAGAATTTTTCAATTCAAAATTTGTTTTGGCCGTTGAGGATTGTTTGCATTTCAGAGGATGGTGAAGTTTTGGTGGATCTTGATGGTAATTGTTTGGGTTTACATAATCCAAAGGAAAAGACGTCCAAAGAGATTATAGTACCAAAAGAAGACGCTACTTGGTACTATAATGCAGTTATGTACACAAAAACTTTAGTTTCACCAGTAACCGGTTGTCAATGGATTTATCCGGACCTAGGCTGGGACTGACAGTGCTCGAACCCGCAGCTTCCGCCTCCGGCAGTGCTCACCGATTTTATATATTTTCATTGGATTTTATTCGAACTTTTTTTGTCTACAAAAGTAATCTTTAATTGACTTTTTATATGTAAGAAGTCAAGTATTTTTTTTTTTTTTTCAATTGAGTGTAATGTGGTTTATTTTTTATGCCCTTCGTCACAGTTAACGTGTTCCAACCAGCCAAACACTCACTCAATTATTTAGTTGGACCATAACCAGGCAGAGGGGACGCATACTTGACTCAGACTTCTGTCTAAAACCAAAAATTTGAACAAGAAAGTACTCCAACTTTAAGCTCATTTAAGATCCAGGTCCCCTCCCTAAAAAACCAGTAGCACTGTAACGTGCCTAGTTCTTTTTTCATTTTCAATTAATGCATAGGATGAACTCAGTTTGAGTCTCTTTAGAGCACTTCCACCCGTTTATGGAGGGCAAGGGCAAGGGCAAGTGATTGCCCTTCGAGAACAGTATTTGCCTTTGTGCAACTCCACCCACTGAGCAAGGGCAAGGAAAAAAAAAAATTTTTTTTTTTTGGGGCTTTATTCGGGGCTTGTGTCTAATTCAAATAATTTATTAAAAATAAACAAAGAAAACCATAATTATAAATAAATAAACAAAGCATTACAACATAATAATTAATTAAAAATAAACAACAATGAATTTTTTTTTTTTAAACATTATTCGTCATCCCTTGGAATCCAATTGGTGGTGCGCTAGGTCCGTCATCCCTTGGAACGTATGGGACTTCCTCGTCTTGCTCGGGAAAATGTCTTCTCATGACGGCATCTCATTGTTTTGTCCAAAAACGTTTTGAATTAGGAGTCATTTGCTCGGGGCGTCGGGACATGATTTTCCGATCCAACTCCTCTTGCCTTTCTTGCCTTTTGAACTCCCTTTCTTGCCTGTTCAACTCCCTTTCTCTTGCATTTGCTTCATCTCTAGCCCTATTTAACTCAAGCACTTGCCGTTCGTGCTCCTGATTCAGTTCATGTTGCCGAGCAAATTCTTCAACTATTTTTGAATATTCATTATTTGAAGAACTACCTTTTGCGGCTCTTTTCTTAGCAGTTTTCCTACCAATAGGCCTCTGGGTTGCTTCGGTCGGTGGTACCGGTTCATTTGGGGTCCCCGATGCTTCCTCCAACGGCGATTCTTGCGTAGTTGATTCGTATAAGGGAGTCTCATTTAAGACAACTTCTGGACCACCATGCACAATTTTGTATTTCGAAGTATACTTGACGAGGTCGTATAAGTCGTGCCTTGTGAATGATATGTTGTTGTTAGCTTGATTGAACCACATTTGTGCTTATAGTTCCTGAAAACATTGTACGTAAAAAGATATAATAAATTACATATTCAAATGCTTATTTTTAATTAGCTTAAAGAATTGTTAAACAACATAATAAATTGAAATTACCTCATTGGCTCGATTATCGCCACTTCGATATAGGGTTTCCACTCTTGTGATGGCTTCTTTCCAAGATTTCAATTCTTTATGTAGATGTCGATACCTACTGGACATAGATTGCTCGATCTGGGGCGTGCCTTGCATCTTATCCACGAAAATTGCATGAATCTTCTTCCACATTTTGTCGACCCTCATCTCATTTCCGTTGATCGGGTCATGAGTCACACACACCCAAGCCTCCAGTAAGGCAATATCTTTGGTGATCGACCAATTTGCCTTCTCACTCATAAATTTTTTTTTTTTTGTAAAACAAGGATTTGGAAGAGAGAAAACAAATATAATTGATGTAGGAAAAAAAATATTGAGTTGTAGTGTGAGGAATGAAGAAGATGATTGGGGGTATTTATAAAATTAAAAAAATTAATTTTTAACGGTCGGATTAATCCTGGCCGTCCAGTTAAAAAAAAATTTTGATCCAACGCACCAGATTGTGCCACGTGGCCAACGGTAAGAAATTTTTTTTTTCTTTTTTACCGTTGGAAATCCAACGGTCCAGATTAAGTAGCCGTTGGATCGCGCCACGTTACAGAGTCATTGGCTCTCGCTGGTGTCACCGACAGCAGGTGGGTCCCACCGACAGTATTCTGTCGGCCACTCTCCCTCACTCGCGCGTGCTGTGCACGAGCCTGATTTTTAAAAAAAATAAAACAGCTTGCTGACGTCAGCAAGCCCGAAGGCAACTGCTCGGGCTTGAGGTTGGGCTTGGTTGGGCCCACCTCTTGCCCTTTGCAAAATGGTCCGGTGGAGGTGCAAATTTTGGTTGGTAGGGCAATTGGGCTATGGGTGCACATGCTCTTATGAAAGAACCGAATGTTTCACTTGATAACGAAAGAAGTAGCGCATCTCCCTCTAAGTTCATGCAAAATTTCTTAATCTTATGATATTGGACAACTCTTTATGTTCTCACACATCGCCTTACACGTGGCGACACTTGACCAAACACGCGAAAAATACAAATAGAGTGACGTAGAGCATGTACAATCGTTAAGTTCATACGCAGGCGAAACCAAAATATAACACTATGATGTTGAGACTTTTGCACATCAAAAAGTTAAGGAAGTTGGACTACTCCTCTATTATCAATTGGTTTTCAATTTTGAAACTTCATCTTGCTTCACTTTCAATACTGAGATGTCATTAGTTATTTCTGCATGCCATTTTCACTTGTTTCGCTCTCTTCTTTCGTTTTTATTCATAAGACTAAATAAATAAGGGGATAATCAAAGTGGCATAATTAAGAGGAGGGTACATTTTTTTACAAAAGGTATGATATTTAGAAAAATTCATACAAAAATGGTAGAATAATTGAGTAAAATTTTCGAATTTTTTATATGGGAAAAAACAATAAATTCGTGTTTTGTGTGTGTTTCATTCCACTAGACAATCACTTTGCAAATTGGAGACATTTGATTCTGAAATGATGATATTCTTATTACTATTATTATTTGTGGGTCGGGCGGTGAAACCTTTGACAACAATATCGGGTCGGGCCCCATCAACCTTTAGTTTTTGCTTTTTTCCTTGAGATCATGTGGGCCCATTGAGCTTTTAATATACAACATTTAATGGGGCACGTGATTCAGAGCAACTGCTTTTGAGAGGGCCTCTTCATGCTGAAACGCCTTGCATGTGATTTGGGGCCCAACATTTCCAATTCTTCCAACTTTCTACCCCAATTCCATTATTTTTTGCTTTGTTCTTCATTCCCTATCTTTAAAAATCTTATTCCCCTTTAAGAATATTTAAGAATCAATCAATCTCCTTATAAATTTTCTTTTTAATGATTTCACTAATATTTTGAAAGACGTTAGAGATTGTTTCTTAAGAGCTGTTATTGGCCCGGTGTTTAAGAATTTCTTCTTTAACTCACCATGTTCAATTTATTTCAAAAAATATATTTAACTTCTTGCATCTCAATCAACCATTTTTTATAACAAATTTCAAACAACTTCTTACAGTCATTTAGAGCATCTTTAAGGAGAAAAATACCCATTATAGGTGGTTGTCCTCCCTTATTCGACAAAAATATCATAGCATATTATATACATGTTGAATTAAACAATTTATATTTGCGATTATATTTAATATTATCTACACTACAGAGTGAGTGAGTGAGTGAACTAAACTTCACAATGGGTTCGCAATATTAATTTGGTTGGTATTCGCTTTTGACAAAAATCGAACCTAAGACTTCTCACTTATATGTGAAAAGAAAGACCAATATATTATAATACCAAGTAACAACTAAACAGTTTACTACGTGTGTTAAGTTTAAATTACGTCACACATTCCTTCTTGATCCCCACCCATTAGAAATTATACCTTGCACTAACAATTTCATTTCATCAAAGTAAATACAAATACGGGCTTGTCTTCAATATATTCATTAATTCATATACTTAATACAAGCATCATTAACGGTTAAATATATAATAATAACGGTCAACGATCATATTTGACTGCAAATAAGTGATTATATTAAGCGATTCAATGTGCGTAGGCATCGTTGATGGATTTACATCAAAAATCACTTCTCCCCTATGCATGTGTACTGGTCAGATTGTACTCAGATTCTCATCCCACGTGGCGACCTCCTATTGGTAAACTGATTTTATTTTTTCTTTGGTTAATGATGGGTTATGTTGCTTTAAAAGAAACATACTCTAATCCAGGAAACATTCGCGGATTAGCGAAAAGCCCAAAGGTTGTTTAACTGCAAGATTACTTTTTAATTAAACCAAAAAACAAACAAATTAATATTATAACACACAGACAGGACAAACGAGTGAAACGACAGCGTTTGACGTCGACGTTAACGGAGGCCGTCATATGGGTGTAGTCAGTCGGCCAGGCTTTTGCCAACGGGCGGGACCCACCTTCGAAATCATGGCGGTGTGTCAGACGGCGAGTTAAGAGATGAGAGAGGACGGGTACAAATTGCCTTCCCGAGGTAAAAAGACAAAAGCCAGTAACTTTTCTTTTCACTTTTTGGATAGGAGGGGGTAAAAATCAGAGGACGAAATGGGCTTGCGGGCCCTGCATTGTTTCCAGTTCTGTTGTATGAAGAAATTTTCTACATGGACTCCGAAGAAATTTTCGTTTGTATATTTGTTTTAACTAGTGTGACGTTAATATTTTTCCCTTTTGAACTTTGTCGTTTTATTTTTTAATTTATTTTATAATATTGTTTGATGATTAAAAACGTCTAATTTATAAGTAATGTTTGAAGATAGCTATACAAAAAATTAACAAAATTAAAAATTGTTTGATTAAGGTTCTCACAATTTTAATTTTAGAAAACATGGTTAAACTATTTATTAGATAACTGTCGAATGATTAAATAATTTATATTTTTTTTGTTTTTTAGGAAGTTATTTAAAGAATGCCTAAACATGATTTGCTATTTTTTAAATAACTGTTAAATTACTAAATAAAATTTTTTTTTCCAGAGATGTTATTTAAAGAATGACTAAGAAAATAGTCGATCCAAAATTTTGAATCATCGCATAACATCTTAGGATGAGAAAGAGAGCCCAGCAGGTCGAATGAGAAAGTTACTACTAGTCTCCCCATTTTTTTACCCAAACAGTAGTGACCTTGTTACTTTTGGAATATACCGGAATCCCCCACTTTCACCAGCTATTATATTATAATTAGCATGTGTAAATTGGCAATATTCTATTATTCTACTTTCCTTTTGTCGCTTTATTCAATTTACTAATTCACTACTGCAAGGTATGACTTTCCATTTATAATGGTAAAATTCATTATTTAGTTTTTGACTATATGGAAAATAATTCTGGTTTGAAGTGGTCCCCTGCCTGGACCAAGGCATGTGTTGTGAACTTGTGAGGTACACATAGCCAGCCATCTCGGTGATAAAATGCCAATATGAATGTTGGCTGGAAGGTCCATGCTTTCAATGGCATTTGATCTTAAATTCATGGATTCTCTAAGCATGATTCAAGTTCTAGGGTTTGTTTAAGTATTTAATTTCAACCTTAATGATCCCAATCCTATTCTAGTCTTGTTTATTAATGTTAAAGAACATCATAATGATGAGTTCGATTTTATTTGGGACGCTTTAGGTCGAAGAACGAAGATTCTCATGTCGGAAATCTAGCAAAATGAAAAACAATATGTAGTAAATGATTCCAATCTGAATTATATGGGAAAAATTTAGTAATGCTCTACAACTTTGAACTTTGTTTCACTTTGCCCTACAAACTTTCAATTTGTTTTGAACCGCCCTTAGTCTTCAAATAGTGCAAATCGTGCCCCCAATCATCGACTTTGTAACAATTTTTTTCTTAGTTTCATCACCTACAATGCACGTGACTAACTTTTAAGGGCACATACGGCAAAAAAAGTTGCATTCACAGTAAAAATAAGTAAATACTTAGAAATTGATATTTAAGCTATGAGAAAATTTAAAGCGGAATTGAAACTTACACATATAATTCAAATTCAAAAACCTCTATAGTCTATTGTATAAACTGGACAAAAATAACCTGTAATTTGACAAAATAATTAACAAAACTAAAAAACCAAGGGACATTTGCACACCTTAAAAGTTCAGGAGAAAAAATAAAACAAAATGTATTATAATTATATTAAGAACTTTGTAATAAAACCCACCAATGCTGTGCTAACAGGTGATTAAATGCAATTTGGGTGACTACACTGCCTGCCTAAGAAATGTGGACATCTTTTAACATTGTGGAAGATAATAACTTACTTAAACGAATTTTAGTTGGTGATTGTTTTTTTTTTAGGTTGGATTGCAACATCAATGTCACTTTCACAACACATGAAAGTGAAATAAACCTTCAATGTCTCTTTTTTAATTATTGTTTCTTTGTTCCTTATCTATTTCAAAGAAATACAAGTTTTGACTTTATTCCATAGATGATGGACCATAAATTGAATTCCCTTTCACCAGCACACAATTGTCTTTCCTTATATGGTATTTATGTAATTACATATGTTAAGTTGATGTATCTTGTGACATTCCAAAACCATGATAATTATTTACTCCAATTTAATGGTCAATGTAAAAGGCACTTCAAACCATCTTAACTATTTAATTAGATTAGTCTACTTTTATGTTATCAAACCAATGCAACAAGGGCACAACATAATATGTGGACAATTTGGGGCCGAGTGAACTTTTGCTCCCCTCTCAAATAAGAGCATTTCCACCCGTTGGTGGAGGGCAAGGGCAGTGATTGCCCTCCGTGAACAGTGCTTGCCTTTGGGCAACTCCACCCGTTCGTGGAGGGCAAGGGCAAGGGCAAGGATTATTATTTTTTTTTGGCCTTAAATATCCCACCGACACACTTCACCGACAATTTCCATTTCAAAATATATATATTTTTTTGGTTGGCCTTAAATATGCCACCGACAATTTCCACTTAAATTTTTTTTTTTTGGTTGGCCATAAATATCCCACCGACAATTACACTCCAACGGCGATTCTTGCATACTTGATTCGTGTAAGGGAGTCTCATTTAAGACAACTTCTGGACCACCATGAACAATTTTGTATTTCAGAGTATGCTTGACAATGTCCCATAAGTTGTGCCTTGTGAATGATTTGTTGTTGTTAGCTTGATTGAACCACATTTGTGCTTGTAGTTCCTGAAAACATTGTACGTGAAAAGATATAATAAATTAAATATTCAAATGCTTATTTTTAATTAGCTTAAAGAATTGTTAAACAACATAATAAATTTTTTTCCTACCTCATTGGCTCGATTATCGCCACTTCGATATAGGGTTTCCGCTCTTGTGATGGCTTCTTTCCAAGATTTCAATTCTTTATGTAGATGTCGGTACCTACTGGACATTGGTTGCTCGGTCCGGGGCGTGCCTTGCATCTTCTCCACGAAAAATGCATGAATCTTCTTCCACATTTTGTCGACCCTCATCTCATTTCCGTTGATCGGGTCATGAGTCACAAGCACCCAAGCCTCCAATAATGCAACATCTTCGGCGATCGACCAATTTGCCTTCTCACTCATAACTTTTTTTTTTGGTAAAACAAAATTTTTTTTTGAACTCGGATTAATCTTGGCCGTAGGATCAAAAAAAAAATTTTGATCCAATGCACCCCGTTGTGCCACGTGGCCAACGGTCAGATTTATTTATTTATTTTTATCGTTGGAAATCCAACAGTCCAGATTAAATAGCCGTTGGAGATCCAACGGCCAGAATCGCGCCACGTCATAGAGCCGTTGGCTCTGGCTGGCGTCAGCGACAGTAGGTGGGGCCCACCGACTGTATTCTGTCGGCCACTCTCCCTCACGCGCGCGTGCCGTGCACGCGCCTGATAAAAAAAAAATAAAACAGCTAGCTGACGTCAGCAAGCCTTTGGGCGCCTGCTCGGGCGAAAATCGCTCGGGCTTGAGGTTGGGCATGGTTGGGCCCACCTCTTGCCCTTGCAATTTAGGCCCGCTAGACACCAATTTTTTGCTTGGTAGGGCAATTGGCCCCAATTGCCCTTGCAATTGGGTAACCAACGGACTTGCTCTAAGGTTGATGCTCACCTCTATTCATTATTGTTAGAGTAATTTAAATTTAGGGATTCGTGTTTTAAACTAATCTAACAACAATCAATGGAGAGTGAGAGCATTATCCCCACTTTAGTTTAGGAGGTGAGCAAAGTTGCACTCATTGGGGGTGTGACTTCAATGCTATGTATCATTAAATGCTACAAATATTTTAGTTGTTAGATTTGATTTTCATAAATATTTAAATATTTTATTTTTAATATTAGTCATTCATTCCTGTATTATTTAATGTTATGTAATATTAAAGAAATTTCGGACAATCAAGTATAATGAAACGAAAAAAAAAATATATATGAGTGATTTTTACACTTCAAATTTCTCATTTGCCAATTATTTTGACCTATTGGTTATTATTTGATTTACTCAATTGTGCAATTAGAAAAAAAAGACGTGTGGATTACATTTCACAAACCATAAGCATTTTGTACCCATACCGACTCGAACTTGTAATATTTGAATTTATAGCTCTTTCTATACTCGTCATTTTGCTATTTGCCCCCATCATAGGAGAGAATCTGCAGGATGTAACTCGTAATTGTCACCAAACATGATACCAAACCAACAAATACAAAATACTTAGGGGCCCATTTTGCAATAACAAAATTTTTAGAAAATAATGGAAATAAAACTTAGACCCACTGAAAGCGACCACTAATTCATTGCGGACACTGGGACACGACAACAATTTATATGTAACAGATTTATCGTAATATGACGTCTCAATTTAATAATACGAGAGATTTTTCTAAGTACTTGTTATTCAAGCAGTTGTTTTCATATGTCATAATATAAATAAAAAAAATAATATATTTTTTTGTGTACATTTACTTATTTATTAATATATTATTAAACAAAAATACAACGTGCCGGTAAACCCGCTTGTAAGCCTTTTCCTGAGAGCGTAAGGGAGATAAATCCGAAAACCCAAAAAATTATATATAGAGGGAGAGAGAAAGTTGAAAGAGCAGTAATGTTGCAGAAAACACAGAGGGAGACTGAGACCTCTGCCATGTGGTTTCTTAACTTTATCCATGAAAATAATTCTCCTCTCTCTCTCTAGCTCCTCTCTCTCTCTCTAGTCGGTACAGTTGTATTTACAGGCCTACGCTGCTGCCAGAGCGATGTGATTGAACAGTGGCAGGCTTTAGTTTTTCGGGTTGAAGAAGAAGCGCTCTCTCTCTCTCTCTCTCTCTCTCCTCTTCTGAATATTTGTCTTCAAGTCAGAGACTTTCAGGAAAAAGGAAAGGGAAAAAAAAAACCAAAGCTCAAGGGTTGAAGAATTTTTGATTGCCCAAAATGTCCTCAGCCTCTGAAGCTCTGTGTTAATAAAGGTAGTTCAATGTAGGCGGGTCCAAGGAGAGGAGGAAGAGGAGGGATTCTTTTGGCTTTTGGGGGTGTACGGATTCTCTATGTTTTCTCTTTGGGGACTGAAGTTTGGCGGGTAATTTGTGAAATGAGGTTTGATGGGAGGTCAGTTATGGCATTTCGGGTGGAGTTTGTGCTTCTGGTTCTTCTTCTTGGGTGTGTGAACTTCGGCTATGGGGATTCACAGAACGGTGAGTTGCAGACTCTGTTTGGGTACCAAGAAAATGCAAGAAAGTTTTGAGCTTTCAACCAAGAATTTGTGTTCTGCTGTTCCCTTTTTCTCTGCAGCCAAACAAGGGATAACCCATCTGTTTTCCCAACTTAGTGTGAAAATTTCTCTGGGTTGAGTTGCAGACTCTGTTTTAGGATTTTGCTCTGTTTGGCTACCCAGAAAATGCAAGAAAGTTTTGAGCTTTCCTCCAAGCTTTTTCTTTTCTACTGTTCCATCTTTTTTTCTGCAGCCAAACAAGGGATAAGTTGTGAGATTTTTCCCAACAAACTTCTGAGATTTTTTCTCTGAGTTGAGTAGCAAGCTCTGTTTAGGTATTTACTCTGTTTGGCCACCCAGAAATTGCACGAAAACTTTGAGCTTTCAACCGAGCATTTGTGTTCTACTACTGTTCCCTGTTTCCGCCATTCAAACAGGGATAACCATCTCTCTCCCCCGAAAAGTTATGAAATTTTATCTGGGTTGAGCTGCAAGCTCTGGTTAGGCTTGTTCTCTGTTTGGGTACCTAGAAAATGCACCAAAATTTTGAAATTTTAATTCAACCAAAGCATTTTTCTGTTACTGTTCCCTCTTTCTCTGCAGCCAAACATTGGATAACCATCTCTGTTCTTCCCTAATTTCTGAAATTTTATCCGGGTTTTATTCATGTGTGGAAATAATTAAAAACTGTGATTAGCTGGGTTTAGTTATTATATTAATTTATGGGGTTTATCGCTTTATATTTGTATATTATTTATGAGCCTGAGATTTTGATTTTTGACAATATTTAAGATCAAGGAAGAACACTGCTGGAGATAAAGAAGGTATTTAGGGATGTGGACAATGTTCTCTATGAATGGACAGACTCACCCTCTTTAGATTATTGTGTTTGGAGAGGCGTCACATGTGATAATTCTCTCAATGTCGTTGCACTGTAAGAAACACAATCCCCCTTTTTCCTTTCCTTTTGGGGTTGACTTAATTAATTAAAGTTCTTTAAATAATATGTTAAACATGTGTTCTTTTTGTTTGATTAAGATTTGATTTTTATATTGTTTGCTTAAGGTTTGATTATTATAATGCTTGTATGCAGTAATCTATCAGGTTTGAATCTTGGAGGGGAAATCTCATCTGTAATAGGAGATCTCCAAAGCCTCCAGTCTATGTAAACTCTTTCTCCACTTCTTTAGTACTCTTTCACGCAATTTCATTTCTGCATTTTGCAATCGTTTTAGCTTTTCCAGTTTGTGGTGGGATTTTAGGAAGAGATTGATTATCATTTTGTTGTTTGATCAGCGATTTGAGGGGAAACCGCCTCTCAGGCCAGATCCCAGATGAGATTGGTGACTGTTCGTCTCTGCGAAACTTGTACTTTCTTCGAACTTTACCAGAATTTCTTTAAACATTTGTCATTTGCAATGACAAGTCGATTGAATATTTGGTTAAATGGTGTTATTAGGGACTTGTCCTTCAATGAGATATTTGGAGACATACCATTTTCGATATCCAAGTTGAAGCAGCTGGAAAATCTGTAAGTTCCCCAAGAAGGTCGTTTTTATGTATGAACATTGCTTACATATATTTTATATTGTTCTTACTGCTTGATTGGGCTTGCAGGATTTTGAAAAATAATCAATTGATTGGTCCACTTCCTTCGACGTTGTCCCAGATTCCAAATCTGAAGATTTTGTAAGTTCTTTACTCCTCATCTTATATTTCATCATGTGTATAATTGTTTTCTACATGTGACTGAATTTCTTATGTTCTGGATTGCTCATTCCAGAGACCTAGCACAGAATAATCTCAGTGGGGAAATACCAAGGCTTATTTACTGGAATGAAGTTCTGCAGTACCTGTGAGTAGACTGATCAATTGCTGATGGTGATGTTATTTCCGCTTTGATGCCAATTTAATTATTATTGCCATTACCATTGCAGTGGCTTGCGAGGGAACAATTTAGTCGGAACACTTTCTCCAGATATGTGCCAGTTAACTGGGTTATGGTATTTGTAAGTTAACATCTATCCCCTTCGTTCCTCAAGCCTTATAAATGTTATGTTTTTCTGTGTAAAAGATAGTTTAACAGTCTAATGTTTTTTCTCTACAATTTTGCCAGTGATGTGAGAAATAACAGCTTGACTGGTAGCATTCCTCAAAACATAGGGAACTGCACCGCCTTCCAGGTCTTGTACGTATTACATCTAACATTCTCACGTATGAAGCAATTTTCTACTATTGCCTTTGTTGGGTTATTCAAATAAGATTCGTCCATTTTGATTTGCAGGGATCTGTCCTACAACCAGCTAACTGGGGAGATTCCGTTTAATATCGGGTTTCTGCAAGTAGCCACCTTGTATGTGCTTGGAATTTTCTTTGAGATTCCCCAAATCTTGATATGCCATCACAAAATTTTGATTATTACTTTATTAAATGTTGTTCTCTTTGTGCTTGCAAGATCATTACAAGGTAATCAACTTTCTGGGCCTATCCCATCCGTGATCGGCCTGATGCAAGCTCTCGCTGTATTGTAAGTGCTTTACTGTATACTTCTGAAGCTTGTGGAGTTGTGGAGTTTTAACAAGTCCCCTTTGCTTCAATTTATTTTACATTTTGTGGCTTATATCTTCATCGTCTCCAATCCAGGGATTTGAGCAGCAACGCTTTAAGTGGATCAATCCCTCCTATCCTGGGGAATTTGACTTATACAGAGAAATTGTAAGTATGGGCATAATTATGAAATAGTTACAAAGTATGTTGCCGTATGACTTAATAAATTTCAGATCGTAGACCTCCATCTGATTATGAACAATTTTCTGTCAATACATTTGTGTATTTATCGGGCATTAAGTTATTTATTTATACTTGACTACTTAACAATTGTATTGAAAAAAGCACATGTTGCTTGTATGCAAGTTCTGACTCCAAAATATTCTCTATAGGTATTTGCATGGTAACAAGCTTAATGGATCCATTCCCCCAGAGCTCGGACAGATGACAAAGCTGCATTATTTGTATGTGAACTTTCTTACTTTCCCTCTTGAATGTATTTCTTTCGTAGCTATAGATATGGACTTTTTATGCATCTCTTTCATAGTTATTTGCACATCTGATTTTTTTATTCGATGTATGGTCCCATTTGTTTTGCATATGCAGGGAATTGAACGATAACCATCTTTCGGGACATATTCCACCTGAACTTGGGAAGCTTACAGATTTGTATGACCTGTAGGTTCTCTTGCCATGTTTCTTTTAAGTGAGAACGGTGTCTGCATGTCTTAAATTTTGAGTTACTGATCAACATCCTTGCAGAAACGTTGCGAACAACTATCTTCAAGGGCCTATTCCTGATAATCTTAGCTCGTGTACAAATCTCAACAGCCTGTAAGCATATAACCTCAGCTATTACTTTGCTTTTCCAACCCAGTTTAAGTGGCTTATCCCTAATTATTCTGATATCAGCAATGTGCATGGGAACAAGTTGAATGGAACCATCCCGCCCGCTCTTCAGAGGCTTGAGAGTATGACTTATCTGTAAGTTCCATCAATATAAACACTGGTTTAAGGTTAAAACATACTTACTGTTTTACATTATGAATCAAGGTGTCGGTCTCACTGCTCTGACAAAATGTTATTTATCATTTGCAGAAATCTGTCCTCTAACTATCTTCGTGGCCCAATTCCTATCGAGCTGTCTCGGATTGGTAACTTGGATACTTTGTAAGTATCAATGTCCTAGTATTTTCTTCTCGTGTTCCTTTCTTTTAATAACATGTGGATAATTTCGCACAGGGATATTTCAAATAACAAACTAAGTGGAACCATTCCTTCATCACTTGGGGATTTGGAACATCTTTTAAAGCTGTGAGTTCAACTGCTTGATTTTCGTTTGCAATGGTTTTTCATTTCTTTTTATTCTGTCTCCTGATATTATTATGTGATAGGAATTTGAGTCGAAACCATTTGACGGGATTTATTCCAGGGGAGTTTGGTAATTTAAGGAGTGTTATGGAAATGTACGTATTTGTTAATTTGTTAGATACTTATTTTTGATGAATTGAATTGATAATATGCTCTATTCTTTCTGCTTTTTCTTACATAAACTCAATGCATTTGCTTTGGCAGAGACCTTTCAAGTAATCAGCTCACAGGATTAATTCCTCAAGAGCTCAGTCAGCTGCAGAACATGAATTTATTGTAAGTTTCCACATACCGATCTCTATAGTTTTGACCAGTATAGTCATTGAAAGAAGAGTAGAATGTCACTGTATACGTCGCTAATTTGCATATTGATTTTCTTTGCATCGTTAATGCACAATATAACAGGAGATTAGACCACAACAATATATCCGGGGATGTGGTATCGCTGATAAACTGTTTCAGCCTTTCCGTATTGTGAGTCAATTACAAGCATTCGAATTTCTGTTTTATGTGTTCAATTAGATGGCAGGGTTATCCAGCTTTTATTTTCAAGCACTAAATATCGCTGAATCCTTGCAGAAATGTATCTTACAACAACCTGGCAGGCGATATTCCCACGAGCAAGAACTTCTCAAGGTTTTCCCCAGACAGGTTAGAGATTCTGACTATATTTCCGAAATTTCATTAACATTTAGCTTAGCTTAGAGGGTTCAGTTGACTCCATTTAGCTTAATTTTTTTTCCCATCTTTGGCTGATGTAACCTCTTGTTTGTAGTTTTATTGGAAATCCTAATCTTTGCGGCTACTGGCTCAATTCTCGATGTCATGAGTCTCGTCCAACAGAGCGCGGTAAATATGACTATCAAGTTACATGCTGAGCATCAAAGATCACTGCGACAGTTTGGACCACAATTTGACATGACCGACTGCATAATCTGTCATTAAATGTCATACTTTAGTACGAAGAATTTTCACTTTTTCTCATATCTCCATTCTTCGTTTGCAGTCACATTATCTAAAGCTGCTATCCTGGGAATCGCTCTTGGTGCCCTTGTGATTCTTCTCATGATTCTTGTCGCTGCATGCCGGCCATATAATCCAACTCCTTTTCCTGATGGTTCATTTGATAAACCAGGTAATTTTCCCTATAAGATAATTAATCTGTACTAACACTTAATGTTGTAGTAGAAACTTAAGCTAATCATTTCCATTTGCTTGTCAAATAGCAGTTAATTACTCAACTCCGAAGCTGGTGATCCTTCACATGAATATGGCACTTCATGTATATGAGGACATAATGAGGATGACCGAAAACTTGAGCGAGAAGTATATAATTGGTTATGGTGCATCGAGTACTGTGTACAAATGTGTTCTGAAAAACTGTAAGCCAGTGGCCATCAAGAAACTCTACTCACACTATCCTCGGTGCATGAAGGAATTTGAGACGGAACTTGCGACAGTTGGAAGCATCAAGCATCGGAATCTGGTGAGCCTCCAGGGGTACTCCTTATCTTCCTCCGGAAACCTTCTCTTTTACGACTACATGGAAAATGGCAGTCTCTGGGATCTCCTTCATGGTAGGTTCACACGCTTCTTGAATGTCGCCGGCCTGTTGGTGGTACAAAGAAACTAGTTTTTAATTCCTTATCTACTGAATTTTTTTACCTCAGGCCCTTCCAAGAAGAAAAAGCTCGACTGGACAACTCGTCTCCAGATTGCCCTTGGAGCAGCCCAAGGGCTTGCCTATCTGCATCATGATTGCAGCCCCCGAATCATACACCGGGATGTCAAGTCGTCCAACATTCTATTGGATAAGGATTTTGAAGCTCATTTAACTGATTTCGGCATTGCCAAGAACTTATGCCTCTCAAAGACCCATACGTCTACTTACATAATGGGCACGATTGGCTACATAGACCCTGAGTATGCGCGAACTTCCCGCCTCACTGAGAAGTCCGATGTGTATAGTTACGGAATTGTTCTGCTGGAGTTGCTGACAGGAAGGAAAGCCGTAGACAATGAATCCAATCTCCATCATTTGGTAAGTCACATTCCTTCTTTTCTTGTATTTTCACAATGCCTTCAATTTAACAGCTTCTCACGTAATGCTTGATATAATTTGACTCAGATCTTATCTAAGACTGCGAACAATGCTGTCATGGAAACCGTAGACCCTGAGATCACCGCCACATGCATGGACCTTGGAGCGATTAAGAAGGTTTTCCAGCTTGCCCTACTATGCACAAAGCGGCAGCCAACAGACCGGCCAACAATGCATGAAGTAACTCGCGTGTTGGGGAGTCTTGTGCCTTCCCTCGCACCACCAAAACAACCAACCCTTGCCAACCCACCATCGACACAACACCCGTCAGCCAAAGCTCCGTGCTATGTGGACGAGTACGCCAATCTGAAAACGCCACACATGCTAAATTGTCCATCCATGAGCACCTCAGATGCCCAGCTGTTTCTCAAGTTTGGAGAGGTAATTTCTCAGAACAGCGAGTGAAAACTGCAGCATTTGGAGATGGAGAGGAAGAATTATTAAATAATTATATGTTATGAAATATCTGAAAAAAGAGTAGCGGGGAAGTAGGAAGGCTCAGTTGCTTGAAAATGTGTACAAAGATTTGGCTTTCAGCTTGTCGTAGGTGGAAAGATGGGAAAAAGATTAACAACTTTTTAGTAGTAGCTTTATAGAGTGCAGTAGCTTTGATTTCCTTTTGTTCGAGCGCTATTCTAATCGAAAAATTGATTAAAATGGTCATAAATCAAATTCAATTGATTAATTAAATACAAACACATAAATAAAAAATCGACTATCAATCACATATTAGAATTTTGATCATTTCAACAATTGGAATTTGAAAGATTATCATTTAGGAATATCCATTTTGGGGCAGATGGTCGGACATTGTTTTAGTCAACTTGGATGCAAAGTGTAATCCTATATTATACCGGTCCTGGCGTATGGGGCCGGCATAGTGGGGGTTACACATGGTCAGTAGTACTAGGGTTAAATTTTAGCCTGAGGGTGGGGGTTACAAATGGTCAGTAGTACTAGGGTTAAATTTTAGCCTGTGGCCTTGTGGGAGGTGCATTATATGCCTGCCGACTGCTGAGCAATAATGCAGTGTGGGACGGTCCTTGGGAGGACAGTGTCAGTCTGAGAAGTTGAAAGCTCCGAGCAGGTTTGCCTTTTGCCATTATTGGTGATGCAAATTATTATTTTTTTTTTAAATTTGAATGTTGGTGGTGAAAAATTAACGGAAAGGATTAAATTGAAACAAACTAGCAAGGATGAAATTAAAACAAAATTTTCTGCAAGGATTAAAGTGAAATCTCGGACAAACGATGGGGACTAGTGCTGCGACTTTGCCTATAAAGATATGAACATATTATGTATGAATGTTTGTGGGCTTTATTTTTGGGCGCAACATGTTATCAAGAAAGATTATTTGGTCTGGTCTTAAATTTGAGATCCAAGACCCTAAACATGAAGATATTCTTGGATCCAAACGCCACGTAAACCATCTAGCCACTCTCAAAAAGAAAGTGGAGTCCCTGTATCCAATCCCATCAAGCGCCACATTCTCCCACCCCTTTGAGTCAACCGATCTATATGGGCATCGAGTTGCGACACACAAGAATCTCTCATGAACGTGGGCTTTGAACTCTAAACCGGAGACATGCAACCCTAGTTGGGCCTCATACCCTACACTTAGGATCTCGGAAGTTGCATTGAATGTGCTCTTTAAGTTCATTGCATTCTCACACCCCGTTTGAGTTTGTTGCCCTATATAGGCGTCCGGACACAAAAAATTCTCATGAATGTTGGGCTTTGAACTCAAAATCCGAGACCGGCAATTCTACTCGGGACCCATACCCTACATTTAGAATCTTGAAAGTTATATCAAACATGATCTATAGTTCATTACTTGAATCTCATCATGCCTAATTAATTGGTTAACCAAAACAAGGAAAAGGATCAATCCTAAGACTAACCTATCATTTGAACAGTTTTCATTACCTCCAGGCACATTAGTTCTACAAGGTTTTGGGCCACCTGAGGCCCGTCATCAACATATGATTCTACATGGGCCTTGGTAAATGTCGGCCCACAAATAATATTTGTTCAATTTTTTGTACAAGAGCATTTTACTGCAATAGCCGTATTTGTATTTTGTAAAATGTGTTATTTGAGAGTTTACTGTAAATTAAAGTAGTAATATTGTTTTTATTTTATTTTTATGTTTAAAAAGTGAACTTTCCATGCAAATTCCTAAAGGTTGGGACTTGGGAAGGAAATGATTTTATTCCCTTTTTTTGGAAATATTGGGGGCAACGGTAACAAGGAAATAAATTAAAGTTTGTTGTAGTTTCCAATAATACCCTCCTTATAAAGAAAACACCAAGGATAAGGGTTTCAATAAATGCTTTCATAGGCAAGAGAAATCAAATCCAAGAGGGAATAAGGTTTTCAAAATTCCCCCCTTAATTGGATTTTGAAATCCATGTAACATGTTTAACATTCCTATTAATGCATTGCCAAAATTAGAATAGGGTTTCATACCAATTCAAAATCCTATTCATCATCAAGTGAGTTGAACCTAAGACCTCAAACTTATAAGTAAGAAAAAATACTACTAGACTGTAGTGTTAGTAAATACGCTCACAAATTGTTATTGAATCTTTATTTTAATTTACTCCTTTATGTTTTATCGTGATATGCTCACAAGAATATAATAAGATAATCTTATTTAGCTCCGTTGTAGTTTAACTTACAGACAAAGAATTAAACGTCTTACAACTCAATTGAGATTAATAAAATTACCCTAAAATTTTGAGTTCGATCATCCTCCCTGTGATTGCTTGTTTCAAAAAACAAACAAAATCAGTAGACAGAGAGAATCTGTACGTTAAAAAACGATTGTTCTCGAAAATGAAATTGAAAGATTCGCAAAAAGTAATTAAAAACCGGAAATTTCGTAACGTCTCTCACTGTAATATAGGAATAGGAGGGAGAGGGGAGGGAGGGAAAAGTTAAAGTCAGCGCGTCGCAGCAGCTGCCCAAAAAACAAAAATTAAAACCGCCATTAAAATATCCAAATCCTCTCTCTCTCTCTCTCTCTCTCTCTCTCTCTCTCTCTCTCTCTCTACCTGCTTCTACAGTAATTGGAGGGTGACGTGTCGAATACGCTATATAAACCCTCGGTTTCGCCATTTCGGACTCCTACTCCACACCTGTTAGGGCGGGAACCCAAAATTTTCACCCAAAACTCTCTCCCCTCACTTTCTCTCTCTACTTTGTCCCTCTCTGTTCCTTTCTAAACCTCTCTCGATTTCTGCTCTTCCGCCACTTGTCGTCTTCTCCAACCGAAGTCTAGGGTTTCTGGTTCCCCGTCACCAGCTCAAATCTTCCGCCGGGGGTCCTCCGAGATGAGCCTCCGCCGGGGCACCAAGGTCTGGGTCGAGGACCGGGATTTGGCCTGGGCCCCAGCTGAAGTCGCCGACTGGAAGGGGAAGCAGCTCCAGGTCGTCACCGCTTCGGGAAAGAAGGTGAAGCGAAACATTTGCCCTCACTTTTTGTGTGTAATTACTGTTTAGTGTGTTTGAAATTTGGGTGATTTTTGTGTTGATTGTGGGGGGTTTTGGGTGTGTAGGTTTTGGCTTCGCCGGAGAAGCTGTTTCCGAGGGATACGGATGAGGACGAGCATGGCGGAGTGGACGACATGACTAAGTTGACGTATTTGAACGAGCCGGGTGTGCTGTACAATCTTCAGAGGAGATACGCTCTCAATGATATATATGTGAGTCGATTTTCGTGTGCAATTGGTATAATTGGAGTGTTACGGCTAGTTTAATTAAAGGGCTTTCTTAATTTGCGTACCGGTTAGTGTTAATTGTGGACTAACTTATGGTTTCTGGGCTTCCCACTTGGCGAAGTTCTGAATTTTATGGATTTTATGTGCCACATTGTGCTATGTCATCAAGGATTGATGATGATTTGTTAATCCGCTGATCGGTTTAAATGTTTGTGGAATTTTTCAAATTGACTATTGATTGTCTCATTGATGGTTTACACTTGGCGTGCTACTGGTTTTTCGTTAGCCCTAGACGAGGCTTAGTAGCCAATGAGTTGACGCGAATTGACTTATTCTAGAAATGTTACATATAAAATAACCCGAATAAATCCT
Source organism: Gillenia trifoliata (assembly GCA_018257905.1). Classification (NCBI taxonomy): domain Eukaryota; kingdom Viridiplantae; phylum Streptophyta; class Magnoliopsida; order Rosales; family Rosaceae; genus Gillenia; species Gillenia trifoliata. The sequence continues at coordinate 4,146,358 of CM031087.1, read as the reverse complement.
TGGTTTCAACTGTTGAGTTGGAGTGACTTAAGTTGAATGCTGTTAAATGTATAGGAAAGTGCTCATATTGATTGTTATAATGGAATTGGTAATTCACTTGCCATGGTCGACTCCTTCATTTCCAGATGAGATAATGATAAATGAATAATATCATAATCAGTGTAGAAAATGCGGTATATTCATTGTTTATTTTTTAATATGGGATATACTAAAAACTTTTCCTTTTATATTTTCATACTACTAAAATTGGTTTATGCAACCTACTTTTGGAATTGAAGTGATTGTTTTCTTTTGTCGTTGGTAGACATATACAGGGAGCATTTTGATTGCGGTTAATCCTTTTACAAAGCTTCCCCATCTCTATAATGTTCATATGATGGAGCAGTATAAGGGAGCCCCATTTGGTGAGCTAAGCCCCCATGTTTTTGCCGTGGCTGATGCATCTTATAGGTATGCCAACTTTATGATAATTGAGTCTTGACCTTTGTTGTACATTGCCATTCCATTCTATGACTTAAGTTAGCTTTTCTTGATTTTGTAATCCAGAGCAATGATGAATGATGGACAAAGCCAATCAATACTGGTCAGTGGTGAAAGTGGAGCTGGGAAGACTGAAACGACGAAACTGATTATGCAGTATCTTACTTATGTAGGAGGCCGAGCTGCTGGTGCTGGTGATGAGAGAACTGTTGAACAACAAGTTCTTGAAGTAAGATCAACCTCCATTCACATACCAACTCTGAATAAGAGTAGGCATAAATTCACACTGTTATAGAAAAGGGTTTTTCATTTTTGCCATTAAATTTTGGCAGCAAAGAAGTTATGGTTGAGGTAAATAATTTTATTTTTGGGGATCAGTTTGGTCTTCGTTGTGGTCCAATGCTTGAGAAAAGGAATCGATCTTCTTCATTTTTATTGAGAATATTGGTCAACTTAGTGTTCTATATTTTTGTTAGAATTTGTTTTCAATTTTTTTTTATCTTCTTGCCTTTAATGTGTCACTGGTTATTTTTTGTGCATGGTTCAGTCGAATCCCCTTTTGGAGGCATTTGGAAATGCAAGGACTGTTAGAAATGACAATTCAAGGTGTGCTACATGTTTATTCTTCTCCTGAATTATCACTAATTTGATATGTAGGAATTTGAAATTCTCACACTTTCTGTTGAGGCTCATGTATACTTTCTTGTTGATAAAAGAATGGGGTAAAAGTTATGCTGGTTAGTTGAGAATCGAGATCAGAGAGTGAAGGGCAATGCAGGAAGAGCATGGATTAATGAAAAGAACTAGGTCTTGGCTCTTACTGAGTATAAAGTAAATGCCTTGAGGGTAATTATAATTGGAGGATGTAGGAGAGGATATAGAATATCATTTTCTGCCCTTTTTATTAGGTAACAGTATTCATTAATGAACTTGTTGTTTATTGTATCAAACAATAATTGGGGTATATATTATTGTAATCGCTAATCAGTTTAGTAGTATATCATTAACTACTTTGTATAGCTTTTCTGGCAATTTGGTTTGATATCATGCCTATTTTCATTTTAGTTTTTGAACTAAAAATGATTTTCCTTCCATTTTCATGCTTCTCTGAGGCAGCCGTTTCGGCAAGTTTGTTGAGATCCAGTTTGATGCAAGTGGTAGAATATCTGGAGCTGCAATTAGAACTTATCTACTGGAAAGATCCCGTGTTGTTCAGATTACAGATCCTGAAAGGAATTACCACTGTTTTTACCAGTTGTGCGCATCTGGAAAGGTACTCTTTGTGTCTGTGATTTGATGGATTTATCATACGGTTACCTTGTAAATATCTAAGCATCTATAGTCATTTAGCTGTTTATTATTGAGTGTATGTGTGTATACATGCATCAAGTTTTCCTTATGCATCTCAGGATGTTTCAAGTTGTGTGTGCGTGTACATGTGTTTTTTTGCACCCATTTCTACGATTCTCATGGTTCACATATGACCATCAGTCTTGTGTACTATATTGAAGCTTATGGATACTGTTCTCTGGATGTCTCCATATGTCTAGGATGCAGGGAAGTACAAGTTAGGCCACCCAAGCCACTTCCATTACTTAAATCAAAGCAAGACTTATGAACTTGATGGAGTGAGCAGTGCAGAAGAGTATACGAAGACAAGAACAGCAATGGACATTGTTGGTATCAGCCGTGAAGATCAGGTTTTAAAACTTAATCCAAGTGGTTGGCGCTTTAAGATGAATACTTTTGTTTTCCCTTCACTTCCGCTATTGGATGTTTCTGAGATTCATTTTTCTACTTTTTTAGGAAGCAATATTCCTCACCTTGGCTGCAATTCTGCATTTGGGGAGCATTGAATTTTATCCTGGGAAAGAGCACGACTCTTCAGTTCTAAAGGATCAGAAATCGAACTTTCATATGCAGATGGCTGCTAATCTTTTCATGTAGGTGAATTATATAGCTTGAACTTGAACTTTTACTTTCCCCTAACTAACTTTGAACAAACTGAAGGGCTAATTTTAATATCCTGTTGGTTTCTTTAATACTTTATGAGTGAACAGTCAATTCAGAGGTTTTCTTTGTAATTTACTGAGGGAGTATCTTCATGGAATATTTAATGCAATCAGTGCATATTATGAGTCAGGAGATACTTCTCTGGAATATAACTTAGAGTTGCTTAATAAATCAGGTGTGATGTGGACCCCTTATTAGCAACACTGTCTACTCGTACAATCCAAACTCGTGAAGGAATTATTGTTAAGGCTCTCGACTGTAGTGGTGCTATTTCTCGTAGAGATGCATTGGCAAAGACTGTTTATTCGCGGTTGTTTGACTGGTATGGTTTCATCAAAATTCCCTTCAGGAACTTCATTTTCTTAATTCGTCTGGGAAGATCTTCTTCACCTTATTTGGGTTCGGATATTTTCACAGGCTTGTTGATAAGATTAATACATCTGTTGGCCAAGACTCGACTTCCCAAATGCAAATAGGAGTCTTGGACATTTATGGTTTTGAATGCTTTAAGGACAATAGGTGAGATCTTTACCCGTCTATTTCAATTTTAAATATTATGAGTCTTAAATTTGGCGTTGGAATACCATCCAAGTGCCATTGAAATTTTGTATAGTAAATGGTCACGTTGCTCTGAATTTGCTTGACTAGTCCAGAGGGTCTATAAATCTATTATAAATTATTTAGTATCATGTGTGTTTGTGCGTCTTGTTTGTCACTGTAATTCATAAGGTGATTGGACTTTTGACATCCCAGCTGATCTGTTAGTTAGTGATAGTCTGTCTCTCTACTTAAGTTTTACTCTTTCATCCTATATCATCATTGTTATTATTATTATTTTATTTCTGTCTTGTCAAAAGTCAAACTCTAGTCTTATTATTATTAGAGTATCCTTGCGATTGTACATTATTCCTTTGGTTAAGTTAAGTGATTCTTTTCCACAGTTTTGAGCAATTTTGCATTAACTTTGCAAATGAGAAGTTGCAGCAACACTTTAATGAGGTGTGCGTTAATGTTTTATGAAATTAATGCACTATGATTTTATTCTATAAATAATTATTGTATTCTAACTTTGTTCCCACTTGTTCCAGCATGTGTTCAAGATGGAGCAGGAAGAGTATAGCAAAGAGGAAATTGATTGGAGCTACATTGAATTCATAGACAACCAAGATGTTCTAGATTTGATTGAGAAGGTTTTGCCCATTCTGTCTCCCATTTTGTTTTGTTGACATATTTGTATGAAAAGCTGCAAAGCCATCTTTTTCTCCCCTCCCTTTTATTATATGATTTTAGAAGGATAATTGGTATTCTGTATTGATTTCGTAGTAGCATGTATGCAAGGAGTGGACCTAATTTCTAGTTGTATTTACGTGCTAAGGAATGACCATATTTTCAAAACTAACTATATATGATTAAAGCTACCACCCTGCCTGTAGGAAAAATGCATGACGGGCATTTGTGGTCTGAGTTTTGGTGGTCCTATTGTATGAAAAAAGTTGAAAATAACTGTATTTCTTCATTTTTATTAATGTTTTGCCTACTGTTATTTTCTATAGTTTTCTGTTTTTATGTGCCTTGAGAGTCTGTAAGGTTGGATCTTATGTTCTCAATCATTGATTTGCAGAAACCTGTTGGGATAATTGCTCTCTTGGATGAAGCTTGGTACAATTAAGTTCACTATAATTTGGTGCGTGTTACTTATATAGTATTTTCTGGAATTTTATATCCTGAATTTCTTTTTTTTGCAGCATGTTCCCAAAATCAACACACCAAAGTTTTTCAACCAGGTTGTTTCAGCTTTTCCGGGCCCACCCAAGGTTGGAAAAGGCAAAATTTTCGGAAACAGATTTTACCATGTCCCATTATGCTGGAAAGGTATATTATATGTCACTACATATTTGTGTGCAGCATCTTGATATTGAATCATTTATAATATAGTCAATTCACTACTTGTTCAGGTTACTTATCACACAGATACCTTTTTGGATAAGAATCGTGATTATGTTGTCGTAGAACATTGCAATCTGTTGTCTTCTTCCAAATGCCCTTTTGTTGCTGGTCTTTTCGGTTCATTACCTGAGGAATCTTCAAGATCGTCATACAAATTTTCTTCTGTGGCAAATAGATTTAAGGTACATTCCGTCTCTATCCTTTCTGTGATGTGATGTTAATTGGTTGCAACTGCTTAAAGGACTACAGAAGCTGATACACGAAAAGATATTGAATAGGAGAAGGCTCCTGCTGGAGATTTTCTCTTTTCTCTGGTTTATGCGATGATAAACTTTGTTCAAGAAACTGCACCAGATCATTAACCAATTCAAAATTAGCCGGTTCAGTGAAGAAAAAGAAATGCATGTTGTTTGCTGTCTTGCAGGATTTCGGGCTTCAACTTCTTTTTTCGCAAATGAATGTCAATTTGAGGATGTCATTGTTTTCTGATTTGGTCTTAGAATTTGTGTAAATAGCTTTAGGTTGAATCTGTACCTTTTTTGTTTCTCCGACACATGCGTCCAACAAAACCCTACTTGTTGGATATTGTTCGGATAATGCTTCATGATGTGGTTATCATTTCTGCTTGTATTCAACTGATCATTTACTTTGACCTGTATTGGGAATTATTATTGTCTTTCTAACATTAGCTTATTTGCGTGATGTACCTCCCTCCTGAAAGTTTTGTATTTAATTACTTGTTTGATGGTTTTAAGCTGATAATTCCCCCCTTTCCTCTGTTTTGGTTATTGTAGCAACAACTTCAAGCACTGATGGAAACCCTCAATTCAACAGAACCTCATTACATACGCTGTGTTAAGCCAAACTCATTGAATCGACCGCAAAAGTTTGAGAATCTGAGCATCTTACATCAATTACGCTGTGGGGTCAGTGTGATCAAAACTTTTATGGTTCTTTTATGTTGGATCTGGTGTCATACACAGAAAAACAAGGATTCCCTACTCTCTTTTTTTAGGTTTTAGGGTAAATTAAAAAAAAATTTGAATTTTCATTTAAGAGAGTATTTGAATGATATTTGAAATTTAAAGAGTTAATATGCAAAATAAAAAAATAAATAATAAAAGAAAGAAACAATTCATACATATGGATTTTTTTTATCTTACATATCTTTGTCATATCTGTATCTTAGTTTTTGAAGAGTCATTTGTATTATCAATATTGGAGCAACATAACACACACGTAAACCCAACCACTCCACCTCATGTACTTGTAGGTTTCTGCTCTCACCCACATTGCGTAGTGTTTCTTATTGATGTCACATTCTTTACACTAATGATTCTCTTATTCCGCTTAGGGTGTTCTAGAGGCTGTTCGGATAAGTCTGGCAGGTTATCCCACACGTAGAACTTACTCAGAGTTTGTAGATCGATTTGGATTATTAGCTCCTGAATTCATGGATGGAAGGTGGGTTCATTCATAGTGCTTAATCTTGAAGACTCTGCCTAATAAATATCGAAGATGTTCTGGTTATCTTTATCACATTTGATGTTTTTAAATATTTACTTTACGTTTTACTCTGCTGCAAACTAGTGTTACACAGGTATTAATCTGGCTATTATTTTGTAATGATTTGCAAAAGATTCTGTTCTCTGTTTTGTTTTGGTTCTAATTTTCTAATTCTGTTTTATTCTTTTAATATTTTTCTTACAAGTCTTTGAGGCCTATCCTTTTTCTCCCTTTCCCTTGTTCTAATATCTTAACTTCTTTGATTCGCTATGCTTATGTAGCTATGATGAAAAATCTATGACTGAGAAAATTTTGAAAAAGTTAAAGCTAGAGAATTTTCAGGTACGAATCCTATGATCCAGTAGGATGGTATTCACACGATAATATTGCTCACAAAGAATTTGACAAGGTTGTTTTTTCCTTGAAGTTGGGTAGGACCAAAGTGTTTCTTAGGGCTGGTCAAATTGGTGTTCTGGACTCCCGACGGGCTGAGGTTTTGGACAATGCTGCAAAGCGCATTCAACGTCAAATGCGAATGTTTGTTGCTCGCAAAGATTTTGTCTCCAAAAGAGCTGCTGCATTTGCACTCCAAGCGTTTTGCAGAGGTCAGATGTTTCTGCCAGACTTCCATCAGAAATGCGAATTCTTATTACCGACACTTTCTTCAGATCCATTATATATATATATATTTTTTGGTTGATGTTTGATGGTTATTATGGTTTAAGGATGCCTTGCTCGAGCGCTGTATACTTCAAAACGGGAGGCAGCGGCTGCTATTTTTGTACAGAAACATGTCCGAAGGTGGCTATTAAAGCGTGCTTATATGGAATTATATTCAGCTGCTACTGTCATACAGTCCAATATTCGTGGTTTTTCAATTCGCCAAAGATTTTTGCATGGAAAGAAACATAAAGCTGCCACCTTGATTCAGGTAAACTTAATTCATAGACTTTTCCAGTGTAATAATTTGCAGTGTGCAAGCATGTAGAGTGATGTGTTTTGATTCTTTTGTTTAGAAATTTAGGGCTTTTGGAATATTTTATATGTGGGTGGAATATTGTTAGGAATAACTTAATATGTTCTTCATTATGAAGTTGGGTTCCTATTCATGCATAAATGTGTTTCTTCTTTGTATATGATTATCTGGCCGGTTGTCTGCTTGATATGTCAATACCACTTTTGTTTCTGTTTGACATGAAATATATATACTTGTTAGGCTCGGTGGAGGATGTGCAAGGTTCGCTCGGCATTCCAACATCACCAAGCTTCTGTTGTAGCAATACAATGTCTTTGGAGGCAAAAAGTTAGCAAGGAGAGCTCCGAGAGAGAGCTTAAACAAGTGCGTGAAGTTATATTGCTGCTCACGAGTGAAACAATATGCACGAGAATTTCCTTTTTTATGTTTATTTATTTATTTACTTTTGCAGGAGGCAAATGAAACCGATTGCCTTGCTAGCGTTTGCTTAGGAGTAAGCAACAGTTGAGAGGACCTCACATGGCGGTTACAACTTGAGAAGATTACGGGTATTTTTTTGGGTGTGTTAAAATTTTTGTTGGGCGGTTTTTGTGGATTCATATCTGTTAAAGTGGTAATAACCTGTTTTGGGGGCACTTCTGTTATTACTCTGCTTGTGCCAAATGTATGTCAGTAGAGTTTGTAGCTAATTGGCAATTTATGGCTCATGGACTAAATGAAGGTTTTCACATTACCTCCATAAAATAGCTTCAGCACTTGCCAATTTCTGTTGATAAAAGAAATATATATATATCGTGAATTTGCAAATTATTGATTCCAATATATCATTTGATACTTGTAATTTGCCTTATATGCTCGTCATATTTCTCAGAAAATCATTATAAAGGTGTTTATGTGCTTTTGTGTAAATTATTAGTTGCAACTTAACCTTATTTCTATTGGTTTAGCAACTTGACAAACTGTTGTATGGGTAAGTAGAAGTTCCTTTTCTTATTGCAAGCTGAATTGAATGCAGATCTCTAACGAGGAAGCTAAGTCAGTAGAAATTTCAAAACTTCAAAAAGTGTTGGAATCCTTGAGTCTTGAGTTAGATGCGTCAAAGTTGGCTACAATTAATGAGTGCAACAAGAATGCAGTGCTTCAAAATCAATTGGAGTTATCAGTGAAAGAAAAATCATCTTTGGAAAGAGAAATCATTGGAATGGCTGAATTGAGAAGGGAAAATGCATTTTTAAAAGTGAGTCTTCTGATGTTTATTAAATTTATGTTCGTATGTCGGTTTTACTTTGTGAGATTTTGTACGCTACATCTTATCTACTCAGAAATTATATATCTCTCAGGCAGGAAATCTAGAGACACGATATAATTAGTTGAATTCTCATAAATTTGATAAATACAAAGTTACAAACTCATTGTTTCACTATTTTTTAAAATCATTTTAAACTTTGTTTTTCTTGACCTAAATAGGTATTTAACATTTACTGAAGTCTATTATCTTTTTTTCTTAGCATGTCTTTCTTTTTGAGAGTGTTTTGCCTTTTCCTTTACCCTAACCCTCCCAACATTTGGGGGATCGTTGGGGCATTTGCAGTGTCCTTTGAAAATTTTCTTATGCTTTTTGTTTGCAGAGTTCTTTGGATGCTTTGGATAAGAAGAACTCAGCTCTAGAAACTGAACTTCTCAAGGCTCGAAAGGACAGTACATACACCATTCAGAAGTTGCTGGAATTTGAACAGAAGTGCAACCAGCTCCAGCAGAATGTAAAGAGGTGTTTTTCCAAAATTCATAATTATCTTTTGAGTGTTTATTTCAGCCTTGTTAAGTACTTTTAGACATCAGTTTTAGATCTGTTTTTCACTCCAAATATGTTTTCTTCATATCGATTATGCTACAATTCATTGATACTTGCTTATTATTTGTATCTAAATTACAGCCTTGAGGAGAAACTCAGGATTAGGAGGAGGAGAATCTTGTCATGCGACAAAAAGGCCCTTACTGTGCCTGCAAAGAGCACTCGGCGTGGTGTTGAAAAGTCGGTTCCAGAGGTAAATGATTATATACATGCAACATACGATTAAAATGGTTTGATTTAAAAAGTCAGTTGAAAGCCTCTTTCTATGCGGTCTGATTTTTCTGGTGTCAAATTTTGTTGCTTCATTAAATCTGGATATCATTTATTTGTGGGTCTGGTCTCAAGTTATAGTATTTTTCTTTTAATGTAAACAGAAAACTCTGGTGCGCTTGTTCTATCACTGGCCAGAAGCCTGACTGTAAGACATGATCTCTCTCTCTGATTTATTTTTTTCATCTAACTGTTACAGCATAACGCCTTCTTCATGTGTCATACCATCTAATGCAGGAGTCACCCACACCTACAAAAATGATTGCATCTTTTCACATAGCTTGTCAGAATCACGCCCATCAAAGTTTGCAGTTGAGAGGCACCAGGTTTTGACCTTTATTGTTTATTTGAACCTTAGCTGTAAATTTTGGTATCCACTGTAATCTTCTTATGGACTGTAACTGCGGTTATCTTCAGTGATTTAGTTGTGTCTACAGTGCCATAAAATTTATCTGTCATTTCCATTCTGGGTAGTTGGGCTTATAAGTTTAAGCATGTCGCTTGACATGTACAGGAGAACTTTGAATTCCTATCAAGATGTGTTAAAGAAGATTTGGGGTTCAAAGACAGCAAACCATTGGCTGCTTGTATCATATACAAATGCCTTCTTCAGTGGCATGCCTTTTGAATCCGAGCGTACAGTTATTTTTGACCATATAATTGAGGGAATAAATGATGTTTTGAAGGTAATTACTTGCTTCAGTCAAATTTATTTTGGCTTATGATTTTGTTTCTACTTAAGGCTCGAACTACTGTTTTGCTGTACCTGAAATAAATTATGTGGAGATGCATATATTATGTAAAAACTATTCTCGATCAAATGTGGAATTTACATATCTTTTTTAAGGTTTCCTTTTAGAATTTGGAATAAACTATTTTGCATAATGTTTTAGAATATTTGAAAATTTCTGTATGGCCATTATTTCCAGGTTGGGGATGAGAACATAACCTTGCCCTAATACGTCCACCTCGCAGCGCTTCTATGCCTTTTGTAGAGGAATTTACTTAATTAATAAATAGTTTCCCAGCAACTCAGCGTTCTGGGTCTTCTGCTTTAGCTCTCAGGATTGTACAAGTAAGTTATAGAATCAAATGATGGGCTTGTTGAATATATATTCTTTGTAATACGACTGTTTGACCGAAAATTATCTCTTTAGAGTTCTTTTTTGAACTTTACTGAGTTGCACACTCATTATGAGTTTATTATGTCGCTTGCTTTGCTTTCAATATTTCATTGTAGTTTATTAAATGTCGTCCCACTTCCATTTTCAGGGACTGATATCTCCCTTTCAAATATATTGGGCTATGAAGATGGTATGTCACATCTTGAAGCAAGATATCCAGCTATATTGTTCAAAAAACAAACAGCAGCTAACTGCTATGTGAAAGATCTTTGGCTTGATGCGCGACAGTTTGAAGAAGGAATTGGCTCCACTCTTGGGTTCATGCATTCAGGTGAATCTGGTTTAGTCTGGATCTGCTCAAGCATTCTAATTCAAAGTATGGGTGCAATTTCTCACGCCGTGACATAGGATGACTTTTATTTTACTATTGTTAGCATTTGAAATATGGTAGTTGGTTCAGAATGTTTGTGTATTCATTTAGTGGTTACCTGCTATAGTTTAGTTAATTTAAAGCAACGACAACCAAGAAATGGATGAATTTGCATTTTCCCCTTTGTTTTTAGTCGTACACCATTGTGGTACCTGACCTGCCATTAGCAATTATCTAAGCAAGAACCCAAACGTCAGGTGGTACTTTAGCCTTCCCAATTCTAGAAGGGAGAAAAGAGATGGATTGTTGCACAGCTCACTCACATTCTTTTAGCTGGCCTCTGAAGCCTAATGTTTAATTTTAATGTCTGAATGCTATCTTTGGCCAATCGATTTTGTTTTATTTGTGCTTGATCGATCTACATACTATTTTGACTAACATGTTACGAATATTCATGGAAATTTTAGGCACCGAAAGCTGCACGTAAAGTCATCTAGATCACCTGGAAACGCTCCCTCAGCAATTACCTGGAAGTCAGTGGGACAACATAATCAAATTCTTGGATACCCTTATGAGTCGACTATGCGGAAATCATGTACGTGGGGCATTTTTGATTTGTTTGTTTAGATCTACATTGCTTTCTGTTTTTATACTATCATGTATTGCAAAAACTGCCGGCCATGGTCACCTAAATCACCAATTTCCATTAGTTGGTGTCAAAGCTTCATATCTGAGATCATGTAATTGTTTGCTAAATTGAACCCTACTATTTATTCTGCAGTTGCCCTGACGGGTGTGAAAACTCAGAATTAATTACGCCGAGTGTGTATAAGAAGTTGCAATTGTACTCTGTTATGTCCTTTGTTGACTTTTTTCTTGTTCTTTCTGACCTAAAACACTCTACTTAACTCAGGTACCTTCCTTTATTCGCAGTTAATCACACAGGTCTTCTTTCATCAATATGTCACTTCAACAGGCAAGAGTTTATTGCCATTCCAGGTTTTCATTGCTAATAAAATGACATTTGTAATGGTTTATGTATTGGGATTTTACCTTTTCTTTACCTGAGCAGTCTACTGCTGCAACGCGAATGTTGACATTTTCAAATGGTGAATATGTAAAATCAGGTCTTGCTGAACTGGAGAAATGGATTGTCAACACCGGGAGGAGGCAAGCATATAACTACCGTGTTGCAAGCGTTTTCTGTTTAAATGAACTTATATGTTTGCTGGGCTGGACTTTGTGCAATGCAGTATGCAGGAACCTCTGGCATGAGCTAAATTATATCAGACAAGCTGTTGGTTTTCTGGTATAATTAGTAAAAAGCTATTTTCTTTGATATTTTAAAATGTAACAATCTATGAGAAGTTAGAACCTTTTCTGTTTTGTGCTATCGGTATAGGTAATACATCAGAAGAGGAAAAAGTCTCTGGATGAAATTAGGCAGGATCTTTTGTCCGGTATGATCCTCTTGCGTGTTTAATTTGCCTCGATTTTCTTTCTCCAGTCACTGGCTTCACGAAAAGTATTTTTAACTCGAAATTAATTCATTGGCATTGTGATCCATGTGCAGGCATTGACTGTCAGACAAATTCACCTAATAAGTACTATGTACTGGGATGACAACATGGCACTCAGAGCGTGTCCAACGAGGCATGTTTGCATTTTTTTGTTTCTTTGTTGTTCCATAAACTATGTGATTAGAGCCCCGTTGTTTTCTCAATGTTATTGCTTGCAGGTGGTTGCTCAAATGAGGGAGATTTTGAACAAGGGACAACCAGAATCTAACCTCCAATTCGCTCTTGTTGGATGATGATCTGAGGTAATCTGCTTCGTCCAATTATCTTGTCTAATTGCATGCGTAACAAGATATTGCTTCTTGTATGATAAAAAACAGAATCGAAAAAGCTTAACCCTATTTGCTTCACTTTCGCATTGCAGCATTCCATTCTCTACTGAAGATATTGATAAGGCGATTCTCTAATCGATCCTTCAGAAATCGAACTTCCGTCTCTTCCTGTCTGGTTATACTTGTGTGCAGTTTTTTGTGCAGCCCTAAAACAACCTGAGCAGTAGTCATCTAAATATTAAGAGGATGACTCATTACATTGCTCAAGTTCCGTAAATTAAGTTTTTGGGGTTTTAGGGTTCATTTCAGGGCTTGATGAATTCTTTGTCCTCCAATCAATTGCAGGTTTAGGGACTGGTCATCTTATTGTAATTAGGACTACATTTCTCTCCAATTCTTTTTCTCTTATTGACGGGGACGGACGGGACGGGGTTAAGCTTGACGTCAAGAGTGTACATGTGCTCTTGAAAGAAATCGTGTTCATGTTGTATCACAAATGTTTCTGTAATTCTTATTTGTACACTCCGAAAGAGGATCAAGGAAATTGAAGAATTCCTTTACCTTGTTATTTTATATTTATTTTTTATGCCAAACAATTATTTTTACTCATTAAACTCGTGTACAAATAATATCATGAGAAGAGACTATGAGAGGTAAATTTATTAAAAGAACAGCAAAACTACAAATGTCAAGGGGGACATGAACAACAACTCAAAACCACTTTTTACAAAACGTATAACAAGGAATCACCAAAGAATTTACAGTAGTAGCCAATGAATATGATCTCCAAGCTGCATAACTTTCCAGTTGAGAGGAGAGGCGTAACCGGGGGCGACGTTCGGGTGGAATCTGCTTGCGCTAAAGCTTTGGGCATGAGACTGCCTAAAGCTTTTGCAGCGAGAGGTAAACCCTTGCATTCTACAATTTTCGTACTAATATCTTCAAACTCCTTAGAAGCTTCGTTCATAAATTCTTCTTCATTCCCTCCCATTAAGCATGTCTTTGAGTGCTAAATTGTTAATGCATGTTGTAATTCAGACAAATAATAGAGCAAATGTGGTTTCTTTTTCTGTATTGGCATATTTTCATTTGGGAAACAGACTTTCGAGATTATAATGAAGCACATTGCAGATGCCCGCGATTCTGATGATGATGTTTATGTTGATCTCCTGGAAAATAAATGTATTATAATGACATGGCATTTGCTTTCTTAACTTCGGCGGAATCAGATTAAGTGGTACGAGCCTATTTTAAGTGATTTTAGAATAGCTAAAAGCGTGTTCAGATGACAAATACTGTTTTAAGTGCGTCAGTTAGGAGTTGGGAACTATTTTGTGGAGTGTTTTTTCTTTTTTTACATGGAAATGAAGACTTGGATGCTATATTTCCCTTGAAATACTTGGTTTTGTGAATTTTGAGTGTCCATTTCGAAATTTTTGGCGCAAAGAGGTCTTTTTCTTTAGACAAGGCCACAGGTGATAGCGAGCTAACCATTTCTTCCGGGTTTAGGGCTTTTATTCCAGCCTCCAGGCCACCAAACTATGCTATACACCCTACTTTGTCTTAATAGTGGTTAATTCGTGTATTTTGGAACAACATTTTTCTTTTTTGGAATGAAGTACGATATTCATTAGCATTATGGAGGAATACGTACAAGAGAGAATAGGGTGCACCATTGAAGGGGGCCTCAGTAAAAACCTTGCCGGGGATTTCAACCCGGTCGAAGGAGAAAAGAGCGCCACGAACCAAAATTACAAAGTATCACTACCCTTTACAAGAAAATCTACAATCATGTATGGAAGCTACTCAAACCAAACTAAGTCTTTGCGCAATGGAGTTAGCATCCCTGTTCACATGATTGTATTTGACCTGTTGAAAAAAGGCAATAAGGAGTCAGCAGTGGAATGCTTTGAGGAATCACTTTCCAATGCCTGCAAGTAGTTCTCATGGCAATGGTGACGATGATCAAAATTTCAGTTGAAACTTCAGTAGGGGACTTTGATGGTCGACATCACACTTTTCGCTTTGACAGAATCCCTGAAACGATAGACGTACGGATTCCCGATTCAGCAACATCTCTAAGACATTGCCCTAGAATTAAATTTTCTACGAGACAACTAGATTATGTGTAGATTAAAGCCAAACAACAAACCTCACGAGAAACCTGAAGGTGACTTCAACTGACACTCCTTAATTTGGCTCACATCTGCCTTTTTTTTTTTTTGGAAAACTACAAAGTCAATCTCACTTTAGTATTGCTATCATGGGAAGTGAATTTGGCTCGCATCCGCTCAGTCTCCTGGATGTTCTGCAAAAACTTGGGTAACTAAGATTAGCTAAATCCCTGCGCCATGGAAAATTGATAACGAATTTGGTACGTATGGATGAATAATTACCTAAAAGCGTGTCATAAACCAGTCAGATGAAAGGCGCGATAAGTTTCCTTGATGGCTTATTGTTATGACAACTTTTCACTCGGTAGTCCTGCAGAGAAATTAGAAATGAGTAGTTGAAGTTAAATAATCATTAATATATAAATAAAAGAAGAAAATTACCTTTTCAAAAAAGCAATCATTAATGTCACCAGTTGATCGACATTGCTCATCTCCTTTGAAGATCATCTGAATTCTGAAAAAGGAAAATAAGCAAATTAAACAAATATGATGATAGCAGCTGCAAATGTGTAAATAAGATTGTTGAGAGCTCAATTACCAGGACCAGATTTCGATGTTTGGGATGTGAGAAATCTTGGGCCACTCCTCTCCACTGCCTTGTTTACAACGCTCGATAAGCGTCGGACACTCGTAGATGTTAAGCTCCTGCAGTGGGGTTTTGCAGAGGAAGTCTGGCAGTGTTTTTAGGCGACGGCAGTTCATAATATATAAGAAGGAAAGGCATGGCATGATTGATATTTCAGAATCCTCTTTGTTCCACCCTTCCACGCCTACTTCCCACTCTTCCAACGCCTCCATGTACCAAATGTCGAGTTGTTTCAACTTGGGGAAAAATGAGGATGATGATGACTTCAGTGACGTTTCGTCTTTGTCTATTCCCAGAAACTCACCACCAACCTTTTCCACCCGTGGCATGAATGAAATATCAAGTTGTTCAAGGTAGGGCAATTTCCCAAGAGGAGGCAAAAACTCGCATTCACTCCAATGATCTAGAGAGATGCTTCTTAAGTTGTGCAAAGACATCATCCAATTGGGGCAGGTGGTTCCCGAATGATAAGAGATGTGTAAAGATTCCAAATTTTTGTGCGGTCGTAAGACATTCAGTATTTCTACACTTCTTGTCTGCTTGTACAGGACATCCTCAGAATTAATTTTGAGATGAAAGAGTTGCTTCATGTGCCACAACTGTGCTTTCTCAAGCTCCCTCTCATCTTTCACATTCCCCTCCAATCTTACGGTGAGACTTCCCTGGAGGTTCAAGAGACTCAGATCTCCCGGTTGTAATGCTGCTCTGTCCTCATCGTCACCACAAACCACAACACACTCATCAATTGTTTTCAATTCTTTTAATCTCCCAATCCCTTTTGGCAAGTACCCCATCATACGACAGCCTCCGACATACAGATGCTTTAGGCTAATCAACTTTCCCATCTTATCAGGTAGTTTCGCAAGTAACCAGCACTTCCGAAGGCACAAGGTATACAAATTGTACAACTCACAGATACTGTCCGGCAATATCTTCAATTCCTGATTCCATGACAAATCAAGGTGCCTCAAATGGACCAATTCACCAACCTCCTTTGGCACTTCTCTTATGCCACTTTTACTCAAATTTAATGTTCTAAGACATTTCAGTTGTAAAATAAAATTTGAGTCTATCTCACCAATGAATGAACCAAAGCTCGAGAGGGTACGAAGATTTTTGCAATTGTAATATGCATTAGAAGGTGGGAGTGGCTCATCGTGTTCCAACATTAAGGTCAAATGACGAACCTTTTCACCCAAATCCTTTATTACATTGCCAACTCCCTTAGCATCGATGATCAAACATTCATTCTTGGTGAGAGATTGCACAAAGTCATAAACAATATCATGCATTTTGCAATGCTCAATTTTACCACTGATACGATCTTTCACCAAATCTTGGAAAAAAGATCGTGCTACTAAGTTATCAAAATATGTTTCGCCAATTTCTCCCCTATCTTTATTCCTTTTTGAATTAAGATAATCTTGTGCCATCCAAAGATTAATCAAATTAACTCTCTCAAACTCATAATCTTTAGGAAAACTAGCACAATACAAAAGGCAACATTTGACTGCTGAGGCCAAATCATAATAACTTAGTAATAGTGGTTGGAAAACTTCTTGCTCCACCTCTTCTCGATCCCATATCTTACTATTCAAAATAGCTAGCCATTCTCTCCTTCTTCTCTTGTTGTGCATGAGACTGCCTAAAGCTTTTGCAGCGAGAGGTAAACCCTTGCATTTCTCTACAATTTTCTTACTAATATCTTCAAACTTCTTAGATTCATCTATTTCACTCTCATCAAACGCCATGTGATTGAAGATTGCCAAACAATATGCTTCACTTAGCTCTTTCAAATTGATCATGTCACTTGTTGCTCTCATCATATCAACAACCTCATGCTTTCTTGTGGTCACCAATATTCTACTGCCATGAGCACCACTTTGGATTAGTGGCGCCCTTAATCGCTCCCACTTTTCCCTGTCGTTGCTCCACACATCATCTAGGACAAGGAGAAACCTTTTGCCCTCGATCGATCTTGACATGCACTGCAAGACATAATCCAACTCATTTGAACTTGGGGCGTCATCACCGCATATGGCTTTGGCAATCTTAATCTCATCAAAAGGGTCTGAGACACAAACCCACACTCTCTTTTCGAAATAGGCTTTAACTTTGTCATTATTATAAACTAGTTGGGTTAGAGTTGTCTTTCCCATTCCTCCCATCCCTAGAATAGGGATGATAAGGAGTCCCCTTCGATCTTCTCCACCACCACTCAACAACTTTGTTATCAGAATGTCTTTTTCCTTTTCGCGACCAAATACCTCTGCCATGACGACATAAGACGAAGTCGTCTGTCGTTCAGGTACTTGTTGAATGCCGTTTTCATTGGGTTGAAACACAAGCGTGTTTCTTCTTTGCTCATCAATCACTCTTAACTGCTCATTCAAATCTTTTATCTTACTCGCAATGTCATGGCGAAAAGTTATCTGTCGAGCTTTGCGAAAACAAAAGCAGCTAGGGGAAACAGAGAAAGTTACCTTCTTCTTCTTCTTGTTAGGAACAAGAGCATTTTCACCTTCTCGTTCTTGCTTCTCAACCTGTTGTCTCAGCATGTCAGTGTTCCACTCGTCCAGTACGTCCACCATCTGGAAGGATATGTCTTTGAGCTGATCCAACCAGATCCTCACGCTGGCCTCCTTGACTTGCCTTTGCTCCGCATCTTCGAGAACGGCTTGAACAACTTTGAGATTGGCAGCAAATTCTTCAATATCTTTCTTGGCGTTCAAAACAAGTTTCACCTCTCCGTCCACGTACTCATAAGCCGTTGAAGCCAGCCGCTCCAGTAGCATGGAAGCGATCCCGTCAGCCATTTTTTCAGCCTCAGAAATTGGTTGACGGTGAAAAAAGAAATGATGAACAAGAAATGCAGGATGGTTTGTGGTATTGGTCTCTTCTATCCTGATTATATTGTGATTCCAAGTCGATCAAGTCAAGTAAAGGAAAGTCAATGGTAGTGTGCTGTCATATTCTGTGGAGGCCAACTCCAACTCACACCACATAAATAAAGTAATTATGTGTAAAAAGGATAAAAAATCAAGCCTTCATTGGCCCTACCATTTTTAAACACAAGCATTCAATTATTATTTGGTAATTTGTATACACACTCTAGCTCAGTTTTTACTTTTTACCTTAATCATCTTATTTCTTTTTGAAATTAACTTGGCTCCTCAATAAATAAGGAGAAGTTACTCTTCAATTCATTATATAGCCATTAGAACTGTTAATATTATAAATTACTATGCACAGATTATCTCTACAAAAAATTAATTAGATATGAGATCGTTTGGTCATCGAACTGTATAAAAACAAATAGATGAATTCGGTAAATGAATTACAAATTGTCTATCTATTTGCTACAATTTATTGACTACACAACCTTAGTTTTAATTGATTTTTTGTAGAGATAATTTTTACATAGTGATTTTATAATATGACCAGTTCCGATAATAAATACAAAGTTATGTGAATTAGTGACACATCTCGATCCCGGACACGCCAGGTGCCGGGAAGTGCTGGCCGACACGTGTTAGGTGACGAAAGCCAATTATGCATGAATAAGTGAAAGAGTAAGAATAAGAAGAGTTGAATGCGGAAGTAGAAGTGTGGTGAGGGTTAAAACCCTATAATACAGGATGCATAACAGTCAGAGCAAAGTAAATAGTGCAGGAGTATAAAAACATTCACATCCTCGTGAGGATGGATAAAAAAAAGAGTTAACTAACAAGTAGGAACGAATCCTACATAAACTGAAGCAATGTTAGAACCGTCGACCACCGCCGAAGGAAGTCCTCGTGTCACCGATAAGAGAACCCGCCTCTAGGTCCTGGAGGGGCGCAAAACATAAAACGGTGAGTAGGTCAAAAAGCAAAGTTTGATAAAACCTTTGTTTTCAAGAGTATACTAACCCCTCGCTGGAAAACAAGTATAGTTTGAAAACACGTCATACCCTCTGGCATGAACCTCAAAATACTATAACAAAAATAATATACGGGTACTTCCCGACAATGATTACTGACATGCTCACCTATATGTAAACACACAAGTCCAAGTAGCTAAACTACGAGGAACAGGCTAGGTATATAAGTAATACGCTGAGTGCTACAATGACGCAAGTCTAACGCTAAGCGTTGTGCACAAAGTGCGTCACACAAGTTCGAGTTGCCTAGTGCAACCTAGAACATGCTAGTACCTACAATGGATCTAAAGCTGCGTAGCGGTACTGGTAGTGACTACTCCAAACGTCAAGGCTAGTCCTGGCCATAAGACTAAGTACTAATACCTGGGGTGTTATACATCTACTAATGAGCAACAGTATAAAACATGTATGGCAATATAATACGAATGTTCTACCTCCAACAAACGTATATGATATGAGTTATGCTAACAGTTTAAAGAAAGCATTGAAAACTATATGTACATATACATTTATCAAAGCAAAGACCCACTCACTCACATGTAGGTAGCCGGGTCGTAGCCCCCTGTCCTAGGTAGCTCCGGTAATCCTCTGGATAGGTCTCACCTATATGAGATATCACTGTAATAATGATTAAACTCATAAAGGTTACTAATTAACTAATTAATTAAACCTATCCCTTGTTTGCTCAATACGGAGGTCCAAAACACCTCAAAAAAATACCATACGTACTGCCACTAGGTAGTACGCGTCGTCACGAGTCGCCTCGCGAAGACGGAATCGGAAAAAGATGCTCCACGCGCCCCCACGCGCGGCTCAAACGCGGCAAGCCGCGGCCCCACGCGCGCCGGTCAGAGCTGGTCAACGCTGACGTCAGCGCCGGTCTGAACCGGTTTGCTGACGTCATCGCTGACGTCACCCAGGCCAGTCTGGACCGGTTTGCTGACTTCAGCGCCGATCACCTCTGGTCTTTTTTCAGTCGCCGGCGCCAGAATTTTGGCCGGTTTCTAGAAAATGGTTAAAACTCCATATCTTCTTCATTTCTTGGCCAAATTTTACGTTCCACATATCAAAATGAAGCTGGAGAAGGGTAGAATCACGGTGTACCTTTGGATTGGTCGTACAAGCTCGAGAAATGGCCTGTAATTGCCTCGAAAGTTGCGGCTCACTGTAGCTTTGTCGATCTACGTCAAAACTCAACCAAATCAGGCAAACGACCTACGAAAATTCATCTACTCAACGAGAGGAATACAATGGTGGTAGTTAGAAACCTCACCTCAGTCTAGATTGGCCGGAAAATGGTCGGAAAGGTCCGGTTCTTCCGGTTGCGTTTCCCGTCAAACGGTTGGGAGTTTGGACGAACGGTTTGCACTGTTGAGTCCACGGCGTCGAGACGAAGAAGGTGGTGATTTTCGTTCGCCTCGATTCGACGGGTTTTCGTTGGTGTGCACTGTGCACACACGGTGAGAGAGAGATAGAGAAAAAGTCAAAAATTGGGGAAAAAGAAAAGTGACGGGGAAGAAGGAAAAGGAGAAAGAAAGAAAAGGAAAAGTGGGGTTTTGGGGGTATTTTGCACCCACCAAAACAGTAAACTTACATGCTCACGTGTACGAAATAAACACGCACGTGTAGAAAATATTCCCCGGGAATTATTTTATAACAAACTTTTTACGGGATGTTACAATTAGCCACTGAGTGAATTAAGGAGGAACTCCTCTTCAATCTTGAGAAGTCAAGCCTTTTCTCTTCTTTTTGTACGTAAATTTTCATGTGGAGCATTACCAAGCTTGGTATTGTACGTCTTCTTTATTTGTTGGTTGGGTCGGTTTGGTCGTGCAACATTTCTCATGGGGTTTCAGTAGTATTAAAACTTTTAAAGAAAAAACAAATATGCTTATAATATCGTGTATTTGGTTTTGAGAAATTATATGCATTAGTACGTATAATATTGTATTTTGCTTTCTTTGTTTTGTGTCTTGAACCTTTGCGTCAGATTATTAATCATGGAAAAAATTGTTCATGCAATACCTTCAAACATACTAACGATGAAGATTATTAAACCTCATACCCCGTCACCTACTCTACATGGTTGGAATTTAATTGGTTTAGGTGGAGTAGACCCTATACAATGTTAACTAATTGGACCCGAATTCATAAGGTGAGAAATGATTTCACACACATTTTCTCACCTCATACACTCTTCGTAGCAGTTAGATTGAATAATTAAAATAAAATCAGGAGTCAAAATTAACAAGGGTGTGCACTAAGTAAAAAGTAGTGTGTTGAAATCATTACTTTTTTTTTAATATGCTAGCTAGACCCATTTCAAGATTTTTGGTTTCTTTTCTCATTCCAAAACACATCCATTTCTAATCGATCACTGTTATTACAAATTACCAAGTAGAAAACTTAATCTTGTACCTGATTTGTCAATGTCAGGTTGTGCAAAGGTTTCTCTGTGTAGATTTTCTACTAAAATGTGTAGAAATCTTTTTGTTTTTTGGTCCAAAGAAATGTGTAGAAATCTTGTTTTGCGAATTTCTTCAAAAACCATCAAAAGTCTACTTTCGAGTCATTTTTGTTGCACCACATATTTCTTAACCTAAAACCACTTTCGGTCCTTAGAGCATTTCCACCTATTTTGGTGGATTTAGATCTAGGACTACACTTATGACAGTTACTATTTATTTAAATAGTAAACTGTCATGGCAATTACTATTCACTCACACCCATTGTGAATAGTAACTGACAGTTACTATTCACAATGATTTATTTTATTTTAATATATAATTCAATTATTTAATAATTATTGAAATGATGAGATTAATTTAGAATAGATAACTATGATCATGTCACGTGTCCCTGTCGACCAGAGATGCCATTTTTGTAAGCCCAAACAAAATAGGAATGTAGAAAATAAAAGATTGTATAGAGTTTTGGTGTGGGAAGAGAAAAAATGATTTTATATTTATAGAAAAAATTTACAAGTAATCGTTGAATTTTTTTATATTTTATATTTGATTTTTTCTTATTTTTATGAATTTTTTAGATTTTTAAAAAATTATTATTACGGAAAATAATAGAAACTGTTGGATTAAAGTAATAATTTGAAATGGACGCCTGGGATTTGGCCACGTGTTAAGTAGTCGTTGTGGCAGGCCTAGTGCAATAGAATCTATCGTGCCACTCTCCCAGCTAGGTGTGTGTCGTCAGGTTGACATCAATGCCAAGGATTTGAGCTTGGACCCAGAATCGACATGGCACCAGCTATGACTGATGAGCCCTGGCGACCCAAAAATGGGTGGAGGTGTGTTTTAGATTGAATTTGGGATCTAGCCATATCAATTTAACATGGGTGGAAGTGCTTTTAAGGACCCAATAAATATTACTATTTCACAAATCACAAGCAGAAGATTTCTTAAAACTCAATCTTCATTTTTTCACTAATTTTTAATTGGTTTTCTGTATTTCTACAAAAACCTATCATAAACATATTTTCGAGTAATTTTAGTTGCATCTCGTGTTTTTTAAGATTTGTGTAGGACATTCCAGAAAATTTCCGTACCTGAAAATTTCTTTCAAGCCCTGCTACTATTTTCTATTAGGTTTTCAATTTTTCAGCTTTAAAATTACATAAAAAAAAAAATTTACTTTAGAGACCCAATAAATGTTACGATCCTCCATAGGGTCTTGTAACATTAATCCCAAAGAAACAACAATACTCGTGGATCGCATGGCAGTTGTTGGAATATGGGGTTCTTCTACTCATTAAACATATGTACAAATAACATCAGATTTTTAAAAAATTTCTAACCTTAACACTTTCAATTAAAAATTAGACACGAAAAAACAATATTTCCCGACAACACCATCGCAAACTCAGCTCGATGCATGCAAGAACACTGGCGAGATTCAAGTTAGGTTTCTACACGTTCGGTTTCGTGGTGGAGGCCGCCGAGAATCGCGAAGTATTTACAGTTGTAGCAGTGGTACATTCTTGCAGATCAGCCAATGAATATGATCTCCAAGCTGCATAACTTCCCAGTGGATAGGCGTAACCCGGCGGGAGAGGCGGCCGCGGCGACGTTGGATTGGAGCTCGAATTAGAATCCTCGCTTGCGCTACTAGTACTGCTTTCAGAGCAGCTGCTTAACTTAACAGCCAGAGCCAATGCACTCCGACTGGATGGAAACGGTCTCTTTGAAATTCCGCCGCCATTGCTTCTGAGTGGGAAGGAGGTTCGGTTCTTCTCCCACATGTGATTGGAGGCAAGGAGGTTCCGGCGCTTTCGGGTGTAGGCATTGTCTGGTTTTGCAAGCTCTTTGATGTTGGAAGAAGATGAAGCTTCTACTAGACTTGTGAAGGACTTGGATTTGTAGTTATAGTATTTTGAGATCCCTCTCCTGCATTTGTTCATAATTTCATCAGTCAAATCCCACGAGAAGAACTCCCGCGCAGACGTGAATTAGATCAGTTAGTTAGAACAGTACCCTCCTTTCAAGTTTAAATCTCCTTTTCATAAATTAGAATAGAATATCGCTTCCCAATTGGGCCAATACCAAAATGTTCACAAAAAAATGGGCCGTTAACAAAATTTGAAAACGTACAAATTTATTTAAAAGTTGAATCCATTTTTTTCAATGAATCGTTCTCTATCCTAAGATTCAGACAAAACCCAGAAACAAAATGAGAAAAAAAGTACAGATTCATTCAAAGAAAAGTTTCCATTTTTTTATTGAATCGTTTTCTATCCTAACATTCAGAGAAACCCCAATAGACAAAAGTAAAAATTGCAGCAAAAAAATGAAAAAAGTTTTAACCACTAACCTCATGGGTAAAACTTCCTCCAGCTCGTTCATCATATCCATCGGACCTTTATACGAGCTCTGAGCCTCATCATTTTCGCCGCCGTCGTCGCTCTCCGATTCATCGTCGCTGTTCTTCCCGATCGACGACGAACTCGAAGAAGAAACCGTTACATCACCGGGGGGCACTGTCCGGCGGTTTTCCGGCGAGTCGAAGAGCAACCCGCCACACGCCACCCCACCTAGCGCGAACCCAGACGACGGCGCGATGCCGACGCTGGCGGCGGCGCTATCGAATGCAATCGACATTAATCTATCACAAACGCAATCTAAATCTAACGAATAAGGCAACGAAATTGTTTTGGGATTTCAACGGAGAAATGGGATTTGGGATTTCGACGGAGAAATGGGATCGATCAATCGATCGATGAGCGGCGGCGGATCTTGAGATTGTTTGTCGAGAGCGCCTTAGATTTGCCGGAGGAGGAGACGCATCGTGTTTATCTTTTGATATACTTTGTTGTCTGTGGATTAGTATTTGTATATATAGCTTTAAGGCGGTTGAGATTAACTGGATGGATATTGATTAATTAGTGCTTGATTATGTGATTACTGATTAGGAGAGGATAATGCTCCTAATTAATTATGATTAATTTTTATAATTAGTGAAAAAAGATGGCACTGCACAGCCAGCCAAGACTTTAGGCCTTATCCTCAAATCCCTTTGCCAACAAAGATGTACCTTGCAATATTTTTCAATGAGCTGTCATCCCCTGCTTCACATCCTATTCTACTTGCAATGTTTCCATCTCGGTTTTCTTTACACTTTCTCAATCCATTCTTTTTGTTTTTCTAATTTTCGATTGAATAAATAAATCAAGGATGAAATCGAGCGATAAAGAAAAAACAATTTGTATTTGATTAATCGAAATTTATATCTAGCCTTAAGTGTTTTTAATTACATTTAAGATATTAATAGGTATAGTATTGACACATTATTAACTATGCAAAGTTGATGATATTATCTGTTTTTCATAAGTGATATTGGTGAACGAAGTAATCTAAAATAAAATCATTCGTTTAGGAATAAATGCTTTTAATTTAGTTGAGTAATTCTTGTATGAATTTGATGATTTAACACCTTTTAATTGATATAGTAAACACAAATGATGTCATTATATAATGAATAATTATAACTAACCCCGATTAAATTTTAGATTTTAAACTTCAAACTTCAAACTTCAAACTTCAAACTACAAACATCTAAAATTATAAAATATTGTATACTTCGAAACTTCGAGCCCTTAAATCCAATCTAGTAACAATAAAAAAAATTTAATTGTCGTTGAATCGACTAAAGATTGTCCAAAGAAAAAATCAGCTAAAATTTATTTTCCAATAAATAAAGCTAAAAGGGATTTTATTGGTCGAGATTTGAGCCCACCAAGAAAAGGGTTGCACCGGATCAAAAAGGGAAGTCGATCTTCCTGTGGGAATCATAGACTTGAGGCGCTTCGGAAACTTACCGACCTGAAACCGCCCATAGTTTGTGCTTGGCATGCCACGTGGAGTCATCAGAAGCTTCCACGTCGAAGAATGTGGTCGGCCCTCGGGAGGGAGAGACTTTATATTTATTTATTTAGTTTAATTTAGGTTTATGTCGGGTGAATGACGTGGCAACTTGGAAAGCCATTGGTCCTCCTTCTCCTCTTCCTCGTGAGTCGTGACTGGTGAAGCTTATCCAAAACGGAGTGGGTCCCGCCACCATCTCCCCTCACTCTAAACCAACTTTCGAAAACGAATTCGGATAAGATTTGCTTTGTCTACCCACTTTGACAAGTTAATTAATCCTAAGGTAGACATTTTTATTTTATTTTATTTTATTTTCGATGAATTAATTCGTACTCGTACGGATTTTGATCTCTGATTGTGATTTATCTTCCAAGCATCTTTCTACCTAATTAAGCTAATTATAACTCAATTTTCTACCTAATTAAGCTAATTATAACGGAAATTAAAACGAATTCAAAACGTGGCAAGGAGATAATCCAATGATCAGAAATTAAAACGGATTAAATTTTTTTTCTTGTATAGAAAGGCATTGGTTGAAATGATGATATATATTAGATATTCCTTCTTGTGGCATCTTGGCGATGCTTGTAGACAATGATGGGAAAGCAAGGATTAATTCGTATGTATAGTTTGTAGCTATAGGCTGTACTTTTTGTTGAGGTCCTTGTGAATCATGGAGATTAATTATTCAATTAACGGGGGATCTGTTACATCTCGTCCCTAAAAGTATTGTATTTTATTCTCCGAAGGTATGAAATGACGAAAATGCCCTTAGTGGCTACGTATTTCTTGTGTAGAAATTTGAAATTTTCTTTACTTGGTTTCGTACTTTTTGAGTTGTACGTATCACCACGAATCCGTAGACGCGTACGGATTAATTTTCGGACTTGAGAAGTGCAAGTTACGATTAGTTCGGGTAAAATACCTGTGCGGTATTTTACTTTTCTGTGGGCTACACGCCCGTGGTTTTCAACAAAGCTAGGTGCTCTGCACCGTTGCTATTCACTCTGCATGCTTGCATGCGCTTTTGACGGCCTGTTCACTTGTTGAATTTCTCA
Source organism: Gillenia trifoliata (assembly GCA_018257905.1). Taxonomy (NCBI): domain Eukaryota; kingdom Viridiplantae; phylum Streptophyta; class Magnoliopsida; order Rosales; family Rosaceae; genus Gillenia; species Gillenia trifoliata. The sequence continues at coordinate 4,119,857 of CM031087.1, read as the reverse complement.
GCCTTAAATAAGGACCATTGTGTGTGATTTTCTCTTCACACAATCAAAGCCTCATTTTTCTGTCTGTCTTCCCTCACAGACACATCCCTTGGTTTGTGGGAAAAGTCCTTGACTTTTGCTGCCTATTTGCAGGCTACTCACTCATCCATCCCCCTTGTTCTTCTTCTATCTGCAAAACACATCAAGGCCGAGGCCTTTGGTCTCCTCTCACCTCTCGACTTCACCATCCAGACAAGCAAAGCTGGTCCTTCTCCAGCAAATAAACTCAGCAGCTCCAGCTGGTGAACTGAAACCTGGAAAAGAAACCAGTTTCAGGTATGAAACTGTCAAGCCACCCCGTGGCTACTTCTTGCTTCTTCTTAGGGTTTTCTTCTTAAAACCAAACCAATCTTCTTGTTCGTTTGCAGACCACTCAAGCACTCCCTGCGACTCTGTGGACCACCGTGCAGCAAGCTTTGAGCCTGCACAGTGTCTGTTCGAGGTGAGACCAAAACTACTCAAGCCACCCCGTGGCTTGAGCTTGAATCCCTTGTGATTTTTCTCCCTCCAAACCTATCTAACTCACCTCTGTGTTCAAAAACCAGCAAGCTGGTGATTTCAGCAAGCCTTGGACACTGGAGTACTCGAACCCAGGAACTGAAAACCAGTTCATCGGAGTTCGTCTCTGACCGACGTTGAACCTGCCATTCCTGAGCTCGTGGAAGCTCAAACAGGTCACAAAACCACTCCTTGAGACCTTGGGAACCCAACCCAAGGCCTGGAAACTGGAAAATCACCCTGAACGGAGAACGTGGATTTTGGCCGATTCTTTCGAGGCTTTTTCCGGCCACTTCCGACCACCTTTTGAGGTGTTGGTAAGCATTTTCAAACTCTACTCATTCCCAGCTTCATTTTGATATAAAGATCGTAAATTTTGGCTTAGAATTGATGAAGTTAGGAAGCTTAGAAAAATCCCAGAAATTCCGCCCAAGAAACCCATATTCCGGCGACGGCGCGGCGGCGCTGGCGACCGGAAAATCGGAGAAGACGACCGGCGCTGACGTCATCGGCTTAGCCGAGCCGAGTTGACCGGCTTAGCCGAGCCGAGTTGACCGGCTTAGCCGAGCCGAGTTGACCGGCTCCGATTCTTCCAGCCGCGCGTGGGGGCGCGTGAGCCATTATTTTTCGACGCCGTCTTCGCGAGGAGACTCGTGACGACGCGTACTACCTAAGGGTGGTACGTTTGGTAATTTTTGAGGTGTTTTAGACCTCCAATTTGAGCAAACAGTGGAGAATTCGTGTCTTTTCCGTAATTTCTTTGGAATTGACCTAGTTAATGATTAGTATAGTAACTTCTCATATAGGTGAGACCTATCCCGAGGAGTTTCGGGCTCAGGCTAGGTACGGCGGCTACGACCCGACTACATACCAGTGAGTGAGCCCTATATTATTAAATTATTATTATATCTCAAATGTGTTCAACTGTGATTTATGAACCTGTATAGCATGCCATGATTTATGAAACTCGTAAAATGACTTCTTTACAGTATCTTTATTTTATTTCATGCTGTTTAGCGTAATTTGAACAACTGTTGGCATGTCTATACGTATTTGGGATTTTACCCGTACTTGCATTTAGCACGGTGTTAGCACTGTCCGGGAGTGGACCAGCTTCACGTGTATGTTCACATGCACCATTACGCTCAACATGGATCCATGATAGGTGCCAGCCTGTTCTAGGTCGCCTTGGCGACTAGACTTGTTGTGACGCACATTCTTGTGCCAGCTTCACGTGCATGTAGTGCTAGAGCGTCTTTTATGTGAAACACCCAGCCTGTCATGTAGCTACTTTCTGCATGACTTGTGTGCTATGATATGCGTTTTCATATGATATTGGTTTTACTGCTGTTTTTAATATTCGTACTACCCGTATCCTTTTGGGCGTGGTCCCATGCATTACTTAGAGATTATTGTTATTGTGATTACTGTTGCTATTATTATTAAAGTGGTATTTTAGCAAATCTTACGGGTTTTACAGCGAGGGGATATATATACCATTTTTGAAAGGTTTTCTAAAAACTGTACTTGGCCCACTCACCTTTGTTTTTCGCCCCTCCAGGCCCTAGGTTTTAGTCGGCAGGCGAGTTGGTGGCAGTTGCTGATATCTTCACTCTACCTCCAGTGGATGTAGGTGTATCTTGTGTTCCTTCAATTATGTTTATATCTATCCTACGGGATAAGAATATTCTTTAAATTCTTACTGCACCCTAGCTCTGATATTTGTGTATTATTGGGTCTAACCCACACTACGCACTTCCGCATCTCTACTTTATCTTAATCTCAGTATTCCTGTAATTCTTCATTAAATTCTCATTTTAATCACTCTATGACTTCGTCACTCCCCCGGAGTTGATGGTCAGCACGCCCCGAAATCTGGTGTCCACGTGGATATTCGGGTCGGGGTGTGTCAGGATCTTATATAGAATTAAAATCTTATATCGATCAAAGATCAAAGAGAAGAAAAAAAGAGAAAAACAAGTTGGGTTTTAACCCAATTGAGCATGTCATATTGCTTCACACTTGTGAGATAGGTTTGTTGTTGTGGAGACTCGACTATTACACCAACTTGTTTGACACCATTTTGATTATGTTATGTTGGGATTATGAATTCCACATCGGAAAAAAAAATGCATCTTACATGTGCTTATAAATAATTGGGTTACTTTTCATATTGTTAATTAATTTTAGGGTTCTTTAGATATAGGTCTTTGTAACTCTTGTTTTTCAAACTTAAACTCATCTATCTTTAAACATTCAAATAAAACCCAAAATTCAAACTTGTTGACATGTGGGAAAATAAGTAACCTATTATTACAAATTATTTACAACTTATGCCACAATACCCTAATTATGTTAATGAAGCAATTTAATATTTTAAAATTCAAATAGTAGGTGCACTATTTGTGGGAGAGAAAAATTGTATTCTTTCAAGAGTTGACTTCACAATTATAAATTTATGGTATGCAAATAAATTACCTATACTTTTTATGTAAAATATAGTTAAATTAATTTATATATATATATATAAATTTATATGTACTAATTAATTTACCTATATATAAATTTATTTATGATTAGCACGTTATTTATTTTTGTAGGTAAATTATTTTGCATTTATTATTATTTTATATGCAAATAATTGACCTATATTTTTATGTAAAGTACATGTAAATTAATTTTGAACCAAATAACATTTCTTTATTTTGTAGATAAATCATATTGCATGAATTTTTACATATATTAGACATGTTTTTTTTTATTATACATGTGTGTGTGTAAAATAATTTACCTACATTTATATGTAAAATATAATTTTTGTGACATTAATTAAGCATGTATTATTACATATATTAGGCATGTTTTATTGTTATTATATATAAGGCAATGAATTTGTAACATTAATATTTTTTTTCTTTTTTTCGTTTTGGAAAGTCATTAATTCTCTCTTACTACCTGTATGGAATTAATTGTGTACATCAAACATTCAAATATGGGTATTTTAGGCATCCAAAAAATTTAAAATGTGTAAAGTCAAACATAATTAATGAATTTGCTTATGTGGAGTCTAGTCAATGAGTTATATTCGAGTAAAAAACTTATGTCGGGTTTTATATTGAGAAAATTAAATTTCAAGGGCTAAAGTCATATTTTTAATTAATTTTATTATGAAATCTCAACTTTCTTCAAATTCTTTAAAATAAACATTGACTGTAACAACTTCGTCCACCAACTAACTTCTAATAGAGTGGTACTTTTTTTTTAATGTTCAAAATATGTCTCAAGTTGCACTCTCCACTTATCCAATAATAAAATAACAAAAAGGGTACAATAAGCCAATTAATCAAATCCAATGCAATATCAATGTGTTTAATCATATAGGAAGGCTACGTATTCCTTCTTTTCATCATTCATTAATGATCAAATAGCTAGTAAAGCTCACCATATATATACACAAGTATATAATTATTATAATCTCCTGACATCGCAAGCAATAAACCTGCATATGTATATACAGGTTAATGCGATTGTCTCTTTACTCTTAAGTTCAATCCCCTTAATTACCATATAGTTCGGATAGTTCATAGTTTAAAATTCCCTTGTCAGAAATAAAATAAAGGAAATATAACCATTAGTTAACAAATTTTGAAGGAAGAGAACAAAAGAAAAACAGTTAATTAACTATTTTATATCACCATTTTACACCCTTCTTGTTACAGCTTTCTCTCAACAAACGGTGCATTTTGGGTTTCCAAAAGTTTACATCTAAATCCCAAAACCACTTTCTCTAGGTAAAAATATATAGCATGGTAATGGGATCAGGGTTAGGGTTTTGGACAACACACATAGGCCGTGCATGGATCTTTTCTTATGCCGCAAGCCTCGCCAGCGGTCCGACCGCGAGCGAGTTCACATAAGTACATGGCTCGGTATACGACGACGCCCAACGTTTGTCCTCGAAGTTATCAAACCTGTCGGGCCCACCGACGATGGCACCAGTCAACTCATTAGGGTTTGGCACATCCTTCTTGAACCAGTACACGAAGCTCATGGCACAGTTAACGCTGCCGCTTTCCTCCTTTGGAACCGAAGCTCCTCTGTGGTGGGGCTGTTGGGGCGCGTTGGGTCCGAACCCGACCATGTAGGATCTTCCTTTTGGGTTCTCACCCAACAAGTAGTCCATTTGCTTCTTGGCAAAGGCCATGAGGGCGCCAGAGTCGAACTCTTTGCCTCCGCAGTTGACTTTTTGGTTGTACTGGGCGAGGATATCGCTGTAGACGGCAAATAAGTGGGCGGTTCCGGTAACGTATTGGGTGTTGGCTCCGTCTCTCAAATGGATCAAACCGCCCGGTGTCATTGTGATTTGGTTGTAAGGACTGTCGGGGATGTTTGAGCAAATGTAACTGTCAGCACCGTTTTTGTAGTTTTCTAGGGATTTTTCACCTTCAAAGAAAAGCTGCACAAATACACAATAAAAAATCAAATTAGTTGTACCACCTAATATTGTTACTTTTGCTATCCCGACAGATAATTAATGAAATGGGTCAGTTTTTTTACAAAGAACGGAAGAAGTCTGTGTAGATAGTAAGATCAGGTGTACTGTCTCTAACTCATATATGCATTTACAAAGAAAAGATATGGACAATCCGACAATCGAATCAGGTAGAGTGTCTTAACTCATTTATTCACAAAGGTGTGGAACCTTTGCATTTGAGTTAATTTGTTCCTACATCGGGCCAAGTGGTACCTAAATATAGAAATGCCATTTCTTCGTAAAAGGGTCAGGCAATTTGTACCTACATAGGGCCAAGTGATATCTAAATGCAGAAATGCCATTTCTTTGTATAAGGGTCCAACAATTCATCTGGTTTGATTGTCAGCCACAAGAACCTTTCATGTGGTATGGCGAATGATCAGTTGAGATAGTACAAATTTCAGATAAGTACCTTGGCAAGAAGAACTTGTGCTCCGGCGTATTTAAGGTCCCAGCTGAACTCAGCCACAGTGGCGCTGATGGCTTCTTCCTGAATGTACTTGAGATACACGGGCCTCTTTGTGGCAATGTACAACCATGTTGCTGCCCACAATAGCTCATCCTACATTTTCCAACAATTCAATTTTCTATTAGTATGAGAAAAAAAACATTCAATAAATTAAACTAAAATTGAGTTTTAGAGGGAGAGAGTTGAAGAAACTTACATTGTAGCCAGAGTAAGAGCAGTAGAAAGGGCACTCTCCATCATAAGTTCCCTTATGCGCCTTAGCAAATTGAAAGAGCTACAAAGAAAAATAATGATTAGAACCGAAGAAATTGATATATGCACACATTAATTAGTACATCAGAAGTTAAAAAGTCTGTAATCGGTTATATTTGTGCGCATATGTTACGCCTGAAAAAACAAATACGTACGAGTTTGGCTTTGTTGAGTAGACTACGAGCATAGGCTCGATCTGTTTTTCTGAACACAATTGAAGATGCAGCCATGGCAGCTGAAGTTTCAGCTGCAATTTCAGTTCCGGGTGTGCTATCATCAATCTTCAACACAGTTCTTGGTGTCTGCATATCTTCTGGTCTAGTCCAACATTGATGGTCTTGATTTGGGTCTCCAACCTTTAAGAATTTTATATATAATTAGCAATTTAATTATGCATGCATCACCACTAATTACTATATAGTTTTAAAAATAATGAATACCAACTTAATTAATTCCTATACCTGAACGTATAATCTGTTTTTTCGAGTGGCTTTGAGAAAATAATCAGTGCCCCATTTGATGCCGGCAAGAACATTTTCCAATTCTCCAGTAGCTTGGAGCTGTTGCCTGTAAAACATGGCAGCCCACGACAGAGTTGTGACGGTGAATGCCATCGGAAGACCGTACTTGACGTTGTCCCCGGCATCATAGTATCCTCCGGCAAGGTCGACCTGCATTAAAAACAAAAATTCAAATTACAAAAATTTAAACAAAAGTTGAGAAATTATTTGTATATGACCGTCATATCATGAACGTTCATTCATGTCAAGCCACATGTGACGGGCCGATACAAAATTTAATCTTCAATCATAGGGAGGGAGGGAGAGAGAGAGAGAGAGAGAATTAGAGAGACGAACATTTGCTTCTTTTCCGTCGTCGAGGGCGGAGTCGCCTCTCCATGCCGGTCTATGATTGGCAGGGAGTTTCCCTGATCTTTGAGCCTCAAGGAAAATAATGGACTTGGTGAGGGCGTCCTTGTAATTAAAACCAGTGCCATGAACGCTAAGAACAAGTCCTTGGAAGAGAGCAAGGCATGCCACAACGGTGGCGACGCCTCTTCTTCTAACAAACATTTCCATATAATTTTTGAAAACTCAGATCCCAAAACACTTTTGAAAAAACCCAATTTTACAATTGAGAAATCTGAAAAAAGAAGGGATAGGATGGGATGAAGAAGCCCACAAATGGTGTCTACTTTAATAATCAAATAAATAAGGGGGAAGAAGAACAAAGTGATTTGTTGTGTTTTTCTGTTTGGTGGTTAATTTGTTTTGGAAAAATAGGAAATTTTATGAGGTGGTGTTTAACTGGCTCTGGTTAATCAGTTTTGGTTTGTGATGGCGGGAAAGTTGAGAGGAGTTGAGCCAGATTAGGGGTTTAGAGAAGAGAAGCTAATTTTGTGTATGGTTGTGGGATTTTGGGTGAAGAGGAAGATTGTGGGGTTGGAATCAAACATTTTTTACTTAAGGTTTTACTATACTTTTTTTTTTTTGTCAAAAAGGTTTTACTATACTTGAATATATGGTAGATATTTACTTGGTTTGGTTGGTTTTTTTTGCTAGCATTAGAGGGCCCAAAATAGTAAAATGAGCAAGCATCCATAAGACTCTAGTATTGGTGAATTTCGTTTTTTTATTTTTTATTCTTTATTTTTTTGGAGATTTACTTTTCCTTATCTCCTTATCATAGACTTATTTAACTCGAAATCAAGTTATAAGGGAGTTCGATTTCTGACACAAACGAGCAAACATATTGTTTTAACTAAATGCCTTAACTCATATTTGTATTTAGATGATAAATTTTAATATGAATAATTGTATGAGAACTTAATTTAAATTAAATGATTTTAACCAATCATCAAATGGCTTAGGGAAGGCCAATGACCTAATAGCTTAATGGTATCTCTCTAATTCCTTGTATTTTGAGTTTTTTGACATGGAGATGTTGAATTCAAATCCTCATAAAAAGGTGTAACAAGTCACATGTTTATTGCTTCCATATTTAATGGACGGCAAGCTTCAAATTTGACTACAAGTATGGTTAATAGGGCAATTTATAGCCCATGAAAGGCATGTAACATGATGGATGGCAAATGGCAAGGGTTCGACAGAGACTGTTCTAATAAGAGTCAAAAGAGCCGTTTCACTCCAACTAGTTGTTGGTATAGTGGTCCTATGTTCAGATCTTCATTGCCTGGTTGATTGAAAATTCACGAGTCTCCCACATTAATTGGAACGTTAAGGTAAGTATTGAGATGGAAGTTTTTTTAAAACCGCTAGCCCACTGAGTAATAAGGCATATACCTTGTCGGTTTTTTCGCTAAGATCAAGTGTAGAATACTTTAGTTTAAGACCCTCAATTTGAAAGCTGCATGAATATAGGACATGATGTGTACACAACAATTCATTACTATCGTATTCATAAAATGATATTTTTTTCCTTTGTCTGGTGAATAGTATGAGTTATTGTATAATTATATTATTGTTTTTATATCGTTTTGCATGTCGATCAACCAACGATACTCCGAGAGTCGAGAGTAAGGATGAAGGAAATAAGAAGTAAATGAAAAACTGAGTAGCACGTAGTGAAAATATGTATATATCAATAAGAAGAAGCCAAACTATTCTCCTGGGACTTGTACTTTCAGTAGCTACAATTCGAAGCCGACGATTTTTTTCTCTTTTACAGGGACTCTCATCTAACATATGCTAAGCTACAAAGAATGGCACATTCCGTAAGAAAATAATCACTATTCTAGGAGCCGGCCGGCGAGACCCTTGTAATGCTTTCCGGCAGCGTCTTAGATATTCAGCACTGTTGAGCTTCAGTGCGTGCAAACGAAAATTACGGCTAAGCAGTTTCACCGCATCGGTAACCACTTGCCCTTTAAAAAGTAGGGCAAGTGGACACATTTCAGCAACTTCGAATAATATTGGCGACGTTTCTGCCAATCTCTTCTTTTGTTTTCTCTGACACGGGAACATCTCCGAGGTACATGTCAAAGAAAGCCCCTGACGGTAGAACTTTGTGCATTAGAAATCTATCCCCAGAAAAGTATATGATTGGATTCTCTTCACCATATTCATTGAGACATGATGAGATATAAAAATGTACCAAGGAGAGTATCGAAATAAAACGGACAGTTCGGAAGGAAAATTCACTTACTGCATAGATCCTTGCTGTGGACTGCTCCAATCTGATTACCTTCAACTGCAAAATTTCATACAAAATGCAACAAATTTTAACTGCAAATTTAGAGCATTACAAGCATGTAAAATAGAAATGTGAAAGGAAGTGTGGGACGGTTCTAGGGTCTTGTCAAGCGTGTGTACTTTGTGCTCAAAATGACATTTTGGTTAAGCAATCACCACTCACTTTTAGTAATTAAATTTCCATCAGCTGTGCGTTGAAAATCAATTGTTGTTCCCTGAAATATTCGAGAAAGTTAATGTAATTCAGTGAACAAGTGGTATAAAAAAGGAATACAAGAGTAATATAGTATTACCACTGGCAAAGGAATATCTTGTGTAAAGTTTGAACCAAATGTTCTTATGCAATGATAGTCAGTCTCTGGGTTTGTCTGAAAGAACCAAAGGACAAGAATTAGCAAATAACAGATCAGAAACACACAAAAAAAGATTCTAGAAAGGGAGATGATTTACCTTCACCAATCGGGCTCGCAGGGATTTCTCAAAGGCACTGCATCAAGTGTAATCAAAAGCACAAAAATGAGAATGATTAACACTAAATTTCAACTTTCAACATTGTTGTAACATGTATATACTAGGATACATAGCGAGGAAGGAACAAGGCTAACTTAGCAGAAGCTAAGCTTCCGTAACATGGCAAATTAACTTGCAAAATCAGTTTTTGGGCTTCAGATAGTGAACGAGTTACGAACTTGTAGAAAGTTCCAGCTCATACATGTAATGCCTCACAACAACAGCTGGTTAGGCCATCAAGTTCACTCAACTCACAAACTTTCTCACAAACACATCACCCGTTTCAAGGTGAGCCTACCAAGCCACTACGAAATATGGAGCTAACCGAGATGGTATCCTAACAATGATGATATCCGAAACAGAGATTATGAATGTTTAAGAACAGCAATCATAATGAAAAACGCCTCAAGATTGTCTCTCATCTCAATTAAAATAGGGACATCCAAAACCCAAATAAATATCCAAGGGTATGCTGAAACAGAAATATAACTTACTCTTTCACAGTATTGATTTTCATCCCGTTGCAATTGACCACAAGCCTAACTGTCATATCAATATCCGCTCTGTAGGCAAAAAGAAAAATTCAATAAGTAGCAGAAAGCTGATCAAATCCAGGAAACTTAGCAGCAGGCCATGAAAAATGAAATAAAAATAAATAAATAAATTGTAAAGTATTTAGTATCTATATATCGATCTTCATTTACCAGAAAAAAAATGTACATGAAAAATGGAGAAAATTACACCATGTAGCATGGATCATGATAGTTGTCATTACCTGAGAAGATCCTCATAGAAATCATGGCGTTTGTTTAGTTCATCTACTGAAATGGATGCATATTTTGGCCCCAATTTCTTGCAAACCGAGTGAGGATGGACATCTGCATAGAAAGAATAGATAAATAAATAAAAGAGCGAGCAAGACAATGGATGCAAAAAGTATTGTAGACTGGAAGTAACATATAAATACAAATAACTTACAAAACCCAAATGCATAGATCTTCAGAGATTTTATTTTGATTATTGTCATTGTTTTGGATCCAGTTCCCACAAGGACCTGCAACAGTACACAATGTCGATATTAAATCATGTAACTGAGAAGATCTGAGCATAAACATGACAGCCTTGCACTAAAGAAGAACAAAAGTACAAGCCCCGACCTCTGAACTTAAACTGGAATTACTCTCTCCTGTTAAAACATTGTCCAAAATCATAGGAAACTCAGTGCCAGTTTTAGGTTCCACTGTATGTCTTCTCCAGTTCAAGTCGGGAACTGGTAATCCTGCACATCTGTGATGCCCAACCTCACAAGGCCTTTGATCCATGACATCCGTATTCTCCAGTGGAACGGCTAGTACATTTGAAGATCTGGTGGCAATTAACAAAGAAAACAGTGTGTAATCAACATCAAAAGCAGAACCCATGGGAAATTTACACTTCAAATCTACTCCCTGGTAAAGGCTTAAAGACTTACAAGCTGCCGAAAGGAGGTACAAGTCCAGCAGCTAACGAGAGCATGGGTTGTGATTGTAGCTTTTCAGCTTCTCTGTGTAGGAATTGCATTACAAAAGCTGAAATCTTTCCAAAAACCACTGCATTAGCAGATTCTCCTCTCGATGCAAATCCAAAGTGAAATCCTTTAAGATTATGTCGACCAGAAGTAAAATGTTTAACTTGTGGACAAGACATGGAGCTTCCAGGTTCAGAATCATGCAAATTACCCCCTATCTCTCTAGTAGCATTTGTATTGGGTCCACTAGAGAAGAAGAATAGTAAAGAACCAGCAAGTTTAGAAATGTGGTTAAATGCTCCTTCAAGAGCTAAACTTCCGGGAACATGAAAGTATCTACACCGGTGCAATGAATTGTCCGCCAATGAACTGAAATGTGAATTGTATGGAGACCCTTCATCGAAATCCATGAACCCGAATCGCTTAATCCTCATGTTTTGTATGTCCTAAAATCCTACCCTAATTGGCACTTAAAACTTCCTCAACACAAAAATTTAGAATCAAGACAGAAACGATACGATATACACCTGCAGAAATTCACAGGGCAGTTCAGCAAATGTAAAAAGAAAAACATTCATACACAACAACATTAACAAGAAATGTAACAGTGCAGTTTACAAACATTTTCAATCAATTCCATTGATATAAAGCAAATAATTTGATATTAATAGGCACAATTCATAATTCAATACCCATATTCCTAACCATTAATTTCAACATTCCATTAGAAAATTTTGGTAAATTATGATAAATTAATGAAAAAAACAATTTCACCTCTTTCATCAAATGTCAATCAGTTGTTCTTCGAAAGAATTACAGAAAATTGGAAAAGGGAAATGGGAAAGCGAGGAAATGCATGCAAATGGATTCGGGAAAAGCACTTTTCTTTGGCATTCGCTTTTGGCTTCCATGCTTTCTGCGTTTGCTTTTTCCTCAATATTCTCAAGAACCAAACAGAAAATTAAAAGCACCCAGAAAAATGAAAAGGAAAATCACAAGATTACGAACCTGGGATTGCAACAATCGAGCTTCAGGGGCGAACGATCAATTGGGTTCCATTTGATCTTCAGTGCTTCTTCTGCATTCAAAAAGTTGGGCTTTTTTTTCTGCGTGATTTTTTTGTGTATGTTGTAATTTTTAAATTCGGGGAGAAAGTGGTGAGAGAAAGGAATATGCTTTGGGTACGAAATGCGAACAAGTCGCGGTCGATTGAAATGTTTTCCCGGGTCAAAAACGGAAAAAGAGAAAACAGATGAACAACGCGTTCTTATGTATTGTGGTATTCCCGACTAATAATGTATTATTATGTATTGTGAAATTATTTGTACTGTCACGATTAGGTAACATGAGTATAGGAAATGAGAAATTTTTGGGTAAGGGCATCCGTGCCACGTCACTCTCGTCCGTTGAAGAAGAAAAACTCCAATAGCAGCAAATACGGTAAGAATCACTCTCTTATGAGAATGCCTAACCATCTAACTAGTCAGTTTGTTTTATAATCTAAATTTATCTTTGTATTCGTCGAAATAAGCTCGTGTAAAACTTAAATGCAGAGGATCTATCTTATTTGGTGTCCTTAATAGAGAGACGAATAATGCTACACAAAAACTTATATCCAAGAATCTTGTGTAATACTCTCTATTTATATTTGGGTAAAAGTTGTAGTCATGTAAAGCTTTTTTCACATTTTTTCACTGAACAAATAAAAATTCAAGTTCACTTAAATCATGGAAGTAATTTCTACAATTCTTTTCACCTTTCATATGCCTCTTTCAATTATGTCGTTTGAATTTTTTTTTTTATTTGATCGATTCAATAGTTAGAAAACAAGGCACAAGCGAAAAATAGAGTAGTGAAATTATTTTTCAACAAAAATTGGAGCATTTTTTCTGTTGGACGGCAAATAAATTTTCAGCTGGTGAAATGACGATTACGTCCTTCGGTGTTAGGTGTCAAAGTTGTCTTCAACTTTCTGTCTTCTTCTCACACGTGTGGTCAAATCTCAGTCGGCAGGATTGTTGTTGACGAGATCCTTTTTACTTTTAATAATTAAATAAAAGTGCCTCCCAATAAATTGGAACAAATACAGAGAACTTGGGGAATTTTGAAAAATAAATATTATTTTACTACTATTTTGGTTTGGACTTGTGGGTATCACAAAATATCTTCAAAACTGTGTTCCTTTTTTGAAAAAAAAAAATTAATGCGCATGGATGGCAAAGCAATAAAACCCTAATACATGAGCATGCAGCGAGTACTAAACTCGAGCCTTTCATGTTTGAATTGTTCATAAATACAAGGCACGTGTTGTTCCAAATTCTAATCATGCATTTGAAGCTATTGTTTCATCAAAATTGTTTTGTTCCATTAGATAACGGACTATTGATTCTACGTCATCTCTAGTAATGAATAGACATTTTAAAGTATATTTCTCTCGTATTTTTTATGAATTAGGATTTTTAAAGAACTTGCATACGAGTAATGAGGAAAAATTGCTCAAATACAAAACATATGAGTTTAAACTTTAAAGATTAAAGTGTGAGAAATGATTTCCGTGCTTCTGTATTCTCCATTTGGTCTCCTCCTCTCTTTGTTTTTATTCTTTGATCATTCAATAATTCTCTTAATAAAAAATTAAAAAATAAAGTAATAGAATGAGCAAAAAAGTACAAAAATTATTTCTCTCGAACGCATTTAAAATTATTTCTGAAAAAAAACGTATTTGAGTACGAAGAACATTTTTGGTAAGAAAAATATTTGCCATGCTTTCTTGGTGGGGTTCTTTTTCTGTTGAGTCTTTGACCAAACTAACCTCTTAGAATTATTTGGTCGGAATCTACCTGCAGTGTGCTACAAGTCTCGGGGAATCATATGATCTTTGACAAGTACGACATATGACACAACCGAAGTTTCGTTTTTCTTTCAAGATCTATATCGAATGGAGACCTCGAGCGCAAGGATGAATTCTCTTAACCGAATCAGGTATAAGTCATTTGCAACAATCATTTTTATATATTATAACATGTGTCTTGACACTCGTTAATAAGTGGAACAGGATTTTAATTGGACATATAAAATGCTAAAAATCAAGGAATCTGCTGAGTGTGCTCAAAATGTGATGTTCTTCAAAATACAATCTTGTGGTTTTGGCCATGAAAACTGGTGTGTCCCCTCCCCGGTCACAATAAACCGGCCTCGAAGAGATTTCTCCTTCTCAACGTCTCGTCCACAAGCTTGAAGGTCTTCTTCACAAGCTTCTGATCAAGGGCAGTGGTTCTGTAGATCTTAAACACCCGGTCTACGCGATCAGGGGCCGTGCTCTGGAAGTACAATTCCTCAAATTTCTTCTTCACAAACCTGAAGGCAAACATTTACGATGTTTAGCTTTCTTGTCTATAAAAGATTTACTATAGTAACTAATCTATGCAAAAAGATAAAAACAGATAAAGAAGACGATGAAGTAGGTCCGGGTTAGGCCACGAATACTCGAGTAGGTCTGTCCCTATTTTGAATGCATCAACTACCGTGTCTTTATTGGGAAAAGGATTGCAATCTGGTGAAGCTTTCAGACAGCCATAGGCCTCATATTTTGGCAACAATTTGGACAAAAAGACAGCTTGGCAGAGTTTTCAGGGGGTTGTTAAAGCTACATACGTGTACGTATACGCTTTAGTACTCTTCCTTTCATCCAAAGCAAAGGACCACAACAAAGATGTATATGCTTACTCATATGCATGTTCAATCTCTTGCTTTCCTGTTGACACCGGCTGGTAATCTTTGAACCACTCGCAGACGTTAAGTGGCGCCTACACAAGGAAATTTCAACAGCCCATGCGGGATGTTAGTTTGTTGCCAATGAATGAATAACTGTACACTGATTTATTAACTCTTACGTTTAGAACTTTCTTCTCGAATATATCAAACTTGTTTAAAAACAGCATGAACGACGTTTTCTGCACCAAAATAAATAAGAAAAGAGAAGATAAAATGTTAAAGAGCTAACTGGGGTCAGAAGAAGAAATCTGCACAACCGCACATGCGACACACGCTTGCAAGAAAATAGATGAAAAGAAAACCTCAAAACACGGTTGCTTCAAGACCCACTCAAAAAGTTCCTTTGTCTCCATCATTCGATTCTTGCTTTCATCCTCAAAGAGTGTTTGATCATACCTGAAAACAATAATGTCAATCAAGAATACTTCAGCTCGGCAGAGGTATCTTTAAAAAAATGATTGATGACTAATCAAAGACCAGGATCATCGCTACCACACTGCATGCATATGATGACGTAGTAGGTAACTGAAAGTAATGATGATCTTACTCGCTAACTGCGGCACAAAATATTACAGCTGTAACGCCTTCAAATAGATGGATCCATTTCCTTCTCTCATTTCTCTGGCCTCCAACGTCAAAGAGTCTATATACTTCACCACTTTTCTTATTTTCTCCAACAGGGCTGCCAATCATTGTCATCAATGAGTTGTTTGTTCAAAATTTCAAGCGTTCTATAAATGAGTTGCACAACATAGAATTTATTGAAAATAAATGCATCATTCTAAAATGTGCACAGGTCACTAGAAAATCTAAATTCTAAGGGCATCCCTACGTCGAATTTCTATTTCTTAAAAAATCTGCTGATTTAGAACAGATAATTGGCATGTGTAGGAATGACAAGAAACGAATGTGTTTATGACAACATAGACGAAACTGCAGAAACTGAAAGAATACATAAGTTTTTTTTTTGGGGGTTCGCTCAGAAGAAAACATAGATAGAATTTAAACAGTACGAGTATAAATAAAATGTTAAAGTTCCAAGAAAAAGTTGTTATGAGACAGAATAATTACCTGAACTGGATCTCTACGACACCAGTTGTACGAACTCTCGCATGAAGAACATCCTCCTGCAATATGAAAACATGCTACTTTAGAGCTATACATTTATAAACATGCTACTTAAGAGCTATACATTTATAACTTTTCCAATGCAAGAAGTTCTTACAGGCGCCAGCTAGGAACCAACATATATATAAAATATTCTAGTGCCTTGTTCAATCAAAACAATAAGTTACTATTTAAAGTTTACGTACCTTGGTCGGAACATAATTTGGGTCAGCTAATCTTTGAAGATTATCCATGAAATAGTGAGCACAATCAGGAACTTGGAGTTCATTACCACGAGCACATGTTTCCTACAATTGTAGACAAGGGGAACGTCACTTAGAGAATTGGACAAAAGGTAGACGCAGAAGTGAAAATTAACTGGATTTCAAACACTAGGATTGGTCAAATAAATGGTATATGTCAGTTGCATGAAGTAATGGCTACCTGAATTGCCGCATCTTTCCAAAGAGTCTCTATATCCTGTGCAAGCTCTTTAGTCAGACGTGGATAATCTAATCTGCTGCCAATTGTTGATAGTTTCTCTCCAATTTCCTAATAATAAATGCAAATTTTAATAAAACACTCGAGCAAAGGACTTAACAAGCCAAATTTTTGAAATAACAGAAACTCGCGCATTAATTTTAAGTATAAATCATATGTTAAAAAACAGTAAACCAAATTCTGTCAACTATTGTTTGCTAAATTAAAAGGCAACACGAGAGAAGGTGATGTAATAGACAGTCAAAAGATGAGCTCAAACCTTATTTTCACTGGATATTTCAAACGTTTCTCTGTCATTCTGCGCAAGCTCCTTTGACCCATCATACAGTATCTATTCAACCATATCATGCATACGTTAGATAAAGCATTACATTCAGATTTTTTTTTTCTCTGAATACAGGTCCACAAGATATATTTTCTTCTATAAAGAGTGGACTCTAATACTCCTTGTATAATGCGGAAAGGGAAATAACCAACACACCCTTTCAAGTATTGCGTACTTTTATGGTCTGATATACATTGGCGTGGATGACTGAGATGTAGCTCTTGAGCTCTGACTCATCAAATCCAGTTTGAAACAAAAGCTTTATCTGCAAATAGATCGTATGTAACAAAAGTATAAATATTTACATTGATTGTATAAACAACAGTATACTTAAATAGAGAAGCGTAGACAATGTCTTACCTGCTTAAAAATTGTGGACTTCCCTGACTCCCCAGCACCTTGAAAAAACAGGTTGACCACATTAGTTGTAGAAGTGATAACCATGGTTAATGAGAAAATTAAAGCTGCAATGCTCGAAATGACCAAGGTATAAATGCACCAGGTGCAAACTCTTTAACATCAGACAGAAATACATACTACAATTATATTCGTTACTTCCCTGAAATTGGAGCTTATCACCTCACAAACAGTACAACACCACCTATATGCTACTCTCGGTCATAAAAATGCAAGTTTGCAACCGTACAAAGCTCAAACTAGTAAGTGCATGATTGTTGAGCATGTAAATCATAAAAGGTAACAAGAAAACCATTAAATGATATGTACCAAGAAGGAGAAGTTTCTGAATATGCTTTTCGGCCTTCGTTTCTTGTTCAATTCGCCTTTCGATTTCCGCTGTCTGAAAATGCATGCATTGACAACAAATTAGAACATAATCGTAAACGCCAAGTAGCTCCAACAACACTTAGCTATTAGCATTACAAAGTTTGTATTATATCATGCATAATCCACCTGAGCATCCTCTTCGTTGTCCGCTTCGTTGTAATGTTTGTTTCTGCTGCAGAGTAAGCCCATATTTTCAATCAAAATAGACAGCATAGACGGTGCACGAGTCTTCTGCACGACGTGTTGAATGTAACTTCAATTCCCTTCTGCAAAGTTACAAACCTAAATGTCAGGGGGGGACTATATAACATGGGCAGAAACCCCAAAACAAAAAATGACAATTAAGATACAAAATGCCACCATCAATACGAAATTAAGAACAACCCATCAGCCAAGTTAGGCATACTATATAATTAGTTAGCAAATATTAACTCCAGATTTGCATTTGGCCTACCGATAAATTGACAAATATTCTACTTTTTCCCTAAGAATTTAGCTGGACACCAAACAAACTAAATAAATAAATTCACCAACTAAAAAAATTCACATTTCCACAAAAATTAAACATTTAGAAAGCAACCCATGAAAGAAAACTAAATCCAAGGACAACCCAAGATCATATTCAATCAAACTAACATCTTGATCCAGTGCTGCAAGTTCAAAAGCAGAGATCTGTTTTCCCAAAAAAAATTACCCAAAACGCAAAGAGCAACAGAAGAACAATACAACACATAAAGTAAGAAGCTTTACGTAAGCTCACCCGGTGAAAAAGAAACGACCTTTCGTTTCTGGGCTGTGGAGTTTTGCAGTGATGCAGCAGCAGCAGCAGCAGATTGAGCTGAATCGCAATTGCTTTTTGAATAAGTGCTTTTGTGTTAAACGTGGACAATAAATGGTGTTTTTTGGGTGTGTATTTAAATTAAAATTTCAATAAAAAACTGAGCAGAAAATTGGAATTTGAAACCAATGAATGTTGTGGGATTTGTATATAAATGTATGAATAGTTATGAGGAAGCGAAATGGGTTCTCGAAGTGTTAGCCAAATCTGGAAACAAAAAGGCAAAAAAAATAGAAAGAAAAAAGAGCGCCGAAAGCTGCAGAGCTCTGTTTTTCTTCTCGGTTGATTCTCCTCTCTTCTCACACTTCTCAGTCAAAGCTAGAAAAGACAGGCCCCAATTAAATATTGGGTTATTATTTATATTTTGATTTAAAAAAGGGCTAATTTTTTTGGAATTTTTAATAAACTAGAGTATATTATCTTCTTGGGGGAATAGACGGTCTGTTGACTGGGCCGTACACATATTTTTTGTAAGATTAACGATATATTTTTTATTTATAAATAAAAAATTTCAAATTCAACGAATATAAAAAAACATTTAATATTTATATCTAATTATAATTAACTCATCGTTCGAATTAGCATGGGATATCATTTTCTTTGAAATAGAACATTATTATATAAAATAATAATGAATAAAATGTATATATTTTAGGAGTTTGGTTTGGAGCTAGGGACAAGATTGCCGGTTGCCACCAAATGGTGGGCCATGGACTCATATGGGAATGCTTCATTGCTTCATGTGTTTGCTAGTTGCTACTCCCATCCTTGTCCTTAAAAAGATTTTTAACAATAATTATTTTTTAGCATATGGTATGCCAGCCTATCCATCGTGGATTGGAATAGAGGTGCTGTAACTTATTGTGTTAAAAGAGGGTTTAATTTCAGTGGTACGTACTGTTGAATGGTTTAAGATTCATTTAGGACCCGCTGCAAATTAATCTGGACCATTCAATGGGCGTACCATTAAATGGTACGTACCACTAAAGAATTTTCCGTTAAAAGAGCCTACTTTATTATTTCATCCACGGAACGAATAAAATATAGGATTTATTAAAATATTAAAAAATATATATTACTAGACTAATAGTTAGTTGATAATAAAAATTTGTATTGAATTTTATTGACATATCAGTAGAGTTTGTTACAACTTATTAAACATACGTCAAAATTAAGTTATAATAAATATACACTTGAACTTTTAAGGTCAGTTTGCAGTTTTCATCAATTTGGTTATACTTCTTAAATTTTTTGTTAGGAATTTTCATCTTGTACGCCCTAAATTTTTACTTTATTTTATATCACTAGAAACAAGTGGAGAAGAAACATTCTGAAGTGCCAATAATATTCTAAAAATACTCTATTGCTCAAAAATGAAATTGGGCTCACTTAATGAGGGGTCGGGTATAAATCCATTGGACCAAACAAATTTTTGCAAGCTGGGAAGTTTTGCTGGAGTGCTATGCCTCTCACGCCGCACTAGGATAATTCCAATAGGTTCCCTTCCCTAAATGAGTTTTTAGCTAAATTTTAGAGATGATTTTAAAAAATTCATCTCCAATCACACTACATATCCACCTTCTAAGATAGGGATTATCTTCGGAACTTAAATCTAAAGAGTAAGAAATGAGCTCCTAGCATTAATTACCAATATTTTAAATAAAAACTCTATTCATATTGGTCCACAACATTATGACTCTCCCAAACTTAGAAAGTACGATTGGAATATAATTTTTTTAGAGAGCTCATAAAGTAATTTTATAATCTTTTTAGCTAAACTTTAACGAAAAAATAAAGAGAATGATTGGAGATACTCTAATACCGTTGTGAATTTCGATAAGTTGAACATTCAACACACAAAATTTTGTGAGGGCAAATATATTACTTGACATTGACAATCTAGCCATTTAATAGCAATTTCATTTTCAGTTTTTTTTTTTTAAAATTAAAAACTTGTTTGGTGAAAACTAAAATAGTCACCAAACAAGTTTTCAAATTTCAAAGAAAGTGAAAACAAAAGTTGAAAACATTTACGGCTTCTAATTAAACTAAGATATGTGTTACGGCAAACATATTTTTAGTTCAAATGATATGGAGTATGTACTTCTTCATTTGCCAAGTGATTCAGAGCATGTGCTTCTTCACTCGAAGATATAGGTATAAACAAGAAAAAATAAGTTAAAAATCCAGTTAAATATTGTATATATAACAGTTTCAAATACTCGAGGCCAAAAAAAATATTTCAAGAGTCACACAAGAAACTTTTTACAATGTTGTTGAATTGTGCGGGATTTTCAACTTGGGGTACATGCGATGTGTTCTTTATCACTTCCAATTTCGTTTTCGGTCCAAGAAGTCTGCATTATTCAGAAAAAAAAATAAATTAGCTAATTAATCAAGAACCCTAATGTTAATTACTCACCAGAACTACCAATTAAATGGTTAATTATTTATCCATAAAATTAATAAAAAAAATGTTGAATATTGAGTTGGAGTGAAATTGGTGACACATACTCCTTGAGTTCGGTAGCCATCTCCAAAGGAAAGATTTGGTCTTTCTCTCCCCACACTATCAGCACCTCCTAGAAACCAAATTGCATTATTCATTAAGTACAATTGATTTTCCAAACCCCTTAAATTAGTTAATATCAAATTAAGCACAAATTAATCGATATGTAATATGACCTTGTTAGGAAGAGGAGATATGTTTGGTGTGTCTTCTCGTCCAAGAGTGAGTCCCTTTAGAAGCTCCATCTTTTCCTTTCTCTTATCTGAGTACAATTTCTACATTCAACACCATTAATATTAATATTAGAGGTCTACTATATGTTCTCACCGCATTTCTAACTGTATATATTATTCTCGCGCGTATTATTCATACATGAACGATTTTTAATTAGAAATACATGCAGATCTTACCACGAAACTCATATACATTAACAGTCATAAATTTATCATGTGAACTCACACTAACATTTTCTCTCTTAATTGAATATACTTGTAACAAATGTATGTTGAATATGATATACAATTATGCATACAATAATTGATTACTTAATACCCCTAGCTAAAAGCATGACTAAAAGTCTAGAAGTGTCATTAATTACCAATTAAGCATTTGTCCTGGGTCCCATCTAATTTAATCCCACCTAACTTAACAAGATTGAAGAAAAACACGTATCTATACGCATCTATACGTATCTATGGTGCACATGACACATCCGACAAAATTCCTTTGCCGTCCATATTAAACAGACAACTATAATGCTAAGAAAAAAAGGTGTAACAGCGACTAATTACTGTATATAAATCTTAATTAAAGTCACAATTATAATGATACTTAAACCAGTAATATTATTTAGACACGTAAAGTTGATGTGAATCCACATGTATTAGAGAATGTGTTATGTCAATTTTTTGTGTAAAAATGCTATTAAAACACATAAAATCAAGATGAATCAACCTGTATTAAAGCATTGTGTATCATGTATATTTTGTGTGTCTAAATAACATTATTCATTTCTAATTACCTGTATTATGTCGTTTAAGAAAAAGTCGGGAATGATGTCGAGCCGCCGGGCCATGGCGAGGCCGATCAACTTGTTGAGCTGAGCCGCCGTGGAAGGCAGCATGAGATCTTCAATCTTTTCCAACTTTGCTCTCTTCAAAAGCGCCTCGTGATCTCCTCTCCTCATGTTAACCCCAGAGCTGGCGATCACCACCTTCTCCACTCTCTCCGGCCACATCCTTGCCAAGTGGTACGCCACAAAGCCGCCGTAGCTCGTCCCCATCACACTAAACCTCTCCACCCCAACCTTCTCCATCAGCTTGGCGACCGAGGCCGCCTGAAAGACCTCGGTTCTCTCTGAGGATGCGGTGGTGGACTCCCCGAAGAAGACGAGGTTGGGGACGTAGATGTTGTAGTGGGGGGAGAAGAACTGGACTTGGTTCCGCCACTGCCACATGGCGGCGGGGCCAAATCCGTGGATTAGAACGAGTGAAGGTTTTTTTGCGTTTTGGGTTTGGTGAGAAAGTTTAGGGTTGGGACCCCAGAAGTGGAGGGTGGTTTGATCATCGTTGAGTTGTATGGTTTGTTGGGAGAGGCCGGAGGCGGTGAAGCAACGGCGGACGTAAATGGCGTATAAGGAGACGGGGCTGAGAAAGAAGGGTAACATTTTGTGAGTTGTTGATCATGAGAGAGAGAGTAGTTCTTTCTATTTTTGAGGTTGTTTGGGTGGTAAGGTATATAAATCATAACTTATTACTAATTTACCTTAGAATATGAGCTGTTTTTTTGCACTAATTTTAGAAATTTTACTGGTGCGATAGTAAAACAATTTTATTGCGAAGAAAGTGAAAAATGTGTGTGTGTTGTGAAAATTATATATGGGGTGGTGCTTTTGGGGGGTTGGTTTGGTTGGTGGTTCCTTTTTGTAGGTGATGACATTTACTCTCTCTCATCAGCCAACTTTCACCAAATTTTGGTGAGTCTTTAAAATTAAATGATTTTCTCAAGCCATATTAATTTAGTTAGGGTTTTTGTAAATTTGAGTAATCAGCAGGGTTTTCAATATCAACAAAAAAGGTTGATATATCAACGAAACGTGGGGAATTTGGTTGACATAGGGGGTAAGTCTTTATCTTCCCTCCTATCGGAGAAAGAGGCCAATACCGGTGAAATTCGACGAATATTGAAGATATTACCGATCGATAATAGGCCGGAAAAAAATTTGAAGGTGCAGAGGCCGATGAGGGAAAAAGAGTGTTGAGGTGTGGAGGAGCAGGGGAGGAGGAGGGGAAGAGAGTGAAACGGCCAGAAAAAAAAAATTCGAGAGGCCAATGAAACTGCTTGAGAAGAAAGGAAAGAGCCAGTCACATCAGCTGTGGGAGGAAGAAGAATAAAATAAAAGTTCAAAACCCTAAACCAAAATGCAGTCGTATAGATTCTATTTAAATGAAAACGCTCCGTTTCGTTATTCTTTTTATTCTTTTGGTTTTTTTCTTCCGTTTGTTTGACTTGACCCTGCTTTTATTGTTTGAACGTGAATGTTTATAGTAGGACTCTACTAAAATATCTTAGAAATTGCAAAATAAGTAATTTTGTTAAACATATACTTGAGTTGAATATTTTAGATACAAAAATATCAAATAAAGTAAGACTTTTAATACTAAAAATATCTTTACACTGCCAAAATAATTACATAGAGGTAAGGTATTCTAATAATTTCATACTCAAACTTATATTATTTTTTTATAGTTATCACTAGTATAAACGAACCGGTAATGCGACATAATTTTTTATAGTTATCACTAACACTTACTTTTAGTGAAATTTAACAAGCAATGTAGCAACTTAATTTAATCATTTTCAATAAAATTATGCTTCAAATTTCTATTATAATGCATGTTTATAATATTAATTATCATATGTCTGACATCCCACATCGACCAAGGGAGAGAGGGTGATGTGCCTTATATGTACATGTCCACCTCCATTTAGCACGAGGTCTTTTGGGAGCTCACTGGCTTCGGATTCTATCGGAACTTCGAAGTTAAGCAAGTTTAGGCTAGAGCAATCCCAGGATGGGTGACCCATTGGGAAGTTTCTTGTGAGTTTCCAAAAACAAAATCGTGAGGCGTGGCCCAAATAGGATAATATAGTGCTACAGCGGAGCCGGTCCAGGATGTGGCAGAATGGCATTAGAGCCACTCTGCTATTCTGTACGGATGTGCCGGCTAGGTAGTCGGGTTCCCCTTAAGTGGGGTGGATTGTGACATCCCACATCGACTAACGGAGATTGGGTGATGTGCCTTATATGTACATGTCCACCTTCATTTAGCACGAGGCCTTTTGGGAGCTCCCTGGCTTCGGATTCCATCGAAACTCTGAAGTTAAGCGAGTTTGGGCTAAAGCAATCTCAGAATGGGTGACCCACTGGAAAGTTGCTCGTGAGCTTCCATAAACAAAATCGTGGGTGCGTGGCCCAAAGCAGACAATATAGTGCTAAGACGGAGCCGGTCCGGGATGTGACAGAATGTTATCAGAGCCACTTTGCCGTTTGGTACGGATGTGCCGGCGAGGACGATGGGTTCCCCTTAAGTGGGGTGGATTGTGACATCCCACATTGACCAATGGAGAGGGGGTGATGTGCCTTATATGTACATGCCCACCTCCATTTAGCACAAGGCCTTTTGAGAGCTCACTGGCTTCAGATTCCATCAGAACTCCGAAGTTAAGTGAGTTTGAGTTAGAGCAATCCTAGGATGGGTGACCCACTGGGAAGTTGCTTGTGAGTTCCCAGAAACAAAACCGTGAGGACGTGGCCCAAAGCGGACAATATCGTGTTACGGCAGAGCCGATCCAGGATGTGACAATATGTGCGTATTTTATCTTCTTACATATCCTTCAATATTCATGTGCATAGTATTTTTGAAACAACATGCACATTATTAATAAATCATTGTAAAATTTTTAAATTTTTGACCTAATTTTCATTATTTGATTGATGATCAACGAAATTGATATCGATATCAAAATATCCGTTGATATATCTGTAAATTGGACTGTCGATATTTCTATCCGAATCGATATTTAAAACCTTGGTAATCAGTAGTGAATCTTGGCTTGACCCCACATGATCAAATTCACACCAAAATGGCTATTTGATTAGGTTCACATCAAAAGACATTATACAAGGAATTTTGCATTTAAATCGTAGGGGCGTGCACGTTTTTAACTACAAATGCAGGTGAATATGAAATAGTTAAAATTGTCTAGAAGGCTACAAAAATACATCCATATATATGTGCTAGACTTCATTTTATCATATCTTAATAAGTGTTTAGTCGCTCATTACTCGTGCATGCATATTCCCTCCATTGGCAGTGGCAGGGGCAGGGGCAGGGGCAGCATTTTATGTGAGAGAGCCTTTCATATATGTTGAGAAAAAATTTTGAACTAATAACATGAGCAATTGAAGTAATCTTCGCAAAATTGAAAGATCCATTAAATTAATATAGAGAATCAAAAGAATTGTACAATACAACTAAGTAAGAGGTAGAGAGCAGGATAACCGCTAAAAAATTTTAAAATATAGAAAGAAAATACAAAGAAATTTGGTTTGAATTGTTTGATAGAAAAAAGATGACAAAGAGGTCTGCCAATAATAGTTGATTAGGTTGTTTTAGAAGTAACATTAAAGTCTATTTTAAAACCCCCATCGCTAAACTCACTGTTTCACTAAACCACAAAGACAAAATAATAAAACTGTTAGAATAAAAAAACGACGACATCGTTCGACTCAACTTCTTCATGAGGAACAATTCATCTTCTTCCTCATGCCTCATGTCTCACGGCTCTACAAATGTAGGCTTAGGGCCGTCGGATAATTTCTTACACCGTAGTCAAGATGGGTCGGGGACCACTCGAGTCCCTTGGTCATGATTCCCTCCATGATTTCCTCGTTGATCATTAGTTTTAGTTGTTTGCTCAGGCCGGCCTTCAAATTAACATTGAATCTCTTTTCAACTACTTTGATTAAGGTTTCTAACGTTTTATTATATAGATGGTGAATTAAGAGAAACTTTTATATGTACCTTTCGACGCTTCATAACTTCGTTCAAGTTGAAGCCATAAGTCTTACATCATATGATACTACTAAGAAGAATATATAAATAAATGTTAACTAAGCTCGAATTTTGTTCAAATGATGTCATCACATGATCTTCTACAAAAATGTAAGAATCAAGCTAGCTAGCTTAGTCTCTGTCGAAACTCCCACCAATACTTTGATAAATCGAGTGTGGATTTTGGTAAAGAATTTTGAAACCCTCAGTCCCAACTTATGGGGACGTCAACTTTACTCATAGAAATTCTGTCACGAAGTTAGATCTAGTATTCCAATGATCTAACTTTTGATTGTACCTTTTAATATATAGTTGGGAACACGTAGTTTACTTTTTTTAAATATTTTTTTGATAATATAATGTGTGAATACTTTGAATTCGACTTCAATGATGGAAAAATTAATGAAGGAGAGGGTGAGGGATCAAAGTTTTGACCATATTAAAGTGAAAATCCAAAACCGAATAACCGATATTACACGCAAGGAACTTATACATTTTTTGCTTTTCTATACAAAGATTTCAGTTATGTCTAGCTACCACGACTCAAATTGTTTAATTTTGTGGGAGGGATCATGACAGTCAACTTAATGTATGAGTATTTTGGGCGTGATTAATTTTGGAAAATAGAATTCTATGAGATCTCATCACGATGGAGTTTATATATAATAAATTATGCACGATTGTGGTGAGACTCATAGAATTTTATTTTTCAAAATGGTTTCTTAAGATCATAACTATGACCATTCTTGTAATTGGCTTAATAATTTTTACGATGAAATTTTTTTCCTAGGTTAAACATTGATCGGTAAGATTCTAGAATCCGTTGAGGATCCATTTGTAACATTTTTTCTGTAAAGAGCATTACCTACAATTTAGTGAGAAAGCATGCTACATAACTTAGGAAAGTAAAATTGAGTTGTATATATAGCATTTCCTAAAATTTAATGGGCGTTGTTATTCACATTTCATGGAGTCCTAGGTACCATCCACCATTCAAAGTGCAGTTTCTTCAAAATGATTTTTGAGGAATAGTATATGATGACTTTTTTAAAGTGTCACTATTAATCGCACAAGTTTTCTAAATTTGGTTTATGAAGTGTTATATACATTGAGGATGCATGCTTAATTACTTAGAATTAGATAAATTATGAAAGACAAACAGTACATGACTCTTTAGTTATAAGATAACACTACTCCCTCTTTGATTATATGATACTGATTATTCAAGTATGGGATAACTGATTCAAACGTAGAATTTACTTATTTTTTTATTCTTTATGTGTTAGCAAATGTATGATATGTCAAAAATAATAATTATATATGTACATCACAAACTCATTTTTTGTAAGTAAACATGTCATAAATTACAAGTGGCTCATAAACTCTCATTTTCCAAAGCATGCAGGCGAGGAGTTTGGTAAAATTCCCACGAATTAGGATACAAGTTGCAGCTGGTAGATTGATTTGTTCACCCCCTTTCCTCCCCTTTGACTTTGAAATCTTCGGTACCTTCCAATTTTTACCTGCTTCATCAATTAGCATGCATTTTTTTTTCTTAATAAAATAATGATAATAGATTAGGCGAGTCGAGTTACACATAAAGCTTAGTTATTGGTCTACCAAAGTAGTCTTACTCTCTAAACCCGCACAAGACGATCAGAAAGAACCAAAATCTCGAGATTTAGCCATCAATTACAAAGTAGGCTACTTTCTTCGCGCTCAGAGTGAGTAGAAAGGGCTAACTTCCCCATAAAACCACCCCCCCCCCCCCCCCCGGTCCCCTATCTCCAATATTTTATTAAATAAAAATGAGCAATATAAAGCGGGGAGACGAAGTCAAAACTGGCAAAGAAAAGAATAATACATCATCGGAGAAAGAAAATTGGATAAAGAAAAAAAAAAATCTTTGAACCAATGTTTCAAACCAAACCACGCAAAGTGCTGATAAACCACTTGGATGATCAACGCCATAAATAGGTAAACAATCCGTCACTTGAAAGCTAGAATTAATTTGAGAAGCGAAAGCCAATCAAGCCAACAAAGTTGCGAGACTCTGACTATGACTACGAGAGATCAGTTGCGAGGCATATGCTAATTAATTTTAATTTTTATTAGACTTATAGTTGACATGCATCATATTATTAATCCATAAATTAATTAAGCAATCTCGACATGCATGAAGGTAAGTAATACTCAGCCATTTTTCAATTCCTGCATGTCAATGCTTATCTGTACGTATACAGTTTTTGGTTTGTTTTAGATCGTTCGTTGTGCACATATGAGTTTTCAGTTCACCCAAAGGACATTTACTTCTACAAAGTATATTGACGAAATACACATCTGGTATATTGACGAAATACACATCTAGTATATTGATGAAATACACATCTAGTATATTGACGAAATACACATCTAGTATATTGACGAAATACACATCTAGTATATTGACGAAATACACATCTGGCCGAGCTGATCTTGACCTGCTAACACCTTATTAACCAAAATATATAATTCAGCCCAGCCAATTACTCGCACCTACCCCACTAGACATGATAAGGAAATTGATAAATAAGTTTAACCCCATAGGTTTTAGGTTAGAGTGGAAGAAAGTTGAAGTTTCACTATAAAATTAATTGGTAATATGGGAATAGTCCAACTTACTTATAAACCCATCCCGATGTGAGATTGATACTCTCAACAAGAGAGAATGTGAGGTCCTTGTGCATTCAAGTTCGCTCATTCTTTATAGTTTAAATTAGTATAAAATGAAATATCGTTTCTATCAAAAGTACAACTTCATGGAGTCTTATATATATCAAGTATCATAGATTTCCTTTTCTTTCATAAAGGATCATTGCCTTAATTTTACATATTTATTATGAGTTTTCTACTTTTATTTAGGTTTCGCTTGATGCTTAGGATGCAATCTGAGGACGTGGATCCGAGGCTTAAAATCAAACTCAAAATAACATATTTCAATTAATCCAAACTCTTAATTTTGTGTACTACCAAACATAGTATTGAATTAATGTTATCATCTCCAATCCAAATCACTCCATGTCACTAAACATGGCCATTTTTTTATTGAAAAAAAGGACTTTTTTAAACTGTAACTTGTTTGGTGCTGATGTAGTTTGTACAGTTGGTTCTCAGTTTGCTAAAAGAAGTCTGGTGTACAAGTCAAAGAGGTAGGCAAGTGACTATGGCCGGCCCTAACAAAATACAACGATCGATACAGATGGCTTGGCAGAATTGTTACAAAAGAATATAATCCCCCTGTATAAATTTCAATTATTTATGTAAGATATGCATGCACACACACATATGTATGTGTGTGTATATATAGTAGCAGCCTTGACATCCATATAACTATATAAGGACGTCCTCATCATTACAACAAATTAATTAATTAATTTCCCATTATTTTCTTCTCAAGAGAGATGACTCAAGAAAAAAATCTCACATGGAAATGCATCATCCCAGGCTGTTACAAGAGCAGTGCAGAGCCAAAGAAAATACAAGTTCTTAAGCAAACCCCTTTGCTGCAGCAGAGGCTCTCCCTCTCGGATATAAGCGATGATCCGAGCTCGACTCTCTTCGCGGACGATCTCTCCAACCCCCTCATCGGCCTCAACCTTCACGTGTTTTCGCTCGCGGAGCTTGGAGTTGTCACGAGAAATTTTTCGTGGAGTAGTCTGCTCGGGGAAGGCGGGTTTGGTCCCGTGTTCAAAGGGTTTGTTGATGACAAGCTTAGGCATGGATTGAAGGCTCAACCTGTGGCTGTCAAGCTGTTGGACTTGGATGGCTTGCAAGGCCACAAAGAATGGCTGGTTTGTTTCCTATACCGGCTATATACATACGTATTGCGACATCAGAATTGATTTTCACACTCTCATTTTCTCTTCCTGCGCTTCTTCATTTTTTCTTAAATTTGTGATTGAATAAATCGAAGGAAAATAATGGACAAAAATAAGGGAAGGAAAGTGTTGATTAAGGAGAAACTGAGAATGTGAAAATCACTAGGCTCAAACGTTTGAATTTCAAATTACCATAATGGCCTTTGTCATTTAAATGGCATTGCATTTTTTTTTTCTCTTGTTTGTAGGCAGAGATTATATTTCTTGGGCAGCTGAGGCATCCAAATCTTGTGAAGTTAATTGGATATTGTTGTGAAGATGAGCACAGGCTTCTAGTTTACGAATACATGGCAGGAGGAAGCTTAGAAAATCAACTCTTCAGAAGTGAGTTGTTTTTCCATTTTTTCTTGAAAATTTTGTGTTAATTAATCAGCTGCAAAGTTTGTTCAACAAGTACTCCAAAAACGCAGGTTATTCTACTCCTCTGTCGTGGTCGAAAAGAATGAAAATCGCGGTTGGGGCGGCGAAGGGCCTAGCGTTCCTCCATGAAGCAGATCACAAGCCTGTCATATTCCGAGATTTTAAGACTTCGAATATTCTGCTGGACTCTGTATGTTCTTTCTTTCGGAGCTCCCTTACATTTTGCTGATGTATATGTGATCTTTGTCACTTCTTTTTTCGTGCTACATAAGTCGAAAAAAGTCCAAAACAACTAAGCAACAATCGAACGTGACTCTATCTATCATCATAAATAATCGGACGCAAACATTCAGGAGGCTCATTCAAAAACTGCAAAATAGTTGTGAGATTGAATTTGAATTAATTTTTTTCCCTTCCAGGATTTTACAGCTAAACTTTCGGATTTCGGGTTAGCGAAGGACGGTCCAGAAGGAGAAGACACACATATAACAACACGTGTAATAGGGACACAGGGGTATGCAGCCCCTGAATACATCATGACAGGTAAGCTAGTACTTAATTAGTTGTTTAGTCTCTCATAAGTCATAAACTAATCAAGTTTAGTACTTAATTGAATACAGGTTGCTTGACGACCAAGAGTGATGTCTATAGTTTTGGAGTTGTTCTACTAGAGCTATTGACGGGTAAACGGTGCATAGATAATACCCGCCCCAGTCGCGAACAGAACCTTGTGGAGTGGGCAAAACCTCGCTTGAAGGACCCGAGAAAGCTCGACCGGATTATAGACCCGATGATGGAGGGACAGTATTCGACCCGAGGGGCTCGAAAGGCAGCTGCATTGGCTTACAGTTGCTTGAGCCACAATCCAAAGCAAAGGCCTAGGATGAGTGATGTGGTTGTGATCTTGGAGCCTCTTCAGGACTTCAATGAAGGGTTAGTTGTTAGGCCA
Organism: Gillenia trifoliata; assembly: GCA_018257905.1. NCBI lineage: Eukaryota > Viridiplantae > Streptophyta > Magnoliopsida > Rosales > Rosaceae > Gillenia > Gillenia trifoliata. The sequence goes on along the minus strand of CM031087.1, from coordinate 4,088,653 downwards.
TTTGTTTATGTAGCACCAAATGATGAGGATAGTAATAGTAGCATCAAAAGCATTATAACAAGTTAGGCAAAAAGGATGGCAAAGAAAGTTGGAAATAGTTTATGCCAAAAACAATTTGTATTGATTGAGAAAAAAAAAAATAAAGAAAGGAATTCAAGTTTTCAAAGTAATATTGTACTTTGCAACCAACAATGTTTGGCCTTTTACGAGTAAGGAATTATTTTTCATGACCTGCAAATTACAAATTGATATATATGCTAAAATGACTCGTTAAAAATACCAAAAAAAAAAAAAAGTTTATATACTCATGTCGAAAGAACAGTGTTTGACCTTTTATTTATGACTTGCAAATTATTAATTGACATATACTAAAATTAATAACTCATTAAAAACACAAAACAAAAAGTTTATGCACTCGTGTCAAAATAAATATTGCTTGGATTCTTTCACGTAATGAGTGTCATTTTTCATGACCTGTAAATCACAAACTGACATAAATGCGTACTGAAGTCACTCGTTAAAACTGCATATTAAAAGTTTATACACACATGTCAAACTGTAATTTATTGTAAGAAGAAATGTAATTTTTTTTTCACAAACTAGTATTAAAATAATGATATCATTGTCGGTTAATGATCCATCTGGTCGGATTAAAGAAATAAACACTTGATTGAAAATAGACAAAAACCTAATCCTATATATCTAAATCAAGACAGACTCCCAAGTTCCAACACCAATATTATACAAACGAAGAACGCAGCCCCCTTTTCTGACTACGTCCTCACAGTAACCTCAGGAATTTCAACAACTGCCCCAACAATTCCTGCTTTGAAAACTAGCCATCTCCAAGTAGGAGCCTAACTTCATTATTATTTTTTCATAAAAAAAAAACCTTCAATATTTTTTAGTATTCACTATAATATAAAATTATAAATTATAAAAATGACAATGTCTTATTCTGAATGCTCTTTTGTGTAGAATTAAGTTAACAGTGAAAAAATAGTTAGAAATAATTATGGGTTTCCTTCAAAAGGAGAGGATATACTTTGAGGACGAAATTGAGGAATTGGTTAACTACCATTTGATGTGAGATAAAAGCAGATGGCATTTCTTTGAACAAAGTTTCACATGGGTATATAATTCCCTTTTAGAAGTCTAAAATGGTGAAATTTGGGGCTCGTTGGGATACACTTATATTCATAAGCGTTTTTGCTATAAGTGTTTTTAGAAAGAAAAAAAACTCATTAAAATGTTTATTAAAAATTCAAGTGACTCCTTAAGAAGCATCTAATAGATGTTTTTCATGAAGAAGTATCTAATAGGCGACTTTTCTGGAAGTGATTCTATAACTTATAAGTGCTTTTATTTTTTGTTAAACGTAATTAGAAAGTGTATTTAGTCTTTCTGGAAGCAATCTCAAGCAAAGTCATTAGAAGTGGTTATGCATGGAGTTTTTTACCCACACCACACTTTTGTTAGAAGCGTTTTTGGTAGAAGCACATTGATACTTCTCTAAAAAGCATTGAAATGTGCTTTCCACCTTTAACTTTGTCTATTAGACGATATTACATTTTTGTTTACGTAAACACTTTTAACCATTTTAAAAGCATTTTTAAATAGACCGTAGACATAAACACTATACATTCACCCAAAAAAATGCAAAATAAGTTGGGTGCATATTCTCATTAAACTATACATTGTAATAACTTATGAAAATGACTTGATAAATAAATTACAATCATTTGACTACCTCTCAGTCTTAAATAAATGATCAAATCCATATGTATATGGTTTAATTTATGAAAGCAGTAAAAAATGGTCACAAGAAAATTGAAATTGACACATTTGCCATGTTGGATATAGATCGATAGCAGTCTAAAATTGTAATTTAACGTGTAAACAACTTAACTCCTTCGCCTGTAAAATTCGAACGCACGCGAAGGCACATGAAATTAAAGCAGCAGAGCCAATAAGCTACCACTGCCGTCGAAACACAAAACGCAGCGTTTCGAAGTTCTGTATTCAGAGACCGAGGGCGAGTATTTGAGACTGTATTGGCGCGATCGAGAGCGAGTGAGAGAAGAAAATGGCGGCGACGGGGCAAGTCGCCGGAAGTCTGACGGCATACGATCGCCAAGTCTTGACGGCAGTTAACGCCGGAGCGGCGAGCCTCTCGTTCGTCGGGTCGGGGTTCATCGTCCTCTGCTACGTCCTCTTTAAAGAGCTCCGCAAGTTCTCCTTCAAGCTCGTCTTCTACCTCGCGCTCTCCGTACGCTCTTTCTCTCTCTCTCTCTAAAATTTTCTGAAAATAATAAGAATTGATTGCGTTGTTAGATCTAATTGCTCGATTGCCGGTGACGTGGTGTGTTCTATTTCTGGAAATTTTTGAAAACTCGGAAATTGAACAAAAATCTATAGAAATTTGCATTTAATTTTATTTAAAATCGTTAGCAAAATGTGAAGCTCTTAGCTTTATATAGTGGATTTACCTTGATGACTTGAGGCTGAAGGATTCGAGATAAATTTTCGGAAAATGTTAGGGTTTAGGGCTTTGTTGTTCTTCAGTGTGTAACTTAAATTTTGATTAAAATGGAAGTAAAAAAAAAAGGAAATTTTATTGTTATTGCTATTTTGGAATGCAGGATATGCTTTGTAGCTTCTTCAGCATGGTTGGGTAAGCTCAATTTTCCCTCCCAGACAAGTGCATTTCGATAATGTAAGAATTTTTATCGGATTTGGGTTCTAAGTGATCAGAAAGTATGTTGCTTTTGTGTACAGGGATCCATCCCGAGGATTTTTCTGTTACTCACACGGCTACAGCACTCATTTCTTCTGTGTAGCTTCTTTCTTATGGACTACCACGATCGCTTTTACACTCCACCGCACAGTTGTTAGACACAAAACTGATGTTGAAGATATGGAGGCAATGTTTCATTTGTATGTTTGGGGTATGCCTTTGTTATCTGTTGCTGAAAGATCTCTCATTTTACTTTCAGTGATGCAGAGTTAGCTTCTTCTTCTGTTATTTTTCTGAATGATAGATTCTGTTTTCGTTCTTGGAATTCTATTTCTAGCTTCGTAATGCATCATGCTATTAGTTAGTTATATTTAATTTGTAAAGCTCATTAGAGTTCATTTGCTTCTTTTTTCCTCTTCACAGGGACTTCATTAGTCGTGACTGTTGTGCGCTCTATTGGTAATAACCATAGCCACCTGGGTACATGGTGTTGGTCACAATCAGGGCGTACTGGAAAGGTAATTACATAGTACCTATTAGCTGCAATGTTTTAGTTTTCCTGACTATAGGAATCTTTTGAATCCTTCTGCGAATTATTTGGGTGTGTGCTTATTACTGTAGTGCACCATGCTTATTTAAAAGAATAGAGGGGAAGTGAGGAATTTTTTATGATGTCTGGGAGAATGTTTTTAGTGTTGAACCCGCTGCCATTGTTTGTTGACCAGATACCATAATGTTAGATTAAACATATAATGGCCAATTATAATGGAGTAAAATCTGTGCCCTCCTCAATGGTAGTAGAAGAACAACAATATCTATACTTAGACTATTTTTCGAGTTCTGACGATAGCTGCCTGATGGAATTGAAATTTCTTTGCTGTACTCTATTTTTCCACCCTCTTTTGCAGGCACTTCACCTCATAACCTTTTATATGCCACTCTGGGGAGCGATTCTTTACAATGGTTTTACGTACTTTCAAGTGATAAGCATGCTGAAGAATGCAAGACGTGTATGTATTTCCGCTACCATTTATTTATTTGTGAACAAATAATTTCCACTCACTTTTAGACTTGTTGAGATCATATTCTGGTTTGGAAATTATAGATGGCAGCTGGCATGTCAGACCGAGTTTACCAATCAGATGCTAGAGCAGAAATGAAGGTATATTGTGCTGCAACTGGTTTCATAGGGTCAGAATCAGACTGTATTCCTATATATATAGGCATAGAAATGCGAAAAAATTTGTGTTTATCCTGTTTTTGTAGTCCTGTGTTTCATGTATGTTAGATCATTTAAATGTACATTCAATAGTGGTTTATCTTAATGGTTTACCATTGCTTTCATTCAACAGGCTTTGAATCGGTGGGGATACTATCCGCTCATCCTGATAGGATCATGGGCTTTTGGCACAATCAACCGCATTCACGACTTTATTGAACCAAGTCATAAAATATTTTGGCTCTCAGTTCTTGATGTTGGGACAGCTGCACTCATGGTAACTTACTAATTTTCTACGACAAGTTAGTGTTTGATTTTTGGTATAATGGGCATTTTGTGTTTTCGAAGAACATTGTTCATGCATAATTGAGGTCTAGTTTACTAGTTTTTAATTATCCTGATGAAAAATTTATTACTTTTATACTGGTTATAGGGCTTGTTCAACTCAATAGCCTATGGCTTGAACTCCTCAGTGCGACGGGCAATATATGAAAGATTGGATTTGTAAGTCGTAGTTGCTTTTTGTTTTTTCCAATATCAATCTCTCAGTAGGTAACATCGGATTTTATTGTGATCAATGTTGTTAAGTTTTTGAAATCGGGTTTAGGATGCATTATTCTTAACTGAATGGTTTTTTATTGGAAACCATTAGGTTTTGGCCAGACAGGCTTAAAAGATGGTTCCCCAGCAGTTCAAAGTTTAGGAACCAACAGCAAGAGAGTGAACTAGTGGCGCTGAAAATTGAAGATCAGCACTAGCAAGATGGACATATTTTGACTTTCCGATTTTTTCAACATTATCCCATTAACTTAACCGAGGGTGGAAGGAAGGAACCGGAAGAGGATCACAGCGATGTACATCAGTTCAGAGTCGATTGGCTCCTCCTCTCCATGGCAATTCCGATGTGACTAACGTCTTCAAATCTACTTGTTCCATATTGAGACTGATTGAAATTGTTGTGGTAGATGTATCTGTAGATGGGTTGGTTCGAGTAGAATTTTGTGTAGAAGTTGTGATTATGCAAAGATGGATTGATTTGTCAAGCTGTACAATTTTACCTGTAGAGAAGTCTTGATTGATCTTTGATTAGAAATTCGTCCCAAACTTTTTATTGTTATCTCCGTGAGGGGTGAAGTACGATTAGAAATTCGGATTCTGACCGACTCCAATCCGAAAATTGGAAGAATCAAATCTGAAGTCTGAAATTCCGAAATCAGGATCGGAATTGAAATGTATCTGAAAATTCAGAGAAAAGTTCGGAATTCGGAATTCTATGTTGAAATTTTTTGAATTGGAATTGGGAAACAACTATTTCTTATCCGATCCGATCCGGCCGAAAATGCCTGTACACTCCGTTATGTGTCTGCTTAGTTTTTATATGGGCTTCAGGCCCACTATTACCAAACATCAACGAAAGCCCAAAAACAACAATCTAAAGTGCCGCGTCCCCATCCCCGCTCTAAAACCTGAAAAAGTACCAAATCCCGCCAGCGCCAAAACGACAGGCACAAACATGTCCCCGCCAAACGGCGTCGTAGGGTTTAGGGTACCCTAGACGACGAGGCGAGCGAGTCGCATTGGGGAGTAAGTAACTCGTCAGTGAGTCGGTGCATTCCGAGTCGGTTAGGGATTCACTTTCCTATTTGAATTGGGAGTCGGTTTCCTTCCTATTTGATTTGGGAATCTCAGTCTCCTATATATTGAGATTTTCGTAACCCTAATCAGAAATCACACGTCTCATTCTTTCCTCTCAACTGAGAATATTTTTTCTTTAAATCCGAAGGTAAAGGTAAATTTTCAAAGCCTGCAAAATACTGTGATCGAATTTTTTTAGTTTCTAGAGAATTATGGCGAAGGACACCGATGACAAGCGGCCGCTGCCGCGGGAGAGAATGGTTAAGAACAAAGCCCCAGCCCCTGTCCAAATCACCGCAGAGCAACTCCTCCGCGAGGCACGCGAGCGCCAGGAGTGTGAAATCCGTCCTCCCCAACAGCAAATCAATGACGCTGCCGAGCTTGCTGATCATCGCCTCCGAATGCGCAAGGGATTCGAGGACCAAGTCCGGCGCCAGAAGCGGAATGCCGGCGTCTGGATCAAGTACGCTCTGTGGGAGGAGTCCCAGAAGGAGTTGGACCGTGCACGCTCTGTTTGGGAGCGGCTACTTGAGGTAGATTATCGAAACCACACCGCGTGGGTCAAGTATGCCGAGATGGAGATGAGGAATAAGATGATCGGCCATGCGAGGAATGTGTGGGACCGTGCTGTGCAGCTCTTGCCGAGGGTGGATCAGGTCTGGTACAAATACATTCTCATGGAGGAGAAGATAGGGAACGTTGCTCGCGCCCGCGAAATCTTTAAAATGTGGATGCAATGGAAGCCGGACCAGGAGAGCTGGCTCTTATTCATCAAATTTGAGCTTCGATATAATGAAGTAGATCGTGCAAGAGCGATTTATGAGCGGTTCGTACAATGTCATCCGAAGGCTGGGGCTTGGATTCAGTATGCCGAGTTTGAGACGAAGAATGGTGACGTTGCAAGGGCGAGGGATGTGTATGAGACGGCAGTGGACATGGTAGAATACGATGACAAGGGGGCCGAGCAGTTGTTTGTGGCTTTCGCTGAATTTGAAGAGAGGTGCAAAGAAATTGAGCGCGCAAGGAGTATTTATAAATTAGGGCGTGACCGTATACCAAACGGAAAGGCTGATTATTTATGTAGGATGTTTAAGGAATTCGAGGAGCGGTATGGGGACGGACAAGGGATCGCGGATGCAATTGTGAACGCGACAAGGTTGAAGTACGAGGAGGAGGCTAGGAAGAATCCTTTCAATTATGATTCATGGTTCTCTTATATCAGGCTAGAAGAGAATGCAGGGAACCAGGAAAAAATTAGAGAGGTTTACGAGCGAGCGATTGCCAATGTTCCACCCGCTCATGAAAAGCGGTATTGGCAGCGCTACATTCATCTATGGATTAACTATGCACTGTATGAGGAGCTCGACGCTGACGATGTGGAACGGGCACGCGCTGTGTATAAAATGTGCCTAGACCTCATTCCTCATAAAAAGTTTACATTTGCAAAAATGTGGATTCTCGCCGCCAAGTTTGAGATCCGACAACTGAAACTCGATCGTGCACGCAAGATACTTGGCAATGCAATCGGCATGGCACCTAAAGCCAAGATATTTAAGAGGTATATTGACATTGAATGGCAACTATGTAATGCCGATCGTTGTCGGAAATTGTATGAAAAGTATCTGCTTTGGTCACCGGAAAATTGCGATGCGTGGATCCAGTATGCAGAGTTTGAGAAAAAGTTGTGCGACACGGACCGAGCCAGATCAGTTTACGAACTTGCCGTCAGCCAAAAACAACTTGACAAGCCCGAATTGCTGTGGAAGGCGTACCTTGACTTTGAACTAGCAGAGAGAGAGTTTGAGAGAGCTAGAATTCTGTACGAGCGACTCTTAGAACGGGCACAACACCACGTTAACGTCTGGATCAGTTACGCAGCATTTGAAGCGTCGGCTATGGCGGGAGAAGACGGAACGCGCTCAGAAGATCCTCTTGAGCAAAAGGAACAATGCATTCAGAATGCTAGAAGGATTTTCGAGAGGGCATTGGACTTTTTTACAACTTCGCCTCCCGAGTTGAAGGAAGGAAGAAGTGCGTTGCTAGAACAATGGCTGAAGATGGAGATCGAGTTTGGGGATCTCGGTGACGTTAGCGTAGTACAATCGAAGCTGCCGCGGAGATTGAAGAGGAAGAGGACACTGGTTACTGAAGATGGCGGTTCTGCAGGCTTTGAAGAATACATTGATTACCTTTTCCCGGAAGAAGCCCATAACACGTACATGAAGCTTTTCGAAGCTGCCTACAATTGGAAGAGGCAAAAAGATTCCTCTGAGGAGGATAAAGATTCTTCTGGGAAGGATGAGGATTAAGAATTTTTTTAGCATGATATTTAGTTAGAAATATGGTGATTCACTAATATTGGAGGTGGTTAAAGAGAATTTTTTTTTAATTTTTTCATGTAATTTACGAGATTAACTTTTTATATCACATTTGCAAACAATGTCATGTGTCACCAATAAGAAATAAGTACGTTAATCAATACTTAAGTAATAATTCAATCATCTACAACTATGTCATATGGTTTACAAAATACAATAAAACCTTTATAAAATCATAAAGTTTGGACCAAACATGACACATCCCGACCCGCATGTACACGTGGACACCCAAAAGTCGGATGTGCTGGCCGACACCACGTAGGGTGACGAAAGCCAATTTGAAGGAAATAAGAAATGAATTGAATAAATTAAGATCAATGTGTACACAAATGTACGAGCGGAAGAATTTATACAAACACAGTTATGCATGGTACAGAATACGAAAAAGTATTACAATACCAAGAAATTTAAATCTTTGTCATACCACCGCCTCGAACGTAGACAGCTCCAGCCACTAAACCTGGAGGGGCGCAAAACAAAAGGGTGAGTGGGCCAATAATAGTCATTTTTGTAAAAACCTTTGCTTTCTGAAAATAGTAACCCCTCGCCGTCAAAATCAAGTAGTTGGTTGGAAAACCGTTCTTGAAAACATACTATAATAGTAGGTAGAAAAAATGAGGTAAGTACGGAAATATACTTACCGTCCGAAACGGCCAGAAAGCCACTGTTCGGCAGAAAATACTTTACCCGAAGGTTCGTAAAATAAGGATCTACGGAAAACCCGTAAACCAAATAAATGCCCCCGTGGCATCAGTGAAATTCGGTGATAACACCACAATATAAAACTATAAGATAAACGCTCATATACACAATCACGTGAAGCTGGCGCATAAGCGCATCACAACGAGTTCGAGTCGCCCATACGACCTAGAACAGGCTGGCACCTACTATGGATTCATAGTGAGCGTTGGTGCGTGTGAACAATCACGTGAAAGTGGTCCTGGCCCCACAATCCAAGACTACAAGATAGACGCTCGTTTAGGTATAGCAAACACACAAGTTCATACAGATATATTCTGTCATGAACAGGCTGGGTGTATAAGTAACAGTACGCTCGTGTACACAATCACGTGAAGCTGGCGCGTATGCACATCACAACAAGTTCGAGTCGCCCAGGCGACCTAGAACAGGCTGGCACCTGCTATGGGTCCATAGCGAGCGTATAGGTGCGTGTGAACAATCACGTGAAGCTGGTCCTGGCCCCGGACGGTACACTAAACACCGTGTAAGCAACCTAGTTGAGCATATGAAAACATACTACTGAATACTCTACATAAAACAAGGTGGGTTAATTTCCCTATAAGGGATGCCCTCAAACTAATCAATGTATATATGGTATTCTCGGGGCCGTACCCGAAATACCAAGCGTATAACTAAAATACGTGAAATACTAAGAATACGCCACATGGGTACCAAGGTATAGAAATACCAACTTAATGGCAAACTAGGTGAACCCAAAATACGGTAGGAATTTACCATATCCAAGGTTCACCCAAATACGGCTCAAGGCCGTCAGATAGGTATAAAACCCATAATCGTAAATAGGTACAAGTAGGGAATTAAAATACTTAATTCCCTAAATTCCCTAAAATAGGGTCGGTTCGATACTAGCAACACGCGTATAAATAATACAGAATCACCAATTTAATGGTATAATTCCCAAATGGAAATGTAGGCCCAAAGCCCACTAATTTCCATGGCCTACCGAAATACCGAGCAGAAACTAGTAAACCGAGTAATAACATAATATACAAGGTCTACCAAGAATACAATATAAATATCCATTTAAAACCACAATAAAACCATAGTAATGATGTAGGCAATAAACCAAAATATAATTTCCCAAAATAAAACACATTTAATAGTAGGGAAAAGGCCCACTCACAAATACCGAAGCCGGGAAGTCCAAACGTACGTCCTCCGATCGCCAAGGGTCGCCAAACCTATTTTGGAACACCCAAGATTAATAACGTAAATGAAAATACGAAGAAAACGGCGTTCGGAAACCCGAAAACGGAGTTTCGGGGTCGGAAACCCCAAAACCGCCGCCGTGGGCCGCCGCGTGCCGTCGCACACGCCGCCACACGCTGCCATTTGGCCTCACCTATATGAGATATCACCAGTACAATGATTAAACTCATAAAGGTAACGAATTAACTAATTAAATAAACCTATCCCTTGCTTTCTCAATTTGGAGGTCCAAAACACCTAGAAAATTATCATGCGTACTACCCCGAGGTAGTACACGTCGTCACGAGTCGCTCCGTGAAAACAGAATCGAAATTGGACCTCCCACGCGCCCTCACGCGCGGCTCAAACGCGCCAAGCCGCGGCTCCACGCGCGGCTCACGCGCGGCTCCAACGGCTGTCTCACGCGCGCTCACGCGCGGCTCCAACGGCTGTCTCACGCGCGCTCACACGCGGCACCACGCGCGGCTCCACTCGCGGCTCAGCCGAGCCGGTCAGCACCGGTCTGAACCGGTTCGCTGACGTCAGCAAGGCCGGTTCGACCCGGTTTGCTGACGTCATCGCTGACGTCAGCGCCGGTTGTCTGGTCTTTTTCCGGTCACCGTCGCCGGAAACTGGAAAATTGGCCGGGAAACTTCGAATGCTTATAACTCACTCATTTCTTAACCAAATTCAACGATTCAAGTGTCAAATTGAAGCTGGAGTTAAGGAGATTCGAATTTTACCAATTTGGGGTCCAAACTCGGTCGGAGTTGGCCGGAAATGGGCTCCAAAGTTTCGGCCAAGATTTGAATGTCGAAGAACTTGAGGTTCCTGTCACAAGCAGGGCCTGGGTTCGATTCCCAGGGCTCCAAGGAGCTTGAATATGGTGACTCGGGTTTGATTCGAGGCCTGAGTGGCCGTGGCTGGCCAATCAAGGTTCGCCGGAATAGTTGCAGGTTCTGTGTTTTTCAACGGCTCGCAAGTTTCTGGGTTCAAAAGTGACCCAGACTGATGAGGTTGATGGTGGTGAATTTCTGGCGCCAAAGTGAGTTGAAGGGAGGCCACGAGTTTGATGGCAGAAGACCATGGGTGGCTAGAGAAGTTTTTGTTGTTGTTGTGCTCTGCTTGCAGAGAAGAAGAGAGGAAGAAGAAGGTGAGGACACGGGTCAAGGCAGAGACAAAAGTCCATATTTTCTGGGATAAGGCCACATGGGCCAACTGACAAATGGGCCCCAGCCCAAATACTCCCAAAACAGCCCAAAAGTGAATTACGGGAAACGTCGAAAATCAACGCCCGTAAAATATTCGTTCGGGGTCCGAACGACGTACGGCTCGCTGCTACGCGTTCGTAGCGACGAGCACGTCAAGAAAATACAAGTGAATGCGTCGTACGAGTTACGACGCAAAAAGTCAACCGAAAGGTCAACCAAGGGCAAAATCGTCATTTTGCACCTCCGGGAATAAAATAATATTATTCCCGGGACGGGATGTAACAAAACAAATTTTATAACTTTGAAGAGGTTATTACTTAATAAAGATGTACTTAAAAAATATTATTTGTTGACTTATTTATCCTTAATGAATATCCTATTTCCTAAATAGGATTCCGAGAATGACAATGTGCAAATACTAAAAGTTTCATGCGAATAAGATGTAAACATGCTTGAGAAGTTAGAAACATTTTGATTGCAACAAGAAGGTGTCTATGTTGACGAAGTATTACGTACCCACAAACTCAAAGACGTGACATCAATTCTAAAAACTAAAGCGTTGTCCAAGCAACTTTAGAAAAATATTTTAATTTATCTTAAAATTTACTTGTGATATTACATAGTTTTGTACTCATTGACAATTATTATTATGTGGATGTGTGTTTCCTTAAGATGAGACTAAGAAAAGTTATTTATTATAATGTGGAGCTTATTCTTATACATAATTAGTCTCAAGTTAGGACCATAATTTTTTATGACTTTAAGGAGGTTATTCATTTACAGAGTATTACTGTAGAGAGATTTCACTTCATAGTTTCAATAAATAGTCTCTCTAATTTTATCCAATTTAAAGACCCTAATTTATAGGCTAAATTATTTTCGATAACGCTTGCATTCTCTGTATTATTAGAGAAATGCTACTATTAGCACAGAGTTAGCCAATGCTTATTCTTACTCTTTTATTCTTATTCTTTAGATACCGACATTGCTTCTTTTCAGAAAAATAAATAAAGGATTGCTAAATTTTTCCCATTTACTTTTTAACCGCAGTTAATTTGACAAAGTATTCCTTCTGCTTAGAATTCAAGCAACTTATAAATACAAACAAAAATAATACACAAAGATTTTTATAAAAGCAGAAAATTATATGTCGATAGAGAAACAAAGCAAATTGGCAAATACAAGTTGCAGCCTTTCGAATCGTATCTAAACTTTTACTAAAACCACCCAAAAAATCTCTAAGCACACGCACACGGATTATCATTGTCCGCCACCACACCCGCCACGTCATCGTCCCCACTCCGGAACGCCAAGTAACCAATCGCCAGCCCCAAAACGATGGCCACGAACACCCCGCCGTTAAACGACATGATCGCCAGCATAATCATGTACCCGATCGCCGCGTTGACTCCGAAAAGCACGCTCTCCGCCAGCCGCCCCGCCGAGAACCTCCCTCCGGCGCCGCCGAGCTTGGCGCCCAGGAGCGGGGTCCGGATCGGCGAGTCGGACGCGGATTTCAGGGAAGACGAGGAAGCCGCGCGCTTGATGCGCACGCGCAGGTTCTCGAGGTACTGGTAGAAAGCCGGGACGAGGAGGCAGGCGAGCAGCGTGAGGGCGTAGCTCGTCCACGTGTCGGTTTTCCACGAGTCGAAGAGGATCGTGACCTGCCGGCTCCAGTAGAAGGTCATGTGCATCATCTTCTTCGATTTCTAGAGAGAGAGAGAGTGTCTAGAGAGAGAAAGTAGGAGCAGCGGATTTTTGGGGGGATTTTGGAGAAGAAGACTTGCGAAAGACGGGTAAGAAACTGAAAAATGAAAATTATTGGATGGAAAATTTTGATCCGTTTGGTGTGTAGTACAACTATATTGTTTGATACGAAATGTGGGTTGGAATTTGCCATTGGAGTTGTTGTTATTTACGGTTTTGTCTCGGTAGGTTATCTTGACGTTTTTTTATTTTGTCTGATGATTAATGTCTCGGTTCATTCTGATTTAACAGTGTTTAGAGGGGCTGATTTGGAATTTGGAAATATGGGGCCCAGCTAAGCATGGGCTAAATCGAACCCCAGCGCTATGATTTTGACTGGTTGTTGCAATTTTTTCATTTTTATTATTTATTTATTAAAATATTTTTTGTTGGAATTTGTTTATTAAAATATGGATAATCCATTTGGGCTTTGATGGCAATTTTGTCCAAGTACTTTTTTTTCTTTTGGAAAAATGCAGTACAGTGGATCGAAGATGGTAAAGATTGTACTGCAAACAGTACACATAAGGGATCAAAATTGCCTTCCAATCTGAACAACCCCAACAAAAGCCCAAAATAGTTTCTTGGGAACACTTTGCATAAAACAGATTCATTATTATTGTGTTGTCCGGTTTAATAATGTCGTGTTATGTAATAGTTTTCATCCACATGACATTACATTATTAGATTGGAATGACATATGTGCTGAATTCAATTCATGTAAGTCATTTTTCATGACAACGTTTCTCACCATTCAATAATCGAGGAATTTCTTGATTGTCAAGTAATTTGAGTCCCAATATACAGTTCGCTTGATTGTTAAGAAATTCAATATATACTTGCACAATTACTATTTTATCCTTACTTTATTTGTTTTATTTTATTATTTCAATGTGACTACTGATATGATTATAATCCACTTTTAATCTATATTTTACCTCTAATCCTCTTCTAATTCCTCAAAATCCGAGGTTTGTTCTCATGTTCAATGTTACCCATTCCAATCCAATATATTCAATCAACATCTTCTCCATCGAAAAAGACTAGGTTGACTTTCGTGTCGTGACCTGGTTAGGCAATGGTTGATATTTGTGTCGTAACACGTACAATCTTTTCTCTTGTTAGTTTCTTGTTGTGCTCGTCGTTACGAACACGTGGACTCAAACGGAATGAAATTCGGAGTCGAAACAAAGATTCTACAAAACGTTAATTTGAAGAGCATTCTCATAATTTCACTAGGATCGTGTTTTCTGATTGGGTTTAGGGTTCAATGGGACCTACCTACTATCACTCACTCTCACCCTCTCTGTCTTTACTCTCTCATTCTCTCCCTCTCCCGTTTCCTCCCCCGACTAAATTACAAGAACCCCTGTGGCGAAGCCACCATTCTCCGGTGAACCACGTCCCCAAACCACTGTCATCTTCATCTCCTCCTCAAACCCAACACTACCATGCCCTTTATTTTGCTTATTTCGAAGCATGTACCTTTAGAAACTTGAACTCCGACAAGACAACATTTTTCAACGAGTTTCTCTTCGATTTGGGACTCGATCGCACTCATTATCACCGCCAATCGACTACTCGTGAGTCCCAAATTACTATCCAAGTTGTGCATGCTTGAATTTGCCCTGAGCTCGAAGTTTGAAAACGGTCACTTTTTGATCCGAGGCTTTCGAGCCATTTTCCGGCCATATCTGGCCACCGTTCCAACTTTCTTTAGGTAAAATCAAATCTTTCGTCTCCTAAGCTTCATTTTGACATAAAATACGTGTTAAATGGTTGTGATTTGACTCTGTTATGCCTCTGTGAAGTTTTTCGGGAAAAAAACTCATAATTTGGTGAGATTCTGGCAGGCGAGCGGCGGACGGCTAGTTGTAGCAGTGAGCCGATCCACAACGACCTGAACTCGACCTTAACGTCATCAAACCCGATCCAGATCCAATTGGACCAATAATATTCCAAATGTATATTCCTTCCTTTAACTAACGGCGTTAACAGAATATTCTCTAAAGCCGTTAGAATATTCCGTTAAATCATTAGAATATTCTGTTAAGTTAATAGCACGTGCATTGGCACATTTGGGTTTTCGGACACCGAAACTCTTAATTTGAGTTCCGTTTTTCGTTGTTCTTCGTAGTTTTCGTTTAGTTTACGAAGTATGGTTGTTTTACTTTAAGAGTGACAACCCGAAGACTACAGAAAGCATACAAGCAAGGGTTTATGACTACGGTCACTGTGAGTGAGCTTTTCTTTCTAAATCTATATCTTTATGTATGATTGCGAACTGTGTTTTATGTTAAACATTGTTATCTTCCTTTATTTTAGAATTTCAAATGTTTTAGCAAGTTACCGGTCATTTGATCTATAAATTTGTGAACACCACTTTGGAACATTTTACTACTCGCCTTACTTTTAGAAATGCAACACTTTGTGCATTACCGAGATTTGAGATATTATCTATGACATGTTTTTATATGTTTACACGCTCATTTAAGATTGCTTACAAGGTGTTTATAGTACTGCCCGGGCCCAGGACCAGCTTCGCGTGTATGTTCACATGCACCGATACATTCACTTTGGATCCATTGTAGGTGTCAACCTGTTCTAATTGTTTTTACTTATAGAACTCGTTGTTATGCGCTTAGCGTTAGCTTCACGTGTATGTAGTACTTGAGCGTAGATTTATATCCCCAGCCTGTTCATGCCAGAATACCTCTACATGAACTCGTGTGTCTGCATTATCTAATGAGTATACCCAATTTGTTTATCTGTGATTTTGTGATTTACTTGCTTTCACTGATGCTATGAAATTTCGTGCTACTTTTGGATTTCACTTGTTGATTTCCACGTATTGGTTTCTTATCAAAGATTTTATATTGAGGTTATATTATTATCTACCCGTTTTGAAAAATAATTTACTTTCTACTTTTACGTTGGTTTTCATACTTACTATGTAGTATGATTTTGAGATTATTACGGGTATTTACAACGAGGGGTTACTACTTTTGGAAAAGCAAAAGTTTTAGAAAACTATTGTTTTTGCCCACTTACACTTTTCTGTTTTTACGCCTCTCCAGGTTTTAGTAGGCTTTGAAGCTCTTGACGTCAGGACGCGGTGGCATTGTTCCCTGTTCAGTGTAAGGATTCATTCTTAGTAACTGTAATTACCATCTTCGGGTGATCCACATTAGTATACTTTCCACTCTGTAAAGTTTTATTGGTTCACACACACTTCTATGCACTCAACCCATATTTTATTTAATCTTCATTTTCTTACTTTAAATTTCACTTCTTCCTTCAAATGACTTTCGTCATCCTACAGGGCTGTTGTTGGAAGTATGCCCACAAAGCCACTCATTCGATGTAATAGCTTTTTTGGAATACTTATTGTATTAAACTATTGTTAGTTTAATGAAAAGAATAGCTTATTGTTGTCACTATTTATTGTATCATGTGTTTAATCAATAAAGAATCAAGATAATATTTGATCTAAGAGAAGTGATCTAAGTAAGTTAGATAAGCGAGACCTCTCTCTTATGTTCATTCGCGTTCCTAGCCATAGGATTGCCAATTGGGCATTGACAATCCGCTAAGGTTAGTATGTGTTTATGTTAACTCAATCGTGAGTATGACTAGTCTCAAGTCATTTAGTGTTGGACTTTGAGACAAACACATAGGTGCTCAAAAAGTAATTGGTACAGCGAGACAACGTCAATAGGGTTCGTACATACATGTCATGTAAGAACTTCTAAGTTAATATGCAAAGTAGTCATTTGACTGAGGCATCATTGATGTCTAATAGTTGGGTCATGATCTTTGATCATGTCAAAGGCATTCCATTGCGAGTGTCCACGGCGGCATTGTTGGGGTCAAAGCTATCTGGTCATGTAGGCATATGCAGATACCTGACCCAGGGGGATCTCTAACCTTCCATGGTGGAGAATACTCTGAGATATGATTCGAAAGTCTTTGGCCAAAGCATATGAATATGATTTGAAGTTTGTTTCAAATCATATTCAATTGAATCATATAGAAATGAATCACATTGGATAGTAGACATGAAAATAACTATCACTCAAACAATGTGATTAGGAGTATTGTATTAGAGAAGGACCGTATTGCATTGTATTATGTATAGGATAGGTTCTCGACCAATTCTACTTAGCTTGGGTAGCCATGACATGTTTGCTAGGTGTCACTCATGGTTTGTGGAAGCCCTAAGGATTGTAACTAATCTTAAAGGGAGGAAGTGAAATGTGGACAATTCACAATCGATCGTTAAGAGTAACAATCGCCTTTGCCTCGCTAGTGGAACCACAATGAATTCATTACACAGTAGGACAAGTGGAAAAATAAGAGATGGATATAAGAAAAAACTAATAGAATGTTTAATCAGAATGATCACTTGATTAATTAATTAGTTAATTAATTATACGGGATTCGTATTTGGGCTTTTTATGTTGGTTTTTGGGTTTGGGGCCCAAAAGGGTTGGTCCACAAGGCCCATTGAGTTTAAGTTGTATGACAACTAAAAACTAAATGGGAAATTAACCCAAAAACAATGCCAAAACCCGGCCTAGAGGTAGTGGAGGCAAACTTGGCTTATTTACAAGTTTGCCACTCACATGTGATGAAGACAAAGGGAACTAGCCATAATCATAGGGGTTTTCTTGGAGGAAAATGAGGTGAACTTTCTCTCTTTCTTCCAAGGGAGGCCGACCATTTGAACGAGAAATTGGCTAGCAATCTTTTGTCTCTAAATCATCCATTTCATCTTCACACCTCATCCTTGGTGTGGAGACTTAGAACACTAAGCTTTGGTGTTTGGAGTTCTTATCCTCACATCCTCAAGAAGCAAACAAGGAGATTACATGGAGCAAGGAGGTGACAGTACACAGGTGAATCTCTTGTGCAAACAGAATGAGCTTCAAAGGGTAATGAATCCCAAGCCTCCTTTAATTTTTGTTAAAGAGTTCCTTTTAGTTCACCACATATTTAGACTTTGAAAGTCATAAGGTTTTATGAATTGTTTTTGATTGCATGCTTGCTTTAAATTGTTATTAGTTGGCATATGTATTCAAATGTTCATCTATTGTTCTTAGCTAGGACAAAATTTTTCCTTCAGGGGTGTTGTCGAGCCTGGGTCTAGAGTATGGTGAATCCTTTTCAGGGTTTTGTGTTTTTCATGATTTGTGATTTAAATGTTGTAAATGTTACAAGCTTTGTTCTTGCTATTTATGAATATAAATTTTGCTTGAAAATTTAGCATCTCAAATGTTGTAGATGTAGTTCATTTAAGCATGAATAATGGAACTAAAATTTAGTGCCATGTATGTGGGGAAATTCGGCTAAATCAAAGGGTGGATTTTTGGGTTCATGTTTGTCTTGTTAAAAAGTGTTTAAAGTGACTTTTGGAACCTAAGTACCCTAGGATGTTAACCCTCTTTTGTGTAGTGAAAATTTAGTTTTTATTGAGTGAAAAGCATTCATTGGAGCTATTATGAGTTTTCATGAGTGTTCTTCAATTTATTCTGATGTTTCTTCCCAAAGAACAAAAAAGGTTGGGTGTTTTAATCCAAAATGTTTGTTGTTGTCAAAAAGTTTTGGTTTGTTTTTGATTGTTGATGGGTGATAATGTTTTAAAATATTTCTACACCTTACCTATTTTCATATCATCCATACCAATCAAATTTGAACCCATACCAATCAAATTTGAACCCATACCATTCAACTATTCACAACCTTACCTTTGTCTCCACTAAAAATAACTACACACCACTCCACTTCTATCCCTCAAAACCGGCCACCCTTAAAGTAAGAAGTACATTTGGGACTTTTGTGCAATTACATAAAGTTTTGATACTTTTGTGTATTTGCACTTTGACCAAAAAAGTTTGCGTTACCACTACGTATAGGCCCAAAAATCACTAAAAAGGACAAATTGTTTTGCTCATTTAATGAGGATTTTTGTTTTTTGTTAAGTGACCTAATTGTTATGGTCATTATTTTTCGGCCAAAATTATGAAGAGAACAAAATGGTTTTGTCTCTTTAAAATGAGAATTGGATTTTCATTTCATTTAGTTCCATTTAAATCAATTCTATGAATCCGAAAACCAATTGCTTAGAATTGCTTTCTTAGTTAATATGATTGAAGATTGAGTCAAGGGTGATTATGAACCATAGGCCCGTGGGTGAGCTATGTGATTGGCCGCTTTACATTATGAATGTTTGGGTTAAGTAGATTAGATTTGAATGTAATTTTGATTGGATTCAAATGTGTTGTAAAAAGGGCATAGCCGCTACTCTTTATTTCAAGTATTCCTATTGTTTAGTTGTATACAAGTGGAATAGTTGGGTCCCAACGCCCAATAGGAAATAACGGTTTAGTGGATTAAACGCGTAATTAAAATCAACAACTATCTACCTTAAACCCAAGGTCCAACACAAGGCTCGTGTTGGATAAAATTAAGCGGTTCATAATCATCCTAAGTCCTTTTAATATGATTAAAATGAAATTGATGTAGCCAATGCCCCACTCCCTCGAAGCAAAATGAATATTAGTTGATAAGAGAGATACTTTGAACATCTCTTAGATTTGGCCTTCCACCGTGATGGGCTCAGCGTTTGTGACTCATTACACCGGCTTCCATACTGTCATGGGGAAGTTCAAAGTATGTGCTTGCCTAAAGAGGAGGAGTCCATTGAACATACATGATGTGGTGAGGTAGGCAACGAGGATGGCCAGCATCATATCATTGTGGTATTCTTGAAACCCTACACGAACTAGCATGGTGGGAATAGCAACTAAGTGCAATGGTGCCAACATCATTATCATTGTGAGGCATCATTCTCTAGAGGCCAAAAGCATGGGTAGTACAAAAGTTGTAAAGGAATAAGTGGTATTCTCTCATCACTATTGTTGCTAACCAACATCATATCATTGTGGGAGTGGGCTTGGTAATGGTAGTCTCCATGCCTCACTAAGAGTTCAAGATAACTCTCGGATTCCATTGAGGGGATATGGAGTTTGCCAAAAATAATTAGGGGCACTATTTGATTTAAGACCAATCAAGTAGTTTCTTAAAATCAACAATCTAATGATTTACGTTTTGTTATGTAGTTAACGACATTACACCTACCTTTGTACTTGACAAAATGGCCTAAGGGGCCAACGTTTCCCTTGCTTGGTATCGCCACATTGAGAATGTCTCAAAAGGTGAATGACATATTGTATGTGCTCAAGCAATCCCCTCCTCATGTACCTCTAGAAATTAGCTTCAAAGGAGGAGTGTAAGTTATACTAGACCTTTATGAGGATGACTTACAAGCCCCAAATGCTTAATCCTCACTTCACTTAGTGAGGAGCTTAAGAAGCTACATAAGCACATGGACACTTCATGTGCCATGGTTGAGAGCTTGCATAAGATGCATGACATTGAGACAAGTAACGTACGATTCTCAGTGTTGTAGTCTAATGAATGCCAAAATGGCAAAGGGGCATCGGTCAAAAACATGGACAAAAGATGGAAAGGATCTTCCAAGATCTTGAAAGTTTAGGAACTTCCATCGATGGGAAAATGGCCCAAGACTTTTTCCTTGCATCTCGGATGATTTCCTAGTTTATAGTAAACTATAAAGTGAATAGGTCGATCATACTTTAACAGATGATTGACATGTCTTGTAAATTTGAACAAGGTTTCAAAAAGGACGGTAGGGGAGTGAGAATGCAATCACAAGGAAAAGGTTGCTTAAGAAGAAGGCAAGAAAATCAAAGGAACATGCTTTCATTGTGGAAAGGATGAACGTTGGAAAAGAAGAAATACGGGGTGCGCATTGCGGGCAACATGACACGAACTTTTGAAGGGACTATTTCGGTCATAGAGAGTGCTTTTACGGTGAGCTCCAATTCCTGGATATTTGGTCGGGTGCTAGTCAACATATCTGCAATTCGTTGCAAGGACTAACGGTGGGCAAAACACTTGCGCAATGGGGAGATAATTGTGCGCGTTGGGAACGGCACTAAGATCTGCAAAGCAGCCAGAGCTACATGCTTAAACTACCCTGCAGGGAAGTCTTGGAACTTAAAAATTGTTTATATTTTCCTTCATGTATAAAAATTTGATTTCCATCTCCCAATGCTTTTTTACGAGATGGGCACTCAGTTTTTGTTTGGCCAGTTGAGTTGCACTTTATGCTTGAACGGTGGCTATTATCTCTCATGGTAATATGATAGAGGGACTTTTCACCTAGAGACAAGTAGTGGAATACAACGTATTGAAAGCAATACCTCAAACCCAAGGGCTAGAGAGGAGTTAACCAAGGAAAGATGTGGCATCTTAAACTTGGACATGTGAACACTTGAAAAGATTACATGAATGTCGAAAAACGGATATTTCCACCCATTAGGTAATGACCAAATGGGTACTTGTGAATGTTGAAAGGGAAGATGACCAAATCTCCATTCTCGTAGGGAGGACGTGCCAACGAAATTCTAGGATTTAATCCACAACGACGTATGTGGACCTATGTCTGCTACGTCGAGAGGAGGCTTACTGTATATCACGTTCACCGACTGATCATCGGTTTGGCTATGTGTATCTTATGAAGTACAAGTCGAATCTTTTTGAAAAGTTCAAGAATTCAAGAATGAAGTAGAGAAGCAAAGCGGGAAGCAGAGATAAAAAGATCCTAAGATCGAGATCGAGGAGAGTATCTAAATGTGAGTTCTAGATTACCTCGAAGAGTGTGGAATAATATCACGGTGGACTCCACGGGAACTCCACAACTCAATGGGAGTTTACGAAAGGAGAAGCTTAGAGACGTTAATGAACATGGTTCGTTACATGATGAGTTCCGCAGATTTACCGGTAACATTACGGGGATACGCTACATATACGGCGGCTTACTTGCCCAATAGAGTACCTTGATCAATTTCTAGCGCCACATGAGATATGGCATGGAAGAAAGCCAAGTCTTAATCCGTTAAGATTTGGGGTTGTGAAGCATATGTCGAAGCTTGGAAACTCTTAGCTTGAAGCTAGATGCGTGAGTACTATTTTTGTGGGATATCCCCAGAAAGAGCTATAGGATATGAGTTACACCATCACAGCTGACCGAGAAAGTCTTTGTCGCGGAAGCTGCTAAGTTTCTGAAGGGGCGAATTTTGTTCTCAAAGGAGCTACAAGAAGTAGAGCGATTATGAGATTAATGATGAACCACAAATGAGCACTCGACAAGTGACAGCTTTGGTTTCTGAACCCCGAAGCTCCCGTAGATACGAACGGGTCGGCCAACGACCTAGGAGTATGGCTTGGATAATGACTTTGGGGGAATTGCACTTACTAGGTGACAATTGACTCAAAGGAGGACCTAAAGACTACACGAGGAAACTGATGTCGACATTGATTCAAAGAGATGTGAGAAGGCCATGAAATCGAGATGGATTCCATGTATCAAAATCAATTACGGACTCTGTAGACCCTCGAGAAGTATAGTACCTATTGGGGAAACAAATGGGTCTTCAAGGAAGATGGCCCATTGCGATGGGAGCGTGGAGGCTTACTAAGGCTAGATTAGTAGCCAAAGGTTACGAGGCAAAGAGAAGGGATTGACTATGGAAGGAACCTTCTCTGTAGCTATGATTAAGTCATTCGGATTTTGCTTGCAATAGCTGCGTACCATGATTATGAGATATGGCAAATGGACGTGAAGACGACGCTTTACGAGATAGCTACCTTGAGGAAGAGCTCATATGACTCGACTACGAAGGTTTTCATGTCCAGAATACACAGAAAAAGCTAAAAGGTTGTCTGGCTAAGGTCCATTTATGGACTTAAGCAAGCTTCGAGAATTTGAGATATCCGTTTGACAATTTGGGAAATCAAACGTTTGGTTTTACTCAAAACGAAAACGACAATTGTGTTTATCAAAGGTCGTTGGGGAGGCATTCAGTATTCCTAGTGTTATATGTAGATGACATATTACTTTTCGGGAATGACAACTGTGATTATATTACAGCAAAAGTGTGGTTGTCCAAACCTTCCACATGAAAGATTTGGGAGATGCATCTTATGTACTTGGGATAAAGCTCCCTATCGTGATAGATCCGGAAAATTAATTGGATTATCCCAATCTATGTACATTGATAAGGTCTTAAGTAGGTTCCGAGATGGAACAATCTAAGAAGGATTTTCTTCTGTAAGACATGGAATTCATCTTTCTAAGTCCATGGGACCTAAGACTCCGAAGTCGACAAATGAGTTCTATTCCTTATGCTTCTGCTGCTTAGGAAGTCTCATGTATGCCATGATATGCCTGAGCTGATATTGCATATCTTTGTGAGCATTACTAGTCGATATCAATCTAACCCGAGGATTAAGAACCTTTGAGCAGTTGTCCAAAAACAGTCCTTAGAGTACTTAAGAAGAACTAGGACATGTTCCTGCGTTTATGGAGGGGAGCAACGAGTTGCGAGTGGGAAGCCTATACGAGGCCTTGGTTCAATCGGCGTCGATGTAAGTTCGACTCAGGATGACATTCACTTCACGAATGGTGGGAGATTTGTCAATTTGGAAAAGCAAAAACAAGATGTAATTGCGATTCCACAGCGAAGAATTTGAATATGTCATTGCCGGTGGCCAGGCAAAAGAAGCGTTACGGATGAAAAGTTCATTCTTGAACTTGGTGGTTCAAATGGCCCATCACCGGTAACTGTCTTGTGATACTTGATTAGGCGATAGCTCAAGCCAAAGGAACGGAGGCATCAAAGAACAAGCATTTTGCCGACGCTTTAATATCATTAGAAGATATGCCGAGAAGTAAACATCCTCGGGTGCTTGATTGATAACATAACGGATCCCAGCTGACGAAGCCCGTGTCTGAAAACTGACTTGACCGCCATATGGAAAAGATGGGTATTAGATACATGGGAAGATGGCTTTGAGTGCAAGTGGGAGATTGTTGAGTATGCCCACAAAGCCACTCATTCGATGTAATAGCTTTTTGGAATACTTATTGTATTAAACTATTGTTAGTTTAATGAAAAACGAAAGCTTATTGTTAATCACTATTTATTGTATCATGTGTTTTAATCAATAAAGAGAATCAAGAATGTATTTGATCTAAGGAAAGTGATCTAAGTAAGTTAGATAAAGCAGAGACCTCTCTCTTATGTTCATTCCTAAACGTTCCTAGCAAGTTATAGTGGGGCGGGTGACAATCCAGTTAAGGTTAGTATGTGTTATGTTAACTCAATCGTAGTATGACTAGTCTCAAGTCATTTAGTGTTGAGACCTTTGAGACAAACACATAGGTGCTCAAAAAGTAGTGAGAATTTTGCTTGAACAACGATCAATAGGAGTTCGTACATACATGTCATGTAAGAACCACAAGTTGCAATATCTGCAGTAGTCATGCTGACCTGAGGCATCGTGATGTCTAATGATTGGGTCCTTGATCTTTGATCATGTCAAAGGCATTCCATTCGCAGTGTCACGGCATTGTTGGGGTCAAGCTATCTAGTCATGTAGGCATATGAATACTGTAGGGGATCTCTAACCTTCCATGGTGGAGGAGAGACACTCGGAGAGATATGATTCGAAAGTCTTTGGCCAGAAAGCATGAATATGATTTTTGGGAAGTTTGTTTCAAATCATATTCAATTGAATCATATAAGAAATGAATCACATTGGATAGTAGACATGAAAATAACTATCCTCGTTCAGCTGATTGGGAGTATTGTGACAGAAGGACCGTGTGCATTGTATTGTAGCAGGATGAGTTACCGACCAATTCTACTTGGCAGGTAGCCATGACATGCGCTGGGTGTCACTCATGGTTTGTGGAAGCCCTAAGTTAGCCAACACTAATCTTAAAGGGAGAATTGAAGTATGGTTTCAATTCACTGTCGATGCGTTAAGAGTAACAATGTATTTGCCTCGCTAATTGGAACCTAATGGATCATTACTGCCGGTAAGGATGAAAGTGAAGAAATAAAGGAATGGATAAGCAATTAAATTGTTTAGTCGAGAATGATCATGATTAATTAATTAGTTAATTAATTGTACGAAAGGTTATATTTGGGCTTTTATGTTGGTTTTGGTTTCGGGGCCCAAGGGTTTTGGTCCACAAGGCCCATTGAGTTTAGGTTGTATGACAACTAAAAACTAAATGGAAATTAGCAAAAACAATGCCAAAACCGGCCTAGAGTGAGTGGAGGCAAACTTGGCTTATTTACAAGTTTTGCCACTCATGTGATGAGGCATAAAGGGAACTTTATGGCCATAATCCCTTAAGGGTTTTCTTGGAGGAAAATGAGGTGAACTTTCTCTCTTCTTTTCTTCAGGGAAGCCCGACCATTTAGTGAGAAATTAGCTAGCAATCTTTTGTCTCTAAATCATCCATTTCATCTTCACACCTCATCCTTGGTGTGGAGACTTAGAAGACACTAAGCTTTTTGGTGTTTTGGAGTTCTTATCCTCGCATCCTCGCAAACAAAGGAGATTACATGGAGCAAGGTGACTTGAAGGCCCTCCACATGGGTGAATCTCTTGTGCAAACAGAATGAGCTTCGAGGGTAATGAATCCCAAACTTCACTCCCTCTTTAATTTTGTTAAAGAGTTCCCTTTGGTTCACCATATTCTGAGCTTTGAAAATTAAAGTGGGTTTTTATGGTGTTTTTGATTGCATGCTTGCTTTAAATTGTTATTAGTTGGCATATGTATTCAAATGTTCATCTATTGTTCTTAGCTAGGACAAAATTTTTCCTTCAGCTGTCGCCCAGCACACCTCGATTTTTAGGTGTCCATTTAGATATCCGGGTCGGAGCGTGTTAGCAATCATGGTTGGGGAAAAGACCTAAATTACAAATTTTGTTGAATATAGGGAACAATATAAGTGAAAATTTTCCATTAATTAGAGAGCAATATAGGAAACTAATAAAGACACACTATTGTTTAATATTATTCGTTTTCGTTTAATTTATTCAATCTGATGGTTAAAACTAAAGATAGTGTGTGAGAGTCTAAAAAAATTGTGTGCATAATATAAGCATTCTAATTCAATACAATTATATGGTAGGATTTTATGATTTGCACATGCGAGTTTGGTTGGTTTGATACAACTCTTTTCAAGGAATATCCACCATCCAAATATTCCATCATGAAAACAATACCTTAAGTAAGCCGTAGACAAGGACAGCACTCCATCATTATCTTAGAACTTTAATGATAATTTCTTCAAACAAATCAAGGTTAGGGGTCCGCTAATACTGCCATTAGGATTTATAAAAGTCTTAAAATTGTACCCAAACGCAAACAGTGATGCGTATTATTGGGAAAATAGTGATCCAAGCCTACAAGAGTACAACCACCAATCCACTAGATTACCAGATGATTATATTCAACTCGACTTGTATATCATCAGTTTGTATATCTTTATCATCACGTAACTTAACACAATCAACGCAAGATCGAAAAATACGAGATTGTATACAAACTAGATACCGGAGAGTCATTAACCGCGCCACGGAACAAAACCCACCAAAGAGCTAACTTTGCAGTTTGCTAGGGCACAAAACTTACACTCCAAGGCACGCTCTTGTGTTTTGTGTTTCCTGTTTAATTACCAAAACCAAATAATAATAAAAATAAATTTTGCAAAAACATAAGCATCTATGAAGCACGGGTTCGTCAATTGGGTGACGAATCGCGCTTCGGGAGCTGGAGCAAGAACGGAAGCGTCATAATTCGGCATAATTAGTCAGGATTTGACTTGATTATGGAACGGAGCGGCTCGGTACCGCTCCGAATCGTAAGACCATTTTTTAGTGGTTATGCCACTTTCGTTTCGCATATTATGATGGTGGCGGCTTCAAAGACGCAGTGGAGGACTAGTCAGTGAGTTCTATTTACCGAAATCTAGATTGTTATTGTACAGAGTCGGCGGCAACTCACGAGGAAGAAAATTAAGTTGTGCCCTATTTTACTTAGACGGTGTCGTTCTGTAAAAATGGTCGCCCCTCTTTAGTAAAACATTGCGTGCAATAGAGACTATAGAGTTGCTTTGCTTTGCTGACAAACACCCGCTTTGTCGAACTTTTTATTTCTCCTTAAGACCCACCATTTTTTATCCCAGCAAAATATTTACCTAAATAACAAGGCCAAGTAATAAACTAAGCACCGTAACCCACATGTTTTTCGATACTTTTTTTGCCCTTTCAACATTTATTTGGCTGTTTTGTGATATTTTAATTATTTTGATATGTTTAATATTTTTTAATTGCCGATTCTCCGTCACTTTCAGATTGAATTTTTTTGAGTTTTCACGAATTTCCGAACCTTCCGCTCTCGAATCTTCGCTCCCGCTCCTGCACCCGTACTTCATAAATGAGCATACATCTAAAGAAACTTGGATTAAAACAAAGAACTTGTACATTTAGATTGATAATAATGCCAATGAATATGAATGAAAAACTTGAACTCTCCATCCCTAATCTCTCAATGTCACTAATCCACTACATTAATCAAAAACAAAAAACCACTTAAACCTAATTAATCAAGTCAAAAAAATCTTACTGTATCAGTTAACCCAATTCCACTAATCTCATCACTAATCCTTGTTATTAGTTTCTCAGTCAACCCCTAAACTCTCCATTAATCTTGCCTCTCAGTCAATCAATCTCGCTGCGTCTTCCCCACCGTCGCAAAGCAGCTCTTCGACCTCACCATCGCCGGACGGCAGCTACCCAGCCTCTCCCTCCTCGGCGAGTCCAGAGTCCGCCGCAAAAGCTGCTTCATTGCCGATATCAGATCCTCCGTTGGCTTCGCCGGGGGACTCGACATCCGGAACTCCTGGCAGAAGCTGACGTGCCGCTTCATCGCCTCCTCCGTGCTGATCTTCCTCGGCGACCTCAAGTTCTCGTCCTTGATCGCCTCCGCGCAGAGCCCGCAAATCCACCGGCCCTGGTGCCTCTCCTTCACCGTCGCTACGTACGCCGGCGTGCACTCCTCAGTCAAAGCGCAGCAGTAGCACTTCACCACTACCTCCTCCGGCTCCGAAATCCGCGTCGCCTCCGCCGACTCCATAGCAAAAAATCTTGAGAAAAAACGAAAATAGTTGGGAATCGGAGGGAATGGAAATTTGAACGAGCAGCAATTAAATAATTGTAACGTTTTAATGCTGTAATTAATCAATGCGAAATTTGAAAATTTGAAGAATTCCTTTCCTGACACGATGTTTGACGTTACGGCGAGATTATCTCTCATAGACTTCAAATTTTCCTCACTGAGAATTTGCAGAGTGGCTTGATTGGCTCTCTCTATTTATAGTGAACTGTTTCGGAGCCGAAACAGGACACTTCTCGGATTTGGACTCCGAAACAAAACACTTCTGGGATTTGGATTCGGATTTGGATTCCTGGTTTTTGGATTCCCAATTCCCGAATCCGTTGCGTGTTTGGGGGCGCGGTAATTTTCTTACTGGATTTGAATTTCGGGTGAGTTTCGGGTATGTTTCGTCAATTTGTTACTGCTTTGGGTTTCGGGGTAAATATTTGGGAAAGTTTTGTTACTTGATTTTGTTTTGGAATTTGACACGTGTGGTGTTGTGATTGGGCGGAGGTGGTTGCTTCTGTACTGCGCTGAGTACAAATATGGGAACGATCGAAGCTCTCTAAATTTTGTTACCTGATTTCGTTTGTATTCTGCCACGTGTAGTGTTGATATTGCGTGGAGGATTGCTTTATGTGGCTTGCTGGGTACGGGATTGGAGCTTTCTGATTCTGTACGAGCATATATCTGTTTCGAGTTCTCGAAGCCAAACGTGATATTTAAAAGAATTAGCCACGCGCTATTTTCTTGCGCGTGTGCGTCTGCGGAAGGTTGAGTCATCATGGCATGGCGTCTAGGCCCATTTTATGTTAAGTGGGTTCGGTTGAATTTTCTGTAGTGCATATTAAAAGTGCAAATTTAATTTACACATTTGAATAATAACAGTTAGGTTGTGTTAGGTTAAATGATGTAATGATTTTTGTTCATATGTATAACTTAAATACACGCTTTTAATGTGCACTAGAGAAAATCTCGGAATTCAATTGTGTTCATGTGGAGCCCAATAAATCGTATTTTAGCAAATTACAAGTTTCACGTGCAATTAAATTGTATCTTATGGACCCCTAAATTGGTAATTTTTTGTTTTTTGGATATTCAATCTCAAAATAATAATTTATTTTGTGTTCCAATAATTATCTTCCTTCAATTTGAACCATGTTTATGTCTTTTGTTACGTGATTGGTACCATTAGGTAAATTTTACGACAATCGTACACAACCGATTTTCTTAGTTATCTCTCATGTGTTGCATACATTATTATGATGAGTAATGTGCGGATTTAGTCTATGAATTATTATCCGAGTAAAAATTAGGTTTCTAAATTATTTTTTCTTTAGAAAATATTAGTCTGTAAACTAATTAAAATCTGCCAATTACATTCTTAATACTAAATTCAAAACTATTATATTCAATTTTTCGTCAATTTAAGGCATGCGACTTGCATATGATTCACTTTGGAAGGTACATTTGTATTTTTTCATGAGTTTACAAACTTTTTTTTTTTAAAAGAGTGTACAGAGCTAACTGTGACGACCCGTCCCGAATTTTAATGTATTTTATTTCCTGAACGTGTAAAGTTACCAAAATGCTCTTGAGCGGGTTAAGTGGAAGTTCTACGTGGACGTTTAAATATTATTTTTCCGTTGTGGAAATAGGTTGGTACGTGTACCGTGTAGTACCTAATTACCCAGTCTAGTTTGGGGAAAAACTTTTCTTTCTTTTCCCCTGACTCTCTTTCCCCTCGCTTTTTCTGCTGCATTCTTCTTTCTTCTTCTCCCGTAGCAAACTTCACTGTGCACACAGTGGCCACACAAAATCCGTCGAACTAAGCCAAACCATTGTCACCATCTTGTTCGTTGTCGGTAGTACAGAGCATATATTATTCTACACTCAGCCTGTTCCATGTAGCTACTTTTTACATGAGCTTGTGTGTCTGCATACATTGATGAGCCTATTATATATGTTGTTGAACATGATTTATGTTGTGGAGATTTTGGGTATTTATTTATACCTTTGGCCTCGTTACCTTATTACTGTTTTGTTGTTGACATTTTTTATGTTGAGGTAAAAGTGCCTAACCAGGTTTTGACGGTTTTCATACTATACGTAGTATGATTTTGGGAAAGTATACTTGAATTTTAAAAGAGGGGTTATTATGTTCCGAAAAACAAAGGTTTTAGAAATATTTATTTTTGCCCACTCACACCTTGTGTTTTGCGCCCCTTCAAGACATAGTAGTTGGATTAGTGGCGAGAGTGACCACTCTGTTGTTTACGACTTCCGCACCAGATAAATGTAGGACTTCTTCCTCCTACTAGTATGTTTATCCATCCTGTTCAGGATGTGAATAATTCGTACTTTCCTTACTGTATTTTTTATCTATGCTCTGAACATCGTATGCTTTGTATTAAGGGTGCTACTCGTATATCTGCGTACTCTGTTGCATGTTTCTAATAATTCCATACTTTGGTTTTATTTTTTTTCAGAATTTTCACTTCATCTGCATGACATGACTTTCGTCACCTCCGGAGTGTCGGCCAACATGCCTCGATTTCGGTACCCTTCGGGAATTCCAGGTCATGGTGTGTCACTAACTTTCGAGGGTAACTTATAAATTAGATTCGTAACCAATATACAACATTTCAAGGAATTAAAGGTGAAAAAATGATTGTATTACCCCCTAAAATGTGTCATGTGCAAGTCGTATGACTTAAGATGACGAAAAATTGGATAAAATAGCTTTGAATATAATAGTACGGATGAAACTAGCAGTTTGTAATGAATTTATGGACTTATTTAACCAAAAATTAATTTAATAAACTAATTTTCACTCAGATAATAATTTATGAACTAAATTGACAGTTCACCAAATTCTCGCCTTGAATTGATGGCGGAACCAATTTTTCAATGTGAGTTGGACTGGGCTAGAACAAGTTTTTCCTTATAACATGGGCCAGTCCAAGTAAATGTTTTGATTCAAGTAGGCCCAATCTAAGGCCTAATAATCTTTTTTGGTCCAAAAAAACATATTTTCTTAATATAGTCCCACGTATCAATCTCAATGGTGGCAATAAATATTGTGTGGGACTCTTGTGACATATTTGCCACAGGAAACTGAGAGTTCTGCTCTGCATATTATTTTGACAACCAATTTAATATTGTTGAAAAATCTTTAAACCAGATGGTCCAGCTCCAACAAGCTGACACGTGTAAGTCCCAATATTAGAATATTCCGAAGCTTTTCTAGTATTCTTCTTTGCAGTAAAATTCCATAAATAGATAAACTCTTTTTCTTTTTCCTTTTTATTTTCTATTTCTGATAAAAATCCAGTATGTTATTTCTTCCTAATGCGAAACGCCAAATAACACTATTTTCAGCATTGTCCAATTTCAAGTCTCTAACACTATTTTCAGTTGTATCATTTAGGCAAAAATACATAAAACAGAAGATATGAACATCATGTTTACCTACTTAGAATAGACATAATTATTCCCAAATCATGGTTTTATATGCGTTTAGTATACGGAATCATACATCATGAACTAGATTGACTAGACCAATAATTTTTCTTATTTTCATTCGTTCTCTCTCTAATTCTTAACATACCACATTCATGATTTTACTCATTTTAAATAAATAGCACACATCATAAAAAGGTAAGAGAATATGCAATGTCATAACTTTTTTATTAAAGTCGCGTGATGACAAAGATGAACACATAATTACTTGCAATGAGTGGCGCTTAAATAATAAGCGAGAAAATAAGTTAATTTAGGTTAAGTTGTAAAAATTAAGTGGGAAAGTCACAAGTAAATATTAATAGCTAACAAAGAGGTCGGTGTCAGCTATATAATTTGATTGACGTTTGTGTAGTAGTGAGAACTAAATACTTAGGGTTTGCTTCTACTTGGTCCTTATGTTGCATGTACCATTGCTTCATTTATTCTGGCAATTTAAATCGACACAAGTCACTCCATTATTACATGGAAAATGTAGATAGTAATTTAGGGTCAATTTCATTTTGCATTCTACAATTTGGAGTTCGTGATAATTTTAGTCTTGTATTTTAAAATAATTATAAAGTTACAAATTATTACACTATAAAAGTATTTATCAGCTAGTCAATTTTTTGAGCGCAACACTTGTCGAAACATTATCCATAACAAACATATTAGAATTCTTGATATAGGCTACTCACTTATATATGATACGTTGGTGCCTAATACAAAAACTTTATCTCAATCTTAGGACTATTGTTGATTAGTTTTGTATCTTGATCTACTAGTCAAAATGCTAATGCACCAAATATCATAAAATAAAAAGTTAACTGGTAGGTTTGCCCAAATACCAATTATGTACTTGTATACAAAAATTCAATTAGTACATGAAAAGGGAGACATTAATTATTGGTTATCATTTTGATTAAAATGTGTGTTAGTTATTTGATTATTTAGTTTAAAGACCATCCAACAAATAAAATTATATTAAAGCATAAAATTAAATTTGCAAACATGATTTCAAATTCAAGTACTTGGATTATAAGTCCTAATCTAGGGATGGAAATTTAGTACACAACACAAAAACTCGACTTGAAAATAATAAAAATAAACGGGTTTTAGTTGGCCATAATTATGTTAAAGTCATAATCGCATCAATTCGTTTTGAGTCACACGCTAAAATATGACACGAGTTCATCGTTTTCTTTACATATAGTGCGTTAAAATTGTGACTTGTTTCGACATGAAATAAATAACGCAATTAATAATTATGTCGAGTTCATGTGTTATGTCGTGTCAACACGAACCCAAGAAGCAAAAACGAATTTCCAAACCTACCGTTTTCATATTCTTTTGAAAAAAGTCCTAACCATTTTTCAAAATTATGACGCTAACAATAAAGAAAATAAAATAAAAAAAATACTAAAATATAGAAGCTAAAAAAGTTGTGCTCATCCTCCCCCGAATCCCAATTACGTAAAAAAAATATTAAAATAAAAGCAATAATGCGTACAATTTGGAAAGAGATGGAGAGAGAAAGTAGAGAGAGAAGTCGAGAGGGGTCAAATCGAGTGGCGAAGGGGTTGTGTTGTCTTTTACAAATTTCTGTGGTGGTGGTGGTGGTATTTCCAATTAGTCCTTTTCCTCCTTTTCTTTCTTTCTAGCCCACCAGAGGGTTTCAAACAAAAACACACACAGAGGAGAGAGAAACTAGAGAGAGAAACCACAGAGAGAGATAGATAGGTAGATTAGATAGCCCTGAAAGCTTCAAGATAATACTGGAGACACAGCTCTCCGAGCTCTCCATACAAAACCCCCAAATCTTCGATTTTCTCTCTCGAACTTTCTCTCTCCTCGTTTCTTTAGTTGGTGTAATCTTTAGCCGATGGATCCCTTCGATTTGGTACGAAAAGGTATACTCTTGCTGCTTCATTCAATCGGATCTTGAACTCCTTGTGTTCAATTTTGCAGCTTTATTATTTTAATTTCTTGAATTTTTATTTGGTTTTTTAGATTTTTTTATTTATTATTGGCGTTGAATCTGTTGAGATCTAATGAATTGGGTTGTTGCTTGAGTAATTAGGGATTCGGTTGCTTGAGTAATTTAGTGGTTATTATTTATTGTTTGTTTTTTTACTAGATTTTGCTGTGGAAAATGGGTAGGTAGGGTCGAAATCAGGTCTTAATTAATTGAGCTTTGAATATAATTAATGTGTGACATTTTATTTCTTCTGTTATATAGTTGCCCTGCTTGAAAATTGAACTTTTTGGTTGATATTTTAATCAGTTTGTGAAATTGAATTTTAGGGGTTTTAGCATGTTCCTTTGAACAATACTTTAGGTTTGTTGTATATTTGAAAATGATTGATATATGCATGATTTAATTTTTAAACTAACCAGATTTTCTCTTCCTGTTTTGCTATTATTTTTCGATTGTTTTACAGCTGGAAAGCTTTTTGCACCGGCTGTGACGGACTCGCTGAATTGCGAGTTGGTTTTTCAGGAAGGTTTTTGGTCAATGGACTAATTATAACACTTGATGAACTGTTTTGCAGGGTTTGGTTGAAGCTTAATGAAAATCAAGTTGTTTTTTTATTCAAAGTTGTTGTAGTTATTTCCATTTCCGTAAATAATGAGCTTGTCCAAGAAAGGATCCTTTACCAACGACACCAAACTAAGCACTGCAAACAAGGCAACTGCGTTGAATCCCAATGCAGCAGAGTTTGTTCCCTTTTCCCTCAGATCTCCGTCATCTGGAAGCACCAGCACAGCTCAGGCCGCACCAAAGTTTTCTTCTTCCTCTGGAACATTTGGAAAAGCAGTACTAGATCGAACAGAATCTTCTACATCAAATAATTCCGATGATGAGGCCCACCAATATTGGCGCCACCAGCTCCCTGATGATATTACCCCTGACTTTAAGGTCATGGGAGAAGATGAATCGCAAGGCCTTGGGAACCTCTCTTTGGCGGGTTTGTCCTTACACGATGATGTTGAAGCAACACGGTTCCCTGCCTCTACGGGCAGTGGATACTTACTAAATGAGTCACATATTAATGGCAATAGCTTTTCTGAAAAGTTGAGAGCTTCTGCACCTCCCTTTGGTGGGGAGGATCTTTCATCGGCCAGTTTCCTTCATATGTCACCTAAGCCTTGGGATAAGCAGATTCTGAACAGCAATCAGCTTGTTAGCAATGGTCAGGAGGGGTCTCCTTATGATGGCATTTCTAGACATGGGTTCATGAATGATATGTTGGGTGAGCATGCAGTTGTGGAAGATGCTGATATTAACCCTGCTGAGTTTTTGGCTTCACAGTTCCCCGGCTTTTCTGCTCAGAGCCTTGCTGAAGTTTACTTTGCCAATGGTTGTGACTTGAACCTGACTATTGAGATGTTGACTCAGTTGGAGGTATGCTTGCGTCTGTTATTCAAAATGACAAATAAGTTTTCCGCCCTCGAATCAATGCAGCTTGCATGTCTTCTGTTACATTGGATTGTTGTCAGTTAATACTTCACTTTAAAGTTAAATATTGTGTTTTTCGAAAAATCAAGTCAAAGAAAACATGTTTATCAAACTGTTCATGCTAATTCTGTAGATTCTATTGGTGTGAATTGAGGTGTATGATGGGATATATTTGTTTTGAATTGCAGCTTCAAGTCGATGGTGGTTTTAATGAGAATCTGAGCTCAAAGGCATTGGCAGCTCCCGATCTTAGTTCAATGGACTTCCCTGCACTTACACCAACAGATGGTCAGCATGGTCATTCAAAATATGCTGGAGATGATGATTTCCAGCAAAGCGGGAATCCTTATCGATCTTCTGATAAGGATAACATGCTTATGTTCAAGTCTAGCTCATCAATTCCTACTAGAGGTGCAATAGATTTTGCTTCTGCTGTCAGGAAATTGGCGACCCAGGATTCTGGATGGAAGTATGAGAGAAATGGTTCTGCTGATGCTGCTATTGGCTCAAGCAGACGTTCCCATCTTTTGAATAGCACTTACAATACTGGGCATGGAAGAGGCATGTACAGCGACAGGTCACAGAATCGTGGTTCAGCTCGGACTGCTCCTGTTTGGCTTGAAACTGGAGATGCCGTTGGTAATGCCCCTTGGTCAACCAAATTACTTCTGTTTATGTCTATTTAGTTATGGACATCCTTCTCGATCTATATATGCTTTAACATTGTTGAGATGACAGCAAATATGTATTCTGATCTACGGGATGAAGCTCGGGACCATGCACGCCTACGTAATGCATACTTTGAGCAGGTTTGTCCTCAATGTTCTTAAGACTTAAATGGTCTGTTTGTGTAAAACGCGAGTCCCTTTCTGCCACATCCTTCTTACTTTATGTTAACAGTGAAGCCTTAAATTGGCTTAAAATGGCGTTGGTGCAGCATATGGATATCATGGTAGATTTAATTTTCAATCATGAGTGACTCTATTGAGTCGACCAGCAATGCTGTTTGTCTACAATGTCAACATTGAAATTAAATACGTGGCCAAGAAACAAACTGCAGCAGCACGTGGCGGGTGTTCACCTTCCATGGGTTTGAAACAAATGTGTATTTAACCAATAGGTATTTGTAGGAGTGTTTTTCCTACATGATACTGTCATACCGGCATGCCACTGCAGTTTCATGTTTTTCCTTTCTACCATGCATGCTGAACGTTGAGCCACATAACAATTAGTGGGTTCACTCCAATCCCCACTACTAATATTTCACCTAAAGTTGCTATGAAACCAAATTTACCCTGATTGTTTCTATTAAAAAACAGGCACGGCAAGCATACCTTGTTGGAAACAAGGCTCTAGCGAAGGAGCTGAGCGTTAAAGGACAGCTGCACAACATGCATATGAAGGAAGCTCATGGAAAAGCTCAAGAGTCTATATATCGTCAGAGGTTTGTTGTCCCTCACTGTTTGTGGTTCATCTGGGCAAGGATGCCCTGAGTATTTAAAGAATTTTGTTTTACCATGCTTTCAGTCTATACTTCTGTTCATCTCTGAGGGGATGGCTTGATACTGTCTTTTGGAATCTTTGCATTTCTCAGTTATGTCGATTGGATGAGAGTGAAATTTTAACCCCCACCCCTTCCTCCCCCCCTCTTCCCTTCTCTTCTCTGCCTACCAGAAATCCATTTATCTTCGAGGGGATATATGAATATTCTGTTTGACTTATTACCACCTCCTGAACTTGGGAGTTATTTTGATCTGAGAATGCTTCTATATAAGCATCGCTGTTCCGTGTCTGTATGAGACAACTGGAACAAGGGTCTCGGCGAGCAGAGTGCTACTTAAGCATGCAGAGCATGGGTTGGATAACATACTGTTGACTAATTTTTGCGTTCACCCTCAATGACCTTAGTTTTCATGTTTTTCTTGTTTTCTTGATAAGTTAATTGGTGGCCTTTTTTGCTGTTGTGTATGTTTCCTGAAAAACACAGGAACCCAGTTTCTCCAGAGATGCAGGGCAATGGGAGGTCACAGGAGAGGATGATAGACCTGCACGGGCTGCACGTAAGTGAAGCCCTTCATGTCCTTAAGCACGAGCTGAGCGTGTTGAGGAATGCTGCCCGGGCAGGAGAGCCTGGTCTTCTGGTTTATGTATGTGTTGGAACAGGCCACCATACCAGGGGCTCACGCACACCAGCAAGGCTCCCAATTGCTGTACAGCGATATCTACTCGAAGAAGAGGGCCTTGACTATACTGAACCACAGCCAGGTCTGCTTCGAATTCTGTTATACTGAGCCACGAAGATGATGGTGTGAGGTATAGGAGGTTTTAACACAGCACAGTCCGCGAAGGCAATAGTCATCATAGCCATTCTTGTATCTGTATATGGGAAGAAATCAAGTTTAGTCCAAGTCTGAAAAACGAAAAAAAGAAACGAAGAGAGACGGATCGGAAAGTTAGAGGGAAAAAGACCGACAAAACGAAAAAAAGAAGGAAAGAAGTGTATCATTAAGTTGACAAGAGGGATTACGTTTTCTGTAGCCGAAAATGATCCTACGTTAGCAGATGCTTTGCATCTTTTGCTTTTTTGTATCTTAAAATTTTATTTCTTTGTTAAATTCCTTTTTGATTCGCAGATGTAACTGATAGAATTGAATTACATGATAGAACAATTCACCTTGCCAATTACACCCTGTGCCATTCAGATGGAACTTCCATGTTTCCCCGGCGACCTGGAGTGGTTTTTTCCTTCCCGTTTCCAGTTCCTTTCTCGGCTTACAGCCGGAATTCGACCGGCTTCATCAACTACGGAACTCTTAACAAGGAAGGGATGATTGATTTTACCGAATCTTCACATCCTTTTCAAGGTTAAATCTGATCATCTGCAATTTGTTCAACTTAAAAGGGTAACATAATACTAGAAATTTGAAATAGAACTAGGGCATGCTAAATAGATAATAAGCCATAAGCCAAGCCGTCGTCTGTAAATTACGGTTTAGTGCCCCTTTATTAGGATAGTATGATACTTGAAATTTAAAATAGAAATGGTGCATACTAAACAGACAATAAGCGCTTATATAATTTATAAACTATAGTTTAGTGCTTCTCATTGTTTGTTTAGTATTCTTTGAGTTTTATTTTTTGATTAAAAGTTTATAACCAGTATATGCGTTAGGGCAGTTGGCCATGTGTGGTGCTTGTCCCCTTGCACTTGAGTTCAATGTCTCCCTTCATAAATTAGAGTAGATTATAAATACTGTTTCATTAAGTGTCCGTTTGATAATTATTTCGTTTTTTAGTTTTTAGTTTTTGGTTTTCAGTTTTTCTTGAAAAGTGAAAACTTGTTTATTAACCATTTTCAGTTTTAAAAAAAGTGAAAACTTAACCAAATTTTGAAAACTAGAGAAAGTAGTTTTAAGATTTTTGGTTTTCAGTTTTCACTTTTTTAAAAACTGAAAGTATTTACAAAAGTAATATTTCAATTTTTAATTTTTTAAAAAATAAACAAAAATTGAAAACGAAATAGTTATCAAAACTAAAACGAAAATTTTATTTGTCCATGGATCCGTGAACTAAATGCTTAGAGACTTCGAACTCACTTATCACTGAGGTCTACTTTCAACTGGTATGGACCATTTCCAATTTTCCACATCTTTGAAAGCGTCCGTTCTGTCTTCCGAAGTACAAATACCAGAATCTTGAGTT
The DNA here is from genome assembly GCA_018257905.1 of Gillenia trifoliata. NCBI lineage: Eukaryota > Viridiplantae > Streptophyta > Magnoliopsida > Rosales > Rosaceae > Gillenia > Gillenia trifoliata. Next base: position 4,050,005 of record CM031087.1, on the reverse strand, counting down.
TTGGAGGGAAAATCAGACAATGCAACCAGGAGACAACAATGCAATTGCAACCCCACCTCCGCCCCAAATCCATTTCCCTCCTCACCAATTCCCCACACCCACAATCCCTTTTCTCTCTCTTCACCTTCTCTTCTCTCTCCTCTCCCCTCTCTCACTCTACCCACATCTCCCCATCTCCTTCTTCTTCCTCCTCTTCTCAATGGTTCTCCATCCTCCGCGCCGCCATCGCCGCCGCAGACTTGCAGCTAGGTAAGCGTGTGCACGCGCTGATTGTAACCTCCGGTGATGGCCCGGATCATTTTTTGACCAACAACCTCATCACCGTGTATTCCAAATGCGGGTCGCTGTCATCCGCACGCCGGGTGTTCGATAAAATACCCGGCCGAGACCTTGTCGCATGGAACTCCATTCTAGCGGCCTATGCGCAAGCTGCAGGCTCTGATTTTGACAATGTTCAAGAGGGTCTTAGCCTCTTCCGCCGTCTTCGCGAGTCTGTCGTTTTTACCAGTCGACTCACTTTGGCGCCGGTTTTGAAGCTGTGTTTGTTCTCGGGACAGGTATTGGCTTCGGAGGCGGTTCATGGGTATGCTGTTAAGATTGGATTGGAGTGGGATGAGTTTGTTTCTGGTGCTCTTGTGAATATATATTCGAAACTTGGGAGAATTAAGGCGGCTCGTGTGTTGTTTGATGGGATGATGGAAAGGGATGTGGTGTTGTGGAATACAATGCTCAAGGCATATGTGGAAATGGGTCTTACGGAAGAAGTACTTTCTTTCTTCTCTGCGTTTCACCGAAGTGGATTGCATCCCGATGACGTTAGTGTGCGTTCTGTTCTCAGTGGGATTGACAAAGTTGATTCTTATGAATGCAAGAAGCACATGGAGCAGGTTCAAGCATATGCGACGAAATTGTTTCAGTACGATACAAAGTCGGAGTCTTTGGACATATATTCTTGGAACAAGACATTGTCCAAGTATGTTAAAGCTGGTGAAAATTGGGCCGCTGTAGACTGCTTTAGAAACATGGTACAATCAAAAGTAGAGTTTGACTCGGTGACATTAGTTGTTATTCTGTCTGCGGTTGCTGGTGTAAATGATTTGGAGTTGGGGAAACAGATTCACGGCATTGCTTTGAAATCACGTTTTGATTCTGTTGTTTCTGTTGCAAATAGCCTTATCAACATGTATTCAAAGGCTCGTTCTGTTTATTCTTCGAGAAAAGTGTTCAACCGCATGAAAGAAGTGGACTTAATTTCCTGGAACTCGATGATATCATGTTGTGCGCAAAGTGGTTTAGGAGAGGAAGCGGTAAACTTATTTATAGGCTTATTACATGATGGTTTGAGACCTGATCAATTTACTATCGCAAGTGTTTTAAGGGCTTGCTCCTCGCTTGAAGAAGGGTTGTCAGCCAGCAAACAGATTCATGTTCATGCTATAAAATCCTGTATTGTTGCTGACAGTTTTGTTTCAACGGCTCTTATTGATGTTTATTCTAGAAGTGGAAACATGGAGGACGCAGAGGTCCTTCTTGGAAACAAACTTAAATTCAATCTGGCATCTTGGAATGCAATGATGTTCGGATACATAGTGAGTAATGACAGTCACAAGGCATTGGAACTTATGAGGATGATGCACGAAGGTGGACACAAGACAGATGAGATATCTTTAACAACTGCGGCTAAGGCTGCTAGTAGCCTGGTAGCTTTAGGACCGGGAAAGCAAATTCATGCCCATGCCATAAAAACAGGGTTTGTTTCAGATATATGTGTTAACAGTGGAATTCTAGATATGTATATCAAATGTGGAGACATGGGATGTGCACACACAGTGTTCAATGACATCCCTGCACCCGATGGTGTTGCATGGACAACTATGATCTCAGGATGTGTAGAAAATGGAGATGAAGGGCGCTCTCTTTCTATATACCATCGGATGAGGCAGTCAGGAGTCGAGCCTGATGAATATACCTTTGCCACCCTTGTCAAAGCCAGCTCTTGTCTGACAGCATTAGAACAAGGGAAACAGATGCACGCAGATGTGATAAAGTTGGATTTTTCCTCGGACCCTTTTGTTGCGACGTCGCTGGTTGACATGTATGCCAAGTGTGGTAACATAGAAGATGCATATCGTTTATTCAGGAGGATGGATGTTAGGAACATTGCCCTGTGGAATGCCATGTTGGTGGGTTTAGCTCAGCACGGAAATGCGGAAGAAGCACTAAACCTTTTTCGAGTCATGAAATCTAAGAATATTGAGCCTGATAGCGTTACTTTCATCGGAGTCCTTTCTGCTTGCAGCCATTCTGGTTTAGTTTCCGAAGCTTATGAGTATTTTTCTTCAATGCAAAAGGAATACGGCGTTGAACCTGAGATTGAGCATTACTCTTGCCTAGTTGATGCCCTTGGCCGCGCAGGTCAAGTCCAAGAGGCAGAAAAGCTGATAGCATCAATGCCCTTTGAAGCTTCTGCCTCAATGTACAGAGCCCTGCTAGGTGCTTGTAGAGTTAAAGGGGACACCGAAACTGGAAAACGAGTAGCAGCACAGCTCCTGGCCGTGGAGCCATCTGACTCGTCCGCCTACGTGCTTTTATCCAACATCTACGCGGCTGCCAACCAATGGGATGTCGTAAATGATGCCAGAACAATGATGAAGAAGCAGAATGTAAAGAAAGAACCCGGTTTCAGCTGGATAGACGTGAAGAACAAGGTTCATTTGTTCGTGGTAGACGATAAATCACATCCACTAGCTGATCTGATATACGACACGGTGGAGGACATGATAAAGCGAATCGGGGAAGAGGGATACGTCCCGGATACGGAATTTGCACTGGTCGATGTGGAAGAAGAGGACAAAGAGCGGTCTCTGCACTACCACAGCGAGAAGCTAGCAATAGCTTATGGACTCATAAGCACTCCTCCGTCCGCCGCCATTCGGGTGATCAAAAACTTGAGAGTTTGTGGAGATTGCCACAATGCAGTCAAGTACATATCAAAGGTTTATCAAAGAGAGATTGTTTTGAGAGATGCAAATCGCTTCCATCGTTTCAAGGATGGAAGTTGTTCTTGCGGTGATTACTGGTGACAATATGAAAGCAATTTTTTATTTTTTTTTATCAATTAATTACAAGTTTCTCCGGGGGTGTAGCCAAATTAAGGTTTTGAAAAATTTTAAAAGACTTTAAATTTATGAGGTAGTTAATCAAGATTTAAAAAAATATTTTTAAAGTTCATATAAATCTATGTGTAGTTAATTAGAATTTTAATAGACTTTTAATTAAGTGTGTACAAATCTAGGTGTAGTCAGAAAGTTGTAGATTTAATTTTATTAAATTGTAAATTTTGATGGATATTAGCGAATTCTGTGATAGAAAATATATATCAAAGACTATGAACAATCTCACCATTCCCTCAAAGATTTAATTGGATTCTTCTCCTCTCCTTACCCAACCTTACTGGTGACTGTCCACGTCGACCAAACATCACCTAACCCACACCCACTGCTCACCCCTCCTCCAAGCACCGCCGCCACCACCACCACCACCTCCGCTCTCTGGCCAAAGATTTCATTGAATTCTTCTCCCCACCCTCCCCCCAATCTTGCCATCACTATGCGGCTGAGTTGCAGACAAAGGATAGTCCAAGCGAGGAAGAACCATAGTAGCTACTGTTTTAATCGCATCAAACCCTACTGCTTTTCTCTTCTAATAACATCAAACGCTATAAAAGCAAATGCTTTTCCAATTGCATCAAACCCTATTACTTGATTATTAATGTTGAGCATTATCATCCCTTAACCTTTACCATAAATATATAAAAGCACACACAAATCTTGTTTAGGTTAATCGCATCAAACCCTATGGCTTTTCTAATTGCATGTATTTCATGCTTTAATTGCCCAACTTTCGCTGTCTCCTCTTTCTTTCTCTGTTTTTTCTCTGCAACACTTCCATTTTTTCGTTTATATTTTGTTATTTCAAAAAAAAAAAAAGGATAAATGATAAGAAAATCTCTAAACAAAGTCCATTAGAATACATCAAAATCTATAAGCAAAATCCATTAAAATTCTCAAAATCCATATAAAAGTTGTAGGATTTTACAAATCTTATCAAATCTGTCACTTTAAAATCCTTCTAAATCCAAGTTTGACAATGTTACATTCAAAAATCAAACTCAACTAGTATGATTTAATTTTTAAGGATATTTTGAACAAAGAGGTTTGTAGTGCAATTGACTAGAAGTATTCAATTCGAGGTCTAAAGTAATATTTTTACATTACACAAGTGAATGAAGTAGAAATACCGTGTCGCATGTGGTCTAATATTCTAGTAGATAGAGTTATGTTTCCACTCATGCGTTTTGAATTTAAAACAACATCATCCCTTAAATTATTCTAATAGTTTCGAACTCTCTTTCATTCTCTTAATAATAATAATAAACGTTTTAAAAAAAAGAAGAAGTAGAAAATTAGAAATACCGCGTCCGTATCAGACGTCGAATGAAGTAGGTGGTGGTCGAGAACCATTTCGAAGAAAGACTATTGGCATGAGGTGTTGACATTTATCCGGCTCCCTTTAAAGGGAAATGCGGGACCGAGTTAAGCTCGGTAGAGTAGTTGGGCTTTCTTTTGTTGAATCACCATTGGGTTTGAAAAGAGTTGTTGGCCTCTTCAAGCGCGCTGCCTTGGTTGCCTCCTACACTTTCACTTATGAATTCACAATTTATTTCGGAAAAATCTTGAGTGGTACGTACCATTCAATGGTACGACTATTGAATGATTCAGATTAATTTGTAGTGGGTCCCAAATGAATCTTAACCATTTAAGAGTACGTACCATTCAATGGTACGTACCACTGAAGTTGGACTCATTTATTTCATATAGGTATCTTGATTAGCTTGTTATCATAAAATTCTCATGGTAAATCAAGTTTCAACTTCTTTGCCGAACCCATATGAAGAGTAATCATCTCCGTATTATCCTTATTGCATTGTTTATGTTGTATTAATTAATTATCTCCGAACCCAAGTGAAATAAATTTTACCCCGTTTTCACAAGTTTGTCGTCACCCCGTCAAACAGAGGAACATATAGCACACCAAAGTTGTTCATCGCAGACACAAGATTTTCAGAGGGTTTGAGGGCAATCCCCATATCTGCACTTAATAGGCAAGCCAAGCCTTCGAGTTCTCCTCCAATGCAGATAGTAAAGCACGTATGTAATCTCACCCCTCGTAAGCATGCATGCTGACTCGCATGAACACCAACCTCACCCAACCTCTCTTCTCTAAAAGAAAAAAAACAATAAATAACCAACCACACAAAATAAATGTCAAGCTAATCAGTGTAAATAACCAACCATATAAAATCAAATAAGATATAAAATGCAGACAAATTAGCCAAGCTTCGCAAGTCAATCCAAGAGACTTCGTCTCTGTAAATAAGGTTATTTCACTTCTAACGAGTTGTTTTAGGAGGAAGATTCGCAAGGAACGACTGTACATTCATTATTTTTGAAGTTCCCTCGTCATGAAATAATTTGTAAAGACGTTCCTCGCGAATCTTCATGCTGAAACAAGTAATTACAAGTGAAATAACCTTATTTACAGAAATGAAGGCTCTTGGATTGACTTGCGAAGCTTTGTCTGCATTTTATATCGTATTTGATTTTATGTGGTTTAGCAGTATCCTATGACTATACAATGGTCCTTAGAGTTTTTGAGGAGCATTATAGTGGATTAATTGAAAGATTTCATGCCATCTCCGGTTTCTTGAGACTTTGTTTCTCCTTATCTGCATGCTTTGCTGCTATCTGAAAAAAAGGAAATTGGAAGTGCGTACAAAACAACTACGGACAGAGCTAGGCGTCTACCTTCAAGGAAGTCAGCTTAAACCTTTCATCCCTGCGCTTCCTCAACATCTCGGAATCCTTCAATTGTATTATATATTCGTATTGTATTTTTACAGAGAGTTTGGGAATTGGGAGAGGGAGCTGGCCGAGTGTTCCCTTGAAGTGTGTGGTTTCCTTGCTTTTGTATGCTCCAAACCTTTATTAGGAAGGTCAAACATGTGGTCCTTATGCAAATTTAAATAATTTATTAGACAAAAAGTGCAAATTGTTATAATTTTAAAATGTTAAGATTAGTATGACAAAATTGAAATATCATTCCAAACATAAAGTGCGTGGAATGTAGTTAGTTTTAAAAAATAACTACAAGTCTTTGTCAAAAAGTCAAAGTCTTCTTGAATGCTTATGTGGCAGAGGTTGGTCCTGGTGTGAACTCAACTAGGACAAAGAGAAGAGGTGAGAGTTATTTAGTCCATTTGTTTTTACTTTATTCGATTTAAGATAAATAATTTTGTGAAGAAAAATAGTGTGTCTGTCACATCCATGACCGATTTCGCCATAGCATGATATTGTCCGCTTTGGGCCACGCCCTCACGGTTTTGTTTCTGGGAACTCACGAGCAACTTCTCAGTGGGTCACCCATTCTGGGATTGCTCTAGCCCAAACTCGCTTAACTTTGGAGTTCAGATGGAATTCGAAGTCAGTGAGCTCCCAAAAGGTCTCGTGCTAATTGGAGGTGGGCATGTACATATAAGGCACATCGCTCCCTCTCCGTTGGTCGACGTGGGATGTTACAATCCACCCCACTTAAGAGGAACCCGGCGTCCTCGCCGGCACATCCGTACCGAACGGCAGAGTGGCTCTGATACCATTCTGTCACATCCTGGACCAGCTCCGCCGTAGCACGATATTGTCCGCTTTGGGCCACGCTCTCACGGTTTTGTTTCTGGGAACTCACGATCAACTTCCCAGTGGGTCACCCATCCTGGGATTGCTCTAGCCCAAACTCGCTTAACTTCGGAGTTCCGATGGAATCCGAAGCCAGTGAGCTCCCAAAAGGCCTCGTGCTAAATGGAGGTAGGCATGTACATATAAGGCACATCACCCATTCTCTGTTGGTCGATGTGGGATATCACAATCCACCCCACTTAAAGGGAACCTGGCGTCCTCGCCGGTACATCCGTACCGAACGGCAGAGTGGCTCTGATACCATTATGTCACATCCTGGATCGACTCCGCCGTAGCACGATATTGTCCGCTTTGGGCCACGCCCTCATGGTTTTGTTTCTAGGAACTCACGAGCAACTTCCTAGTGGGTCACCCATCGTGGGATTGCTCTAGTCCAAACTCGCTTAACGGAGTTCCGATGGAATCCGAAGCCAGTGAGCTTCCAAAAGGCCTCGTGTTAATTGGAAGTGGGCATGTACATATAAGGCACATCATCCTCTCTCCGTTGGTCGATATGGGATGTTACAATGTGTTGACATCAGTTCTTAATAGAATTATAAAAAATCAAACTCAAATAGTATAATTTAATTTTTAAGAGTGTTTAGTCAAAGAATTTGTAGTGAATTAGTCAAGAGCATTCACTAGTACACAAGAGGTTTCATGAAAAAATGTTAAAGATTTTGTCCATACAATTAGTGGTAGGGGCATGAGAAACTATTTAAATCTAAGCATAAAAGAACATTTTAAGAAGCAACTTTTACATTGCATAACTGAACAAAGTAGAATACCGCATCCACATTGATATTTCAATTCAACTAGCTAAGTGGATTTGAATTCCTTAGACCATCTCTATTCAAATGTATCGAATAAATATAGAATTATGGTTACAAGTAACATTTTTATGATAAATCGTAAATTTATTTGATTCAAAGGAATAAATAAATGGTTTTCAAATCAAATGAATTGTTAAGAGGATAATTATCATAATAAAGATAATGAAATATTCTTTGTATGACTTTTGTATGGTAAAACAATGACACATCAATAAGGGACGAAGAGCTTTTCTCTTTGCTGAAAATAAAAGAAGTGTTATCTTATCCCTAGTAAATAGTAAATTCTTTTGTTTTTGGTGAAATATAAATTCTTCTTCTACTAGTGTTATTCACAGTAATTAGTAAATTTTTTTGGGAGATAATTTTCACTCTTTTTAGGCTCACACAAATTTTTTATTTATTTTGGCTATCGAATTGAATAAATTAAACAGAAACAACGGTCATGATTAAATATATATGCGTAAAGGCTAAAAAAGATGTATATTTTTTCTTGTCAAATAAAAAAAAATGTATGTTTCATTTCCCATTTTTTTTGTTTTCTTCCTACCCTGAAGAAAAATGAATTAAATTGGCTCCTCATTGATTAATGAGGAGTTCCTTCTCAATTTATTTTGTGGTCGATTCACAAAACTTTGGGGTTATAATCGGAACCATTAATATTATAAATCACTCTATAAAGATTATCTATAAAAATAAATAAATAAATAAATATGAGATCATTTAGTTTTTAAATTATACAAAAAAATGGACAAACTCGATAAAAACATTATAAACCGTCTATCTATTTGCTACTATTAATTGACTAAATGATTTTAATTTTAATTAATTTTTTTAAAAATAATCTTTATAAAATAATTTATAATAAAAAATATTCTAATTATAAATATGAAATTTTATAAATTGAACACGAAATAAATTAGGAACTCCTCTACAAAATTAAGGATGGCTTCGAAGAAAAATTCTTCTATTTTTTAATTTCTTTTTTGGGTTCCCCGATTTTCTTCCCGAATCCTGTGGTGGCCCGCATTGGAAAGCGGTCAGCGTCTTAAGGATTCCCCGTGTGACGTGTCACATCAACCAAAGCGCGGGACTCCACTAACTCACCAAACGACAACGTTTGCAAAAACCAGTACAATAAAAATAGGCAGGTCGTCTCCCGCTACGTTACCGTTGGCGGACTTTAGCAAAACCCACACGAGCTGCGAAAGAGTTACAGGGACAGTGTTAGCTCTCCACTCTCCGTTACTCTGAAGAAGCACTGAAGAACGAGTACCCAATCGCTAGGGCTCACGATTCCCGCGTTCCTCACCTTCACCCCCTCTTCTTCCGGCGGCTCTAGCATTCCGGGCCGGAATCGGAATCATAGGACGGAGCTTTCACGGCATGGAAGTAGAAGAATCCAATTCCAACCCTCTCGATCATGCCGCCGATGATGATCAGTCACCACAATCTTCCAACAACTTCAGTCCCAGACGGTCTCTCTCTCTGTCTAGCTCTCTCTCTGTCTCTAATACTTTCTCTCTCTAAATTTGAAGGTTTGTTTTTGACAATGTGAATTTCTCCGGCGTGAATTTTTAGGTATCAGTCGGAGGTGTATGAGGTTGCGAGGCGGAGGAACACGATAGCGGTGCTGGAGACCGGTTCCGGGAAGACGATGATAGCTGTGATGCTCATCAGAGACTATGAAGGCGGCCAAACTAATAATTCAAGTGGTGGTGGTGCCAAAAAATTGATTATTTTTTTGGCTCCAACTGTTCATCTTGTTCACCAGGTACTATTTCCCCAATTTTATTTCTTTAAATTTTTGCTTTTTATGTGGCGAATGTGTCATGGTAGGAAGCCCTTATGCAATGTGGCTCATTGGTGGTCTTGTAACTTATTGGGATTATATGGTTTTTGTGTTTGCAGCAATTTAAGGTTATTAAGGAAAGCACAAGTTGTAGAGTAGGAGAGTATTATGGAGCGTTGGGGGTCGATTCGTGGACTATGGAGCGCTGGGAAAATGAAATGAATGAGCATGATGTAAGTTTTCTTCTTTTTTTTGTCAAAAGTTTTCATCCTTTTTCGGATTGACTGCAAAATTGCACAGTGAGGTAAAATGTTTCGAGGAACAAAACTGGATGAAATAAGGAGTAACAAAATACAAAACAAGGAGTAACAAAGGGTAATGATCTAAGTTTACTTATTGGTCCATGTTGATTGTGAGTAATATTGAAAACTATTACAATCTGTGTCAGTTCACGCTTCTTTCCGAGGATTTGGGCGTTCTTATTGTTCTAACTAATAACATGGCATTATTACATTGTTTGCACTGTCCTTTCTCTGCTGAAATAAAACATGCAATTTTATTTTGTTTATCCCTTTTAATTATTGCTGATAATGTAAGCAGCTAATTGATGCTTCACTTTGCTTAGTTTGTTTCTTTTCTGATTAGTTATGAGAATCACTTACTTTCATCCCTTCCTTTGGTAAAAAGTTAATTTTCCTTCCGAGGTCATGTAAGCCCATGTTCCCACGATTCCTTGTGCTGATCCTTCTGTTGGTAGCCTTTGCTCATGTCTATTAAGGTTTTACTTGCTTTACCCATTGTTGACGCTTCATTTGTATGACTTCTAGCATAGTGAGAACCGTATTTAGAATGTGAAGAGAACAATTAGCAGGGTAACTTGTCAAAACTAGAATTTTCAGTAGATTTGCATTCATGCACCACATATGATAGTCATGTTAGAATCCTTGTAACAAAATAGTATTCTCATTTTTTTTGCAGAGGCTATTAAATTAATACTTATTTCTTTTATATATTATCCTCTAGGTGCTAGTTATGACACCCCAGATTCTTTTGGATGCCTTAAGAAAGGCATTCTTGAGTTTGGAAGCAGTAGGCTTGATAATTATTGACGAGTGCCATCGGGCTATTGGGAATCATCCATATACAAAGATAATGAAGGTTAATTTCACTTTTGTGTAATTTTCTTCCAATTCATTTTTGTTATGTATTGTCTCCTTTATTTCTTTTATAGTTAAGGGTTATCTTGACAAATAATTTGTTGTGCTGAAGGAGTTTTATCACAAGTCTGGTAACAAGCCAAAGATTTTTGGCTTGACGGCATCACCTGTTATCAAAAAAGGTAATATATGGCTATTGTTTATTATTTGTGCTCTCTTCTTTCAAACCGTTGGTTTTTGTATGTCTAGAGGATCACTTTCTTACAATTCCATTGTTGAGTCCAAACCTACTGTTATCATAAATCTTATTATGTGCATATTTATATACAACATTGTGTGTTAGGTGTCTCATCCACAAATGATTGTGAGGGCCAGTTATCAGAACTTGAAAGCACTCTAGATTCCCAGGTATACAGAAATATTCCAGTAAGATTACTATACATGTATCAGTTACTGTGGTGATGGTTTAATATCTTGAAATTTGCTTACACAGATTTATACCATTGAGGACATAACAGAGATGGAAGTATGTGTCCCTTCTGCAAAAGAAACATGTAGATTTTATGGCCAAGCATGGTTTCCGAGTTCAGAATTGAAAGAAAAGATGGAAGCCTCTTGGTTCAAGGTATTTCTGCTGTACATGTATATTAACAAATTTATCATTCATTGTTAGCTTACTTTCGTGTGGCAAACTTGTGTGAATACTAATAAAACTTCCATGGACAGGTTGATGCTGCATTGTCAAAGTTGCAGGAATCAGTAGAAAGTAATCTGAGTGACATGGATGATAAAATTAAGACATTGCAGAAACGAATGTCTAATGACTACACAAAGATCTTGTATTGCCTTGATGAGCTTGGTCTCATATGTACTTACGAGGTATGACTGTTAGTATAACGCATTGGGTGAAAGGTGGTTGTTCTAGGAAAATAAACAACTGATCTGTAGTCACCCTCAGACTTGTTTTTCTTTTCATTTTATACAAATTCAAGCAGGTCTAATTGCATGATGGTGAGCCTTAATGAGCTTTAGGTCACACACCAAATAGTTACTTCTGATTCACATGCTGTGACACAATATTGAGGCTCGGTGCTTTTTATGACTCTGATTATTAGTACTCTTATATAGCCATGTACTGAGATATATCTTAAGATGGTAATGCAGGAGAAAGGTCACTTTGGTCTTCTCTAATTCTAATTTTTTTTTTATGGTCTTTCCCTCTGGTTCTATTTATGAGAATATATAACCTTAATTCTCTTGTAGGCTGTTAAGATCTGTTTAGAGAATGCTCCGAAATGCGACAAGGAGTGTGAACTTTATAGAGAAAGCTCTTTGCAGTGCAGATGTTTTCTTGAGGAAGTGTTTGGTATAGTAAGGGAATCGTTTCTGCATGGTATGCAATTCTTTAGCTTTGTTTCATAACTCTTTATCAACAGTTATGCCACGCAAGTCTAACTTTATGTGTTAAAAATCGTCTGTTAATAATATGCTATAATTTACTGAAATCTCTCTCTCTCTCTCTCTCTCTCTCTCTATATATATATATATATATATATATATTATATATCATGTCTTTCTCTCCGTCTCTCTCTTAACCACCTTCCTGGCCCGTTGGTGTAATTTTCTGACTATGGGGTGGCATAAGATCATAAGATGTTAGCTATCAAAAGCCTAAAATGCCTGTTCAACTATAATCTTGTTCTTAACATACTTTTGCGTTTGCTTTTGTTGTCTGTTTAATTAATAAGGACGTAACACTTTGCTCATTTCTGATAGTGTTTTATTGTTGTGATGCTTGAGAATAGATGAATAATGCCATTATTTTGCCGACATACTTTTGTCGCCATATAGTTTTGATGATGCCAATAACTTCAATTCTGTTTTAGTAAAATGAGCTATTATTTCCTTCTCTCCTCAGGTTCTGAAAATTTTTTGGATTTCGGGTTTGACTATTTGAAGGCAGTGGATGTGGGCTACATATCTCCAAAATTAAATGAACTTGTTCAAATTTTTCATTCTTTTGGGTAAGACAATAACATTGTTGGTCAAATCTTTCATATCATTGCAAAGTTGATTTATCATCCATAATTTTTGATTGCAGAAGATCTAGGGAAGTTCGGTGCCTCATATTTGTTGATAGAATCATCACGGCTAAAGTGATTGAAAGATTCATGAAGAAGGTTACTTCTTTGTCTCATTTTACGGTTTCCTATTTGACTGGAAGCACTACATCAGTTGACGCCCTGGCACAGAAAATACAAAAGGAGACATTGGAGTTATTCTGCTCTGGGGAGGTATATGATCTTTTATATTGTAGGAAAGGAACTAATGCATGAGAAGTTTTGACTTTGGCAAACCTGATATGCAGTTGACCCCTTCTGAATAGGTCAATTTATTATTTGCTACCGATGTAGTTGAGGAGGGAATTCATGTTCCGAGCTGCTCCTGTGTGGTACGTTTCGACCTGCCAAAGACAGTGCGTAGTTATGTCCAGTCAAGGGGACGGGCTCGGCAAGATAAATCTCAATTCATCACAATGCTGGAGAGGTGAGGCCATGTCTTTATTGTTTCAATTTATCCGCATATGGGTAGTGGATATATATAGAGTGAATCTTCAGTGTAGTGGATATATATAGAGTGAATCTTCAGTGAGTTGAAGATTTTCTCTGTAGGTGTCCTTATTGTGTGTTTATCAAGTGTGTATTTAGTTTATGAATATTCATAAAGTACAGGGGAAACAAGAAACAAAGGGATCAACTATATGAGATTGTCAGGAGTGAGTATTTAATGACAGATACAGCTATCAAAAGAGATCCTGAAGCATGCATTTTGAAAGCATGTCCATTGGAGGAAACAAATGTATATACTGTGGATTCCACTGGAGCATTAGTCACTGCAGATTCAAGTGTCAGTCTTGTACATAAATATTGCGAAACGCTGCCTCGGGATAAGTATGCATCTGTAAACTATTCAGTACTGTTTCTTGAATTTACTGCTTTAAAAAAAAAAAAAAAAATCTTATTGCACCCTTATTTGATTACTGTGTAACTTAGGTACTTCACTCCAAAGCCAACTTTTCATTTCTCATATCTTGGAGAGTCTTATGAGTGTAAGATTACATTGCCTCCAAATGCGGCTTTCCAAACGTTAGTTGGCCCTGTATGCAAGAAATCTTCTTTAGCAAAGCAGCTTGTATGCTTGGAAGCATGTAAGCAGCTACATCAAATGGGTGCCCTGAATGACCATCTTCTCCCAGCCATTGATGTGCCCGATGTGAAAAGAAAAGAGCAAGCTTCTGGTGCAGGTACGTTTTTCTGTACATAATATTTTAGAAAATCAGTGTCTGATTGTTCGCTGATGCACAATGAACTTAAGTTGTTTTTTATGAATGATCACTTTCTATTTGTTTTCTATTGTGGCTCAAAGTTAACAAGTTGTTCCTTGGCCTAATGTTTGGTGTCATTTGCTTTTAAATTTAACTGCTGAATGATATAAGCAGGGCGGCCAAAATGTTTTGGTTATCACATCTGTATTCACTTTTTAAACCAGCTTTATGTCTGTCTTACTGCATCTTGATTTTTGTTTTGGCAGCCCATATTGCATGTGGCTATGTGCTGATGCAGTTTCTGTTCGTACTTTTCTTTTCTTGTTCTCATCTTTTCAATTTAAATAATTGTATTGGTCTTTAAAGGAACTACTAAAAGGAAGGAACTACATGGTACAACTTGCATTCGTATGCTATCTGGAACTTGGGGGGAGAAACTTGATGGTGCCGTTTTTCAGGCATATAAGTTTGACTTCTCCTGTAATATTGCCAGTGAGTTGTATTCTGGATTTGTTCTTCTCATTGAGTCAAAGCTTGCTGATGATGTGGGGAATATCAAATTGGATCTTTACCTGATTTCAAAGACAGTTAAGGCTTCTGTTTCTTTCTGTGGGGAGGTTCATTTGGACGGGGAACAGGTACAACTTAAGCGTTTGAACTCAAATTTGTTTCTTTTCGTGGTAGCACTTACTGGAACTAGTATCTTTTTGGGGTAGTACTTAATGGAACTAGTATTTTCTTAACAGATGGAAAAAGCAAAGTGCTTTCAGGAATTTTTCTTGAATGGATTGTTTGGGAAATTGTATGGAACCAAATCAGCTAGAAAACAGAGAGAACTTTTACTGGAGAAAGAAACAAGAAAACTGTGGACCCCATCATGCTTATATTTGCTTCTTCCAGTTGAGACATTGAATGATTCAAAAGATGAATCCTGGCGAATAAATTGGGCAGGGATCAATTCTTGTGTTTCTGTGGTAGATTTCTTAAAGAGAAACTCGTCTTTGGGCAGTCACCAGTGTAACGTTGACACAGGGAATTCAGTTCCAAGTAGAACTGTCTCATCTGAGACTGAGTGCAACAGTGCAGAGATAGTTCACTTTGCTAATTGCTCTATTGATGTAAAAAATCTCAAAGATACGGTGGTGGTGGCTATTCATACTGGAAAAATCTACTCAGTTGATGAGGTTATGAGTAACACTTCTGCTGAGAGTCCTTTTGATGGAAAAAAAGACAATGTACCATCACAATATACTTCATTTTCTGAGTACTTCAACAAAAAGTAAGTTATTATATACCTTGTGTGATGTTTTAGTGATATTACTGTACAGTTTTCTTAATGATGCTAATTCTGTTCAGGTACGGGATTGTGCTCCTATATCCTGGTCAGCCTCTGTTGCGACTGAAACAAAGTCATAATCCGCACAACCTTCTTGTGAACTTTAATGGTGAAGGTTTGTTGATTTGCATGCTTGATCTTTTAGCAATATGCCTTATTCTTTTTTGTTAAGTACCCATTCTGTAATTTTCAATTCTATCTATAAATATTTTCATGAAACTGTTGTTCATGACCCTTCTATTGTATTTCCCATGTTATAACATTGATTGAGGCAGAAAATTGGCCTAACAGTGCATATATGTATTATGTACTTGAGGGAAAATACTATCTCAGTTTTGCATCTTCAACTCCCACTAGTTATTAAAACTTCAAGTTAGATAGCTGCTTCCGTGGTTTCTTGCAAGTAATAGTATTCAACATTATTATGAAGTATATCGTTCAAAGTTGTGGTCTTGTGGGTGGTGGGATTGGGTGTTTGACTTATTGAGCATGTGGTCCTTTTACAATCATATTAATAAATCTATCTGATGCATGCTGTTGAAGAGTAAATGGAGGTGACAAAGGTTGTGGGTGTGAGTAATTGACTTGTTGCAGTGTTAGTTACATGCTGTTGAAGCTATGTTAGCAATACAATCTCTTTTTGTATGTTTGGTTGCTAATATTTTCTGTCAACTGGGCAGGTGGTAGTGGTAAGACATTGCAATCTGGCGTTGTTATTGGAAAGCAGCGCATGTATGCTCACATGCCACCTGAGCTTCTAGTCGCTATTGGTGTCCCAAGAGACGTTCTAAAGTCATGTTATTTACTACCATCGTTGTTTCATCGTTTGGAGTCCTTGATGCTAGCCAGTCAACTTAGAGAAGAGATCAATTATCATTCTAGCAGCTTTCGGATATCAAGCACATTGGTATGTCATCTCTTTAGATGCTCCGTGACTTGCCCTTTTATCTTTCTAATAGAGTAATGCGATTTATCTGAATGATGTTTTTGTGATCAGATTCTAGAAGCACTTACAACACTAAGATGCAATGATGATTTTTCTATGGAGCGCTTGGAATTGCTAGGTGATTCAGTTTTAAAATATACTGTGAGCTGCCACCTCTTTCTCAAATATCCCAAAAAGCATGAAGGACAATTAACTAACTGTCGCACGCTGACTATTTGTAACTCAAACCTACATAGATTGGGAATGAATCGCAAGTTACAGGTATTTCCCTTGTACTACATGCTGTCTGTGGCTTATATTTATTCACTCAGGTACTGATGTTCAAGCTCATGTCATAATGGCTTTGCATTTTTTTTAATAGGGATATATCCGTGATGGTGCGTTTGACCCATGTCGTTGGGTTGCTCCAGGACAGATTTCTCTACGACCCGTTCCTTGTAATTGTGGAGTGGAGACTTTAGAAGTACCATTAGATAGCAAATTCCAAACTGAAGACCCTAAAGTTGTGGTTGGAAAGAGCTGTGATAAGGGCCATAGATGGATGTGTTCAAAAACAATCTCTGATTGTGTTGAAGCCCTTATAGGAGCATACTATGTTGCTGGTGGGTTGCCTGCTGCATTTCATATGATGAAGTGGCTCGATATTGATGTAGAACTTGAGCCTTCCTTGGTTGCTGATGCAATTACTACAGCATCTCTTCATTCGTACACCCCGAAAGCTAATGAGATTGCAGTCTTGGAGTCAAAGCTTCACTATGAATTTTCTACCAAGGGTCTCTTACTGGAGGCCATAACACATGCATCTGACCAAGAATCAGGAGGTGGCTACTGTTATGAGGTATGCTGAGAGTTCTATGTGGAGTTGCGTTGATTGACTCTTTACCTTTTCACTATCTTTTTTCCTCTGATGGTTCTACAACAATAAGTTCAATAATAAGGAAAATTGTTGTGAGCTTGGAAACATAAATTGACCAATTAATCTATTATGAAAATGAATCTTTGATAGATTATTCGTTTTACATACAAGTAATAAATGACCAAGTATAGAACAAACAATGAAAATTCCATGTATATACTTTTCTTAACTTCTTGAATTTTCAACAGCGACTAGAATTTCTAGGCGACTCTGTGTTGGACCTGCTTATCACAAGGCATCTCTATCATAGCCACACAGATATTGATCCAGGCGAGTTAACCGACTTGCGTTCAGCTTCTGTTAATAATGAAAGTTTTGCGCAAGTTGCTGTTAGAAATGACCTCCAGCAGCATCTACAACATGCCTCTATGTTACTTCTAAGTCAGATAACAGAATATGTGAAGTCTCTTTCAGAACCTGAAAATGGTACCACACTTCAAGGCACAAAAGGTCCTAAGGTAAGACCTCACTCAATGTTAAATGTTTTTCTCTTCAATAATTTTGAAAGATTTGCCGAGTCTTGTTTTCAGGTTTTGCTAAAAGATTGAATGTCTGCTTGTTTTAGGCAGTCATCTTTTTATCTTTATTTGGTTCTTTCAGCTTTCTAATTTAAGATTTCCAGTCGGGAGGGGTTCTTTTGTATCCATGTATTTTAGCCATAATTCCTTTTCAAGTCAAATGTCATGACTAAAATTTCTATTATTATCATCACTGTGTTATCATTGTTAATATGATTGTTACTACTATATTATATATTATTGTTTTTGTGATCATGAATAGTATCTGTGCAGGCTCTCGGAGACATGGTGGAAAGTATTGCAGGGGCAATTCTAATTGATTCCAAACTTAATCTTGATGAAGTGTGGAGAATATTTGAACCATTATTATCTCCAATTGTGACACCTGACAAACTGGAGCTGCCTCCATTACGGGAGCTGATTGAATTATGCGACTCGCTCGGGTACTATATAAAAGAGAAGTGTACCAATAAGGGTGAAACAGTTCACGCGGAGCTTACTGTACAGCTGAAAGATGTTCTGTTGACTGGAGAGGGGTGCGATCGGACTAAAAAAGGTGCAAAAGGAGAAGCAGCTCGTTGTTTACTCAAGAAACTTGAGGTTTGTTGGTTCTCTAAATGTCTGTCTTTTAGTTTTTATTTGGTTGTGGGAATGAGAATGGAAAGGGGATCAAGAAAAGAATGAAATTGATTCTAATATTTGGTTGTAACTGGATCCCAATTTTGGAAATTTGCGCTCACGTTTCAAGCTGGGGCTCCGGTGTTAGTATTTCTGGGTTCTAGGGTCAAAGCCAGGGGTTCAAGGTCTAGGGTTCTGAGTCCTAGGTTCGGGATTCTGGGGCCCAGAGCTACAGTCTGGGGTCCAGAATTTTTGTTCACGTGTCTTGGTTCAGATCCGAGGTCCCAAATTGTTGCTAATGAGTAGTCTGCTGCATCTCTCTGATCATTAAATTCCCATCACTAAACGTTGTTAATGCTGTACTATTTTGTTATGGAACAGGAGAGAGGTATTTCATTTTCCAAGAAGAGGAAACTGGATGCCGACCAAGTTGGTGATTCATCTTCCCTTGACATCAATCATAAGGTCGGCCACCAAGTAACTGTCAAAGATTCTTCAGCGTTAATGGTCTATAAACGGCGAAAGATTACTGAAATGTCTCTAGCTGTACAGACAACTGGAGTTTCTCCTTCAGTAATTGGCGGGAAAACCTCTAGCCCCAACAATGCCGCCCCAGGTTTGCACCATTTATTCGTTCTCATTTTCTATAATTGAAGCGATCCCAACTTTTGAGAGGATTTTTTTATACTCTGTACAAGTTAGTGCAAAGTTCCATGATATTTGACATTTTTGCATGATTGTGTGCTTATACATTCTACCTACTTTTACACTCCTTGCCAACCTCGGCCGTACTCACTATGGGCAACGGCTAGATGCTTGAAAATCTCTTTCTTCCTGTTTCCATTCAAACGGGTGAAATGCGTTCCAAATTGTATGATTAATGTTCAAAACTGTTATTCACAAATCAAATGATGCATTGATAAATCACTGGAATGCAAAAGCATTTGTTTTTCTTAAGTCTGCTTCATGCTCGCTGACAAGATCATGGGAAATTGCTTGAAGTGGCTTCATTTCTTTAGAGATTCAGATAGGAGCTTTGGCTTATACCATGTTATTATCAAGCATAAATATCATTTAATCGTGCTGCGGGTTCTTTTATGCAGTCATTAAAGCAATCAACATGAAGAAAGGAGGACCTCGATCTGCTCTTTTTCAGCTGTGCAAGAAACTACAATGGCCAAAGCCGGATTTTCAAATAACAGAAACTAAATCAAGGTTGGTCCATAATCAAATACTACAAATCTACTACAAAATTGTGTTTTAATTTTTATTATTTTGGCCTCACAACCGTCTTTCTTCACACAGAACTCCAATCACATTTGGTGAAAGCTCAACTAAGTACTTCAACAGTTTTGTCGCACAAATAACCTTGCACATACCCAACTCCGGCAATATTGAATGCACAGGAGATGCTAGACCTGATAAGGGGAGTTCAGAAGATTCTGCAGCCGTCGTCTTGTTTTATGAGCTTCAACGGCAGGGAAGAGTTATAATTGGTGGGTGATAAGATAACATATATATATTTTTCCGGCTGGTTTCATAACAACTCGGAGGGTTTGGTAATTTTCGAATCCACCGTGCCAGTTATCTTTGTTCACATGGAGCAGTTGGGATCTGGCTTTGTCATGAAATCTCCGTACAGATGAATCCATGGAACACGGTTAATCTCAATGTACTTAGGTTAACATCACCAGGAAAAAAAAATGAAAATTATGTGCTGCCTTCACCACTTTTACTCACCAATCTCTCTCGGGTCAAACTTCAATGGTACGTACTATTGAATAGTATGTATTACACAAGATTTTTCCCTTTCTCTTACTCATTGTAATTAGTTTTTATCTTGCTTATATTTCGGGGTGGGTCAGATGCTTGAAGATGAAATTACTTTTTACTGACTTACCTCTTTTGGAATCCCTTTCTCTTACTCATTGTAATTAGTTTTTATCTTACTTATATTTCGGGTGGGTCAGATGCTTGAAGATGAAATTACTTTTTACCGACTTACCTCTTTTGGAATCCCTTTCTCTTACTCATTGTAATTAGTTTTTATCTTACTTATATTTCGGGTGGGTCAAATGCTTGAAGATGAAATTACTTTTTACCGACTTACCTCTTTTGGAATCACATTTACCCAATTCCGCAGTCCGAAAACCATTACCTATACGACATAAAATACAGTCTTTTCTAACTCCGATACGTTTCAGTCTTTTTATTTTTTTACTGCATTACCTTTGACTTTACAAAGTGTGACAACCACACGATGGTAGTAAGTGTAGCAACGACATGTCGTGTATCGACTCTTTTCATAAAGTAAAAGTAACCAAGGTAATGAAACTTGGTCTTTTGGGATAAATATGTATCAATTCATATGTTTCCTTTGGTAAAAACTAAAGTGTTGGGGAATTTACTCATCCAAAACTCGTTATGCACGCAAATTTTATACCTTTGAAGTAGCTATAATCTCCTAAAATTCCTATAAAAAAACAAGTGGAAAATTTGTAACACTTCCTATATATTAATGAACACGATAGACGTTTCGAAATCATGGCCTTGAAGTTCTGAGAACTTTAGTTTGAGCTCCTTCAAGAGGTTGCCACATCAAAAACATGCTCTTTTGACTTGGAACAAGAGAGGCGAAGATGATGTTTAGGCTCTAATTAACAGCTCATACACATTGCTGTTGTTGTCTCCGTTAACGCGCTTCAACATTTCAAAACTTTTACGACTGCCTAGAAAGTCAATCCGCCTGAAAATCGCATAACCGCGTTCTGCTGTTTCTTTACTGGAGTACACTGATCGGAGCCGATCAGCATGCCTTGAGTCGGTGTGGATTGCAGCCTCTATTTCATGGGCTGACATGTTCTCCTGCAATATAAATACACATGAGATTACAAGACTCTCCCTCCATTAAGCCAGCGACACAGGAATACAGGATTCCGGGAGGGGTATGTCTTATTGTGTACCTGATAAAATGCATAGATATGATCTAACACCTGCAAGCATGTGAACCCGTTATCGCTGACAAATGTTCTAGAAGATGGCCCCATCTCAGCAAATCGGTCGACGGGAAACATGATAGTAAGAAAATGGTTTTTGAATATCAATTCAGATTTCTCACTGCAGACAAATACAGAAAAGAGAACTGGTGTGAGATGATATAACAAGTTGGGGAAATTATTTTTCATTTGGGAGTGGGAAGGAAGAAAGAGATCAACAACCTTTCCTTGAGAGGCCTGGTTAAGTTTGCAAATGAAGCTTCAGAATCCTTGCCATCGCCTTTTGCATCAAAGAATACAGATGTATGATGTTCACTACCATCTTCAACACTGACATTCTCGGTGTAGATTGAAGCCGTTGATGTTGGCTCAGATATTGACCAGCAGATTGAATCCAAAAGGCTGCTGGGGGTTATTGGACGCATTGGCGTTTGGCAAGTCTGCGAGAACAAAGCACATAAATAAGATGGTTTACTACGAAAAACTTTTCGCAACAAATGTAACGAATTCACTTACCAGGCACTAAAGAACAAGCATAGATGGATCAAACACCACAGAGAATCAAACAAAATTAATCATTACCTGCATACGAAGACCACGACGACTTCTAACCCCAGTTTTAGCAGAATTCACAATCCGTTGTCTCTTTTCATGGCTTGCTTTATTTCTATAAGCTTGAACATCTTCAGGGACTTTTCCCTCATCCGTATCCTATTAGATAAATGAAAAATACTGTTAAAATACGAACTAGGAGATACCAAAATTATCTGACTACTCATCTATAGTGTAGAAAGATACCCCATCTGCAATGCCATTCTGCAACTCTTCAAGCATCGTACCAACTTGCCTGGCCAAATCTGCAGACATGTGCACAAGCCGTTGCACATACTTTTCTTTGGCTGTTTTCAAAACCCACAGTGGCTGCGACACATCAAATACCAAATAAATTTCATCGCATACAAGAAGTATACAGAGCACTCTCGAAATCTCTATATTACAAGTGATATCATCAGTTGTCTAAGATACAAGGAGGAACAATATGAAGACAGCCAAACGTTGTTATAGTACAAACGGTGCTGATTCAAATAAACCAAAGAATGCCTTGCAGGACTCACTGTAACGATATTGCTAGAGTGGCCAAGATATTTATGGCTAGAAGACCCTTCACACACAACATGACTGGCTTTGCAACCAACAAACCATTGATCTATGAATGTAGCACCCTCTCTACTAGCAGCCTCGGTAACCTGCCAAACAGACAACAATAAACGTTAAAAACTGAAAGACAGGTTTACCTTGGAAAATACATGTCACTAGTAAATCTTTGTTTTAAAAGTAAAACAAGGATAACAAAATAAAAACTTGTGTTCTAAAAGAAAACAAACAACTTTTTCCTAGAAATAACTTTACCTTGTTCCTCAGTTCAGATGAAATGTCTAAGTCGATATACATGGAGTGACCAGACAAAGTAGAGTGACTAGAATCAATACTTCTTATAGACTCTCTTCCACGAAAAGATAAACGTGGTTCGTCATTCGTGTCCAATTGCTTGGCTCCACGAACACCAACAGGAAGACAAGTGTTTTCTGTGCCAATAAACCCAACGAGCCTACTCAACTCATCCAAACGCATACCATTCTCCCCAAAACTCTTGATACTGTAAAGTGATTCACTCAGCCTCACTGAAACACACAAAAGCAGATGGATTTGGACTAATCAAGTAACATATACTAATAGCCATTTTCGCCAAACCATTGCAGTAAAAGATGCATTAATCTAAAATCTAAGAAAATAAAGGTAGCATGTATAAAAGATAGTCTCTCTTACCATTCTTCCTTACACTATCTACAAACCATCCAATGGCAACAATAGACAGACCATTTTTTGATCCATGCTTCAGAGCATGCCCAAACTTGCGTCCGCCGAAGCTGTAAAACTAGTTAAAGATTGCACTCAAGCCTTACAAATTACGCAAATAATAACACCACCTGTATTAACATTGAGAAAATTCTCCCAATTATTTAATATACCAAAAACAAGACAAAAAACTAGAAGTACTATAATTTCGAAAATTAAGGATATTTGGACCACCAAATGGGTACATTGAGGATGCAACTGAGGGCTATACTGGCCACCTAATCTCTCTGTTGCTTCCTCGACTTGTTTCCTTGCTTCTGCCAAAGCAACAATGACAAATATTAACAGCTACAAATTTAAAAAAAAAAAAATATATATATATATATATATATAAAACACTTATTTAATCCATCGCATAGAAAAATTAGCAGGCAGAAGTTAAAGCTTTGTCTTCTTTTACCTTTGGATAGACCAGTAACGCAGATAACAAGGCCGGCAAAGGGTCCTCCGCCTGATCGAGCCACCGCCTCCGACCCAATAGAGGATACGGCCGGAGATGCAGGCTCAATTGGTTGCAGAGCTTTAGAGGAAAGCAATGGAGACGATAACCCAACAGACAGCCTAGAGCAACCGTTGCTCTTCACCACTTCCACTCTCCCACCGCCACCGCCACCACCGCCAGCCATTACAAATTCACCATTACCCACCAAGTCTCTGTTCAAATTTTCGATCAAAATTTACAAAATAAATATTACAGGCGGTGAAACTAACACCAGCATTCCATGAAAACAGAGAAAACTCAGAAAAATCTCAAAAGGGTAATGAAAGAAAGGAAAAAAAAACAGTAATTTGATTGGCGCGCTGGAAAAAAAGGGTTTTTGAATGAAGTGAAAATTGAGCAAACCCAATTGAGAAATGGAAGAAATGATGCGACCCAGCAACAAAAAATGAAGAAAAAAATTGCAGAGATGGAGGAATAAGAATCTTATTGGAAAGGGAAGAAGATAAAGCAAGCAAAGTGGCAGGCAGGCAGTGAGAGGAAGAGAGACAGAGATTCAGAGAGGTTGCAGACAAAGAGTGAATTTTTGAAGACCCATGTATAAGCAAGTAAATTCGCTTTTCGAAACAAATGGAATGACTGAATGAATCTGAAAAAGAAGGATTCTTGAGAGAGAGAGAGAGAGAGAGAGAGCGAAAAATGAGAGATTTTGAATTACGTGCTGTTTATGTGAGATTTTGAGTTGTTACTTACTTTATTTGCCTTTTTTAGCAAAAAGAGTGAAGAGAAACGGGAATTGCAATGCAAGTGAATTCAAAGTGCCAGACAGGCTTTGGTCAAACGCTTTTTTGTTTCCTCGATTGGGGCCTGTGATTTTATTTTATGGGTTTTGGGGTTTTCGTTGTTTGAGGTGTCACGGTGACAGTATACTAAAGTCAATAATACGAGAAAATTTAGTGTTAGACTCATAATTTCGTGCCGTGCGGCCAGATGAGGAATGTTAATCTTGCACATGAATTCTTCCAATTCCACATTGTCATGCAGAAAAATAAAACCCACAACAATGCGTGATTCAGTTAAAATGTCTTTATTTTATCATGTATGCGTAGTAAATTTCTCTCGAGATTTCCATTTGTGACATAATATCAAAGAAAATATAAATTCTCTTGTAACAAGATACTCCATTTATTTTGCTTAACTTAAAGGCAAATATTGTTCATTATTCATGTGGAACACCCGGTGGATCGATACTCATTTTAATTTGTAGCAAGCTTTAATAATGTCGTAGTCTCAATCAATTAGTCCAATGGTATAGTGATCCTCTTGATTTTGATGAGACTAATGACACGTGTTGACAACGAGATAAAGCCAATTAAGACGGTACACGATTATTGAGTCTTCTGTCTCTATCAAAAAATTAATCTATAATTATTAGAGGAAATTGGGAAAAATCTTGGGTGGTACGTACCATTCAATGGTTCGGCCATTGAATGGTCCAGATTAATTTGCAGTGGACCTCAAATAAATATTAAACCATTCAACAGTACGTACCATTGAAGTTTTACCCAAAAAAACTGCTATTAACACTTCAAAATAGTTGTTATATAAACTCCTCGTCTCTTTACCTTTTTTAATTAGAAAGGAGGGCATGATGATTGCGGATGGCAGGATGATTGTAGAGTGTTAATAACAATTTTTTTTACAATGTTAGTTTCAACTTTCTTGATGTGTAAATGTAAGTTACGTCACTTGATCAAGACAATGTGTCCGTATCTTTACACTTGAGTTCGAATCCCTAACATGAACCGCTTGCTCTGGATATTAGGCATTTGGTGGGGGATACCATAAAATTGTATATAAAAACTTATGCACAATGCATCGCAATTGCCAATTGGTACCACAATCGAAAGAAACAACGTGGACATTTGTAGTCGCTACTGCTCATGGAAGAAGTTATTGAAAACTCAATAGCTGTCGTTTCTGATGTCAATCATTTTCCATGAATTTATTGACACCTTTGGCTTTGGGTCACCTACAAGTTGACCCTCAATTATTTATTAACTAAACTCTAATATGAAATTAAGTGTAGAGATGTAACATGCAACCAAGTAAATAATCTCATGGTTGACTCCATGATGGCAACCTCTAAGCTAAACAAATTAGTCATGTCATTAAAATTTGTCTATAAATAATTTATAATCGTGGATGACGAGTTCTTAAAAAAAAAAAAAAGAGTGCTAGAATCCGTCGCGCACACTAATAAGCTGATCCTAACTTACGGGTTCCACAAACATAATGGCCAAGATCAACCTCCGTGCGCTACTAATCCTAGCATTTAAGCTAGGAAAGTGACATTATATAATCAACAAGAGAGGAGAACAAGAAACTAATTACGATTAGGGTAAAAGTTAAAGTTAAGAATTACAATAGACTCGTGTCAAAAATAGCAAGAAACTGGAGCAATACACAAAATCATACAATGCAGTTACAAAAAAATGGGTCAAAAATCAAATGGGATCTTTCTTTGTTTCTTATCTTTTTGGAGGGAGGTTCGGTTTGAAGAAAGAGAAGCGACTACAGGGCACAACAATCGTATCAAAAACCGCAATTCTATATGGATTCTCAGGCAAGCAGTGGCAGTCAGGCAGCAATATGGTAGCTATCAACAGTCCGTCACTCAATCTTCTTGGATGTACAGAATTTTTTGACAATATCAGATTTCAATTTGCATCCATGACAGAGAGCTTTGAGGACCATGTCATCAATTTTTTGCTCCTCCTTCTCGTACACGTAGAAAACTATAAAGGCAGCAGGAACTCCTGGAACAATAAGAGAACAAAGAAACTAAGAGTCAAGGCAGGGCAGAAAGAAACTTTTTGATGCCTAAACTACCAAAGAATGAGTAATGTCGGTCCAAAGAAATATTAAAGTATCCGTCGTGACCATATCAGGTGTAAGAATCATCAAATGATGGGTTCTTTAAAATTTACACCATATCCTTCTGAGACTAGTTCACTAACAACTTATCCCAAAACCAGGCAATTGGAAGAAATTTAAATACTATAAATTCAATGTCATAAACATTGGTTTGTTCATTAATTACCCAAACCACCTTTTCAGACTCCCAAAGTTCCTTCTATTTTCTGGATGAATTTTAATGATTTTCTATATAAAATTGGACAGAATTTCAGAATGTCAGAACTTTTAATATGGTTCAAAGTTCAAATGAAATCTCGATGCCTTGAATTCTGTGAGTGAGTGAAAGAGAGAAGAGAGATACCTATAACATATAAGTTCTGAAGTGAAAACGCTCCAAGGAAGCTAAGAACCAATAGGGTGAGAGCAACCTACAACATCACCAGTAAATATAAAGTAAACGTCAGAAAAGAAGAGAACAAAAGGAAGAAGAGCGGTGCAACTCTATAAATTACTAGTATATGCATTCTGCACCTCTTCAGGCACATTCTATGCCAGTTTTGGAAATTAAAAGTAATGTATCAATGCAATACGTGAACTAATGTATCAATGCAAAACGTGAACTTATGCACTATCAACATAATATATAGCTGGAAGCACAAAAGAAGATGGGAACGGCAGAGAAATACCTTAAGGAACAATATCCCATCATTTCCCTTGCCAAGAGATTTCAAAGTTTTAACAGATGCATTCCATGACGAGGCCACAGACCTGGCAATTTGTTGCGACGTCTCTCCTGATAAGTGGAAGTGTGATGACTGAAGCTTCTCAATATTGTATCCTAATCTGGAGCAGTGAAATTTTGTTTGTAGTTAGTAGTCAGCTTCACTTAATATTGAGATCTGAGGAAAACAGAAGTTTTCAAACAAAGAAGCTAATGAATATAAATAATACAAGAAGGGCATAGGCCATACATCTTTTCTGGTAAACCGGCATGAGTGAACACGAATACTGAAGCTACCAGGAGAACCTTTGAAAGCATAGTAATAATTGTGGATTCAGGTACAATGAAGTTGTAGTAGATCGCAATCAAAACAATTAACGCCTTCAAGGTCTGTTTTTTATCCTTCCAGAGTAATGTGTCAGCAACTGTCAAAACCATAAGTGCAATACATGAGTGTACATATACTGTTATTTCGCGCATGCTGAGTCAATCATAAGGATGTCATTATGCCTGATTTTAGTTAATTTATAAGAAACATCAAAGTAAGATGAGTAGAAACTGAGGATTCATACCCCTTCCGCTTCCAAGATATATTGACGCTTTAGATGGTCCTTCTCTTTTCGGTCGATGTTCAGCCCTCAAGTGTGGGTACGCCTCGATTGTCCTCTTCAGACCCTCCTGAATAAAGTAAATAGCAGTGTGTCACAAGAAAGCACCTTATCCAGAATTTGAACATAAATTGTACGATGACAGGATGAGTGCTTAGACCTTTTTAATTACCAAGTGCTCACCAATAGGAGAGATAAGTTTAACTACACATTCTGTATTCTAATATAGCACAAACAACATCCTAATCACAGGTTCAAATGTTCAAGGTGGTGAAGGTGTGAAAGAGAAGAATATAAATGTTGGATGCTCCACCAACTGGAGTGCTAAGTGCAAATCTCTTCTATTAACCAAAGGACTTATCACTCTTTTTATGAAAAAATATTGAACCTGAAACGATACGATGGGTGTGTAGCCGATTCGATCATTTGCTTTTGAACATTTAAAAGATCGGGTGCAAGAGAGGAGTCTAATTCTCGAAGGAGTCAACTGTGGAACCTTCATCCCATATGGGCCTAACAGCTTATATGTCAACTCCACCATATGTGCAATTGGCATCACAACAAACGCAGGGATTTTTATTCTTGGCCTGCAAACAACATTCATTCAGGGAAAACAAAAGAGAATGGACATTGAACAATCACTATAATAGGCATTAAGGTGTATAGTGATTACATTTAAGGTCTGATTAAAATGAGAGGATTATGAAAAGGAAGTACCTTTCATAGCCAAGGCCTTCTAGAATAAGTGAGACAAACTCCCAAAACTTGATAGGTTCCATATTGGTTATAAAATACGCCTGCAAAATCAGTGTCTTTTTAGGCTTTTAACTAGAAATGCCGAAATCTGTCTCCATATAGTTTAGCTTGACATCAAGCAGACATGCAAAGTAAGTTTCAAAAGCATGACTATCCCATGTTTTAGAGCAAAATGACTCAGTAGAAAAGATGCATCTTACTCTTACATCTACAGTCAGATTGATCAATGCAACTTTGAAAGTTTATTTCCCCAAAAAGCTTGCATTTCCCGTAGCATGCAAGGCTCCTTTCGTGAGCTTCAGAACACGTATTGAACCAGTATCCAATAAATCTTTCTTATGGCACTAAATAAATCATTGCAGTTGAATAATTAAATCCTCTCTTTATTTCATCACCTATAATACTTAACACCCCCTCACCCTCTTCTATATTTGTCTCAGGTGTCAAAAAACTTAATAATATATTGGTACCTGCCCCGCAGCTTTATCTGCAACTGTCCGTTCCGATGCAAGAGCTCGCTCTGCACAGATATGCGCGTGTGCCACATTTTCAACATATGTGAAATCATAAATGTTGTTGCCATCACCAATGATGAACTGTTCAATTGAAATAAAGAGGAGCAAACAATGAGCATCAGATATCGTGAAAGATGGTCTTAACTGATAATGGTGTAAGGGAGATGCAAGAATAAAGTAACAGAGACCACCAACTTACTTACCTTGGATTTCCCTGCCCTGGCAGCAACAACCAATGACGGAACCAGCAACCTATCACCAGGTCCAAAAATGCTGCTAGGGCGAATGCAACATGTTAGAAGCCCCTTAACACCGTTTGCCTTGATCACCAATTCTTCCCCTTGGGCTTTCGTTGCCGAATAGAAATCATTGTGCTGAAATCAATTACAAAACAACCCGGAATTAAAATCGCAGCGAAGCACATTCTTGCATCACTGGAAACACATTAGGAAATACTGGTACCTTAGGTGGATATGGCAAAGACTCATCCCCATCGACAATCCCATGAATCCCATCGAAAACAACACTCGGGGAGCTAGTATAGATTAGTCTCTTTACTTTCAGCTCAGTACAAGCATCAATCACATTCTGTGTTCCTGAACAAAATCAAAGCATAGTTTGAATAGAAACAAAAAATTTGCATAAAACCCCAAAAATACACACTCCAAGTATCAATCATATCTATTGACTAAACCCGAATTACGAAACTATTTACTGACCTAAACCAAAATTTTTCAAAAACAATAAGCAAAAATGCACAATTCTGATTGTGTACCTTCTACATTGACCGAGTGGTGGAGCTTGTAATTGTTGATGGACGAATTGGGAGCCGCCATGTGAAACACAACCTCCGCGCCTTGAAACGCTACATGATTGAATGCAGAACGCAGAAAATCACATTCCGTAACACAAATCAGCCGCCATTGATGCAGTTTCAAGATTTGAACGAGAAAGAAAGCTGACCTTGAAGAACTTGGCTCTTGCTGCGGAGGTCGAGGGACACGTACTGGGCGCGGCCGGAGCTCAGAGCTTCGGCGAGAGTGCCGTTTTCCTCGGAAGGTTCTAGATCAACGGTGGATCCGAGGTCGGCGATTCGGACCCGGAACACGTCGTATCGGATCAGCATCTGGACCAAGTGGCGCGCCGCGAAGCCTCGGCCTCCGGTGACCACGCACCATTTTTCGTCGCCGGACATGGCAGGAAGATGGCGGTGATCGGTCGAGGTGAAGGTAATGAGGATCGGAGAGAGAGTGGAAGTGTCAGTGAGTGAGAGAGTCAGCAAAGAAGGTGAACAGAAATTTACGGTGGGAATGAGATGGAAAACCAGAGGAATCTAGTTGACGGTTAGACCCGCCAATCGGCCCAAGAGAAACTTGGGCTTTATTTTGGGCTTAGCTCAAAAATTAAATTGGGTTTTGATGTTAGGCCCAATAATAGCTTTTGACCCAAAAAAGAAACACTGTTTTAGTTCCTGTAATTTTCACAAAATTCCGCTTTCATCTCTGTATTTGCATTGTATTGAATTTAGTTCCTATAGTTTACAAATTATTTCAATTCGAGGATGTATGTTAGCTTTTGTTATTTTCTCGTATAGAATGGTAACATGCATGATACATGGGAGGGTAAATTTGATGAATTTAGTATGATAAATCAACAGAAGTTAATGAATATCCTCATAAGTTGGTAGAATTGCATGAATTATCTTTGACTCATCTCGTTCAGTCTATCCCATATTTTGGGCGTATAAAATGACAAAATATATATTAGGCGCTTTAGTAAACCACGGTGTTATGGAGTTTAGTGATTCTTGTGGGACTCGTCACCTCCTTTTTTTTATGATCGTTTACGTACTTTGTGTTGTGAAGTTGTATTTTATTTTATTTCTATTAAATTGTGAATAATATGAGTGACTGGATGAACGAGGGTTCTAACGAAGTTAAATTCTCTCTAATGGCTTTGATTGCGAGAAAGTAAACTATTTTGTAGTTGAATGACTTGACCTCGATGAATAGTTGTGCTCGCCTAATCTTTTATTGCCCTTCCATTAACAGAAAAAAATAGAGGGACGAAAGTCAAATTTTGTGGAAAAAACAGTGTAGCCAAAGAAAAACTAAAAAGAAGCACACCTTTCGATTGCAAGTTGCAAATTTGCTTAATTTTCCCTCCCTTTCCATTGCTCCAAACAAATTTCAAATTGCTCCCCCAAAAATTAATTCCTTTTTCAGCTTTTCTGCGTCCACATTACAAATTACAATCACTTCGCAGATTACAGAGAACCACTCATTCTCTCGACGGAGTTAGAGCAGAGATAGGCACAGAATACTCAACGGAGAAGAGGAGCAAAACATGTCCTCAAAGTCCCAGCCTTTCTCTTCCACCAGATTCAACTCCATAATCGCCGCCGCCGCCGCCGCTGACGACGACGACGACTTTCAGATCCCACTCACCCAAACAGCCACAGCTCCCAAGCCTTCCAAAAAGCCGAAGCGCTCCAAACCCGTCAGCCGCGGGAAGGAGAACATTCCCCCCAATTGTTTCGGCAGCAAAGACTCGATTTTGGAGCAGACCCAGGGCTTCAAATCCTCCATTTTCGAGGACTGCAGCTTGGATTCGATACCCGCAAGCTTCGATTGCGGAAGCCTCGATGTGGGCAGTGTCGCTTCTTCTTCTGCGTGCGTGGACGAGGAAAAGGAAAATGAAAAGGGGTTGAAATCGAAAGGGGGATATCTGTGCAATTCAATCGAGTCTAGGTTAATCAAGTCTCGACCCGATTGGGGTTTCGGTTTGGGTAATAGCGAAAGTGAGGATTTTGAGGAGCTCGATGTGCTGCTGAAGCTGTGCGATCGAGCGGAAGAAGGAGAGAGTGTTGGCGTCAATGGAATGGAGGAAGGGTTTGGAATTGTGGAGGACGAAAATGGGGGTTTGGTGCTGTGTCCGCTGTGTGGGGCTGACATATCCGATTTGAGTAACGAAGAGCGGCAGGTCCATAGCAATGAGTGTCTTGACAAAGAGGAAGTTCAAGCTCAAGATGTAAGTATAAATTATCCGTCTATATGAAGATTTTGGCTTTTGATTGTGAATGCTGAATGTGGTAGTGTTTGGGTGTTTCATTTTGAGCAGGTTCCGCGTCCTGATGGCGAAGGGAGACCTCAAATTTCTGGGCAAGTTCTTGAGTGGCTGCGCAGCCTGGGATTAGAGAAGTACGAGGATGTTTTTGTTCGAGAAGAGATTGATTGGAACACTCTACAATGGCTCACAGAAGAGGTATAGAACATAGGATTTGTTTGTCAATTAACTCACCCTTTTGGTTACTTGCTTTGTTTTTTGATTTTTCTGTTTCTTGTTGTTTTTTATTTGCTGTGAAGGATTTGTTCAGCATAGGCATTACTGCACTTGGTCCGCGGAAGAAGATTGTGCATGCCCTTGCTCAACTTAGAGAAGGTACTACTACTACTACTACTAGTTCAGTTGAAGCACAATCAAGAAAAAGGAGCGCCAATGGAGTCAATATGCCCAACGATGCTTCGGAAGGACCAGTTGATGATCCTAGTAAAACAGCTGCAAACAAGTTGATCACAGATTACTTCCCGGGCTTTGGAACTGCTAGGAAGCAAGTTTGCACCACCTCTAGAGAACAGCAAAGGGTAGATAAACGGGGGTCAGGTTCTGGTCAGAAACGTGGTGGGGCAAACAATCATGCCACAAATCGGAAACTCAGGGATATTCCCTCGTGGTGTTGCATACCAGGAACGCCATTTCGAGTGGTAAGTGGCCTTGCAGGGGACTCTGAATATTGCTATGTATTACACAGTGTGGAGAAAGACATTTCACTTTTTTGACACTTTTTAGTATGTATTGTTCTTCAGCTTTAGCATAAGTTATGGTGTTTTCATCCTCTTCATTTATAATCCCGAGGCAGGTTTTGACAAGTTCATTTGCTCACATTTGCAGGATGCTTTCAAATATCTTAGGCGGGATTGTTCGCATTGGTTTCTAACTCACTTTCATATGGATCGTAAGAATGCTTTTTCTTTTTCCGGTTAAAATTTATATCTAATCTTGCTTGTTAGTCCAGAAATGTACCCTATTTGGAGTGATGGCAACTACTACATAGTCCTTCTGTCACGGTTGTCTGGTTTGATATGATTGCATTTGTTACTGCAGATTATCAAGGTCTAACAAAGTCCTTCTGTCATGGAAAGATTTATTGCTCCTCCATCACAGCTAAGCTTGTAAATATGAAGATTGGCATTCCATGGGACAGCATACAGGTTGTACCCCTCAACCAAAAGATGATTATTGCTGGTATTGAGGTGACCTGCTTGGATGCAAATCACTGTCCTGGTTCCATAATTATACTTTTCGAACCACCCAACGGTAAGGTGTGGTCCAAACTTACATTCTAACTCTACTCCATAGTATTCTTGTTTTTTTTTCTATGTTTGTTGGATAATGGTCCTGGTTGCATGTGTATCTAGGCTGTTCTGCATACTGGGGACTTTCGCTATAGCGACAGCGCAGCAAGCATGTCTTTTTTGCGAGCATGTTCTATCCATACTCTCATCCTTGATACCACTTATTGTAACCCGCAAGTGAGCCTGACACAGAATACGACATTATGTTATGAAGTTCACGTCTTTCCTTTCTACCCTTAGCAAATAGATTGTTCATCATTTATCGTTGGAAAGTATATTACATAATACAAATTTAGATGCAAAGTGAAGTTTACTCCCATTTCATAATTTTTTGCAGTATGACTTTCCAAAGCAGGAGGCTGTAATACAGTTCGTCATTGATGCCATTCAAGCTGAAACTTTCAACCCTAAAACTCTGTTTCTGATTGGCAGCTACACTATTGGTAGAGTTCACTGCTTATCTCGTTTTTATCTCCCTTCCTTTTGCTCTTATGTATCCATTCCAATTTGTTGGTCCATATCATTAGATTACTCTACAAAGTAGTCATTGCATTTACTTTCTGTTGTCTTTAACCCCAGTTAACTCATTTCTCTCTCCCCTTCCATGTGTTTTATCTCCATTTTGCAACAGGAAAGGAACGACTTTTTTTGGAGGTTGCTCGTGTGCTTCGGAAAAAGATTTATGTCAATGCAGGAAAGCTGCATACTTTAAAATGCTTGGATTTTCCCGAGGAGGATATGCAGTGGTTTACACTAAACGAACAGGAAAGCCACATCCATGTGGTGCCTATGTGGACTCTAGCAAGCTTCAAGCGTCTGAAGCATATTTCCAATCAATATTCGGTGAGGGGTTACCCTTTTCCTTATTATGTTACCTTGGTATGTAGAGATCCAGAGAAATGCATTTTCAAAGTATAAGTTTAACTCATGTATTAGATGTATAATGAAAATTCGACTCTGAGAGATTTGTGAAGTAGCATCATATCATGAACTTACATTTCTCGATTAAGTTACCCTTTCCATGAACTTGAATTCCACTTCATATTAGGCCGAGGGCATGACTGAAGTTTCGAAGTAACTAACTAATTCCTTTGTTCTTTAACTCTCAGAGTCGATTCAGCCTTATCGTTGCTTTCTCTCCAACTGGTTGGACTTTTGGTAAAGGAAAGAAGAAGTCCCCGGGAAGAAGATCACAGCAGGGTACCGTTATAAGGTGACATTTCCTTCTCTGCTACAATACTACATTGCCTTAGATGAAACTTTTGACTGTATCAAACATTATAGGGTAGTGATTTTCACACTCCCGCTTTCTCTTTTTGCACTCTTCCCCTTGTCCATTAATTCTCTTTTAACATATAAAGGGTAAAACAAATGGGGAGGAGTGCAAGCGGAAGTCACTCCCCGAACATCGTAAAGTTATAAACATTTTCCCAGTAGAAACATGGTGTGGATTTTGTGAACCCTACAGTAAGAATTTTCATGTTCTTGTCAAAACACATTGTGTAGCTATTGCATGTGAAGTTAGCCTTTTCGAGTAAAACATGAATTGAATGCCTGCCTATTTTTCTGATGTGGTGAAGACTTACTGATATATTACAATCACGTGACTATATATTGCACAATCACGTGACTAATTAGTGGATATGTTGCCTTGCACTGCAGGTATGAGGTGCCATACAGCGAGCACTCGAGCTTTACAGAACTCAAAGAATTTGTGAAGCTTGTTTCTCCAGTGGAAATAATACCAAGTGTGAATAATCACGGACCAGATTCGGCCAAGGCCATGGTTTCTCTGTTGTCATCTTGAATTTTTTTTATCTACTTTTTGGCCCACTGGCTATACAAATTTTGTAATTTTACCTTCAATAAAATATGGGATAATGTGATGTGTATTAGGGTTGTAATAATGGAACTTCTGGTTGTACAAAGGTCCTAAGCGTAATAAAGAAAGGTTGACAATAGGGAAGCTTGCAAGAGTTGGTGTTAGTTAAAGTATTTAAGACAAGTCATAATTTGGAGTTTTTGTTGTCATCGTCACACAACTACATGGTCGTGGTGTTAGAGTCAACCCGTATCAAAATGTTTTTTATTTATTAATACTACATACAATATGAGAAATTTGTTTGACGTGACAATCACACCACCAGGTGATGTTACTAATTTTTTATTCTAAAAAATGAGACTAGCTGGTAGCCAATCCACGGTTGTTTCAAATGTTATAATATGAATGGAAAACATGTTTGATATGTTATGGATTTTAGCGTATAATATTAATAACCAGATTCGCCTTTTATAACATTAATAAATTAGTAATATCACATAGCAGTAAGACAATCACATAAGAAAACTTCTCATAAATATGAATTCACCGCCAACCTATATTGTAAGTGATGATATCACTCAAAGTGTTTTTAAGATGAACTTTGCTAATGTATATATGAAATGAGTCAAATGAGCAGCTGACGTTGTTCATTGACGACCTAATATTAAATAGAGATTGAGACGCAGCACCAAAGAACTTTGATCAACACCACAATATCGTTGCCCCATTTGAAGGAAGAACAAGTAAAGTGAGTTATCCAATCGAATGAGCATCTTCAGCAAACTTTATCCATATTCCTCTATTTTTTTGTCGAATCTGGTAATTGAATTCTTCAAGAATAAGCCTCCTAAAACTAGATTTCGAAGATGCAGTTCTCCATACTAAACTGTTATTACACCTGATTATTATTACATTACACTCGATATTAACAGGTGATAAATAAAGAATCGTTTTCTCTAGTGTTTCTCGTTGATATTTGTACCATGATTTATCCCAGGCAAATATAATTTAATGGCAATGACGATGGTAGATGAACAAAATAACAAGCCTCTCCTTCGGTGAAGCCAGCTAATGGCCTTCAAGGGCAAATGCCCCCCTTCCCCTTCAACCACCTCCTTTAAATTCCTTTGCTTTTGACTCATATTTAATATTCACAAGGAACCCAACAAAGTGTGCGACACTCTCACTCACATCATCCATAACCAGAACCAATTAATTTTCCATGTTCACAAAAAAAAAAAAGTTTAATTTTTTACAAAATAGAGAAAACCAAGAAAAAGAAGACTTGGAATTGCACACCCCAAAAATTCCATTCCATTATTGTAAAAAAAAAAAAGGAATTCAAAGCTATTAAAAGCCCCCCAACTAATCGTTGTTCAAGTTGGTTCTAGTTGGTGTTTGCATTAACTATTTTCCACCCACCGGCTTTCATGCTCATATATATATTAACACCCCTTTCATCTCTCTCACAATCCAATCCAAATTCAGTCCATGCCAATCCCATCCACCATGGCCAGTGA
Source organism: Gillenia trifoliata (assembly GCA_018257905.1). Classification (NCBI taxonomy): domain Eukaryota; kingdom Viridiplantae; phylum Streptophyta; class Magnoliopsida; order Rosales; family Rosaceae; genus Gillenia; species Gillenia trifoliata. The sequence goes on along the minus strand of CM031087.1, from coordinate 4,013,148 downwards.
GCAAGATCTCCTGTCCACGGAGATTGTCAACCGTGGAGTTGAGTCGTCGGGCCCTAATGCCGGCTCTCTCACGTTTTCTGTGAGGGTGCGGAGGCGGCTGCCAGACTTTTTACAGTCCGTAAACCTAAAGTATGTGAAGCTGGGGTACCACCACCTCATCAACCATGCCATATATTTGGCAACAATCCCTGTGCTTGTGCTGGTTTTTAGTGCTGAAGTGGGAAGTTTGAGTAGGGAGGAGCTGTGGAAGAAGCTTTGGGATGATGCACGTTATGACATAGCAACTGTGCTAGGGTTCTTTGGTGTATTTGTTTTCACTTTGTCAGTTTACTTCATGTCACGCCCTCGATCCATCTACCTGGTTGATTTTGCTTGTTTTCGGCCTAATGACGATTTAAAGGTAGGTTTAACTTAATTAATTAATTAATTTAGTAACTTTTTCAATGACTTATTTGCTTTCATTATCCATATGTGACTTTGACAACTTAATTTCAACATCTAATCTTTCATGGTTTTGTGATTAAGTATTAATTGAAACATTCTTATATTTGTTGATTTAATTTGTTTTGTGATATGGGAAAACATTCTTGATCTCATTTTTCTCTCATTTTTCATGAGATTTGAACTTCATTTAAATCTCTAATGATTAAAGTGAAGAGTTCAAATCTCTAATAATTAAAGTGAAAAATAGATGTCGCTAGAAAAAATAACTTTTAGAATTATTTGAGTTTGTCCTCCATAAAATTTTGTAATTGCAATTAAGGGAAATTTAATATGTTCTCTAGGTGTATATGTCAAAAGAATTCATGGGTATGTGGTCTTTTTTGATGCCTTTATTTGTAGTTTTTCATTTGTAGAATGGAACTTATCTCAAAGTTTTAATTAATTGCAATTACCGGAAACTCATTAATTTATCTTCTAGCTGCACATGATCAAAGAATTCATGTAAACATGTTACTTTGTGATGTTCTTGATTAGGTCTCTAAGGAACAATTCATAGAGGTAGCAAGAAAATCAGGCAAATTTGACGAAGCGAGCCTAGAATTCCAGAAGAGAATTCTAAACTCATCAGGCTTAGGAGACGAGACCTACATCCCAAAATCCGTCATCATGTCGACTGAAAACACGGCAACCATGAAAGAAGGCCGAGCTGAGGCCTCAATGGTCATGTTTGGGGCACTCGACGAGCTCTTCGAAAAGACTAGGGTCCGTCCGAAGGACGTAGGAGTCCTAGTAGTAAATTGTAGCATCTTCAATCCCACACCCTCATTGTCTGCAATGATCATAAATCACTACAAAATGAGAGGCAACATTTTGAGCTACAATTTGGGTGGAATGGGGTGCAGTGCAGGGATCATAGCCGTTGATCTGGCTAGAGACATGCTTCAAGCCAACCCTAATAACTATGCTGTTGTGGTGAGTACTGAGAGTGTGGGGTATAATTGGTACCCTGGTAGTGACAGGTCCATGCTCATTCCGAATTGCTTTTTCCGCATGGGATGCTCCGCTGTGTTGCTCTCCAATCGCCGCCGCGATTATCACCGCGCCAAGTACCGGCTTGAACACGTTGTTCGGACACATAAAGGCGCTGATGATCGGAGTTTCAGGTTTATCAAACTTCTATCTCTTGCTTACATCAGATAGATTTAATAGTACAGGATTTTCCCTTTTTTTGTTTGAGAAATGGAAGCTTTTAAATTTGGGACCCAAGTCCTATAAACTAATTAATCTTCATCCTAAAAGATGATACAGAGGATGAGAGATTTGGATATGCATGTGACAAAAGTTGTCCATGGACTAGCATTAATTGGTGTGGTTGAACTTGGCCCATGACAGATAATATTTTGGTTCAATCCATTAATCATTTTTGGGTACGAAGGAGACATAACAAAAAGAGTTAGGTTCGGGCTCCGACGTACTAAGAAAAGATAACGTGGTATCGAGTACCAATCTACAATACTCAACATATCATAGGGATTGGTCGACATTTGGTAAATATTGTATTGGCTGATTTCGACTCTGTTAAAAACATATCAGTAAATTGCTATTCATTTTTTCACCTTAATTTATTTGATTACATAGGTGGAGAGTGAATTAACCATTTTAGGTTTTGACCTAACTACAACATGTGATGCAACAGGTGTGTGTACCAAGAGGAAGATGAAAAAAGATTGAAGGGGCTGAAGATCAGCAAAGACCTAATTGAAATTGGTGGTGATGCTTTGAAAACCAACATCACTACATTGGGGCCCTTAGTGCTGCCCTTCTCAGAGCAGCTCCTCTTCTTTGCCACATTGGTTTCGAGGCACTTGTTTTCTGGCGGAGGCACTTCGGAGTTATCTTTAGCGTCACGCAAGAGACCTTACATTCCGGACTTCAAGCTTGCTTTCGAGCGCTTTTGCGTGCATGCAGCGAGCAAGACTGTGCTCGACGAGCTGCAGAGGAACCTCGAGCTGAGTGAGGAAAACATGGAGGCCTCTAGGATGACGCTACACCGCTTTGGAAACACGTCGAGCAGCAGCATATGGTATGAGTTGGCTTATTTGGAAGCAAAAGAGAAGGTGAAGAGAGGAGATAGGGTTTGGCAGTTGTCATTTGGTTCTGGATTCAAATGCAACAGCGTCGTCTGGCGGTCAATGCGCCGAGTTAGGAAGCCCTCGAGGAATCCATGGCTTGACTGCATTGAAAGATACCCAGCGAATCTCTAAGCTAAGCTTGGAGATGAAGGCTAAAGACAGGAGGCCTAGGGTTGTATTAATGTATTTATCTGGTGAAAAAAGCTGGAGTGACTCTTATAAATTTCCCTTTTCTTTTAATTTGCTTTTGTTTTTGTTTTTCAAATTACCTTTTTTTACTGAAATTAATTAGGATATTGGCAAGTGAGGATTCTTAATTGTAAAATACTTAATTTTAAAGTATTTGAATGTTTATAGGCTTGGAGTACTTCTGCATTTCTTTATGGATCAGTGTTATTTTTGCACTGCTGCAAAGAATATGAGATAGTAATTTGGAGAATATGCAAACCTTGAATTTGTTGTAATAAAATTTCCTTTTGATTTTTATAAGTATTTTAGTCAGTCCCGCAATTTAATTAGCTTATTACTTTTTCTTACAAGTTGTCACCACCTTTCAACATCCGAAGCCTATAATCACTCTATGCCAAACCGTTAAAGAACTCTGTTTATTTAATAAAAATTGAAGAAGGAAGGAATCGGAGAACATAGAAATAGATGAATGAAAAAGAATCGGATTAACTAGCTTTCCAAGTTGATATGATTTCTAAGTTTAAGATATTTCATTACAGATAAGTTATCCCACTCTTATTCTCGGCAAGTAAACATACCCAAATAATAAAATTATGGCTAACGATCGATTTTGTTTATACCATACTTCACCAATCCAAAAATATCAAACACTGGTCAACTTTGTACCTTCAGAGACCCGTTGAAGGGTTCGTGCTGAGGCATCCCTGCCAAAACACATGAGTTTCTCTCCGACCAGGAGACCAATCACAACGTGACATGTGTCAATACCAGAATAAAGCTCCTAGAGTCCCACATCGACCGCAGACAAAAGCAGGGGACTCCCCTTAACTATAAAAGAAGATCATTCTCCAACAATTAATCCCTTATGATCTTAGACCCTCTAATGTCCATGAATAGAACTCACTAATGATGATCATGTGTAAATCCTTTTATCATGTAAACTGACACACCCCACCCTAGATACCCACGTGGATACCGAGTGCGAGCGTGCTGGCCGACACTCGTAAGTGACGAAGCCATTAAATGCATGACAACACTTGTGAAAATGAAATTAATTTATAATAAAGTTTGCGGAAATCAATGTCAATATGCATATGGTTCAGAGCGTACTAAATTTGAAACAGCGGAAACAAATAATAAACTGAGTTCCTAGAATCTCTATCCATAACAGGGATGGATATTATTATAGAAACTGGAAGAAAGAAGAATCCCTACATGGTCGGGATGAAAGATCAGAGCTGCCACGTAGAAGTCTCGACCTCGCCAGATGCTATCTCACTGTGTCCTGAAGGGGGCGCAAAAACAAAAGTGTGAGTGGACCAAAAATCAAAGTTTTCGCAAAACCTTTCTCTTTTCAACATATTAACCCCCTATTTGGAAATCCAGTATAATCGTAAAACATACTATCATACTATAGTTCAAAAGGTACTTTATGAGTATACTGAAACATATCAAATGTAAAATATTCATAAACCACATTTCATAATTTAAACATAATATAATACGAGAAAACCAACACAGGGTATATGCGCGATCACCCATGTACGGGTTGAGGAACAGCCTCTCAATCACCGTACAAGCACTTTACGTTATCCACTAATTTGTACTCCTAGTACCACACACATGTAAGCACTTGCGCCGCAGCGCGTCACACCCGAGTCCTTACGTAGCGGGGCCTTTTCCCCATAAACAACAATAAACGTAAGACAAGCTTGCACTAAGGTATTTACCGGACAATACCCCTGGAGTACAGTGCGTGTGACCCAAACATGTGAGACTTGTCCTATGGCCATGAGAACGGTACTACAACGTAGTGAAAGCATACCTAGTGTGTTTGAAAACATACATACATACTCATGTGTAGAAGTATAGGATACAAGATTCCTTTCATAATTCCCAAATACTTAATATTGCATAAATAATATCTCTTCTCAAAACCATAAATCATATGCCATTTAATATTTATGCAAAAGTAGAATCATAGTGTAAACCATTTCATAAAGTATATTCATACTGTGATATAAAACCACAATCACCATTTAAATTCATTTCCCAATATATAACTAAAAATAAAACAAATATGGTGATATAAACAATTGTCAACAAGTATATATATTTGTTAATAATTATATATAATTAAACATGTCTCAAAGCCATTTAAAACCATTTATAGTCAAAATCATAATCCATATCAAACATAAAAGCCATTTAAGAAAGCAAAAGTCCACTCACAGGTGATCGGGAGTGAAATCTCCCTCGGTGTTGCCCTCCTCGGTGTGCGGAGTCGAAGAATTACCTATTTAATATTAGGGAATAAATTAGTCTTTCCCTAAAATAAATTAAAAATAGGCCCAATAGAAAAATACCCCAAAAATAATACTATTGTAGCGAAAACGGGCTCGAAAAACTATTTCCGGCGCCCGAAAACCCTACCGCCGCCGTCCACCGCCGCCGGCGCCGCCGTGTGCCGCCGCACGCGCCGCCACGCGCCGGGACACGGTCGGACGCGCCGCCATGCGCCGGGAGGTGGCCTCACGCGCCGGCACGCGCCGGGAAACCCCCGGACGCGCCCTCACGCGCCGGAAAACCATTTCACGCGCCGGCCACGCGCCGGCAAGTGGCTTCACGCGCTGGCACGTGTCGCCACGCGCTGGCACGTGGTCCCACGCGCTGGCGCGTGTCCCCCACGCGCGTCACGCGCCTTGCTGACGTCACCCCACGCGCTGCTGACGTCAGCCACGCGCCCCACGCGCCTGCTGACGTCAGCACCGTTAAAGTTAACGGAATATACCTCTGCCGTTAACGGAATATTCCGTCGTCCCCTTCCTCTTGCCGGTCGCCGGAGCCGCCGCCGGCGCCGCCGTCCGCCGCCCGCCGCCTCTGGTTCGCCGGAATCTGGGAAATTAAATACCGATTATGTCCCAAAACTTCAAAAATTCATATCTTCTTCATTCTTTGTCCAAAATTGACGTGCCATATATCAAATTGAAGGTATTGAGGAGTAGAATATTTTTATACCTATTTGAGGCCGGAAAAGTGGCCGGAGGTGGCCTGAAATTGGCTGGAAAGCTTCGGGAAACCCTAATTCCGTTCTCCTTCAATACTGCACCAAATGGGACGTTCTTTATATCAAATTGAACCTACTCAATCCAATAAAACCAATGGTAATGGTCTCGAGGCTTACCTTGGTCTGGTTTGCACAGAAAATGGACGGACAGTTTGCCTAAACCGTTCCGACGTCGGTTTGAACGAACGGGTTCGAGTTTGAAGAATCTGAAATCACAGCCTCGTCCAGAATGATGAGACGATCGTGATCGTATGGATTTTGGGCGACGATTCGACGGTTTTGTGATTCGTCCAAGATTAGGGTTTCGGTACGTATTTTGGCTTTGAGAGAAAATGGGAGAGAAAGAGAGGAAGAGTGGAAAAGTGACGTGCAGCAAATGGGGGAGGGTTGGCTGCTGTGCAGTCAGCCCAAAACCCTAATTCCCATACACGGAGTGGAAAATTACCAAAATGCCCCTACACTTCAAAGCTTCGTAAAACGTTCGTTTTAACTCCGAATTGAGTTCCGCTTGCGTCCACGCGTTCGTATCGACGAGTACGTCGAGAATATGTAAAGAAATAATTTTTCACAAGTCGTCACGAAAAGTCAACAAAAGTCAACATTGACCCTAGGGGTATTTTGGTCATTTCACATAAATTTTTGGGACGGGTTGTAACATAAACTCTACATTATTAATGAGAACTCATTTACTTTCGTGGACGTAGCCCAACTTAGGGTGAACCACGTACATCTTGTGTTTGCTTCCCTATCTCTATCTCTTTACACATTATTTTCACTTAGTGACCTGAGCAATCCAGTGAGATCATTTCACCTTGACACTTTACGTTGTTCTGTAATTAACCTAATTTTGTGCATCAACAGATTCTAATATGGCTTTCTTCACACTTAACTACTAAATATTAGATTGGATTAAACTCATCCGATTAACTTATTCTAGCCAACAAACAAGGCCTCAACGATAAACTGTAATTAATGGACTTTGTTTTTGGCACGAAATGATATGAGCCCAACTTTTTGTTAGCATAAATTTAGGCCACGCACTTGTTGCAACTATGTTATCAGTTCCCATACTCAACAGGCTTAGGCCATGCCAAAAGCACCCATTCAACCTAACACCTCCAACTTTGACAACAACAAAAAAAAACCCTAAAACCTCCAATATATCATAGTATAAAATGAAAGTTTTAAGGCCTACCCTATTCCAACACTCCCATCAGAAACCCTAATCCACCACTTAAAAACCCACCACTTAAAACGGTACCATGGCAACTAAAACTTGGCTCATCACCTTGATTCTAAGCACCATTTTTGTAGTTGGTGCAGTGGGTTCAAACTATAAGGACCCCGAGAGAGAGAGACTGAGGCTGGAAGCTCGTGACGCCATAACGTTAACCATCAACGAAGTTACCAACACCCGGAAATTCGTCAACACCATCCCCCGGCTCAAGACTCTACAAACCATTGACACGCCGGTGCTAGTTGATTGTGTCGTGGGCTTGATCAACGACTTAAGTGATGCACGAAGCGTGCTTAAGAGGCTTCGACATCTTAATAAGCACACATCCATTACAACAGATGCTAATTCTTTGAAGAATATGGTGAATCACTTTGGAAGGTTCGATAATATGTGCCAAGCTGCGCTGAGAGATGTTGATCGGACCATTGTGACGATGCTGAACCGGAAACTTGACGACATTAAGCTGCTTAGTGATGATGTGATTCATAAGGTTTCTCAACTCAAGCTTAATAATTGATCATCATATGCATGCAGCTACGTAATAGAATAAAATGATGTCCTCCTAAATGTGATCATAATTGATGTTCGTTGAGAGTTCAATATACAGAAAAGGCTAACATTTACAGGTCTGTTGGGCTATAATTTAACCCTATGCAGACCGGTCCAAGCTTGATCTTACATTAGAGTGCATGTCCACCACTGTAAGAAACAAATCATGCACTAATGCCTCCCATTGATAGACAAAAGTTGGCAATTTGGACTTGATTTGCAAACGGAATCAAGTACGGTGATGAAATAGATAATAATAAACCAAACTCAAGGCTAAATAATAATCATACAATATTAAAAAGTTATAATAATTGTTAAAAGAAAGATACAGAAGAAATAAGGGGGTTTTAGTATCAGTAAAGATGCGAATAATTGTCTCGCATTAAAAAGTTATGAAACCTTGCATGATCTTATAATTAAGGAGATATATCACTCCCTCCTTTACCAATTAGCTCTAGGGTTGGGGGGCGCGGGTGTTTAGCAGTAAGACATCAATTTTTTGTTGATTAGTTCTCAATTAAACCCCCAAAACTTATCATTGATCCCCAACTAGGGCCTACACAATGGAATTTTTTTTTTCTTCACTAAAATCATTATTAAGGCCAAAACCATGATGCAAAGATTAAATTTTTTTTTATAATAAAAAGCGATATTGGAGAAATGAGGATTCGAACTCGGAACGTTGAGTGCAAAGGAGATTATGTTCTACTTTTTTTTTTTGGAAAACATAACAAATTGATAAATAATTTCTTTTGAATATTGTAGTCGACCCAAGACATCCTCTGGTGATTACTCGATCTAGTGGCGGATCCACTTTGTGGCAAAGGTGGGCAGCTGCCCACCCAGAGCAAAAAATTGTAGGCCACTGAATTCATTTTTGCCCACCCAGAACGCAGAAAATCTGGGTTCTCTATGTTTGCCCACCCAGTGGCCATGGCAGCTCGAGGAGTCCTCTGTGTTTGCTGGGCAGTGGTGGCAATCTGGGTTCGTCAGGAAGAAGATCTGGGTTCGCGAGGAAGAAGAAGTGAACGGCGTCGTTTTTTTTAAAACCCTGGACCAAAATGGCGTCGTTTTGGTCCCTTGTTAAAAAAAAAAAAACGACATGCAGCTTATGCTGCTTCTTTCAAGAAAACGACATGTCGTTTTTTAATACTCAGATCCCTAATTGGAACCTTGTCAATCATCCCGTATGCAGTAGTGCAGCAACCCAACCAACCACTACCAGCGCCCCCAATCCATTTTCACTCAAACCCTCATTTTCACCTCAAATTCATCATTCACTCAAATTTTTTCATCTCCATTTCCTTCCTCAATCTCTCCGGCGCCACTATCTCTAAGACCTGCTCACGAACAAGACAATTTAGGCAAATTTTATCCCCAATACTTCTCTATCAAACATATTTTGGAGCTTCAAGATCAACTTCGAATATATATTCAAGATGTGCATATGAGTAATGAGTTTGCTCAATTGGAAGGAATTGGTGATCTTGCAAAAAAAATGGTGGAGACAGGGAGACATAAAACACATAATCATGTGTATAAGCTTATTACATTGGCTTTAGTATTACCGGTTGCAACTGCTTCAGTGGAGAGAGTTTTTTCTGCTATGAAAATTATCAAAGGTCCCCTTCGCAACAAAATGGGAGATCAATGGTTGAGTGATAGCTTGCTTGTTTACATTGAGAAAGATGTTCTTGCTTGTATTGATAATGAAACCGTCATGAAACATTTTCATGATATGAAAACTCGTCGTGGACGTTTAGTTTGAATGATAATTGTATTGTTTAACTTTTAAAAAGTCTTTCTTATCTATTTGATGCTTTTATATTTCGCCCACCCAAGAAAAATTCCTGGATCCGCCACTGACTTGATCGTCGTGTTTCATGCACATTCTTGGACTTGAATATCTGGAAATTATCAACAAAGACCAAAGGTCCCTTGTTCTGAAAATTTAACTGAGGAAGGGATCCTGGAAGTTTAATTAGCAAGTGGTTTAAGGTCAAAATTATAAATAAAAACACGTTATTTTCTCTGACTTTAGTATTAATTAAAATTAAAATCGCATGATCAACTGAGTCACGTAACCCATAGGGTCATCAAACCATATGTGATGAGAATTACCAAATTCTACATATATTTTTATGCAAATTATACATATTTTAAGTCAAATACTTGTTTACTAGCGGGTTATAACTCTATCTTAAGAAAAATAATAAAAGAAGAAAATGTATTTTCAAGTTCTTGAATCTTGACCGCACAGTTGGATTGTACTGGACAGGACCGTATATATATGGTTGTTGAGAATCCAGGTTAATTGAATTCATATTAGAAAATTCAATAAATGGGATAAGTAAGAAAAACATGTAAAATTAAGTGAGAGTACTAAAAGATCACCAATTTTCTTACACGATTGGTTGATTTTTAGCTACGAGAAACACCGAACACCCCCAATTGATTTGTCAAGTAATTCCAATTTCCCAAATTCTTCTCAATATAATTATCATGTGATGAGTTTTATGTTCGATATAAATCTATATGTTGTCTGATTGATAATCTATACCATGTAATTAGGTGATTTTTTTTTAATATTTAATATGTGTCAAATTCATGGCGTTACTAGTTAATACTTATATTTAATTATAAAAGTATTTTTTTTTTTTATAAACGATAGAATATTTTACACTGAGTTTATCTAAAGTATGAGGATGATGATTTGAACTTAGGTGGAGATGAGAATCACAGTACTCTAACCAATTTGGTTGAGCCCATGTTTGCATTTATAAGAGAAAACTATCATATAAGCTCAATTTTATTTGTTAACATAATTGATTATTTAGGATATAATAAGTTCATTCTTAGAGCTTAACTTTTAGTTCTAACTAAGTACACCAAAATTTGAGACATGAAATTTAAAATTTGAAGGATTGACCAATAAAACCCCTAAAACCTAAGCTGTAAATAGTAATCCTACACCCTCATTAATCAATTATGTAAATAAAAATGAGTAAAAAGCTAAAAAAAATTAAGTAAAAGAATAAGTGACGGTCAACCATTGATCACTTTCAGACACAACTTTCTTAGACGTACCTTACCTAACAACAGTGTAGTGTTAGGTGTCCATTATTTAGAAGGATTGGATGCATTGACAATTTGACATGCAGGATCAGTGTTAATCTGTGGGGCCAAGGCAACGTGCTACGCGTAGTGGCAGATATCGATAATTAGATATTTGCATGTGGTCTAAGCCGCGGCAAAATTATCCGTACTCGCTACTAAGACTGATGATGATTAGTGAACGCGGCCTTATATTTGTACTAATAAAAAAATTTAATCATTACATATGAACTCTTAATTTGTTATTAGCCTATCAGTGCGCATGTACTTGTAGCATAAAATCACTGATACATGAAGAGTTCAAATAATTTCAATTAATTTAGTGGACTCATATCTCAATTTAACTATACGTGCATTGACCTAATTGATTATCATTTCATCACAAACACCCACACATGCATCGTCAACTTGTATCCATGGGAACACAAGGAAATCAAACCAGTGTTATGCTAAACTAATCCCATATAAAATTAGCTATCTGTCTCCTAGTTTCTCATTAGTTAATTGATTTTTTTTTTCTAAAAGAAATAGAAATAAAAAATTAAGTCAAGTGGTTAAGGCTCCCCGTTTGTTTCACATTCTTAGTTAAGACTGGATTAGTTTCAGGAATTAAACTAAATTGGCTTGGCATGAACTAAACTGTATAAGAATAGTGAAGCGTTTTGTGCAGTACCGGACTAACAAGCTGAATAATGAAAATAATAATGTCCTATGCTTGATGTTTTTCGGACTATAATTTTTTAAAATTGTAAATAACTAGATCTCTTAAACTACTATTGGATCAAAAAACAACTTCGTAGAAAATTAATCAAACATTTTATCACCATCAAATCAATTTGTTTATCTATATAGTAAAAAGAAAAAGGAAAAGAAATTGGAAACTAAAAAACCCAAAAAATCAAAATTATATATTATTACTATTTTCTTTATGAACAGATTCATGTCCAAGCATCTTTCTCTACCTCTGATTGCATGTTTGAGTTCCCATAACCCTATTTTTTTCTAGATGGAATCGATCAAAGTATCTTGCGATGATTGGAATCCTCAGTGGTGATCTGATTGAGAAGCAGAGATTTTCAATTTTGGCTCTGATCCATTCGGCGACCCGGCCGAGTTCCATGACAGAGACGGCAAATTGTTCAACATCGCTGATGAAGAAGGAGAAAAAAAAGGGTAGCGATGAGGGTTCTGTAGAAGGAGCACCGCTTGAGGTGTCCGTCTCGATGAGGGGAGCTGGCAGAGTCCACAAGGGTTCTAGTGAGGTTCTTAGTAATCCCCCTTATGCGTTGGACTAAATATGACCCCCCAAGGAGGCTCGTAGTCACTTAGTCTCATTAAAGTTAGTCCTTTTTTATACCAAACATGAAATTATAGCACTAGCTAATCTAGTCTCTCCTTAGAAGGTGAAACAAACGGAGCCTAAGAATAGTATCCATAGACTCAAGATTATGTGCTCTAATTCTTCATTTTGTGGTTATGTGTTATAATCCCTCATTCCCCAATATTGCTCGTATCATAAATGAACAATACTGCAAATTAACATATCAAAGTTTTATTTGCTTGTGAGCTAACACTAAGGTAGTGGTTGTTAGAGAGCACTACAAGAATCTTGGCCTAAGGGCACAATTTCATTATTTGTGCCCTCTCAAATTACATTGAGCACAATTAGCAATTAATTGTGTTCTCTACCTTACGAGAACAACTTACATGAAAATGGTTCATTGCCAGGTGATATCCCAATCCAATAATACATTGTCACGTAGAGAAAAATTTGCACTTGGCAATGTATTATTGGATACGAAATGCAACGTAACGGTGAATCTATTCTATGTAAATCATTCTCCTATCTTGAACCTTTTTTTTCTGTATCTGTATAAATGTATCTATATAAATCGATATTATTACATTCCAATTCCTTCCCGATACCTCCCAAGGAAAATTCCGAATTGTATCTCAAATTGACGGGTTAGTGTGAGCTTATCCATGCGGTTATGCACTCTTCGAATAGGAATCCACAATACTTTCGTGCCTAAGCATGGCACAAATGCTAAATATACATGCCCCAACAATTGTGGGCACAATCTCCGTGCCTTATAATAATAAAAAAAATTAGTGAATAGTCATTTCAATTGAGAGTTGGGTACGAGTGCAGATCTGCTGTGCCAAAATTCCGTCTACCCACCCTCTGCCTGCCTTCACGTAGTGACAAGTGTCCCACCACTTAACAACAAGTTAACTCTGTTTAACTTACCTAAAAAAAAACTTTGGAGAAAAATCGAGAACTTTCTCCCTTCCATCGATGACTCCGACTTCACCAACCTCTTCACCGGCACCAAATACGACATCTTCTTCCAACACGACGCCAACAACTCCGCCGTCCACGACACTTTCCTCAGCGCCAAGCTCTCCTGGACCAATAAGAAATCCCAATCCGACAGAATCCAGTCATAGTTTGATCTCAAAACCCTTAATTTTCCCAAATCCACTTCCAAATTTCAATCCTACTGATTTCAATTTCCGAGATCGAAGCCGTCGTCATCAATGTTCAACAACAACAACATATCAATCTTGGTCTCCGACGATGAAGTGGAATAGCTCGACCGGATGCGAGTCCGAGTTCGAAGAAAGCACAAGAAATTCGGCCACCGACTTAAGAACGAGTTCCTCCACCGAGTCGCTAGAAAACTTGTCAAGTACTAGGCCTCTCTCATTTTTCTCCCAGCCCTTTGGTTGCTCCTGTACGAGGCTTCAAGGATCGGTAGGAAGCCGAGTTCGGTTGTGAAATAGAAAATCAGTGCGCTGAAAAATCTGAGTTTGGTTGCCGAGGGCGGAGGTGAGGTTGGGTGGCGATTAACCAAAAAAAACGAAAACGCAGAGGTTTATGGGGTTGCTGGGAAAGTTCTCGATTTTTCTTGAATTTTTTAATTAATTTTTAAGTAAAGTTAACAGAGTGAACTTATTATTAAGTGGTGGGACACTTGCACCACATGAAGGCAGGCAGAGGGTGGCCATAGGAGATTTGGGCACAATAAATCTGCACTCGTTGGGTACAACTGATCAGATTTTTTTATTCATTGGGCACAATTAATTGTGCCCACGGAATTGATAGAATCTTGAAAAAAAAAATTCTTCGACAGATGTGTTTGTGCCTTTTATTATTGTATTATTAAAATGGTATAGGCACGACAGTCGTAATGTGCCTTTTTAGTTTTATAAAAGAGGCCATTCGTTTGAGAACTAGCTATACCAATTTGTGTCTCACAAATTCAGAAATTGTAATGGATTCAAGAAAAAAAGGTTGTTAGAAACACCATTCCAACTTGCACTCCTAAATAAACTTGTTTGTTGTATTTTCTAATAATTTTGGGTTCGAATTTTAAAATTTTATTTTCAAAATTGGAAACACCATTTCAACTTGCACTATTGGGATTTGAAGATACAGATATAATATAATAACATAGAGATATTGAAATGGACTAAGGCCCCGTTTGGTATTGTTTTTTTTCACTAAAAATTGCTTCATTTTAAAGTTAAGCAGATAAAAAGTGTTTGGTAAAAATGAAATATACTGCTTATTTTAAAAATTATGACATTAAAACATCAACTTTTAAAAACAACATGGAGGTTGCTTTTAAAGCTGCTTTTATATGCAGTTTTTTTTTTAAAGTATAGCAACCCCAAATTGGCCCTAAGTACTGAATCTACACCAACAACAATTTATAATATAATACCAATGTTGATTGTAGTATACAAGGTTAGTCGAAGAAAAGGTCAGCCTTTAATCTCTATAAATAGGCCTCATTTCTCCAGTCCATAACACATGCATAATATCTATTACAAAGTACTCATACATACTTTTCCTCTAGCCACCTTATTGTTGTCCTACTTAGCCAGCTATACCAAACTTACGAAATGGCTGCTGCCAACACCCACATCCTTCGCTCAGTATCAAAAGTGGGGATTATAGGGGCTGGTATTAGCGGAATCGCCGCCGCTAAACAGCTTTCAGGTCACAGTCCGGTGGTCTTTGAGGCCACTGATTCCATTGGAGGTGTTTGGAAACACTGTTCTTACAATTCAACCAAACTCCAAACCCCTCGTTGCGATTTTGAGTTTTCTGACTGCCCTTGGGCTGAGAGAGACAATTCATCTTTCCCTTCTCATGTAGAGGTTTTGGAGTACTTGCATGGCTATGCCACACACTTTGACCTATTGAAATATGTCAAGTTTGAGTCCAAAGTGGTGGAAATACGTTATGTTTGTGGTATTGATCATCAAACCACCACCCAATTTCCCATGAATTCGAACTCCGGGGAGTATGGGAGCCTTTTGAATGGCCATCCTGTTTGGGAGGTCGCTGTTCAGATGTCCAACAATCCAAACACCATTCAGGTTGTTATACTGAAATAGGAGTTTTACACTACTTTTAGTCGTCATCTTCATGCATGCTTCTTGTTCTTTCTGATAAATTTTGCATGTCTCTTAATTCTAACGTTATTCATATAAACTTGTATATTAATTAGTTAAGCATAATTATTATAGGTGATCAGTCTTGTACAACTATAAGTATATTCATTGATCATATTACTGGTCACATCTCTCACATATGCAACAAGATATTCATCTAAAATTTTACATACAATCATCAATATAAACACATTTTGGAAAGATTCGTCCCTCGAATTGTACACATTAAATACGTAAACTTTTACTTATTAAATTTTGGTAATATTTGTGGGTTATTAACTAATTGTATTCCTACCTTATTTTGGACCTAGCAGTGGTATGCATTCGAGTTCATCGTAGTTTGCATTGGAAAATATGGAGACATACCAAGAATGCCGAGTTTCCCGCGCAACAAAGGTCAAGAAGTATTTCAAGGCAAAGTCTTGCACTCCATGGATTACTCTAAGCTTGACCAACAGGCAGCTCTTGAGCTCCTCAAAGGCAAGAAGGTTGCAGTTATTGGCTACAAGAAGTCAGCTATTGATATGGCAGTTGAGTGCGCAGAGGCAAACCAAGGTATGTAATAAAATATTAAAATCTGATCCTAAATCCTAATTATATAATCAAAACAAAAATTAATTAAACACTGAAGCAAAAAATAACAATATTTTGCCATCTCACTAGCCACTTCAGGAGACAGATATGGTCAACCTGGTGGGAACTGTCAGTATGAAGAGTAACATAAGCAACATAGATTATGTATTAAACTCAGTTGACCACACTTTTGACCAAAAAAAAAAAACTCATTTGACCACACGTTATCTGTTTTATCAGTTATAAGCTTATAGCGCTTTGAGGCTTTAGCACCTACTTAATTAGCCATAATTAGCATCAATTTGTAACACACCATGATCACTTTAGATAAAACAAAATCATTGTAACATATTTGGACGTGTCATACAAATTTGGGATATCTATCAACATTTAAAAGAAAAATATCACTAAATTAAGAGCTAGTTGGTTTTTTTTCGAGCAGGTTCAAATATAATGCTCCAAATCATTGAACCATGACATTTTGGTTTGCTTTCTTTTTATTGTGGTGAATTCAAGGACCCGATGGGCAGGCATGCACAATGGTGATAAGGACTCTACATTGGACAGTTCCATCTTACTGGATTTGGGGGCTTCCATTTTTCCTTTTTTTTTCAACAAGGTCTTCTCAATTCCTCCATGAAAGGCCAAACCAGAGCTTATTCCGAGCCTTGTTTTGCCTTCTTTCATCACCTATGGTAAATAGTCATGTTTTTTAACACACTAATTTTTACCCTAATTATTACTACACTTATATATGTATTGCTAGCTATTCGTTTACTAACTATTATATTGCTACTTGTTTTTTTAACCAGAGGATGGCAATTTCCAAGTTCATAGAGTCATACTTGGAGTGGAAGCTTCCCCTTGTGAAGTATGGACTAAAGCCTGATCACCCATTTTTGGAGGACTATGCTTCATGCCAGATGGCTATTTTACCGGAAAATTTCTTCGCCGAGGCGGACAAGGGCAAAGTATTGTTCAAAAGGTCATCAAAGTGGTGGTTTTGGAACGGAGGAATTGAATTTGAAGACAATACCAAATTGGAGGCTGATGTTGTGCTTCTTGCAACTGGCTATGACGGAAAGCAAAAGCTCCAATCTATATTGCCTGAGCCTTTCCGCAGCATCATGGTTGACTCCTCTGGTACTATGCCCTTGTATAGGTAAACCCTAATTACTCGTCAAATATTTGACATGTTATATCTTTAGACTGCTAATATGACACGCCCCATTTTATGTCGTCAAATTTTCAATTTGATACAAACCTATTTTATTGATAGTTGAGATTGACAATACAATTACATAACATATCAAGCTGTTTGAATAAATACTGCTTTAAGATTAAGCCAAAGTTGTAGGTACCCTTATATTTTTAATTTACTACTCACAAGTGGTAGTGTGTACGTATAAAATATGTAACTAATTGTATAATGATTGCACATGCTATTTCAGGGGTACGATTCATCCATTGATTCCCAACATGGCATTTGTGGGATTCATAGAGAGTGTTTCTAACCTGCACACAGCAGAGTTGAGGTGCAAATGGCTAGGACGATTGGTTGGCAACGAATTCAAGCTTCCCACTGTCCAAAAAATGCTTGAACAGATAGGCAGAGAGTTGGAAGTGATGAAGAAGACAACCCGATTTTACAAGAGGCACTGCATTTCAACTTTCAGTATCAACCACAGCGACGACATCTGTGAAGAGATGGGATGGAAATCTTGGAGGAAAAGTAACTGGCTTTCAGAAGCTTTTAGCCCCTATAACAGCCGAGACTATGAAGAAGTGGATTATTGAACTGAAACATGACGTAGCTATTCGTATGTTCGGGGACTTAGGCTCTTAAGCGCCCCATATGCTGATTTAAGCATTTCCTTTTCATATTCATATTATTCATAAGTTGTGTTTAGCTGTTTGATATATCAATAATATTATGCGTTTTTTATTGGATAATACTAGAGAGATTATCTATTTGAATCATATTTTATAGACAATATGACGTGGTAGTTAGTTGAATCTCTTATTTAAATTATTAAAGAGAATATTCAACCATTAACCGCCACATCATATTGTTATATATAAATCTCATATATCATTGGCTCACAAAGTGGGGCCCATGAAAATTAAATCTTCTAAAATATATTATATGAAGCAATAGCCCTGAAACTTACAAAGATTGAAGATTTAATTGAGGTAAAATGTGTAAAAGTTTCCAATATATCAAGCCGAGAAAAGAGATAAAAGGCATACTCCTTTCTTCCTCCATTATTTTCCTCTATGGCCTGCCTAATATATATTGTTTTTGCATGCCTTTATTATATACTCAAAGATGAAAAGGAAACTAAAAAGGAAAAAAAAAAAAGGTGTTTAAAGAATTAATAAACAAAAAAAGAGCCAAAGATTTGATTAACAAAAACACATCAATCCTTGTCATGCTCAGGCTAACCATTCCCCATCAATACCCTCAATTTCTCCAATGTCCATGCTGCAACAAAATGAATATTAGTAAAACTTATCAAATAGCCTTGTTTAATTGTACGGCCATGCAATAATATGATTTTCATTAAGTAAAAGTAACAACCAATAATTCAAATAAGTGAACAAAATTCCTCTAGTTTAGTCAAACTAATGCAACCTTCATAGACAAAGCCTGTGACCAGCTGACATGGGCATGCAGACTTAGAAACATAAATTCCATTGGGCTAAGGCTCACAAGTTTGATAATTTTGTATCCTTGGGCTTTATCACTCAATTTTTTTTTATACAACAATATTTTATATTAAAAAAATAAATTGGTATTGAATTTGTCATTTACGAAATTTAAGTCTAACTCTTCTCACTTACAAGTAAAAAGAAGTATCACTAGACTGTAATATTAAGTGAGTAAAAAATTTGGACCATTTCTCGCTCAAACTTAAGGGGCAAAAGAAAAGAAGAAAAGCCGAACTTGAACTGATTGCATTTAAATTCCTATGATGAGGAGAGTCTCTCTTGTATTCAATTGTATATGGTGAGGAGAAATAAGCAATAGGGAGATTGATATGTCTCATAACTGGTTGTATAATCCCTACGACAGAGAACACAAACACATGAGATCGATATACAACCGTTGTACTCAATTGTATATGAGGAGAAATACAATAAGGAGATTGATATGTCTCATTAACTGGTTGTATAATCCCTACGACAGAGAACACAAACACATGAGATATACAACCCAAAGTAGTTAAGGATTAACATACTCTTACAGTCAAATTGAACTCACACAGCTCTTTTGACAAAAAAAAAAACTCACACAGCTCTCAACAAAGCTTTTGGCCAGAAAAAAAAAAAAAAACCTCTCAATTGATCAAGCTGACTAGAAAAAGAAAAAAGAAAAGCTGATGAGATAACAAAAACTGTGGCAACACTTTCTCTTGGCCTCCCACGTATTATAATGGCTAGCTCTACGAATGACAACAGAGACTCTGGCAATTGGTTCGGTCCAAAAAAAATTCAATTACTAATTTTCAGAAAAATCCAAAACGAAACAGATTCTAATCATTCAATCACTCACTCACAATATTTTCAATTCAAAAGAAAAAATATATAAAAATTGGAGAAGAAAAGAAAAGATAAAAACAGTTTCCCGAGTTTGCTAAAAAATCTGTTGGGTTCTTACCAAGGCAAGGCAGCATCTTGAAAATAGTCCTCTGAGTAGCAATCATTCAAATGATCATTCTGAAAACAGCTCTCATTTGCATTCAACCAGGCTGGAAATTCCATGACTTCATCAAACGGATGCTGGTATCCATCGTCATCGTCCTCATCCTTCACTTGTGGGCCCCCACCGAGCTCCATGGCCTTCAAAAACTTAAACCACCATGCTGACGTGACCAAGTTCATAGTGTCGTTCCACTCCATCTGGTGCTGCTCCCCTATCGATCTGATCTCCGCCATCTCCTCATCGTCCATTACTGCATGCATGCCATCTCCGCCGCTGATTGTGATAACCCCAGCGGAGTCAACAGCATCAGCCACTGCAGGAGCCTCCTCCGCTTCGATATGGGAATTGGAAGAGGCTCCCGCGGCTGAGCTGGGAAGTTCATGATCAGTAGTGGCAGCAGAGAGAGTGGGGGAGGAAGATGATGACGGAGATGAGGTGGAGGCGGAGGCGGAGTAAAATGGCGGACTGTTGGTGTTTTGGTAAAGGGTTGTGTTTATGTTGTTGAAATCTTGGAAGTTGAGATTGAGGCCAAGGGTTTGGTTTGGAAGTGTGAAATCAAAATTTTCATAAGGTGGTGGAGGTGCAATTGTGGAAGGAGTCCAAGAATATGGATTTGAATATTGATATGGATTTGGATATTGGTAAGAAAAATCAGATGAGAAGGGCGGAGTTTCGTGATAATTTGACGCGCTTGAAGGGTAAATTCGAGGGTTTCTCCTCGATTTGATCCTCGCTTCCTGTTCCAATCGAGGTCGAGGGGATTGTGGCTCAAGTGGTTGTTGTTCCTGAGGTGGTTGTTCTTGTTGTTGCTGTTGTTCACTGGCTTGTTTCATAGCTGCCCTATGAAACTTGAGGGCAGTGACAATCTCTCTCCTAGCCTCAGCCATGTTCAAAAGCCTCTCTTGGTAGGGCCTGCTGGTGTGGAGTCTCCTCCTCACTTGTTTTTTGTGTTGTTGAGGCTGGTGGGGTTGCTGGGTTTCGCCAAAATTTTCATTGCCAAATTTGGCAGTGTTTTGGCTTGGGATACCGTGGGCGACGTCCTTATTGGGGTTCATGGTGGTTCTTGAAGAGGTGAGTTGTTTCACTAGGCTACGGATGTAAGCACCAGAGAGATGATGAGGCTCCTCTTTGAGCTTACTGAGTTTATCTAACTCCATTAATTGTTTGGTTTTTTGGTTTGCGGATCGACTCAGCTGCCTCATCTCTCTCACAAATTTTAGCTGAAAATAGTCGGAAATGTAGAAGGAGGTGGGTGGGTTGAGAGAATCATGGGGTTTTCCTAAATTCTGAAGAACAAAGTACACACTGTGCAGATAAGCACAGGTTGATCCGGAGAAGTCCGGTGGGGCTCTTGGGTTTTATAAATAGCTGGGGACAGTCTAGGGTTTTTAAATTTTCTTGGATTTTTCTCTGATTTGGCAAACCTCCCATTTGCTACAGTTTTATTAAATTTGCTTTAAATGGGCAGTTAGGAAAGTTGGCCTTAATAAAAGTTTTCAATCTTTTTTTTTCAACTGTAATTACTACAAAAGATTCATGTTAATTAGCCTCTCTTTTTTATTAATAAAGCTTTCTATTCTCTGCAGAACATTCTTTCAGAAAACTACCTTTACATTCGACCAAAAAAAGGGAAAAATCTTGAGTGGTACGTACCATTCAATGGTACGACTATTGAATGGTTTAGATTAATTTGCAGTGGGCCCCAAATGAATCTTAGCCATTTAACAGTACGTACCATTCAATGATACGTACCACTGAAGTTGGACCCCAAAAAAAGAAAAAAGTTACCTTTACCACTAAAGATAGGAAAATACAAAACTCCAAAGTCTCCAAGTTCTAGTCTTAATAAGCTTTCTTTATTTCCTAAAATGATTGTTTATATATAATGCAAGAGGGATTTTTAAAAATCTTCAATTGTATATTCTTTTAATACTTATTTCTCTCATTACTTGGCGTAACGTGAATAAAGATATAGACATTAAAGAATAAACAAAAAATTACAAGGCACACTCTACCACTAAATAGGCCATAACTCTTACCCTCAAGTGATATAGAATTATGCCAACGCTAAGTAGTTTATGAATCTTAGCTCAAGGGACATGAAATGAATAAGATGAAGAACATATCCTACTTTGGAATCATCGTATAAATTTAGGGAAAGGAGAATAACAAGTTTGTTGGATCTCATTAAATCAACAAAAAGATAGAATCAAAACCTATTCCAAATTATGGTAAGTAGATGGAAGCGTAAAAGAACAAATTTTAGTGTGAAAGCTATGGTCATATAATTTCGACCATATCGTTATGCAGCGATATTTGCCGTGCACAACTTTAGGACATTATTATTCAAAATATAGCCTGCTCGGTGGAAAATATTTATTTTTCTCAAATTGATTCTTGGATATTTTGGAAGATTGTCCATGAAAATGATAACAGATGGAGTTGGCATGCATGCAACACCAGGACATAAATTCACACAATATATATATATATATATATATATATATATGCAAGCCACAGCCCATAGACACCTACCTAAGAATTGTTGTATAACGTGTGCTAATAAATAATCCCTACCAGGAAATACGAAAAATGAAGGGAAAAAAATAGGAGAAAAGAGAACACAAATTCAATTGAAATCAGTAAGTTTCGTATATGCTATGTTTGGATTAGAAACTTTAAAGTTTTAAGAAATTTTAGTTTTGATTGTTAAAATTGCACTGCAAAACAAGCACAAAAACAAGTAGAAAGTCAATTGTAAAGACACTAAACAAAGGACTTTATGAATGAGACCTTTCAAGTTCCCTCAAAAGTATTGCATATAGCTGTTTTCAGGTCTCTCCATATACTCTTTATAATGTATTCTTAACCAATTTAATCTAAGTTCTATAGAATTTCAAAGTCCTTCGCTCAAACGCACATATGTTCCTGATTGCTGGATGATCATTGGTATTGTAATTTCTAGTAATTAACTCAAGACATAGAGGACATTTTAGGCATAAAACAATTCAATGGTGTTCTAGTATCTTGTCTGCAAGTAAAACGGGACCAGGCTCTAAAAACGTAAGCAGAAGCCTACACAAAGACTGACAGAAGAATCTCCATTACTGTTGTAACCTTCCTATTATAAATTTCTGGTTTTGGTGGAGAAAGGAAACCATCCAAATTTTCTGTTTTAAACAAGTTGTTCAACTTGATTTGAATCTGTTGATGAAACAAAGAACTTGGACCTTTTGGCTTTTGCAAAGGCATGCCACAGCATGTTAAAGACAGAAATGCTCCATACCTCCCTCTCTCTATCTCTCCCTCAAAACCTTCTCTAATTATTAGTTCTTTTTTTTTTACTTTGTTACTGTCTTTTCTAATAAACTTTTTCACTGTCATTCTTTACTCTAATTGGTGGTGACAGAGGCATGGCTTCTGTGTCTCATATCAGAGTTTACAAGAAGCTGTTAATTACACTGGGGGAAATGATTTTTGGACTTTTTTTTCTTTACATATTGGTTTAAAGTAAAGGATATTAAGGACCAAATTAAGAGGGCTAATGCAGAAAGTAAAAACATGTATGCGAAAATCACTAACTATTACAATAAAAATAAAGTCTGAAAAACGAGAAAAAACTTACCTACACCTAAGATTTCATGGTGACATTGATATTTCATAATTGGCTTGATATCACAAAAATAATTTAACAAATCAACAATACATCTTAGATCTTTGCAAAATCCTTACACTGACAATGTCTGCTCTAAACACAATGCTATAGACTGAGAAAGTTTTTTAAACTAGGAGTTACAATTGTAAAATCAATCCACAAAGAGAGGGAAGACATCCCTCATATCTGTTCAAATAGTCCCTTGAATTATTTGACTGTGTCAGAAATGTCTGCTAGACTATATGCATGAAGAGCAACAATGTAAACAGATGGGTGTGGCATCAAGTTTTCATCTAAATTAAGAGTGAAAACCAATTGAAAGATTGCATAATGTTTTTAATATCAGCTAAAAACTTCATTCCTTCAATAAACTTATCTTAGTTACCATGAATTTTATGATGTATATATAGCCACCAAAATTATTTCATCAAAGAAATCCCAGAAAAACTAGAACAATCCACCTAAATTTAGAGAGTTATTCCAAGTAGAAATTATGCCACAGAGGCTAAAATTGATCTCCACATAAAGTGTTTTCATGATTGGAACATAGCAAGTGCCTAAAAATAAATCTAAAATAAGCTACGCAAGCACTCACGTCACTGAATAAAATAATTATTCAAACAAAAAATTTGTGTAAGTTTACCATTTTTGTGAACAAAACATAAAATTTTGAATAAGTAAAACCTCCAACCTTTAACAAAATATAGCCCTTAAACTAAATATAATCTTGGAGCAAAATAATTCAGCAGATGATTAATTCACAAACAATGAGAAGGATTAACATAATTTGTTTTGGTAAAAAAGATTCACATAAAACAGATGTATCAGCAAACTATCAGCAGGTAAATTATCTGCAACTTAGAAAAACAACATAAGATGATTTACAAGTGTACAGGGTCATGAAAGGCATAAAAATTTCCCGAATAATAAATAATAAATAAATGCAAAACATAGAAGAACGTATGAAAGTGGGAGAGAGAGAGAGAGAAACAGGCCTCTTTTTTCTGCGGTGTTCTGCGGATAACATCAAAGTTGAATGGATGGATGGATGGATGCATGTGGGCTTTTGATTACTTGATGAGTTTTTTTGTTTTTTTTCTGATAAAATCAAAAACAAGCAGCCAGCTTCCACCAATCCCCTCGCTTAGCAGCAGGTGCAGGTGTCTTCAAAGATAAAATCACAAAACAGATGGCTTTTGACGAATCACATTCACCTACCAAAATCCTAACCAACCGCCTCGCACCTTTCTCTCTCTCTCTCTCTCTCTGTGGATTCCATTCACATTTCACATTTCACACCGCTGTGATTGTGGAGAAAATAAAACTTCTATATCTCTATAGAGTCAAATAGTAACATCAGCTCGAGTTTTTATATACCCTTTTAGGTTTTTACACCAAAAAGAACTCGCACTTGTGCAATCCATTCATACCCACTAACAGCTCAGATTGTTGTCTGCCCTCACTGCAGTCACTGCAGCAAAGGCTTTTGATTTGCAGGCCCCTGCTGGTCGTGCCCTTTTCTCTCTGTGCCCTCATTATCTTATTAACAAAGAGATAAACTCCCCAAATCTGAATTAGGGCTGCAGGCTGCACGCTGGACTTGACTAAACAATGCAAGTACTGCCTTGTAGCAGTAAATAAGGACCTAACTCTCATTGAAAATGAACCCAAATTAATATCATTTCTAAGAGAAAACTATTTGTACCTGTAATTGGGTAGGACAGTGTAAGGAAAATGTCAGTCACAATCACCTTGCTGTGACGGAACTAGGGTTTTTAATATGGATTGGGCTTGGGCTAGAAGACGGTAAAAAGTTTGTGTGACCATATCATTTCACGCAATTTTGGGATTAGAAATTTTGTATCATTCGATATTATGGTTTACTGATAATTTTGTTGACTTGTATATAAGGGTTTTAGATTCGATTCTTGTGGATAGCAAGTAAGATATTAAGTTATTATAGCCAGTTCATTATTTGGTTTTGCCTAAATCTTCTACACCTTAATACAAATATACCGTTATATTAAAAAAAATTAAGACTTAAAAACAAAATTTACATAAGAAAATGTCAAATCAAAATGGTCGGGTGAGTTACAATCCATCCAGCCATAAACTAGTTCCGCTTAATTTTGATCACCACATGTGCATAAATAGGGGAGGGGACACAATAATAAGTAATTCTCAACCCTTGATCACTCGTATGTGCATAAGCGACGTATGAATTATAAAATGAGCAATTCTCAATTGTTGATTGGAGTAGATCTGATTAACAGACAATACTAACAATGCTCGAATGATAAAATTCTACACAAATAATTGTTCTTAAACAAATGTCGTTTCAAAATCTTGTTTAAGAAACAAGGATGTAGTGAAATCGTAGATCAAATAGTAAAGAATCCTTACCCTTTCTTTCCTTCATTATCACAATATTTTCAGTACTTTTTTTTCCTATTTCATGAAGAAAGGGTGCAATCGTGGAGGAGAATGACTTAAATAAAATAGTTTCACTGCTACGTGAAATCTCAATTGAATAATAAATTATCATGTGAAAAAAACTTATACATGACATTTTATTATTAGACAAAAAAAATTACGTGACTGTGAACTCTTTACATACAAGATTGCACAATGCATTACGATTAGAAAGCCACTTTCTATATTTATCCATGAATCCTTTACTCATACTCATTCAATTAGAAGTATTGATCTATTAAAAAAAAATTATGCTTCGTAATCTGAAAGCACTTTTTCACTCTTTCATGTACTAAGAAATTTCACTTGAAAAAGAAAATGTTCCATACTAATGAATTCGGTGCACAATGCATTACGGAAAATTTTCTCAGCTTAAAGAACGGTGGGACCGCCTGTGAAGACACGACGGGTATGATGTGACGGGTCGTAATCAAACGGCCATTTTCACTAAACGGAGCTGACACTGTGGATGCCACGTGGGCTGAGGTCCAAAGCTCCAATCAGAGCGAGGTTGCCACGTGGGAAAGGATGAAAGGAAAATGAAATCGGCAGCAAATGGGCCTGTCCCACATGGCCGAAAAAAGCCTGCGCCATCCATTAATAACCCTAATTTACCATCCTGGTATTTGCCCAAAAAAAAAACAAAAAACGGAAGGTAATTTTCTTTGTGGAATAAACGAAAAAATTTGTACCACTTAAGAAAATAAAAGACGTGAATAAAATCTTGTTCATTATTTCTAGACAATTGAAAACATAAGAAGAGTTCATGGTGAGATTGAGAATTTGTTCACACGATAAATTTCATGCCGATATTCATTTTCACAATGTCATGTTATTAATTTCTTTATGTTATAATATTATGTGAATGTTTTAACGTTATACTCTAGTTTCATAACATTATATATTATAACACAGGAATGAATAGTATCACGTAACGATGTTGACAATAATTTACTTACTTAGTGGTTAAAATGCCCATAGTTCCACATCAACGCTATGAAAAACTTATGCAATTTCTATTATGTTCTGAAACCTAGCTCGTTAATTATTCAGCACTCGTAAACCTTAATTTACCATATGTGTAAAAGTTATATTATAACAAAAGATCATGTAAATCGTGTGATCTTGAGGAGTTTATTTATTTTCAATTTTTTAAAATCGATTTATTGGAACTATTTTTTGCTGTATTATAACAAATTATATATAGGAAGTGTAAAATAATGGCCGATTGGTATTGAATGTGGTAAATTAAATTGAAAGCTGTTCATTTATTGGGCCTGGCTAGCTAGCTAGGGACCTCTGATGAGATGAGAGGGTGCAGCTGCATGCAACTAGCTGCTGCTGATAGCCTCTTGAGTGACACAGTTTGCAGCTGATCTCCCATTTAAGCCCCAAATTGTATGGTCACTTTCCGCTATAAGTGGGGGTGGCGGTGGACCATGACCATTTTTAATCTGCCATAAAAAACAACCTCCCCCACTCTCTCTCTCTCTCTCTCTCTCTCTCTCTCTCTCTCTCTCTCTCCGTGTGTGATGAGACTGTGTCACTGAGTTACTGAGAGGGAAGGCCCAAAGACGAAGGGTAGTAAAAGAAAAGGAGAGAGAGGATGTGTGTGTGTTCTAGAAAGAAAAGAGAGAAGCTGCGCTAACATTATCAGAAAAAAAGCATCTAAATTCAAAGGAGCTAACTTTGTAGTAGTCATGATTTCATACGACCCAGTTGCAACCAATAAAAACCAAGTAAAGCCAATCCTTCATCCTCACGCTACCTACCATTACCAATATATATGTAGACACACGCGTATATATATATGAGCTCTTTTGCTAAAAGATTCTCTCAAGCAACGGGTTTCTCTATGCGTCAATTGTTTATTAGACAGATAGTACACTTTTTGAACACATGATATATTTTTATTGGACGGAGACACTACTAGAACTAAATATTGGTTGCATGAGAAAATTTATTTGTTTGAGGGGTTTTGCTTCACTTTTTCATAGCGCGAGATATATACTACTTATCTCTTATATATTAATTTCGTGACCACATATTGATCATATAGTACGCTTACATTGTGGAGCAAAACAAAAAGAGACACAATTACTGAATTCCAAATAATCACAAAGTGATCATAAAATGGTCAATACGAGAACATTATCCTATCTCGTTTTTGTTATGCTTGAGCAAATCCCCTTAAGAAACTAGTCCTGTCAATACGAGAACATTATCCTGTCTCTTTTTTGATATAGTTGAGCAAAAGCTCTTTAAGAAACCAGTCCTATATATGATTATATTTATCTACTTATCCGCCATCGATTACTCATCGTTATCATCGTCAAAATGTTTGGCGACAAGTTGTTACCAATCAAAAACACTGCCGCTTTTCTTATAAGAAGATTGAGATGAATTTTTATGATCTATCTAGCTAGCTAGAAACTTTTCTTTTGTTTTTCTGAGTCAATTAAATGTGGCCACATGCGAAGGGTTGTTGGTGACATGCATGCAAAAGGTTTCAGAAGTTGCATGCACCATTAAAATCAAACAATGGGCTGCCCTCAAGTTGGAAAGATGGTCAAATTAATTAATCTTGCAACCCTCTTCTATATACCATGCATGATTCTTGCTGAATACCAGAAGAAAGATAAGATCGTAGTCTGAAATCTTATAACCATCAATTTAGTTCGACATCCTGAACTCCAAAGTTGTATTTTCAATATTTCAAAAATACCCTTAATTTAGTCCTGTAACATTTTGAAAGTCAATCTAAAGTCCTAAATTTGTCGATAGAGAAATGTTATATACCATTTAGAAGCAGTCTTACCACATGAGTATTTTTTGTTAAATTTCTAAGTTTGAAATAAAAAAAAGTACTAGTATTGGAGCTCTGAACCTATAGCCAGAGTGGAGTTTTTTCACCCGTTAGAGGAGGGCAAGGGTAAGGGCACAAATATTTTTTATTTATTTTTTAACTGCATATTATAATGAAATACGAACCCTAAAAATTTTTAAATAATCTTTGTGAACACTATTCAAACAAACGTCAAATAAAACATGAAATTGGAAAAAAAAATTTAATATGTTTTATTTTTTTATTAATTTTTTAAATAAAAATTTAAAACTGAATAAATTTAGGTCGTTGGATCTTATGAACGTTTTAAATCCAACAACTCATAAAACGCCACGTGTATTGCCATTGGAGGAGTTGGGTTTCTTTGTTCATTGAGGGGCCCACAATCGTGCCTAACATCAGCAAGCCAGCAGGCATTTGCTCAGGCGTTTGGTTGGGCATGGGCTGGCCCACCACTTGCCCTTTGAGAATTGAACTGCTGTAGCTGGGTTTTGGGGTTGACAGGCATCTTTCAAGGCCTTTGCCTTTTGCAGACGAGTGCAAATGCCCTTATGGTGAGGCAAACATTCCTCAAAAATAGGTTTTGTGATGGTTTGGCAAAATCAATTAAAAGTCTGTCCGAAAATAAAAACTACAAAAAATTCCCTCAACTTTTGACCTTTTTCAATATCATACAATATCTTTCAAATTTTTTAATTTATACAATGACTCCATTTTTCTTTTCAAAATTGTTTGGACTTTGGGTCAAGCCCATTAGGATTACGGTTTTGTTTTCTTGCCTACTAGAGTTAGGTTAGTTCTCTATAAATATGATGCTTTGTAACTTTGGGGATTGGCTACAGTGCTCGCAAGCATTGGATGCTCACACCAATCTCACCCTCCTTCCCCCCTCTCTCCTCCCTCTTTTTAACGGTGAGATCGGTGTAAGCATTCAATGCTTGTGAGCACCGTAGCCTACTCCGTAACTTTGTAGAATAATAAGTTAGTCACAATGTAGCCGCCAGTTTATAGTTGTCTTGGTAGTTTTATTTATTTGTTTTTCCGCTAATAAAATTCTAGTTTCATAGTTTGTTCGTTCTCATATTTTCAACTAAATCGTCATCTATTGCTCACAGTTATTGTGAAAAATGAAAATTTTGAGTTTTCCCAAAATATAGAGAAATGTTATAAGCCATTTGAAAACCGTCACCACTTATTGGGTCACAAACGTAATTTTTGTTGAACTTTTAAGCTTGAAAATAAAAAAAATATATTTAAAAATATTAGAGGAGCTTTGAACCTAGACATTACGGAGATATGTAAATTTTACGAAGCTTATATTGAGGTAAAATAGTTAACAAAAATGCTATATCACATTTTGTATACCACATTTGTACCGCCTCTGTATTAGAAAAGCGATACAAATGCAATATGCAAAATTTAATAAGTGTATCATTACTCCTGTACTTTTTGAGTTTTTCAAGGATCTTTTACGGGTCAAACTTCAATAGTACGTATCATTCAATGGTACGTACTGTTGAATGGTTTAAGATTCATTTGGAATCCGTCGCAACTTAATTTGAGACCATTCAATAGCCGGATTATTCGATGGTACTTACCACCCAAGATTTTTCCATCTTTTACATGCGTAATATGAGAAATGTTACAAGCCATGCGAAATTTGATTGTTTGAGTCTTTTTATTACTACACCCACACAAAAAAAATCTTGTAAAAGTTTGGGTTTCTCCCAACAGGCCGACGCCAATAAAGATAGAATACTTCTCGCTTGGTGGCCCAATTAAGTTTTCACCACAAGCCATATAAGCTATTGGGCTGAAAAAATTGTGTGGCCTCTTCATGCTAACAACACGAACGCTCACTGAAGCTGTGGCAGCTCAATCTTCAAAGCCTTTGAACCAGTCGCTTATAGTTCTCGAAAGGACTCTAACGTCATTTAGCGAAAGCGTCTTAAGACTCTGAGCAATAGCATCTGCTGGAGTGTACAAGTAACCTGCTTGCCACTTGGGTTCCTGATCAGGGCAAAGAAAAATAGAGAGGAGATTACGATACATGATGACGAAAAATCGAGCGCTTCTAAGTAGGACAAACAAGCAGAAAGGAGATGCATAGTTCTTTAACTTCTTATGATAATGCAGATTATGTAATGCTGGAAGGACGCCTGAAATGACTGTTGCCTAATAGCTCGTAGCGATATGGACATGAAGACTCTATAAGATAAGGGGTTCAAGTTAGGATACGGATGAAGATACAAGTCAAATGTGATTTCTTGATCTGTTTCCCGGGCTCTTTAGCAGTTCGATGATCACAATTGATTCACCATAAACATGACGTAGATATAAAAAAAAAAAAAGGTCTTGTTTCGGATGCTACTAGCACAAGCAAGGTAAGGAACTTTAGTTAAAACCATAAGAAGTTGCATTTTTAGTGCGGATATCTGAACCAACTTGAGTAATTCATCAACCTGATAGTTCTTGCTAAAGAGTATTTAATTGGTCTGTCGATAAATTTATCAGTCACAAAACTAAAAAAGGTTCAAAAGAGTGCACGAGCATAAGTGAGTTGTTAAAAGGTCGGAAAAGTTGTTTTAGTTAGTTTTTGAACACGAATGACCTCTAAACTACCAGCCTCATGCAAAATTGTGGATTCCATCAAGACGGCAACAATTTACAGAAGCAAAAACATTAAAATATAAAACGAAATAAAGCTTAGAATTAAGTTCACCTGTACGCATGGTGTGATATGGTTACCGCTTATTTCGACCTTTTCTAGAGTCCCGCCAATAGATTCCACACGAGGCTTCAATGTCTCTTCTAGAGTATCTGTCTCGTCAATTGCATCGAAATTGAACTTCACCTACAAATGCAACAATAGTTAAGCCAGAGAATAAATCATTATCATCCTTGCATGACGATTCGGAATAGGTGGACATCATGCATACCAGTAGCGTGTGTTTGACATTGTATGAGATCTTACAGAAATCACGATTTTCAGAGGGTGTTGGCTTAAACTCTGATATCCCTTGTGCTACCTGACAGAAAGATTATGACATTTTCTGAATATATGAGACTAAAGCCACAGAAATACCCTCCAATTTTAACTGTTGAAGAATAGGAGAACGATTTCTGCCAAAGCCAACAAGTTACCTCATTTAACACTGAGGGCAACTGATCAACAAATTTAGTCACCGAACTTAGAGTTTCCTGATTGTCTGGTAGCATCGCTCCAGCTGCATCAATCAGCGCCTTCCATGCATCTCCTATATATAGGAAGTGGTGAAAAGTGGGAACGCTGGAAAGAGTCAGTACACCACCCATGATGATATGGTATACCACTCAAATTCAGTAACTCAGGTTTAAAGGCATTCAAAGAATGCAACTGTGGAGGCAGTTAGGAAGACATGATGATCTATGGCTTGCCACAGGGTATCCATACATCGCAGAATAATTACGAGTTTGAACTTACGAGAAAGAACCAATACAGAAAAACATAAAAATAAAGTATCAACACTCTTTCTCTATGACTAGCTAACAAAAGGAAAGGAAAGTGTAATCCAATAAGTAAGCAAAAGTGCAATCCATATAGAGAAGTATCGAAAAGAATAAACAGAATCATAGAAAATATAAATACGCTCAAAGCAAGTCAGGAAGCTACCTGAGGCAGTCCTCGCCACTGAAGAAACTGGCGATGCTTCTACAATAGGCACCATTTGATTAACTAAAGGACCTAACTGCACACTCAAATTATACCCTTTTACAACAATATATCCTAAACGTTAATGTACTATATGAAGTAGAGCATACAGATCAATTACCTGCTCAAAGTACGGCACAGCCTCTGCTGCCGGTCTATTGTTGTATGCTATTATCGCATTGGCCTTAGCAAGGGACACAAATATTGCTTGTCAAACCGAATGAATTTCTCAAATCACTTAATACGAAAGAGGACTTTCCAAGACAAGCCACACCTTAGGGACTTTATCGGAGAAATAGCTCCCGGCGAGTACTTGAAGAAGAGCACCATTGCTACGAAAAGTTATAAACACATAGAAATGCCAGTCAGTGCACACAGTGCTGCCATGATAATGAACTTAGAATCCACTCAACTAAGGGTCCATTTGGGATTGCTTATGTAGGAAACACTTATTCCTATAAGTGCTTTCGCTAGAAGTGTTTTTATTAGAAATATATCGAAATCTTTATTAAAAATCCAAATTCTTTCTAATAAATTTGGAAGTGCTTCCTAAAGCAAGCACCTGGCAAGTGCTTTTCTAGAAAGCGCGTTTAGCCCTTCTGAGCAGGCCCGAATTATTACCTATGGCCAACTGAAAACACAGGCAGTTGAGCAAGTTGGGCAGCTGATAGATTGGCATTGGGCAGTCCAGAAGCTAAGATGTTGTCCAAGCAGCCATTGAACCTCTCGTACACTTGCCGGGCAGCTTGGACATGATCAAATGTCACATTGTACGGCACTGATATCACAAGAAACCCATCCTTTGCCAACAGCTCAGTTAAGTAGCTGCAACATTTAATTCACATGAACTTCAAGGACTCAAAAGTAAATAAAACAAATTACAAAACCCAAAAAAGCAAAAAAAGAAAAAACTTGGGGAACCTGTAAGTAAGTTCTGGAACAGCTCCGATGAAGGCACCACCCAAGAACTTGATGATGGCGCGTGGCTTCTTGCCGGCGAGAGGAGGAATCACCAGACAAGAATCGGTCCACGTATAGGTTAATCTGTTAGAACTGGAAATGGGACCCGCGTAGCCGTTGACGGCCAATTTCTTGGCGTAGGAAGAGACGAGGCCGCCTGCGACCACTGCTCTACTGCCTCTGCTCCTCCCGCGAAAACCCAAGAAGGAGCCATAGCCGTTGATTTGGGTTTGGGCGTGAAGTGGGATGTGATCGTACAAGCATCCAAATTTAGCAGCAGAGGTGGCGGCGGCGGAGGAGGCGGAGAAACAGGTGGCGATTTCCATGTCAAAAGCCACTGGGTTTTGCTGCTACTTACATCCTAATACACAATTACAATATATTCTGTAAAATAAATCTGTATTTTTCTGTTCAACGGTTGCGCCACGATTTGCCTCCAATTGGCTTTTCCCA
The DNA here is from genome assembly GCA_018257905.1 of Gillenia trifoliata. NCBI lineage: Eukaryota > Viridiplantae > Streptophyta > Magnoliopsida > Rosales > Rosaceae > Gillenia > Gillenia trifoliata. The sequence goes on along the minus strand of CM031087.1, from coordinate 3,979,594 downwards.
CGACCACAATATTTAAATTATGAGTTTTTTTATTTAAATACCATCCCCTCACTCAAATTTATATTTACACGCCACATTAAAAAAAAAAAAATTTAACTTCTTTTAAAGACACCATGTTTATTACTAATGTGGCCTTAAAAAACAACACACCCACGCGACCAACAGGCTCGTTTGCCTGCTTGAGTTTTCCGACGTTGCACCTTGCCTTATACAAGTGTGTTTTTCCACGTGAGTCTAACGCTAATCGTTGTGTGCAAAGCGCGTCACACAAGTTCGAGTTGCCTAGTGCAACTTAGAACAGGCTAGTACCTACAATGGATCTAAAGTTGCGTAGCGGTACTGGGAGTGACACCTCCAAACGTCAAGGCTAGTCCTGGCCATAGGACTGAGTACTGATACCCAGGGTGTTCTACATCTACGAATAAGCAACAGTATAGAAACATGTATGGAAAATATAATACGAATGTTCTACCTCCAACAATCGCATATGATATGAGTCATGCTAACAATTTAATGAAAGCAGTGAAAACCATACATAATAATATATTTATCAAAACAAAGACCTACTCACTCACCTGTAAGTAGCCGGATCATAGCCCCCCTGTCCTGGGTAGCCCCGGTAATCCTCTGGATAAGTCTCACCTATATGAGATATCACTATAATAATGATTAAACTTATAAAGGTTACTAATTAAACTAATTAATGACACTTATCCCTTGTTTGCTCAACACGGAGGTCCGAAACACTCCGAAAAATACCATACATACTGCCCCTAGGTAGTACGCGTTGTCACGAGTAGCCTCGAGTCGACGGAAGTCGAAAATAATGCCCCACGCGCGGGGTCAACGCGCCAGTCAACTGACGGCGTCAGTTGACGACGTTAGATCTAACGGAATATTCCAGCATTTTCGTTAAATATAACGGAATATTCCTAAAGACGTTAAAGGAATATTCTCAGTTTGGACCGGTTGCTGACAGGGTCACTGACGTCACCGGTCGGTCTAGACCGAGTTCAGGCCGGTCGCCGCTGCAACTGGCTCCGGTGGATGGCACCGCCGGTTGCCGCCAATGCCGTCGCCGAAAAATTTGGCCGGTTTTCTGGAGAATTTTCAAATCTTCATAACTTCTTCATTTCTTGGCCAAATTTCATGTTTTTTTTATATCAAATTGAAGCTAGAGAGGAGTAAAATGACAGTGTACCTTTGGTTTGGACATACAAGCTCGGGAAGTGGCCTGTATTTGCCTCGAAAGGCCCCAGTTACTGTAGCTTTGTCGATCTACGTCAAAACTGAACCAAATCAAAGAAACGACATATGAAAATTCATCTACTCAACGAGCGAAATCCAATGGTGGTAGTTAGAAACCTCACCTCAGTATAGAATGGTGAGAAAATTGTCGAGAATTTCCGGTTCTTCCGTGTGCTTTTCTCTCAAACGGTCGGGAGTTTGGACGAACGGTTTGCACTGTTGAGTCCAGGGCGTTGAGACGAAGATGGTGGTGATTTTAGTTCGCCTCGGTTCAACGGATTTTCGTCAACGTGCATTGTGCACAGACGGTGAGAATATGAGAGAGAGAGAGAGAGAGAGAGAGAGAGAGAAAGAAAAGGAGAAATGAAAATTATGAGGAAAAGTGGCTGGGAAGAAGAGAAGGAAAAGAGATATTTTGGGTTTTGGGGGTATTGTGCACCTACCAAAACAGTAAAATTACACGGTCCGTGTACAAAATATTCACGCACGTGTCCAAAATATCCTCCCGGGAATTATTTTATAACAAACTTTTTACGGAATGTTACAAGGATAACACTTAACAATATAAAAAGCAAACTGACATTTTGTTCCAAATTCATCACAAAAATCTTTTGTAAAAACCGATCGATAAACTGTAATTCATGTTAACTCTTTTAAAAACATATAGCCGCAGCCCAAAACCAAAACCTATTCTAATGCATGCAGCACATGAGAGAAACAAAGATTAGATGATTATGACTTGTAAAAACCTAATGCATGCATTAATATCTCTCAAAACAAATTACTACTCTTGTGTATATATGTGTGATACGGCAAAAAAGCAGCAAGCCAAAACTTCACGTAAGACTTAAATATATATGGTTGTGCTAGAGTTTCTTGTGCGCAGGTAAAAAGAATATATGGATAAGCATGCAAAACAAACAGGATAAAAACGTAGGCTTTTTCAAGGAGATCAGATAAAGCTTATAAAACAAGTAATGAGATCAGTGCAAGTGATAACTATTAAAAATCAATTGGAATAAAACCACGTTTTAAAAGCATAGCATCTAACTCCAAATAAAACAAAGAGGTAATTATTTTCAATAGCGATTGCATCTCTAAAACAATTAACTCGACATGAAGAGGCAGTGTGTAAGCCGTAAATTGAAGCAAACAAGTGTAGGATACTCACATTTTGAGATTAGATGAGTTCTTTGTTGGGAAAAAATAATGACATGCTGAAACAACAAGTTGAAAAGCAAGAACAAGAATATGAAAATGTTGTTCTTCTTAAGAGCAAGAAGTTAACTTTCTTTGTTTCCCCTAGTTGTTTTGTTTTTGCAAAGCCAAAGAGGTAATTCTTCGTCATGACATTGCGAATAAGATAAAAGATTTGAACATGTCTAAGGTATTTGGTCGAGAAAATGAAAAAGATATTTTGATAATAAAGTTGTTGAGTGATAGTAAAGCAGATCGGGGTGGGTTTCTTATCATTCCTATTCTAGGGATGGGAGGAATGGGAAAGGCAACTCTAACCCAACTAACTTATAATAATGGCAATGTTCAAGCCTATATTAAAAAGAGAGTGTGGATTTGTGTCTCAGACTCTTTTAATGAGATTAAGGGAGTAGGCTACAGTGCTCGCAAGCATTGAATGCTCACACCGATCTCATCATTAAAAGGAGGGAGGAGGGAGGGGAGAGGGGGGGGGGGGGGGTAGGAGGGTGAGATCAGTGTGAGCATCCAATGCTTGCGAGCACCGTAGCCAGTCCCGAGATTAAGATTGCCAAAACCATAAGCGGTGATGACACCCCAAATTCAAATGATCGGTTGAGCCATGTCTTGGAATCCATGTTAACATCCATCAAGGACAAGAGATTTCTCATTGTCCTAAATGATGTGTGGACCCACGATTATGAAAAGTGGGAACAATTAAGGGTACCGTTTATCCAAAGTAGTGCTAAAGGCAGTAGAATATTGGTAACTACAAGACAACATGATGTTGTTGATATGATGGAAGCAACAAGGGACGTTATTAATCTAGGAGAGTTGAGTGAAAAAATAATGACATGCTGAAACAACAAGTTGAAAAGCAAGAACAAGAAGATGAGCTCATAGGTACAAGCTGCCTTCTCGTGAAGACCAAAGAGATTTCCATTTGGTGCAATATAAGGTTGCACAAAGGTACAAGCTGCTCTCAGAATAAGTCTAGGAATTGAGCTTGTTGTGATTGTCTTTGTATGAACCTTATTCATCACTAGTGGACTGGACTCCTTGGAGTCCCCCGGTTTTTTAACCCAGTTAGGGGTTTTTCCGGGCACCAAATTGGCGTGTGTTGTTTGATATATCGTGCTTACTTGTCACTAAGTATATTACATGCTCCTTCCATGTTATATGATTTGTGAAATATTTTGTGTGCATGTTTATTGTTATTAAACTTAATCTGTGTTGTATCTGACTAGTTGTGTTGCCTAGTCAATTAAGTTTAATTCTTATATCTGGGTTTACTGTTAGTAACAGACTTGTATCTAGTTGACTAGTTATTTCAACTAGTCATATATACAAGAGTTTGTGTTTGTTGTAGATTATTCCGCCTGGTATCAATTTCACAAATTCCATCCCCTTTGAGCTGCCAAGGCTATTAGTGTTCTAATCATGTCAAGCCTTGCAACTGGAGCAAAGGTTTCCTTGAAGTCAATCCCTGGCTTTTGTGAATAACCCTTGGCCACCAATCTTGCTTTGTTCTTCTGTACAGTCCTATCCAAGCTTAATTTTGTCTTGTAAACCCATTTCACTCCAATTATAGGCTTACTCGATGGTCTGTCAACTAACTGCCATGTATGATTCTTTTCAATCATGTCAATTTCTGCCTGCATTGCATTTCTCCATGAATCATCATGTACTGCTTCTTCATAGCTCTTAGGTTCTATAATACACACATTGCATTGTGCAATTACATCACTCAACTTTCTCCATTTCTTTGGAGTTTCATCATATGTTTGAGGCAGATCATATTCAGTTTGTGTACTTGAGCTTGAATTCAAATATATATCTCCATCTGAAATTTCCTGTGAGGTATCCGAGACAATATCTAAACCACCAATCTCCGTTTCATCTTCTGTAATTCTATTTCTAACGTTCTCAAATATTATAGGACTCCAACATACCTTTTTGTGCCATTTTCCCAATTCCACGCCATGTCTTCATCAAAAACAACATCTCGAGACAAGATGATTTTCTTGGTTGCAGGATTATATAGTCTGTAACCCTTCTCACTTGTGCCATATCCCACAAAGATGCACTGCTGACTATTACTTTCCAGCTTTTGTCTCATTTGAGAGGGTGTGAGAACATATCCCAAAGAGCCAAACACTCTCAAATGTGCAATTCCTGGCTTCCTCCCACTGTAGGCCTCAAATGGTGTGATCTTGTCAAGAGCACTAGTAGGACACCTATTAAGTAAATACACAGCAGTGTGAACTGCCTCTGCCTAAAACTGGTATGGTAAACCTTTCTCATGCATCATTGACTTTGCCATTTCTACCACAGTTCGATTTTTTCTCTCAGCAACTCCATTTTGCTGAGGAGTGTATGACATGGTTAACTGCCTTTGAGTGCCAGTTTCACTGCAAAACTCATTGAACTCAGTAGACATGAACTCTCCTCCTCGATCACTTCTTAAACATTTCACTTTGCATCCACTTTGTAACTCAGTCATTGCTTTAAATGCTTGTGACTTGTGCCTCAAAAAATAGACCCATGTCATCCTGGTATGATCATCTGTGAATAACAAGAAGTATATGTTTCCTGCATTTGACTCAACCTGCATTGGTCCACAAATGTCAGTATGCACCAATTCTAGTGGCATTTTAGCTCTCCAGGTTTTTTCCTTTGAGAATGAATCTCTGTGTTGTTTCCCTTGCATGCAGCTTTTGCAGACACCATTTGACTCCACAATCTCTGGTAATCCATACACCATTTCTTGCTCGTGAAGCAATTGAAGACTTCTCATATTCAAGTAACTCATTCTTTTGTGCCAAATTGGAGAACAATGTGATACACCAGCTTTCAATGCCAATTGATTTGTTGGTACCATTGTTAAAGGAAAGCACCTGTTTCCTGTCATCTGCACTTTGACTGCCAAATTATCCAAAGAAATACCATCAAACACATTCACTACTCATCCTCTAAATAGAAGGTAGTAGCCATGCTCCATCATCTGTCCTACACTCAGTAAGTTCTCTTCTAATCCAGGTACTAACATAACTTCCTGGATGTACTTCCTGCCTAACTTGGTCTCAACTACCAAGGTTCATTTTCCAGCAACATTGACAACCATTTTCCAGAAAACATGAATGCAGGTAAGGATGTTGTTCATTTTCTTAGTTGAAATGTATTATGTTCATTTCTTTGCTACTTAATTTTTCTTTACTTTTTTACCTTCTTGTTTGAGTTGTCAATTTATTGAATTATTGGTATTATGTTTAGAATTTGGGTTTTCTATACATGTTTTCAACTTATTAGTTTGAATGATGATATTAACATATGTATAGTCTCGATTCTCTTTGTTTTGATTGCAGGAAAATGGCTTAATTTTGACATATGTAATTGTTTGACAAAGGCGAGGGATAACAACTCAAATACTTCGCACACTTCTTAGACAACTGTCAGGGTAATCTTTTCTTGCCCTGCTTAATATTTTTTTCTTGAATATTGTATTTGTTATTTTTATTCTCAAATTGATAAATTCTTATCTTTTCATTATGTTTTTGGACAGACAATGTTAATAGTCGTCGTATACTCACCAAGATGTGTAGTGCAACACCAATTTTATTTTGTTACCATATAACTATTTTTAAATTCAATGTTTGGATGTTTTGTTTATTTATCTTTTCTATTTATGAATAACTTCATTTTAATGAATTGCAAGAAATGGTATCATTATTCTTATGTGGCTACCAACACCATGCATGATTAGAAACATATTTCTAATAAATATTACACCTAATATATTATTAATATTTTTTTATAAAACAATAACTTTTTCGACCGCTTTCCTCTCAAGAATATATATTTAAACCACACTTTTGCATCGAAATATTTTTATTCACTTATTTCCGAGAAAAAATTATATATTGCCCACAAAAATGAAATGTTTTAATACTAATTTATTTGATTGCTGTGCCTTCAGAAACAACACTCAGTTTCAGGCTCTCATATTATAATACAAATTATCAACATTTTTGGTCGAAAATATGTCATCGCAAAAGCAAAATTTTGATCAACAATATTCCGACAAACTCCTAAATATTCACACTATAGTTACGGTCTAACAAAATTGGAGATGGTCGTTGAAATCAAATCTGACAAACAAATAAGCACATCGACGGCCCTACTCATCCAAAATAGTACTATTTCCGACAGTTGGTCGGAAAAAGTATTTACTTACAACACAATTGGTCGGGACGATCAGCCGACGATGATGCCGCTTTAAAAGCTTATTTCCAACGAAATGGGTGTTTGGTACTAAATTTGCCGCTTAATAGCATTCTCGTTTTGTAGTGAGAGTTGATATCCTTTTTCGCATTAACCAAGAGCTTCATCTCCTCAATATGTGGTTACTACTAAAGAGTCTAATAGTAGTTGTATAGTTGAATCTAGTTAGACAAGGGCAAAGGTGTAATTAGTTGTAAAATGCTAGGGTCAATTTTATTCTTGTATCGTGTCTATATATATTGTGTAAATGCATTATTCATTAAGTAAATGAAATGAGAAGAAGATATTTTCATTTCCAGTTCCCATAAACCAAGTTTCTACATGGTATCCATCGCCACCGCCTCACTACCTTGGTGAATCTTCTATCTCACGGCCCGCGTCGCTTCTCGATCTCTCGGTGAATCTTCGATCTCTTGTATCTCTCCTCGGGATTCTCGTTTGGCTGATCTTGATATTTTCTGCTATTGGCTTGATTCTGCCTTCCTCCCTCAAATCCCTCTTTCAAACCCTAATTTGGTGCTCAGTTATACTGACGATTCAAAACATTGGGAGTATGGTTCCCACTGCTTAAGAGCTCGACTATCTTCCATATGCACCCTTTGCTCCGATTTCACGCTTCATGCTTCTTGGTGTTATTAATGGTTCCAGCCCTGCTCATCTACTTACTAATCGCTTCACCCAATCCGCCATGAACAATGGTGGCGAAAAGATCAGAATCTATTGATTTGGTTGAATTTCTACACTCTCTGAGGAGATCATTCCTTTACAGCTAGTTTCTTCTTCTCGTGATCTGGTTAAATTGTTCACCGTTCTTTGGGAGGAATTTAAGATGCTCTGCGTTCATCAACTTCGCTCGCCTTCGCCCCTTTCGTAAAGGCTCTCAATCAATATCCGAGTATCTCAAAGAAATCAAGGCAATTTCTCGATTCCTTAACCGGGCCACGGCCGGTGTATCCGATCATGACCTACTTGTCGTTACACTACATGGCTTACTGTAGGAATTTGACTCGCTTGTTGATTCTATCACTCTTCTACTTCCTCATCAACTACTCCTGGATGAACTACATGGTCTTCTTCTTACCAAAGAGTTGTCAATGGCTCGCCGCGAAGTAACTGTTACCGACTCTTTCAAGCTTATGTCGCTTCGTAATCAAATCCACTTTACTTCCCACACCCCATTCCTCTCGCGTTTATGTCGCCACAATCAACCGATGCAAAAATTCTTTTCGGGTATTAACTCTAATCGCTGATCGGAATCCCAATCGCCAGAACAAACAGAGGCACCGTAACTATCAGGGCACCTGGCAATCATTCTAATTCTCCGATTCACTAGGGTATCACAATCAAGGCTCTGCTCGTGGTTCATCTAATTCTCGTACTTTGTCAAATTTAGATCCACAAGCCATTTAAGCCATTGATTGTTGTGATCGCATGAATTTATTACCTTGGGAAAGTTCCTCCTACTAAACTTGTCAGCTATGCACACTAAAGATGCATCCAAACCATCTCCCTTTCGATTCTTGATTCCCGAGCTACATCTCACATCACCTGCGATATCTCCAACAACATTACTTCCTACCCTTATAATCGGGTGATGATAAGGTCTATAGACGGTACGGCAAAGGTTTGTCCATTCATCATACTCGGCAAGACATCCTTGTAACACGCTTGCTTCTTTTAAATTGGAACAATGTTTTACATGTTCCACAATGAAGCACAATTTACTTCTCTGTATATCAATTTCTCAAAGATAATTCCTGCTCATTGACTTTGAATCAATGGCTCCGCTTGTTAAGGATCGCTTCGCCGGAAGATGCTTTATGACCTATTAGAAAATGGTTTCTATCATCTTCAAGGTATTCCCTGCTTCTTTCTCTCCATCTTCTTTGCCATCTCGTGCTATGGTATGTACTAAAGACCGTGGAATATTTGGCACAAAGGCTTGGGGCACCCATCTTCCTCCATCTTCGTGAGAGTTATATCTACAAATAAGCTTGCTTTGCAAGTGTTGTTCTGCTGATTTTTTCCGCCCGACTGCAAGCTAAGAATCACAAAGCTCCGTTTTCCCATCTACTTAATTTTCAACCACTAGCTTCTTAAGTTTGCTTACATTATGATGTTCAGCCCAAACTTCCGCTTGTTTCCTCGCTTGTGGTTACAAGTACTACCTTCTAATCAGGATGATCATAGCAAATATACTTTCCTGGTTCTTTCCTAAAGGCCAAATCATGTATATTCCACTTTTGTCATGGTTCAAAACCATGTTGAAACTCGTTGGTAGTAAATCAAATGCCCGAGATCCCACTCGTAGGTGAATTTACTAGCAATCACTTTAAATCTTTTCTTCAAGCTCATGGTATATCCCCATCACCCGCCTATTCACACACTCCCAGCAGCTGGTTGCGCTTGGAAAGAAAGCACCGCTATTTAGTTGGAGATGTACTGACTTTATTGGTCGTATCCAAAGTTCCTCATTTGTATTATTCTCATCGTTTATTTATCTTATCAACAGAATGGGCTTATTTCCTAGTTTGCACAAGCCTTCCTCCATGGAAATTTTATTCAATTTTCTCCGTACTATCCTAAGTTAAAAGGTTTTTGGTCAAGCCCCGTTATCCTTGGTTGGGGCCTTATGTTTCAAAAGCTGGGAAGGCAAGAGTACAGTAATGTGTTTTTCTCGATATAGTTTGCAACACAAGGATACTTCCAAGTGTCTTGCTCGGTATTCGTAGAATATATATCTTCGCCATGTGCAATTCAACGAGACACATTTTCCCTTTCATCATCCTTCTCCGTGTTCGGCTTCTACCAACATCTCCTATCCTGCTATTATTGATCCGCACTTCTCGCTCTTCAAAGAACCCTACGACTTATCTTCCTCTTCACCATCACTTCAACCCTCCTCGTGCCTTCCTCCACTGCAGACTGCTTTTCCTCCAAAGACTATTGTCCAACCCCGCCTCTATTACCGATTCCTTCTTTAGCTGTCATAACACCCATCCTATGCTCACAAGATTCATGGTCGGCTGCCAAAGGCTTATTCGTTAACCAAACATCCATTACCGGGATGTCGATTTTGTTCCTTCTACATACTTACAAGCTTCCAAATATGAACACCTGAGACAGCTGTTGGGTGAAGAGTTTAATGCTCTTTCAACCCACTGCACGGCACTTCACCTCCTCTCCATCTCGTAATATTGTGGGTTGTAAATGGGTGTCTGTGGATTAAGAGAAACCTACTGTTACACAGATTCAAGATAAAGCCTGCTTAGTGTCATGGGATTTACCAGTTAGTGGTGTTGATTATCAAGATACTTAGTCCAGTGGGCTGCCTAAGTACCATTCGACTTATTAACTCGCTATTCAATTTGATCAAGCCAACCAATTGACATTAGCAATGCCTTTTGCTACGGGATCTCAAGGAAGATGTTTTTATATCAACCACCGTTTTCTTGATTCTAATCTTTCCTAATCATGTGTGTAAACTAAACAAATCTCTCAGATGCTTAAAACAAGCTCCCCGAGCTTGGTTTGGATAAACTCAAGCTAAGTCCTGGCGACACATTTGGTTTCGGCACAATCCTCCCTCCGCCACGCTCGCTGCCTTCTCTGCTTCCGGGCCCACTTTTGTTTTGGTTCACGTGGATGATATACTTGTGGATCGCCCAAATACAATTGTTTGTCAAAGAATTCATTCAAAAGCCTACCAAGTATTTCTATGTTAAAGACCTTTGGCCCTTCATTATTTTGCCAGGTTCATCGTGACTTCTCAAGGTCTTTTTCATGCATCAAACAGAATATCTCCCTCGATCGCCTTTCACAAGACTAATATGGTAGAGCCAAAAACTAGCTCACTCCTCTTGGTACTTCAAAACTTGATCACAAAGTGGGTCCTTTCCTCTCCTAATCCTACGTAATACCTGGCCTATCGTGGGTGGCTGCCAAGATCTCACCCGGATAAGGACTCGATTCTCCTTTCGGCCGTCAATCAAGTTTGTCAATTCATGCATGCTCCCAGGGAACAACATATGCAGCCGCAAAACGATTCGCTTTCTCAAAGGTACACTTACACACCTGGTTGCTTTTTAAAAAAAGGTTCTTTAGATCTCACTCGCCTATTCTCGATGCCGATTGGCCGGTTGTACTTATGTGATCTACGATCTACCAGCCGTGGGTTTTGTGTTTTTCTGGGTAAGAATTTAATTAGTTGGACAAACTAAAAAGCAACCAATCCGTCTCGATCCTCAACCGAGGCTTCACATCAGCTCTTAGGCTCATACCGGCACTCGAACTTACTGGACCGCAAGGTGTTTTCTCGATATTCATTTTCTCTGCCTAAAGTTCCAAGATTTGTGATAAATATTTCCGCAATCTCTCTTGCTTCCAATCCTCGTTTTCCATGTCAACAAAGCATGTTGAGGTAGATTATCATTATATTCCTGAGCTTGTCTTTGGCCTGGTTGGTTAAAGTTCTCTATGTTTGTAGCCACGATCAACTTGGTGACTTACACACCAAGTCTCTATCCAAGCACAAATTCTGTTTTTTCAGTCCAAGCTTCCTCTGGCACTTTTCCCGCACCAAGTCTCAAATTGAGAGTGCAAAAGAGTCTAATAAGAATTTTGTATAGTTGAATTAGTTAGACAAGGGCAGTGTGTAATTAGTTGTAAATGCTAGGTCAATTTTATTCTTGTATTGGTGTCTATATATATTGGTGTAACAAATATTCATTAAGTAAAATGAAATGAGAAGAAGATATTTTCTATTTCTCTCTGAGTTCCTTACAAACGAAGTTTCTTTACAACTACAACCACTGTCAATGTACCATGTGTTATTCACCTTCACTTCTGTAACAACATTACAGCATAAAATAATGCTCATGTTTCCACAACATTAGTCGCATAGTTCACTTTTTCTGTAGCTCTCTACCTGCTCCACATTCTTTGATAAGTGACCAAGTTTACGTGTTAGTACACTTGGTTTTCCCTTGCTCCAACACTCCCAAAATGGTACTTATCACAGAACTTGCAGTGAGGTTTGGTGCCATTGTAGTTGGGTATTTTGCCTGGAACCATGGTTGGGTTTGTTACCCCATTGATTGTAACCTACATTCGTCTCGGTGTGAAGTTTGGTTTATTATCCCATTTCTGCCCTTGTGACTTCCAGTTTTTCTGAAATTACTTGATGAATTACTGGGTTTGGAAGGCTTAGTTCCAATATTCAACTAGCAAATGCCTGCTCAGTGGGGAATTTGAGTGGCGATCCAACCTCTGTTCAAAACCTTTCTAGCTAACCACTTCTTTGCACTTCTAAGTGTATCTACAATCTTAGAATGCTCAATCACAGAACAAATTGAATCATATGACCTGGGCAAACTTATTAGTAGTTTTTTAACAGTTCTCCATACGTTTAAGGATACTCCTCTCCATACGTTTTCATTTGATTGATGATATCAAATAAACGTGAGTAAGATAAACAGATAAGGCTTCATCATCACGCATACGAGTATACTCAAAATCTCGACGCAAACCTTGCAATTTTACACTTGACATGTTTGTCTCCCATAAAATTCCTTTTGCAGAACATCCCGCTACCCTTTGACGTTTGCTCGTTTAAGATTCCTGGGAAAGATTGAATCCGAGACAACACCTTGAATCAGACCCAGTGCTCTTGCGTCTCTCATTTGCAACTCCTCCAAAGAGTAAGTTTCTCAGTAGCTTTAATTTCACTCCTTCTCCTTCTTCTGCCCTTCAACGTCAACAACCTTCTCCTTCTTCGATTCAGGCTCTCGTACCCCTTTTCAACGAAACTCCACAACCCATGTGACTGAGTATGGTTCGCATTTATGCTCCAGAACTCAGTTTTCTGCCATTGAAAATTGGTAATTTATATCAGAACTTCCTGATCCAGCCATCTAGACTACGATCAGATCTAAGCAGTGAGAGAGACAGGATTCACGGTGATGGAGCTCGATCAAATCTTCTCCTCAACAGATTCTCCTGCGGATTCACGCCCAGTTTAGGTAATAGAACCTGGCTCTGAGGCCATGTTAGAGTTTTTTTGTTTTGTATTGGAATATTTCTGGATAATATCTGATAGAAGAGAAAAAGTGTGCTTGCAGTTGCAGGTCAACTTATCGTTCACAAAAACCAACAAATAAGATAATTACAATACCTGGGTGGTTGCAGATTCTTTTTTTATGCTCTTACATCAACATCAAATTAAGAGTAGTAATCGAATTAATTAATAAAAATAGAGCCATAGTTTGAACACAAACCATTACAATGTTAACCTTTGGTTTGTCTCTAAATTTTAGTCCACTTAATAAGCAAAGCAGGTTTATTTGTGCTGGACTCTAGCGAACCAGGATCATTCAACTGGGAAACAAGCCGGCTTCTAACGTCAGATAAATTGTAAGTAATATTCGAATATTATAAAATGAAGTAGTTGAAACTAGCCCATCTAATCGACGTGGAGTTGGAAATTAAGATGTACTTAATTATTTCATCTTTTTTGTTTTTTGGTTCACTACTTAATTATCATCTAATCCACAGAATATGACTACACAACCAACCTACTGTACTTCTTTAATATGACGAAAAAGAAAAAATTAAAGAAATCCTGCATTCAAATTTTTACCAATTTTGTAATCAAATTAAAATGACTGGGACGAGCCCATTTTCGAAGAAATCAACTTGACAGTAAGGAAACTTAATCCTTGCTCACAAGAAACTACAATTAAAAAAACCAATTTTACAACTCGTGGAACTTGGTTTTAATTAGCCAGAGTGATTTGATTTTAATTGCCGATAGTGATTTTCACACTAGCACACATGATGCAATAGCTCCTATAGAAAGCCTCGTATGAAACTTCTAATCGAATTCAAGATATGACTGCAAGCAAGTCGGCTGAAACTAGGACATATTATAATTGGGATTCGCTAAACGAGACACAGGTCTCTATCGAATTGACGGAGAGTTGTGAAGAATTTCAAAGTTTGAATATTATGTATTTCATAACTGTATCATGCGAAAGGAGAAATATATAAAGGATTACATGACAAATCAAGATCCAATGGACTAAGATCCAATGGATAAAACCATGACCATCCAATGGATAAAACCATGACCTTGACTCCTCTATCTAGTTAATAAAACCAATTACTGGGAATCGGTCACAGACCGGGATAATTACTAATCTTATGGGCAAGATTATGGTTAACCAAACACAACACATTGACTCGATAGTTTGTGGTGCGCTTTCTTGTCCGATGAATAGCGGGACTAGTCAGACTAAACCCGACAGAGTAGGAACTAACCGACAGTGCATGTAACCAACTGACAGGAATAGACCCATCCGACGCACTTAACCAATCCCGATAGGTGTATTTCTTCAACAAGTTGGAACTCAAGATGCAATATTAGACGATTGACTCGAGTTTTACCGATAACTTAGTCACTAATTACTATATAAGCTTATAAGAGAGGCAATACCACACCATCTGCAAAGATTCTTTCTCTTTGCTTCATCATTTCTTTTTTCATCACAATCCACTCCTTGAGGCTAAATGGTCGACTAGATCATTTCTATGTTACTAGGAGCGGGCCGGCTTCAATGTACTATGAGTAATGAAAGGAGAGGAACTTGTTTTGAACGCCAAGAAAGATCTTGAAGAATTTTGTTGGCAATCTCAACTGCTCAAGCTGTTCTCAAGATGCGAGCAAAGGCAAGTCAAGGGAGGCCACGTGGAGGATCCGTTGGATCACCAAGACACATCCTTCCGCATGGTGGACATAATCGACGAGTGGAATGACCGAGGATGCTGAGACAACAAGTTGATCAACAAGAACTAAGGTGAAAATGCTCTTGTTCCTAACAAGAAATAAGAAGGTAACTTTCTCTCAACTTCCCCTAGTCGCTTTTTGTTACAGTTGTACGTATAACTTTTCGCTGCCATGACATTGCGAGTAAGATAAAAGATCTGAATGATAGGCTAGGTGTGATCAAGAGCAAAGAAAAAGGTATAAGTTTAACACATAGAAATAGTTAACAGGTACTGAACAAATGTAAGACTTCGCCTTATGTCAGTTGCCATGGCAAAGAGGTATTTATCACAAAAGGAAAAGACATTCCTCGATAACAAAGTTGTTGGAGCTGTGTGGAGAAGATCGCTGGAGCTCTTATCATCCTTATTCTAGGGATGGGAGGAATGGGAAAGACAACTCTGTCAACTATTTATAATAATGACAATGTTAAAGCCTATTTCGAAAAGAGAGTGTGGATTTGTGTCTTTAATCTTTGATTGTAGATTACGACTACAAGCTATATGATGATGCCCCCGTTCAAATGAGTTGGATTATGTCTTGGAATGCATGTCAAGATCGATCGAGGCAAAAGGTTTCTCCTTGTCTCAGATGATGTGGAGCAAACGACGTGGTGCGGAACGATAAGGCGCCACTAATCCAAAGTGGTGCTCATGGCGTAGAATACGGTGACCACAAGAAAGTTAAGGAGGCTGTTGATATGATGAGAGCAACAAGTGACATGATCAATTTGAAAGAGCTATGAAGCATATTGTTTAGCAATCTCAATCAAGCATGCATGCTTTGATGAGAGAAGAAGATGAATCTAAGAAGTTTGAAGATATTAGTGCTAAATTGTAGAGAAATGCAAGGGTTTAATTTCTCACGCAAAAGCTTTAGGCGCCTCATGCACACAAGAGAACATAGTGAATGGCTAGGTGTCTTGAATAGTAAGATATGGGATCATGAACAGGGAGCAAGAAGTTTCAAGCACTATTACTAAGTTATTATGATTCAGCCCCAAACTTGTTAAATGTTGTCTTTTATATTGTGCTAGTTTTCCTAAAGATTATTACTTTTTACGAGAGACGGATTGGATTAATCTGATGGCACAAGATTATTCTAGTTCAAAAGGAAATAAAGATAAGAGAAATTGGTGAAGCAATTCTTGATAATCTTAGTAGCACGATCTTTTTTTCAAGATTTGACAAAAGATCGCAATAGTGTAAAATTATAGTTGCAAAATGCATGATATTGTTCATGACTTTGTGCACCCTCTCACCAAGAATGAATGTTTAATAATCGACAATGAGGGTGCTTGTAGTGAAATAGAGATTTTGGGGTGAAAAGGTTCGCCATTTGACCGTAATAATGGCAATGGACAATTGTCACTTCCACCTTGTAATGCCTATTACACTGCAAAATCTTCGTATCTCTCAAACTTTGGTTCTGGCCATTGCTAAGATAGACTCAAATTTTATTTACAACTGAAATGTCTTAGAACATTAAATTTGAGTAAAAGTGGCATAAGGAAGTGCCAAAGGAGGTTAAGAGTTAACTGTATTTATACCTTGATTTGTCAGAATCATGATTTGAAGATATTGCCGGACAGTGTCCGTGAGTTGTACAATTTGTATACTTTTGCGCCTTTATTGTTGTTATTCACTTGAGGAACTACCCGACAACATGGGAAAGTTGATTAGCCTAAAGCATCCGTATGCCTGACACGCCAGGACGGGGTACTTGCCAAAAGGGATTGAGATTAAAAGAATTGAAACAATTCGGATGACCTGCTTTTGTGGTTTGTGCAGGACGATGAGGACAGCAACATTACAACCGGAGATCTGGAGTCTCTTGAACCTCCACTAAGCCCCGCCGTAAGATTAAAGGGGAATGTGAAAGATGAGAGGGAGCTTGAGAAAGCACAGTTGTATAATATGCAGCAACTCATTCATCTCCAAATTGATTTTATGAGTGCCCACACAAGGCATTTATAAGCACCGTAGAAATATCAATATTCCATGCACTTCACTTAAAACTGAATCTTATTCATCCTGTATCATTCGGGAACCACCTGCTCCACTGGATGATGTCTTTGCACAACTTAAGAATCATCTGTCTATTTGAATGGAGTGAATGCAGTTGCTCTCCTCTTGGGAAATTGCCTCACCTTGAAGAACTTAATATAACGGTTAAGGCGAATGGTAGCGCTGGTGGAGTTTCAATAGTCGACCAAGATCAAACGTCACTGAAATCATCATCATCCTCATTTTTTTTCCTAAGTTGAAAGAACTCAGTTTGAGTCCTTCGAGTTGAAGAGTGGGAAGAAGTAAGGTGAACAAAGAGGATTCTGAAATTTCAATCATGCCATGCCTTTCCTCCTTAGCGATTCGATTCTGTCCTCCTAAAAACGCTGCCACACTTCCTCTGCAAAACCCCACTGCAGGTTTTCATGCACGATTGTCCGACACTTTCCTGAAATGCTGTAAACAAGTGCAGTGGAGAGGAGTGGCCCAAGATTTCACATCCAAACATCAAAATCTCATCCTGGTAATTGAGCCTCTCAACAATCTTATTTACACACTAGCTGCTATCATCATATTTGTTTAATTTATATTTTTCTGTGAATTCAGATGATTTTCAAAGGAGATGAGCAAATGTCGACTTAACTATATTAATAATGATTGCTTTTTTTGAAAAGGTAATTTTCTTTCTTTTATTTATATATTAATGATTATTTAATCTCGCTACCTACTTCCACCTTTCTGCAGGACTACTATGAAAAGTTGTGATAACAATAAGCCATCAAGGTTCCGTATCGCGCCTTTCATCTGACTGATTTATAACACGCTTTTAGGTAATTATTCATCCACACGCACAAATTAAGTATCAATTTTCCATGGCGCAGGGATTTTGCTAATCTTAGTTACTCAAGTTTTTGCAGAATATCTGTAGACTCTATGGATGTGAGCCAAATTCACTTTCGATAGCAACAACAGAGAGTGAGATTGACTTTGTAGTTTTCCCAAAAAAGAAAAGCGAATGTGAGCCAAATTAAGGAGTGCCAGTTGAAGTCACCTTCAGGCTTCTCGCAGGTTTGTTGTTTGGCTTTAATCTTAAGTATATAATCTAGTTGTCTGTAGAAAATTTAATTCTAGGGCAATGTCTTTAGAGATGTTGCTGAATCGGAATCCGTACGCTTCATCGTTTCAGGATCACAAAGCGAAAAGTGTGATGTCGACCATCAAAGTCCCCTACTGAAGTTTCAACTGAAACAGCTCTCCGATCATCGTCACCATTGC
This sequence comes from Gillenia trifoliata, assembly GCA_018257905.1. NCBI lineage: Eukaryota > Viridiplantae > Streptophyta > Magnoliopsida > Rosales > Rosaceae > Gillenia > Gillenia trifoliata. Next base: position 3,961,768 of record CM031087.1, on the reverse strand, counting down.
CATGAGAACTACTTGCAGGCATTGGAAAGTGATTCCCACATTCCACTGCTGACTCCTATTGCCTTTTTCAACAGGTCAAATACAATCAAGGAACAGGGATGCGTAACCCCATTGCGCAAAGATCAGTTTGGTTTATAGCTTCCATACATGATTGTAGATTTTCTTGTAAAAGTGGTAGTGATACTTGTAATTTTGGTTCGTGGCGCTCTTTTCTCCTTCGACCGGGCTGTGGAAACCGGGTGTCTTTTACCGAGGCCCCCTTCAATGGTGCACTTACTCTCTCTTGTACGTATTCCTCCATAATGCTAATGAATATCGTACTTCATTCCAAAAAAGAAAATGTTGCTCCAAAATACAATGCATCAATCTCAATTATTAAGACAAAGTAGGTGTATAGCATAGTTTGGTGGCCTGAGGCTGAATAAAAGCCCCAAATCCCGGAAGAAAATGTCAGTTTGCTATCACCTGTGGCCTTGTCTAAAGAAAAGACCCTTGCGCCAAAATTTCGAATGGACACCAAAATTCACAAAACCAAGTATTTCAAGTGGAAATATAGCATCCAAGTCTTCATTTCCATGTAAAAGAAAAACACCCACAAATAGTTCTCCTAACTCCTAACCGACGACTTAAACAGTATTTGTCATCCAACACGCTTTTAGCTATTCTAAAATCACTTTAAAATAGGCTCAATGCTTAATCTGATTCCATTGCTAAGAGCTAAATGCCATGTCATTATAATATGCATTTATTTTCCAGAGACCAACATAAACATCATCGAATCGCAGACCGCAATGTGCTTCATTATTATAATCTCGAAAGTCTGTTTCCAAATGAAATATGCCAATACAGAAAAGAAACCACATTTGCTCTATTATTTGTCTGAATTCACAACATGCATTAACAATTTTAGCACTAAAGACATGCTTAATGGGAGGGAAATGAAGAAGAATGCAGAACGAAGGCGACTAGACAAACTGTTGAAGCAAATGTCATCATCTAAACATTAAACCTGAATCGAAAAATGTCCTCTTCAGCCTCTTCTCCTCTCCTGCAGCTCGTACGCATGATCATCCGTCAAGTAGCCGTACAAAGACATCTGACACTAACGGCGCTATCCCGCCAATGGGTGGGCACTGGGACCGAAACCAAAACCAAACACGCACTAAATCAAACCGCACTTAACGGGGTTTGTTTTTGCTTGAAACGTTTCCCGTTTGAACTCAACTATGTTAAACTAACGCTTGATCAAGCGTTCTAATATCCTGAACCGAACCGGAGACCGCACTTCAACCGCAAACCACATACAGAATAAAATATCAATTTAATTACTATATTAGGTATTAGGGTGTAATTGGTTATTTGGTGAGTCCATACATTTAGTATAGACTCAACCACACTGCAAACATGCCCAGAATTTTAGCTGATGAACAACAGAGAGTTAGGAGTCATCGACTCATCTCCTCCTTCTCTGACTCTAAGAGCTCAAGTATCCCAGTCGCCTCTTCCATTCTTTCATGCTGCAAATCGTGACCAATCTCTACCAATCTTCGACCATCACTCCGCCAAGTCATCGCCTCGCCATCGCCGCAGTCAAGTCATCGCTCCTCTCTTTCACTGCAAATGGTAACGTTATGTCAAGTCTTCATCCTGCTCAAAAAATTGAACTCTTCCTCATCCTCTGACTCCTTCTTTCACCTGAAATCACGACCTCGAATTTTCCTCTCTTTCCAGATCTGGCGTCTAATATGGTAAGAATTCTGACCGCCCTCTAACTCTTTCTTTCTCTTTACTGCAAGCACAAACAATGAATTAATATGTTTATGATGCAGATCAAGCAATCATTTAGAGAGTAACAAGGTTTTTACTTTTTACTGCTGAATGTTAAGTGGTAAGAACAGGAGATTATGTTAGCCCAAAATGAATGGGGAGATTCGGTTGTTGTGCGAAAGACCATCTTTGCATATGGTTGGGTATGCACGGTCCAAAAGTGAAATTGAAAGACTTAGGCCGACTTAAATATTTCGGGGATAGAGGTTGCACGGTCCAAAAGTGGCATCACCTTGTGCCAACGAAAATATGCATTGGATATGTTGTTATGCAAGATTTTAGGTGCCAAAACCTTCACGATTCCCCTCTGTAGAGCAAAAGAAGTTTCTCTTATACAGGCAGAAGGAAAACTTCTGGTTGATGCTTCACTTCAGGCAGGGAGGGCTTCAGTGATTGATCTTATCTCGACTACAACAAGGCCGGACTTAGCTCATGCCGTGCACATGTTAAGTCAGTTTATGGAAAGCTCTCACAACTACACCTTGAGAGGCGGCACACAAGGTTCTCAAATACATTAAAAGTGCACCGACAAGGTATATTTTTGCCATCCAAGGGATCCTTGCAGTTAAGGGCATTTTGTGATGTCGATCAATAGATGCAAAGGACACAAGAAGATCACATAACAAAGCTATCGTAGATTCAACTCCTGGCCAAGCACCTATATCCTGGAAAACAAAAGTGTACAAACCACCGCTTCCTCGCTCCAGCTGCGTGTCAATATTGTTCTATGGCAACCACATGTTGTGAGGATCAAGCATGGTTAAAAGAACATTTTGAGAGATTTAAAGGTGAATCACTTCACAACCAATACGTTGGTTGGCGACAACCAAGCAGCCATATACATTGCTTCAAACCTGGTATTTCATTTAAAGACAAAGATATAGAAATTGATCATTACTCCAATGAGGGAGAAGATTCATGGAGGAATGGTTCGCATTTAATGCATACACGAACAACTGATCAACCAGCAGACACTTCACCAAAACCGCTGAGTTCTACACAGTTTAAACATTGCCCAGCAAGTTGTTATTAACATACACTCCAACTTGAGGGGAATGTTAAAGAAGATATCTCAAATTAATTATACACAAACTTGTAATTAGTTATTTACTATTTATTATGGTCGGCTTGATTGTAGGCTTTAGTTTAGGATCAGGATTGTATCTGCTTCCTGCTATCTGTAACCCTTGTTTTCTGCAATATAAGAATAAAACATTATGCAACTACGTTTCTTAGACAGTTCTTACTATCTGAACTGAACTGAGACCGCACCTGAACTGCAAAAACTCACATAATATAAATAAAATATTAATTTAATTAACATATTAGGTGTTAGGGTGTGGATTGTTATTTTGGTAGAGTCCACATTTAGTATAGACTCAACCACATCATAAACATGCCTGCACTTGGCTGATGAACAACAGTAGAGAGTTAGAGTCTCCACTCATTCTCCTTCTGACTCTGAGAGCCCAGCATCCTCAGTCGTCTCTTCCATTCATGCTGCAAATCGTGACCAATCTCTACCAATCTTCGATCTCATCACCTCGCCGTCAAGTCCATCGCCGCAGCTGTCATCTCTCCTCTCTTTCACTGCAAATTGCAACGTTGCTGTCAAGTCTTCATCCCAGTTCAAAAAAATTGAACTCTTCCCATCCTCTGACTCTTTCTTTCTTATCGGAAATCACGACCTCTGAATTTTCCCTTCTTTCCAGGGACTCCGCGCCTCAATATGGTAAGAATTAATTCGCCCTCTAACTCTTTCTCTTTCACTGGCAACCACAAACGATGAATTAATATTTATGATGCATCACAATCATTTAGAGAGTAAATAAGGTTTTTACTTTTTACTGTTGAATGTTAAGTGTGTAAGAAATAGGAGATTATGTTAGCCCAAAAATTTAGAATGGGAGATTCGGTTGGGTTGTAAAGGGAAAAGACCATCTTTGCATATATGGTTGTGTATGCAAAGAGTAAGCTTTCCTTTCCTGTTCTTGTATTTACTGAAATACCATCTTTCCAGGCTTCTTCTTTCACGTATGGGTCGATTGCCTTTGCTTGCATGCCCATCATCTGTAGATATTAGATTCAGAAATATAAACCCCTTTACCTTGGAAAATCATTGAGGCGATTGAATAACTCCGTATCAGCATGTTTCCATTGCATACTGCCAGACTGAGAGCGTTTTGAACAAAGAAGTTTGACACAACTTTTTTATGCCTATTCTTTTTCAGTTTTCTAAGCTTTTGTATGTGTTCAATAAAAGTTCAATGCATGTGTGTTGGCTTTCTATGTTTTAGTTAAGAATTGAAGAATCCAGCAAGCATAGTGGGGTTGCTCCTCTTCTACAGGTGACTTGCCGAGAGGCTGGAGGATGAGGCAGTAGAACAAGATGATGAAGTTTAGTATGGTAAACTATAACTTTTTCAATTGGGTTGTACTACTACTAATGCCATAAGGCATTTTGATGTTGACCTTGTTTCGTTGAATTTAGTATGGTAATCATCACCTTACAATTGGGTTTGAAACTAAAGCCAAAACTTCATGAAAACCAAACCAATCAAAACAAAATGGTTCGTCTCCATTTTGCCCACTATCAAATCGAACAATCACATCAAAACCGAATAAATTTCGTTTCGGTTTCGTTTTACCCAAAAAACAACCAAACCGCATCTACCCCTAACCAAAACAACCCAAAACCCCGTCATTTAGTCACTCAAAATCGAATCAAAGTGTTAATGAGACGATCACTAATTTAACAATTGCTCAAACTTCAGAGTTTCAAATCACCAGCCATGGCTTTAGGCAAAGAGGATGAAAAGTGTGCTTGCAGTTGCAGGAACTTATCGTTCACAAAAACCAACAAATAAGAGAATACAATACCTGTATTGTGTATCTGCTCTACATCAACATCAAATTAAGAGTAGTAATCGAATTCACCATTAAAATGTCACAGTTTGAACACAAACCACATAATGTTAACCTGCATTTGGTTTCTAAATTTTTAGTCCATCTAATAAGCAAAGCAGGTTTATTTGTGCGAATTTTCAGCGAACCAGGATCATTCCAACTGGGAAACAAGCCGGCTTCTAACGTCAGATAAATTGTATATTGTTCGGAATATTATAAAATGAAGTAGTTGAAACTAGCCTATCTAATCGACTGGAGTTGGAGATTAAGATGTACTTAATTATTTCCATCTTTTTGTTTTTTGGGTCACTACTTAATTATTTCATCTAAGCCACATAATATGACTACATATCCAACCTACTGCATTTCCTTTAATTTGACGAAAAAGAAAAATTAAAGAAACTCGCATTCAAATTTCTACCAATTTTTAAACTCCAAATTAAAAAAATGGCTAACGCGCCTGCTGTGTAAGAAATCCCGAACTTGACAGGCGAATCCTAATCCTTGCCCACAAGAAAACTACAATTAAAAACTAATTTTACAACTCGCGGGAACCGCGTATTTTACCATAGTGATTTGATTTTAATCGCCGACAGTATTTTCACACTCGTATAATATATGATGGAATAGCCCCCGCAGGAAAGCCGCATGAAAACTTCAAAGTAATCGTGAACTAAAATATGACCTCGTAAGCAAAGTCGGCTGAAACTTAGGACATATTATAATTGGGATTCATCAAACGAGACACAGGTCTCTATCAACGACGGAGTTGAACTTACGATGCATTATTAGACGATTGACTTCAAGTTTTGCCTTGATAACTTAGTCACTAATTACTATATAAGTTGGGTAGAAGAGGAGGCAATACCACAAACCATCCAAAAGATTACTTTCTTGTTCATCATTTCTTTTCACCGTCAACCAATTTTCGAGGCTAAAAGTTAAATGGTCGACTGATCATTTCCATGGTAATCGAGCCGGCCGGCTTCAACACTATGAATATGTAGCAGAGAGGTGAAACTGCTTTTGAACGCCAAGAAAGATCTTGAAGAATTTGCCGCAATCTCTAAAGCTGCTCTGCCGCTTCTCGAAGATGCGGAGCAAAAGGTAAGTCACTTGAGGCCGCTGCCGGGACCGGGTTGGATCACCAAAGACATATCTCTTCCGTGATGGTGTGGACATAACGACTTCCAGTGAAACACCGATACGCCGAGACAACAAGTTGATCAACAAGAACGAGGGTGAAAATGCTCGTTCCTAACAAGTGAACAGTTAAGGTAACTTTCTCCGTTTCCCTAATGCTTTTGTTTTCACAGTTAGACAGATAACTTTTCGCTATGACATTGCGAAAAGATAAAAGATCTCAATGATAGGCTAGGTGTGATTGATGAGCAAAGAAAAAGGTATGAGCTTAAACCCAATGAAAAAGGCATTCAACAAGTACCTAAAGGACAAGAGAGACTTCTACCATATGTCGACATGTCTAAGGTATTTGGTCGAGAAAAAGAAAAAGATATTTTGATAACAAAGTTGTTGAGTGATGGTAAAGAAGATCATAATGGGGTCTTTGTCATCCCCTGCTTTAGGGACGTGGAGGAATGGGAAAGACAACCTAGCTCAACTAGCTTATAATGATGCCAATGTTCAAGCCTATTTTGAAAAGAGAGTGTGGTTTGTGTCTCAACCCTTTTGATGGTATACTTTAAGATTGCCAAAGCCATAAGCGGTGATAAAACCCCCACAAGTTCAAATGATCGGGGCCTGAGCCATGTCTGAATGTATGTCAACATCCATCAAGGGCAAGAGAGGTTTCTCATTGTCCTAGATGATGTGGAGCAAACACGTGCAGTGGAAAAATTAAGGGGTGCCACTAATCCAAAGTGGTGCTCATGGCGCAGAATATTGGTGACCACAAGAAAGCATGAGGTTGTTGATATGATGAGAGCAAATAAGTGACATGATCAATTTGAAAGAGCTAAGTGAAGCATATTGTTTAGCAATCTTCAATCACATGCTTTGATGAGAGAGAAGTAGATGAATCTAAGAAGTTTGAAGATATTAGTAAGCAAATTGTAGAGAATGCAAGGGTTTGCCTCTCACAAAAAAGCTTTAGGTAGTCTCATGCGCAAGAAGAGAAATACGGAGGAATGGCTAGGTGTTTGAATAGTAAGATATGGGATCGAGAAGAGGTGGAGCAAGGTTTTCCAACCACTATTACTAAGTTATTATGATTTTGGCCCCAATCCTGCTAAATGTTGTCTTTTATATTGTGCTAGTTTCCTAAAGATTATAACTTTGAGAGAGATGGATTGATTAATCTTTTGGATGGCACAAGATTTATGTTAATTCAAAAAGGAATGAAGATAAGAAAGAAATTGGTCAAGCAATTTTTGATAATCTTAGTAGAACGATCTTTTTTCAAGATTTCCAGTAGTGATCGTGTTAGTGGTAAAATTATAGGTTGCAAATGCATGATATTGTCTATGACTTTGTGCAATCTCCCTCACCAAGAACGAACAATGCTTCGATCATTGATGCTAAGGGTGTTGGCAATGAAATGGAGGCTTTGGGTAAAGGTTCGCCATTTGCCTCATGTTGAAACACTGCTTCACTCCCACCCTCTTCTCTCTCTGTTTGCATGTTGCTAATTGCAAAAATTGCACTTCCTCCGAGCTGCTCATTCATTGGTGAGATAGACTCAATTTTATTTTACAACCGAAATGTCTTAGAACATTAAATTTGAGTAATAGTGGCATACAATGGAAGTGCCAAAAGGAGGTTGGTGAATTGGTCCAGCCTGGGAGGCACCTTGATTTGTCATGGAATTATGATTTGAAGATACTACCGGACAAGATTCCAGTGGAGTTGTACAATTTGTATACCTTGTGCCTTTATTGTTGTTATTCACTTGAGAAACCACCGATAAGATGGGAAAGTTGATTAGCCTAAAGTGACCAGATGCCTGAGGTCAGCTGCATGATGGGGTACTATTAAAAGGGATTTTGGGAGATTAAAAGAATTGAAAACAATTGATAACCTGCTTGGTGGTTTGTGGTGACGATGAGACAGAGCAAAGATTACAACCGAGATCTGAGTCTCTGAACCTCCTCCAGTAAAGTCTTCTCACCAGAAGATTGAAGGGGAATGTGAAAGATGATAGGAGCTTGAGAATGCACATTGCGGGCACATGGAGCAACCTACGTCTCCCAATTGATTCTCCGAGCATGTCCCGTACAAGCAAACAAGAAGCACCGTAGAAATACTCGAATGCCTTACGACCGCACGAAAACTGAATCGTTAGAAATCTATTGTCATTCGTGAACCACCGCCCCACCGATGATGTCTTTGCACAACTTAAGAATCACTACCTATTTGAATGGAGTGAATGCGAGTTTCTGCTTCCTCTTGGGAAATTGCCCTACCTTGAACAATCGAGAGTACGATTATGCGACGGTGAAAGGCTGGTGGTGAGTTTCTCGAATAGACAAAGACGAAACGTCACCTAAGTCATCATCATCCTCATTTTCCCTGCTGAAACAACTCAGATTTTGGAGCATGGAAGCGTTGGAAGAGTGGGAAGTAGGCGTGAAGGGTGAACAAAGAGGATTCTGAAATATCAATCATGCCATGCCTTTCCTCCTTAGTTATTAAATATGTCCTCTCCTAAAACACTCGCTGCATTTCCTCTCGCAAAACCCCACCGCAGAGCTTACCATCCGCGATTGTCCGACGCTTTTCTCCGAGCTGCCAGTAAACAACAAGGCAAAGGAGAGGAGTGGCCCAAGATTTCTCACATCCCAAACATCGTAAATCTCATCCTGGTAATTGAGCTCTCAACAATCTTATTTACACACTTCCAGGCCAAGAATATCATATTTGTTTAATTTGCTTATTTTCCTTTTTCTGTAATTCAGATGATCTTCAGAGATGAGCAATGTCGATCAACTGCATTGAACAGGATGCTAACTCCATTGCGCAAAGTCTAGTTTGGCTTGAGAGTTTCCATACATGATTGTAGATTTTCTTGTAAAGGTAGTGATACTTTGTAATTTTGGTTCGCGGGGTTTCTTTTCTCCTTCGAATCGGGCTGAAATCCCTGGCAAGGTTTTTACTGAGGTCCCCTTCAATGGTGCAATTCTATTCTCTCTTGTACGTATTCTTCCATAATGCAAACGAACATCGTACTTCATTCCAAAAAAAAGAAAAATGTTGTTCCAAATATTACCGAATTAACCACTATTAAGACAAAGTAGGTGTGTAAAGTATAGTTTGGTGGCCTGCAATAAAAGCCCTAAACCCAGAAGAAATGGTTAGCTCACTATCCCCCTGTGGCCTTGTCTAAAGAAAAGACCTTTGGTGCCAAAACTTCAAATGGACACTAAAATTCACAAAACCAAGTATTTCATGTAACATAGCATCCAAGTTCTCATTTCCAAGTTTTTAAAACTCCACAAAATAGTTCCCAACTCCTCAACTGACGCACTTAAAACACTAATTGTTGTCTAAACACGCTTTTTAGCTATTCTAGAAGCACTTAAGACAGGCTTGTACCACTTAATCTGATTCCGCCTGCTAAGAGCAAATGCCATGTCATTATAATACATTATTTGCTAGAGATTACAAGACAAACATCCTCATCAGAATCAAAGGGCATCTGTAATGTGCTTCATTATAATCTCGGTAAAGTCTGTTTCCCAAATGAAAATATGCCATTACAGAAAAAAAGAAACCACATTTGCTCATTATTTGTCTGAAATTACAACATGCATTAACAATTTAGCACTCAGAGACATGCTTAATGTGATGGACTGAATAAGAATTTATGAGCGAAGCTGCAAATTTGACAAACTGTTGAAGCAAATGTCATCGTCTAAACATTAAACATACATGTATTCACCACCTCGAATTGCATTCTCAGCACCCTTTCTATCTTCTTCAGCCTCCTTCTCCCTCTCCTTCCAGCTCTCGTACGCATGATCATCCGTCTGCAGCTCATGCCGGCATATCGGACAAGAATTGTGCTCATCCTGCCACAATCAAAACAACCCAAAAAACCCAGTCGGTCAGTCACTCGAAAATCGAATTGATCAACGCAACCAATGAGATACATTAACAATATAACAAATGTTCAAAAATTCGAATTACCAGCCATGGCTTTAGGCAAGGAGGGTGAAAAGTGTGCTTGCAGGGCAACTCCTGCATCTTGTCATTGACAACCAAGTTCTCTTTACAAATGCAGCAGTCCGCGTCCTCTCCGAGCTTCTTCAACACTTCCTCCGTGATCGTGATCACCGGAAGATTGGCCACTACCTGTTTGCTCGCAGGCGGGACCCTCGGAGCAGCCCTCACGTCATCCAAAACCCCCGGCGGTAAAACGCTGTCGAGGTTGTCGATGAGCGACTGAAGCAGATTCACCGCGCTTTCCGAGTTCTCTTCGTTTCCGGGACCCGACACAGAAGACGACCCAGCCGCCATGGCCGCCGTCAATAGATTAGACTGCACCAGCCACTGCGGCTGCGGCGGCTCCCGATCCACCGTCAAATGCCCCTCAAACAAATATCCTACAAAACAAAAAATTCAATTCCAATAAAAGAAAATAAATTTTGGGTTTTTGTAATTTTCCACTAAACTTCAAACAAATTTCTCAAATAATTACATAAAAATTCAAAAATCAATAAAAAATAACAAAGGGTTTCTGTAATTTTCCAGAAAAGAGAGATCTCTCATACCTTGATTCGGATTAGACGACGGCTGCGGAGGATCGTTTTCCTGATGAACGACCTGTCGTGCCTCATCGATGTAAGATAGCAAGTGGGCCTTCTCGGAGGGGTCGGAGACGAGGGAATGGGCGAGCTGGAAGAGGGCGAGTCCGGCGGCCCAGAAACCCGGTGAGGTGTACCGGGTCTTCAACACGGTGGCGACCCGGCAAACGACGCCGAAGTACAGTTTCCGGAGCGACGGAGAGGCGGAGGAGTAGTGGTCGCGCAGCAGCGAATTGAGGGCGGCGACGGCGTCTTCGAATTTCTGCTTCCTCGAAACGTCCTTGTGGAGCTCCTCCAATCGCTGCTCCAATTTCTTTTCGTCTTTGAACTTGAACTCCATTTTTCGGATTCTGGTTAAATCGGTTTGTATCGTATTGGATTTGTATCGGATTTTTTTTTTTTCTGCGTTTTTGCGTTTCGGATTTTTCTTTATCTTTCTAGAGTTTGGCTTGGCGAGGAGGTCACCGTTGGGAGACGAAGGTGGGAATCGGATCGTCTGCGCGCCGTCTCATATTTACCTGTTTCCAACTGTCTTTCCACGTCACTGCGTTCCCACGCCTTCTCATTACTTCATGAAGGACACCATTATTAACGTCGTTTGTTTTACATGTGGTCGCTTGCCTGGGCCTGGTGGGTTTAGAGCAAGTCCAGTGGGGGATTTTGCTCGGGGGATGTGGATGCAATTGCTGGGGGGGGGGGGGGGGGGTTTGTATGGGCTGGAGAAGGAAATCCATCTGGGTGGGTGTGGAGCTCGGGGGCCAGGCCAGTCAAAAATCGACAGCCCAAGCCACCGAGGTGGCTGACGTAAGCAAAAAGCATTTCCTCGCATTTCTCTCTCTTCTCGCTCTCCTCTTCGTCTCCTTCTTCTCTCATCTGAAAGCTGAAAGCCATGGCCACTCTAGCGGCGGCGGCAGCAGCTCGTCAACTCGCAACTTCAAGTCGCATCTCCACCGCGAGGACCTCGTCTCTCACTTCGAATCTAATCCACCGCCATGGCCTCGCCGGCGCTGCTGGTAGATCCCAAATTTTCAATCTTGTGTTTTGTCATTGCTTGATTTCCGATCTGATTTCTTAGCTGATTTGGTTTTCAACCAAAAAAAAATGTGAATTTGCAGATCACCATGGACCTCCAAGGGTTAATGTCTGGCAAGACCCATTGAGCCCATCTAAATGGAAAGAAGAGCATGTCAGTCTCTCTCTCTGTGCTTCATTTTCTTTGTTGTTCTTCGAATATTTTATTATGTATTATTTTATAAATATAAAAAATACTAATATTTTATTGTCAATTGCCAGGGCAATTTAATTGTAGGGGTGGAGATGAAAAAAGCAATTGACAGGGGAATACACTGTTCATTAGGGCAATTACTGTTCATTGGGGTGGATTGAATAGTGATTGCCTGGGGGGAGGTGGGCAACACTGGACTTGCTCTTAGGAATGCGAATGTGATTTTTGGGAATGAAAAATTAAAAGCCCTTGCATTTTCCTTTCAAAGACGGGTGGAAGTGTCGTAGGGTTGGGTTCATCTTAATATGAATCAAAAAATTACCAAAAAGTTGGGATAAGTAGCAATTTGTGTGTAGTTTAGGTCTCTTTTTTTGTGCTTTTATCTTTTTTCTATGAGTTCTTGTTTTTTTTATTCTTTCTACATTATTTTATTTGAGTTCATTTGGTTTTCGTTCTTTTTTTAGTATATGTTGTAGCACCTGCCTTCGCACAATGAACTTTCTTTGTTTTATATTATCTAATTTGGCCTGATAGTTTGTTCTTTACAAATCAAAAGAAGATATACCTTAAATTGTTCCTTTTCTGAGGTTCTACACTCATTTTTCACTCATAAATCTTCACTCAGTTTCCAATTATTTGAAGATGGCTTTGATAGTTTTTAACTGGAATGGTCATGTCACTTTGTTCGTCATAGCACGTTCAATTTACGTACACACTCCTCAATATCACCAAAGTAAAGATTTTTAATTCTTTTGGCGGTCCTTCTGCTTTCGGCTAAAAAGGATCCCCTTCAAGGTTCAAGATTTCCTTCTCAAATTATGCACTTTTCTGATGAGTAATGAAAAACCATTAAAGCCGTGAATGAAGAATGAGCAATGCATACACAAAAATAAACAAGTGATGAGAGTATCACACTTTGCGAAAGTTTATGTTATCACTTAATGGAATGATCGAGTTGATTGAACGGTTCTTCTGAAGCCACGTGGTTGTATTCCAACTAACATGAAGGAGAATCGGAACCGTGTTGGATTTCATGGATTCTATAGCACCTTGTCAGTGGATAGGCAATACCCCATTACTTGAAAAAGTCGCTCTACAGCGATAGCAAATGAATTTCCAAGCGAAAGGCGCAGTGCATATGATCAACCAAAGCAAAACTATCCATACACGCCGCTAATAGAATCAAAATAAAATTTCAGTTTTAGACTTGGGCTATTGAAATAGGTCAAAACTATTATGTAAATGACTATGTCTGATTTCAAAAGTGATTAGTTAAAAATGAGCTTTTTGATAAGCTCACTTTGAAAAGGATCTCAAATTGATGGAGCCACAAATCAATGAAAAACATCATAAACACAACAAAATTTTCTTAAAAACTATTCAATTTTCTAAGAGAAACAATTTCCATGATTAAATGTACCTCAACGTAGCCTCAATTTTTAGCGTCAACCAATTTACAATGTGAAAATTCAAAACAAAATTACAATCCATGAGAATTTTCAATTCGTTATCTGATGGAAGACTCAAGAAGGACTGAGGAGTATGCATGCAATGATTTTAGTGCGCGTCAAATTCTTGTCAACAGCCACCAACTGCGAGCAATCGAGCGTTATCTCCATTGGAATCACGGTTGAAGGCAAGTCTAATGTACAAGTATTTGAACTCATTTGTTTAGATTCAAAATTCTTTAGATCTAGATTTTATATCGTTGTTTTTCAAGTGTTTAAACTTGAATTGTAAGAGATTTTGCACTGAAAAGTACATTTTGTAGATAATAAAGACAATAATTTGGTGCTATGGAAAAGGAAAAAAAAACTAAACAAAATAAAAACCCAAAAACCAAAATAAATAAATTTTAAAAAAAATTGAAGAACGGGTTGATCGGTATGACGCTACTGACTGTACCATGTAATAATCGGTAGTAAGTACCTGACTCTCTCAAGGGATAATCGGTAGTATCATACCGATCCTCCCTTATTCCAATTTTTTATTTTTTTTTATATTTTCTTTATTCCTTTGGTTTTTTTTTTCTTCATACGTTACTTCTTTTTTTTTTCAAAAAAAAAAACAACAAATTCATACGTTTATTTGAGTTTTTTTGGTTTTTGTTCTTTACTTGGTATTTGTTGTAGCACCTACCTTCGTACAGTGAACTTTTTTTCTCTTAATTATCTAATTTGTTCTGATAGTCTGTTTCTTCACAAATTATTAGAAATTGTAATTTATGGTATATGTAAATACTTTAAATTGTTCATTTTTTTTGTGGGTTTCTACATTTATTTTCCACTCATAACATAATAAAAAAATTTAATCCTTTAGGCGATCCTCCTTCCTACTTGCGCCTCATACTTACATGTTGCCAACTGTCTTTTCCCGTCGGTGCGTTCCCTCGCCATCTCATTGCTTCATGAAACGATACCATTATTAACGTCATTTGTTTTACATGTGGTCACTTGCTTGGTGGGTACTGGGTAGGATAAGTAGTAGGGTTGGGTTCATCTAATCCCATGTTTCACACTCAAAACTTAGGAGTAGGCTACAGTGCTCGCAAGCATTGAATGCTCACACCGATCTCACCATTAAAAGGAGGGAGGAGGGAGGAGAGAGGGGGGAAAGGAGGGTGAGATCGGTGTGAGCATTCAATGCTTGCGAGCACTGTAGCCAGTCCCCAAAACTTAATATGAAGCAAAAGATTACCAAAAAGTTCAAAAAAACTTCAGTCATACGTAGTGTTAAACACTACGTAATACTAAGACAACTTCAAACAATTGGGATAAGTAAATTATTTGTAATTTAGGTTTGGTTTCCCTCTTCCAATATTGTCTTTATAACAAGGAAAAGTTTTGTTTTTGGTCAAAAACAAGAAAAGTTATGATGCTTAATTTCATTATGATTCGGTGAACCAATGGGTGAGGACCCAAGATCCGAACCTGTGTCACACGAGAGAAAACACATGCTTTTTTTCCCCAAACAAAAATAAATTCAATGCCTATGCATGCTGGTGCAGGTTCGATCTTTATCGATTTCCCTTCCCCTTAACAACTAATTACCTATCTCACTAACATTTCCCTTATTTAACAAAAGAGAAAATCCACTAGAACATGAAGAGTTACAAAGCCAGTAAATGGAAGTCTATTACATTGTGCTACCTAATCAACCTAAACCCATTTTCCATTGTACAATAAAATCAAACCCAATTTTCCATTTGGCTTTAAACAATGCAATACAGAACAATACAATGTAAGACAAATGCTAAAAGAATAAGAAGCAAAATAAATAAATAAATCCAAAAACACAATTTTCAAATCACACAGAAGCCTCAATCCTTGGCTCAAATGAGAAGGCAGACAAGAACTTGACGGCTTCACCATCCACAAAACATTTGGGCAATTCAGTCCAATCATTGGCAGCCAAGCCACACAGAACACAGCTTGAAATCGCGGCAGAGCTTAAGCAGATCAGTATCTGGTCACCAGCTCCAACACAGTTTATGTCCACATTCTTACCATACCACTCATGCGACATCGCCGGAGGCATTGCCGCGATTTGTTGCCACGAACGAGCTTCCTCATCGTAGCACCAAACCTTGAGGCTCGCGCTTTCGAAGATTTCTGAGAGAAGAACCACCAGCATTCTGCCTCTGCATTCTACCAAGTCGATGGAGTACTCGAAGAAGACTGGGAGTAGCCTGGGGTACTCCGAGAAGCACTTGGTGGTCAGGTTGCAGGCTACAACTGAGCCTGATGAGCTGAGGAAATAGAGTGTCTCCTCGCCGTTTTTGGAAGTGATGACGGATGAGTATTGCTTGGATGGGCTTCTTTGCATGTTGGTTGCCACTACATTTCCAGCCTTGCTAAGGAAGTAAACGGCACTGTCATCGTTTGAGTCGGATTCTGTAGAATCATCATTGTCGAAGTTTTTACACAAGGCGGTCTCCTCTTCCCAGCAAGCAGTGCTTGAGTTATACACTCGGAAGGACAATTTTGGAAGCTCGCCGAAGACAACAAGAAGCTTGTAAGAGGACTCATCATACTTGAGACATGAGCTCATCACAATGGCATGGAATGTGAGATTTTGTAGGGATGGATCCAGCGGAGGGTGTTCGTTGCAAACCCCTGTCACGGGGTTGGATACAATGAAGTTTCCGTGTGAATTGCGGAAACAGATCAAGCCACCAGAGGCTGAAACAGGCATGGAATTGCAGTTGGAGTTTGTCTGGAGGAGAGGTGGATGATTGAGTTTCTTCCAGCTTCTTTCAGCGGAGTCAAAGACAATTGACCGGTTGAGAAGGGGATCGACCATGAAAAACCATGGATCCCGAGAGGGAATCTGAGAGCAGGCAAGCTTAAAACTGGGAGAAGATGCAACTGATTTCCATCTTTTGCATACCGAAGTAAAGCGGAAGAATGCAGATGTTGATAGCCTCGAAAGCACCCTTTCGAGAAGGTCTTCGTTAAGCTCATCCATACCAAAGGTGCTTGAAATGCAATCATCTTGCTCTAGGGATTTTCTCTTCCGATTCATCGTAAAAGCTGGGCAAATGTTGTGCTCCATGGAATAGAAATTAGTAAGAACACAACTGCAGTAACAAAAAGGGATGGAAGTGTTACTTGTGAATTTATATAAATACCCATCACATAGAAACCGAAGAAACAAAAGGCTCAAATTAAGCACACAAAGAATGTAATGGGAATCTGGCTATCAAACATTCATCAAAAGACTCCGGTACTTCGAAAATCTACCAAAATGTTTTTCTTAACTGCTTTGGGGCTCATTTGGTAGGAAGAATTTTTATAAAAAATTCCTGAAGAAGGTGCCTCTGTGACCCAAAAGCGCTTTTGGTTGCCAGAAAGCACTTTTAACCATCCGAGCCCCTATCCTTCGGTTTCTATTTCCTATCCGCTGGTTATCTTATTAATCAAACAATTCGTATGGCAATGAATAAGTTGAAAAACAATCTAATCTATCGACTAAAGATTCCGACTTTCTTTTGAGACTATGAAGAAAAATCCGAGGATGGTAATCACACTACAGTCACAATCACTGAGAAACAGGTATGAACTGAGATTGTTGAAGCTCACAAGGATTAAAATTTGAAACCATCCATGAGAAAAAACATGTTTAGGGACTCAGAAATTCCAGAATTGGGAAATGTAAGTTAAATTTTCAGAGCCAAAAGATGAAATTGGACCGTTGGTGTGTCCAGAAGCAACAGATCTCAACACAAATTCATAATATTTGCCCAAATCACAGTAGAAGAATCCTTGGACTTGGAGTTAGTAGAAACAACGTTGTACCCATCAATCAAAATGTCACATTTAGACAGATTAACAGCAAAAAATCCAAGAAAATTGAGGCAGAAAATGAACAACAAGAAGACAAAAGAGAAGATGAACAGAGAAAGAAAATGTACCTTCCCCTGCTGCGGCTGCTTCAGCGGTGGTGCTGCCGTGAGGTCCGAATGGAAGACAGTGAGAGTGATGAAGTGAGGGTGGTGGGTCTTTGTCCTTGTCTTTAAATTGGGCAGTGTTTGGAAGAAAAGAAAAAAGAGAGGAAAGGACAGAAGGGAAGGGAGAAAAAGAGCTATGGAGGAAGGAAGGTGGGAAGCTTCGTGGGAAGCTCTTTTTGTAGGGGTTGACAACCAAAAACACACACAAACACACGAGGGGTTGGTTGGTTGTTAGTTTTTCTTTCTTTTCAGCCCAATATCTATGAGAGAGAGAGAGATAATACAAATACAGTGTGAAAGGAGAGAGAGAGTAGTTGACTCCTTGCTCTCAAAGGCTTTGGATTCCCAAGCCCCAAACAAAAACTGTTGCACTTGACAGTAGATTTGGTATTGACCACAAAAAAAAAATCAGACTTATATTTCAAGTCAATTACATATACATTACAATGTTTGATGAGTTTGATGACCTGAGATACAAGTACAGTAACATTTCAGGTATTAATAACATATGATAATGTATGATTGACTTAAGATATAAGTAAGTCTCTCTTGTGATGAGAATAAATATAGCAAACAAGGTAAAATACAAGATTTGTATCTTAAAAATTTTCTCATCTCACTAAAGAGAAGTAAAAAATTTCACTTATTCTTCTAAATCTAATTGGTTGTGCCTCAAATTCATAGTATTGTGGATGTGGAGATGGCAGATTGAATTGAAAAGTTTTCCAATTTCACTAATTTACTTTAAAAAAGAAAATAATATTAAATACTAAATTAAGAATACCTCGTTGAATTTTTCATCTTAGACTTCAACTCATTGTAACCATTTTCGTCCCAAGTCAATCGTGACAACATAACAGTGTATAATTTGTTTGAAATACTACTATAATACATATACGTAACACACAATAATGCGTATTTAGTTTGAAATACCACAATAATATTGTGTGTTTAGTTTGAAATACCACAATAATATAAAGAACTCTCCCTCGTGAGGAGAATACACTTTAAATTGGTCGTCTTTCTTTTTAATATTTTAAACAGAAAAGAAAGAGAAAGAGCATCCGAGCATGGTTGCAAAGAAAGACAAAACGACATGGTTGGGAATACAATATATGCCAATAATAATATTATGACATTGTCAAAGGCTCAAAGTGCTTAAAGGGTTTGTCTTAGTCATATTTTCAGATGCGTGGGTTGGGTTTAGGGTTTCTGCTGCTGCTGGAAGCTGACTTTTGCAGTTTGCAAAAGCAAAAGCAGAAACTTGGTGGTGCTTTTGGCTTCTGTATTTGCCTCGTTAAGGAATCTGGCTGCTCGTGAGCCTTCAAAGTCAAATGGCCAGAGACCAGATTCTTCGAGTCCCAGAAGCAAGCATTTTTCCAAACTAGAAAGAATACAAGGAATAAAAGACAAAGCAACAGAGAGAGAGAGACAGAAAGCCGCTGATTTCGTTCTGTTTTTTACTTTTTTATCCTCTCTCTCTCTCTCTCTCTCAAATTCCTCCATCTAAAATTCCTCCAAAGTCCCAAGGCGTTCGAGGCCGGCTGCCATGGCAGAGATCTCGAGGCATTCACTTCACCATGCTCGGGTCTCCAAGTTGCCTTCCTTTTTTTTACTGTTTTGGTAAATTCAAGTTGGCATCTTTTTCTCCATCTACTAAAATGGATTATAAAATCTGAAAGAACTTGTTTAATATTCTAAAGAAACCGCATTCATATCTTGTTGGAGACTACTTTTGACAACCAAAAACATTTCTAACTACGTTTGTCATAACAAAAAAAAAACTTGAAAACTTTTGAGAACCAAAAACACTTCTAACTAATTTGTCATAAAAAACTTGAAACTGCTTCTCAGTTACTTTCAGGAGAATCAATTGTCAAGTACTTCTCCAAGAAGCTAAAAACACTCGAATTATTTTAGTAACTATTTATGTGTTTCAAATAGAAACATTTATAACAAAAACGTTTACGAACAAAAATGTTTTTAAAGAAGCAATTTCAGAGTTCAAAATTACAAGACAACATTTTTCAGGATTCATGGTTATGTTGGCTAAGGATAAAAAGAAACACTTGATAATCCAACCTGGATAATATTAATTGAAAAATAAGGATACAAAGAAAAGAACTAATCTTTCAGCACTTTTTACGAATTTATGCATCCGATTACATTCTGCCACCTTAAAATTACTGATGACTCTCCCAACTAAAATGTTAATCGGAGGTCTCTGCAAATAATGAAACCCCGGACAAAAATTTCCCAGCCTCCATCTTTTTCCTTCCGGCGACGATGTGGGGATCTAAAGAATTATGAACAAAATAATAATCGTTAAGAAATCCACCTTCGATTATTTAGCCGTCGTCTACCTTTTCTATTCTGTGGATTCCGTTCCCACTCAGAAAACCAGAATTCACAACCGGAGAAGCGTTTCCGTTTGCATGAGTCGTCAGCCCATTGCTCCGGCAAATTTCAATGTCCTCTGCAGGGGGTGAACTTGACTCACAATGATCGATATCCATATCTTGGGAATCGCCATTTTCAGCTTCACGACCTGAAGAAGAGAGATCCTTCTCGCAGCGCGCTGATACATTGTCCAGGACAGCCCGACATGACTCACCATTAGATATATCCATACCAGCTGAAGCTGGGGCTGGATCAACTCTTACGGTATCCAAATCCAATTCACCAGCAGGGACCTTCTCGCAGATAGAAATCTCCCTTGAAACAGATGGACTAGACGGGGAATTAACTGTACCATTTTCAACTATGCAAACCTCTCTTGAAACAGTTGGCCTGAGATCCGCATTATCAGAATGTTCTATGACAACCTCAGCGTTGATTACAGCAGCCGAGTCTGTTACACAGCTTGGAATCTGTGGCAGCAAACTAGTGTCAGATGGCACAGACCCAAAATTGCGAGTAGGATCTGCAGACTCAGCAGTGGAACATTCAAGTTCCTTTTGGCAAGGCTCTACTTCAACATTCATCATTTCCTCCTTTTTCTTTGGAGGTTCAAGGGTCCTCAGACATGACGCTCGTGGCTGCACCCTGTGCAGAAACAGGAAACAAAAATTATTTTAGAGTATCCAACATAATGCTTCTCACCTAAAACAAGATGTGCAAACCAGGCTGAACTAAGGTCCAGTCACACACATTGCATTCGTCTAAGCCACTATATAGAATTTAATTTATACACTTGAGAATGACGCATAAAAGTACACACAAATACGCACCTGCTATATAATAGCATATATGCTCCCTGGGAAAGTACCTCTTCCAAATTTACGGTCGTAACCTGTGAAAATAGAAAAATAAGTAGGAGAAGAAATAAGTTGCTTGCATACATAGTGCATATTAAATATAAGTTCTGCGTCCATTTGAATATTCTGTAATAGGGAAGGCCATATAATGTGTGTGTGTGTGTGTGTGTGAGAGAGAGAGAGAGAGAGAGAGAGAGATCACCTTACAGTCGTCGATTCTGTACCAGTTTCCGCTGAAATCCTTGGTATAACAGATATAGTGTCCAAAAAATGAAGCATTCAGCATATCAATATGGACAACAACGGCATACAGCTTGTAAATATTGGTACCGTCTCCCGCTTCACTCATGTAGGGGTTAAGATCTAATGTTTCAGGAAATGTTACTCTCTTGTTAATTTTGCCAAACCGTCCACTCTGAAATATTTGCCAACATAAAAATTTCAGGAATCACCAGAGTAACCATAGATAAGTAGAAGTTCACTATCAATCACTCAAGATATAATATCAAATTCTACCAATATAAGTATTATATAAATATATATATATATATATACTGACCATCTGACCAGCAACCACAAGTCCCAAGTTCATCTATCAAGTATAAATCTAATAAAAGTACTGTTGATTATTGATTTCTTCTCCGAAGCACTACTGAATAAGACTTGGTAATTCCGACTGAAATCACCTACCATCAAAAGAGTTGGGAAAACAGGTACTCACTATTGTGGTAGGAGCATTCTTGATAGCGGTTTTTAATTTATTAAAAGGATCCACTTTAATTGTAACATGAGCATCAATTAAGAAAGCAACATGTGTAAAAAGATTATAGCTGAAACCTGAAATCTTTTCAAGGCAATTGTGAGAATATTTGGAGCACGTTTAACAGTAAGACGTTTCCAAGCCTTGACATAGTCATTGCACCTGTTAACAGAAACAATATATCTCCATGAAGAAACTTTAATTGTGGCAACAAATATAACGAATGGAATTGACAAAGAACTGAAAAAGGCAACAATATAACTAATGGAATTGACGTAGAGATCATACCCATCACATTTATACATATTTTCTCCGTGAAGCCACTCCTTGATGGTGAATTGATCGAGACATTCCTCCAATGATGAAGCATCCCCATGAATTTCAACAGTTAAATCCATCATATTTTCATATTGATTTGATATATTCTCGCATTTTGTACAAATCACCTGAAAGATATTCCAAAAAGAAAGAATACATTAGAAGAGATGTAAAATTCCAAAACACAAGGCAAATGCCATAGCCAAAGTTCAAATGTTAGGCATGTTGAAATATTCCAAGTAACGATACCAGAACCAAAAAGGTAAAGCACTACAACTTATCTAGATATAGAATATAAAACTGTTATGACATATTCTCCATTTAATATACGTAAGTTGATACATGATTGTAAGCATAAGTCAAGCAAGGCTCAACAGTAAAAATATCCACAAAAAATAAGAAATAATTCAGCTTAGAACTGAATTTACACTTTGACCCTAAGATGACAACCTGAGATTGTAGCTGGCCACCAAATATATGTTGAATTAACGTTGTCTCTTGAGAGCTTGGACGCACAGCTTTCTCTCCACCAAACTCGTCAAGACACACTGACTGCATTGTATCAATGGCAAACCTACAAAACAATACAGTTCAACAACCATTATATACCACAAGAATTCAAAAAGAGTGTTAACAATGTATTCAATATAACAGCCTTCAGATAAATACAGAAACTAAATCAAGTGCAAGTAAAGAAACCTCATGAGTTCATGAGCATCCTCCTGCCTCCCGTAGCCAAGATTACCACCAATATTTGGTAATCTAGAGATAATGTTGGTCGGTGAAAAGGACTGCAAACTTTGGCTTGCTCTTTGAAGATGGATTTGGAATTCACAAAGGAAGCACCAGTCTTCACGTATGCCTGAAAAACAAAAAAAGAATAATTGTTTGATAAGACTTGCTTAAGCACCTTTATCCTAAAAAAGTAGCACTGAATGGTTTTAAGACTCTACATTCTCTCCGATGGCCCTTCTCTAACAAGTAGGCAACAAGCGGTCGAGTGGATGAAAGACACTGTAGAACCACATTGGCAAAGCAACTGCAAATAAAAGAGAAATTAGAAGCATAAACAAAATCGTAGGTAGTACAAGTATGATAGGACCGTCGGTGCAAGTGTGTGATGAAGACATCTGTGGTCAAGTTTGCCGCTTGATCAAATGGAAGCACCCAATTAGTGGTATTACAATGAACCGTAAAAAGGGTAAAGAAAAACCTGTTTCCACAATTTAAGAGTCCACAAGGAGGAAACCCTGGCTTGTCCCAATTGAAAAGTTCAACAAATTCATCATAGGGAAAAAGAATCTGAAAGTATTAAGCATTTGTTAATACATCTACGTGTCAGATAAGGATTACGAAAAATCTGTAAGCAGCATTTCTTATAAAAAAACTAAACGAAAATTCACCTCTTTAGGCTTCTTGATACGCTTAGAGATTCCACGAGCGGGAACAAGTGCAAGTCCAGGGAAAGTTTTGCCCCCGACACCAGAAGTTTTAAATCTCCGATTACTCAATGTGTTCTGAGCTGAATTCGCTCTACCAGATAGTTGAAAGTCCTTGCATTCTGTCTTATGCCCTGACTTCCAATGTTTTTCTTGGCATTTCGATGAGCTGCAAAATTATAATGGTTATAACAAAAAATTTAAGGAAGAATATACGCTTATAGGAATCTCTACCATTGTCTTAAAAACATTCACCATCATGACTGATACCACCAAATCACCCATTCAGCAAAGTTCCAACATCTCAATATTGCCACTTCATATATCTCCCATAAACAACCACATATATCATTGCAAGTATCAATACCGAAAACAAAATTATCTATGTTATGGATCAATCCCGGGCCTAAACATAGGGTGCTTGCAACACATTGACTGCCAGCATAACACTGAACCACATGAATTGAATAGCCTAGTTGGGATCAAAGCCTAACTAATAAGAAGTTTACAAAAAAAGTGCAATAATCGGAAGGGGAAATTTTAATTGAAAAGACAATGGAGACAACTGACCATCCGCACGGAGGACCTAAGAAACTCAGACCGATAACTAACTTCCACTCAATAAAAACAATAACTCTTCCCTCCTTATCTTTCATATGAAACAGAACACTTAATACCGCGACGGTTGTGAGACAACATGATCAACAGAAATAATAACTGTATCAGATATATTCGACAAACATTATATTTCATCAGAAATTAAAACTTTGCCATAATTCACTAAATTAGCAATAATTACGAAACTAAAATCACCATAATTAAACACCAAGAAGCAATTTTTACATACAATGATTACCAAAAAAAACGAAAATTTAAGAAAAAAGAACAAAAATTTAACAAATCAATTTGAAGAACAATACCAGTATCTAACGGCCTTGCAGCGAGAGCATCTCCTGGAACCCGAATTCCCACAGGCGGCACAAACCGGATCCTCCATGAGCGCGCCCGGCATTGGGGTCCGATCACCGCCGTCACCTCCTCCTTCGAAGCTGGCGTCGACCTCAAAGTACTTCGAGGCCGTGTTCTTCACCAGGTGCAGCAAACAGAAGGCGATTATAAACACCGTAAATATGAAGTGCAGGAACCAATTCAGATCCAAGCTCACTCCCGCGACATGCATCTACGCCTCCCCAGCTTCGATCTTCGATTCCTCCGCAACCCCAATTCTTCTCATCGATAATTTATGCAGTACTCGACACAATTCGCAGCTCGATTTGGGGATTTTCTCGCAATTTCGTTCTCCCTTCGCACAAACCGAAATTAGGGTTTTTTTTCTGGAGCAGCGACTAGAGAGAAAGAGGAAGAAATTAGGGTTTTAAAATAATTGATAATTTGAGAGTGTTAGAGGAGACAAAGGGCGCTTCTTTATTTTATGGAGAGCTCTTTCCCTTCCTCTGTGTTTCTTGTTCTAGCTTTTGGGTTACGTTAACAATAATTTGGAGAAAATTATAAAAATTTCAAAAAATAAAAAAGATGAAAACTTTATTTATTTATTCCGGCCAATAAAAAAACTTTATTTATTTTGTGAAGTAACTTTTCTCTCTTTCCTTTCTTGGGTCGTTCTTTCTAGAAGACACGAGAGAGGGAGAAAGTGAGTTTGAGTAAACTTTTTTTTATTTTAAATAGGAATATATTTTTAATAAACTCAAAAAAAAAAAATCGGACCAAAATTATAAAAAAAATAAAATGAAACATATAAATAAGTGAACCAAAAGGGAAAGGATCTTGAGTTAGTTTGTTTAATTATGTCAAGTGGCTTGTCTGATCATCTAATATTAGACTACTTGATTACATGACGTATCCAATCATTTAATATTAATTAACATGTCTTTCATGATATTGATACTATCAATTTGATTAGCTCAATGAATTTTTTTAGAATCACAACGGCTCACTCGTTGAATCTTTAACAAATGATTGAAAATTAGAGATAAAAGGTTATGAATTCCGGTTCATGATATATACAATCTCTAGCTTCATTACTTGATTACTTGTCGTGGACTTTTAGGTTTGAACATTGGTATAGGGTCTACTTGAGGTAGTATCTTATTCGCCTATGAGTTTTGATTTGGAAATCTTGGGGACTTGCGTTTGAAGGCATGTATTCATTGTTCATCAAAGAAAAAGACATGGATTCATTGTCTCACTTTTCAGCTTTTTCCAAATATGGCAGAAAGCAAAAGTGAAGAGTTTGATGATGAATCCTTGATTGAATAGTTGGGTTGGGGGTTGAAGTTATATATGCTGCTAAACATGCGAAAATACCTCCATATTACGTAGTATGGAATACTACGAACATTGGATGACGTTGATTGTTTTAGATGATATGGTTCCGTGAATTCAAATCATCCAATGCTCGTAATATTTCATACTACGTAGTATGGAAGTTGGAACCCCAAACATGATGAGCTTGTAAATTAATTTCCTTTTGTTGAAGAATTAAAAGAAGTTTTATGCAGTAATTAAAAAATAATATGAATAAAGAGAGTATTGATAAAAGGTAGGTTGGACGGAAAAACTATAAAGTAGGTGGAAAAGTGTCATTAATTCATGTGCCAGATATAATCATTAATTAGACACATAAAAATCCAGCCAGCATACAACAATTGGACACGCATGAAATAATGAACTAAAAAAATATCGGTAAAACCTAACCTAACACCTCGTCAATTTTGCATGGCAATATCTAAACGATAAAACCTTACTTGCAACGTGTCTCTCATATATAACTCATTCGTTATAGACCTAATATTGTGAATATGGTACACCCGTTCTCCAATGCAGCATATTATGTTGTGAAACAATAGCATTTTGCTTAATCTATATTATTAAGGTAGAACGTTTTATGGTTAAACATTCAAATAAACTCAAATTGGCCTTTGTTTACAAGTAATAAAAAAATAATCAAATAAAAAAAATGGGTACAAGATGGTAAAAAAGTGAAAATGAGCGGGAAAGAGAATGGGAGGAGAGAAATAAAAGAAAAATAAAAACAAATAAAAAATAAAATGACTGGATGAAGAGGGATAGGCATGGCAGTTTCTTTTTGTTCCTGTTTATCACTCTATCTGAATCAACCGTTATCAACAGTTACCTTCAAACTCCAAAGGCTCCAATTCAGGCTTGCCCAACGGAGGAGAGATGGGTGGAGCTGTATATATACAATCAAGACGATTGAAACTATTTTTAAAGGTAAAGCCTCGAAATCAATGGCTTAATTTTTGTTCATCGTATGGGTTGTGATGTGCTTAATTTTGTTCTTATTTTATGCAATTGATCGCAGGGAATTTGAAGAAGAGGCAGGGGACTTGAAGGCTTTGGCTATTTGGTAGGAGCGAGTTTAATTTATTTCTTTTGTTTTTTTGGTTCTATTTTACATTTTCTTTTCTATTCTTTGCATAATTTTATTAAGATTCTATCATGGATGATTCAACCAAGTATTTTGTTAATCCTGATGCTTTGCTCTTAAGATGAATTTAAAATTGAATGGTTGACATTCAATTTATTTATAATAATTCAATTTATTTATCTTTTTGTTAATTGTTTTCCATTTCTAATTTTTTTTACCTTTATTTTCTTTTAGTGGTATGATTGATGTTTTTTTTAATTGCAAAAATAATAATAATAATTGAGAAAAGCAAATAAGTCTGGGTGGAAAAATTTTGTTCCGACCAAGAATTCTTCCTGTCTTTCCTCACATTACGGAGGAAATTCAATATTTTTTTCTCAAACAGTCTCATCTAATTGTGTTCTTATTTGTTGCATTTGATCTACGTTTGTCTATGATGGATTAACAAAGAAAACAATAAATTTGATAATTTATTTGGTACTCAGTGAATATGAAGAAGGAGCAAGGAAATATTTTGATCCTTTGGCGATAGTCAACAAAGTTGTCGCCTTCTTTCTTTTTCATTTTCCAATCTTTTTTCTATAATTAGTTTATTTCTTTAGTTGTCCCTCATCTTTTGTAATTTTCAGTTTAAAGAAATATAATTCAACATGCTAATATTGTAATCTTTTGAATTTTATGATGATCACATTTCTTTTCTATTTGAAATTCATCTCACAATGAAAGAAAATAATGAAATAAGAAACAATCCACGTTCATAAATCGTTGAAGTAGTCGACAAATTAATTAATCAAATTTAGAGTGCATCATATAAAACTAAGTAGTAAATCACAATATGGATGTATAAGTAAACATACGTTTTAAAGTTTTTGCAAACGCTTTGCATAGATAAGTACAACAAAATCAATAAGTTGCATAGCATGCATGAATGCTATAAAAATTTGTAAATCGCACGTAGTGCACTATGATAGAAAAAAGGTCTTCCGCATGCGTGAGAGCCCGTTCAGGAAGGCTAGTATATGCAATTAAAACCAAACAATTCCAAGCTTTGTATATATTATATTGTATCAATTGATATCGATTTGTGTGGTTGCTGTTAGTCTCAGGTTTTGCAGAAGAGGAACTCTGAATGTAACCTCAAAAAACAGACTAAACACACAGAGAGAAAAAGATACTAGAATAAAATAAGAAATTAAAAAATTCACTCACATTGTTAATATATTTTTTTACCTCAAATTCACATGGCTTCTTCTCTCTCTCTCTCTATAAACTGGTTCAATGCCAGTGAAGGCTTTTGACTAGAACAGTTAAGGCTTTGGCCATTCTCGGACTGTGTTCTTCTTCTTCAGAGGGTATCCTTTCCTTTGGTGGGTTGTTTTGCTTCTGTCATATACAAAAGGTCCGAAGATCTTACCATGCAGTCCCCTTTCGCTTAGAAATTAATCACTTTCGGAACTTGCTGTTGATGATATATGAAATAACACAATTCATATACATAACAGATTCACTTACTTGGTGATTTATAAATACAGTCCCCCTCCTTTGAGGTTCAGTTACATTTCCTTTATCACTTTGAGGTTTCCACAGATCGACGGTATATTATGCACTTGATCTGCAGCACTTTCATAAGCATGCATTTTATGTTTGCAACTACTTTTTGAGCCTTTAATTCTTAATAGTTTCAACATTTTCGAACAATGTAATCGATCGAGTTCACGCGTGAAGGAAAACTTGATCGGGTTAAAACTTTGCGCGGGTAGTAAATCCATATGTAGATCAAAGACGCTCTTGATCAATGTCAAAAGTTGAATTAAAGCATGCAGTTCAATCAACAGTATCGGTGAACGGATTGTGATCAGGAAGGTTGTGGTATGTTTTCCTTGTTATATAAGGAATTAGCACTAGAATCCGTTGTAGCACAACTCACAAGGGAATTTGAGACTCACAAGAATCCAGGTTCGACACCTGGCAACGGAACAAGTTTTTTTTTAATTTGAGACTCCCCTTTGGGCCGGATTAAATTTTTCTGGCTTCATCATCCATATTCAACTAGTTTGTCACTGGCCTGTGGGCCTGTTGGCCTGTTGGGTTTGGGTAAGAGCTTGGTTTGAGGGAATTATGATTAAATCTTGGACACCAAATACCAGGCCCAATATCAAAATAAGAAAATCCTAAGAAAAAAATGTGGAAAAATGGATTAATTCATTTTGGGTGGAAGAATAGGATCAGTGGTTAACAATTGTTAAGAATTAATTAATTAATTAATTAATTTTTTTGTAATTATAAATATTTATAAATATATTTTTTGGTTGAAATTATTTTTATATTTAATAAGGATTGTTTTTGTTTCATATGAAAAGGGCAACGAACCAAAACTAAAGGCTCTCTTCCTTTCTATTTTTCATTGATAGTGCTCCTCCATTATAAGAAACAAGATCCCCCAACATACTAAACTTATATTTATTATCTATCACATCCCCTTTTTCTCCAACTTTTTTTTGTTTAACTAGTAATTATACTGTATGTACGATAATTAAACAGCTAATTAAGCTCTACTCAGTAAGAGCACGTGCTGCTCTCTAACTTGTCACACATTAAGAAATATGCATGTTGGTTCAAATAGGTACAAAAACACCTTCAAATAAAATTATGAAAACGACATGCATTTTATCTTCTTATTTACCCATAGATTTACCTTCTTTTTTTTCCATTTCCAAGGCTAAAGGTAGATTAGTAGGGTTTGGATGTGGGGAGCCAAGTAAGAAAACCCGGAGTGGTGTTGTCCACTTCATTTTATCTTCTTCTTCATATGTAACCAAAAAATTTAATCAATAATTTTGGTTAAGATTATTATTATTATTTGTTTAATCGTGTTAATTTGGGAAATTTGTCAACTTTAAGTGCATGAACTTGATAGTCCAGTTTGTCGGGAGTTGTCTGTGATCCTATTATCTAATGACAAATTGATAAATATATCCAAGGTTGTTAATGATAATAAGGTTAGCTAGCTCCGCACTTTGTGGATTGTGTTTGTTCTTGGTACTTTCTAGACTTCCTCCTAAGTTCCCAAATCCGGGAATGGGAGATCATATATCATAATTGATCATTGATTATTGTTATTGAATAGTCCTTGTACGGTTCATTGTTACTCGGCTTTTTTCTTTTTTGACGTTTTACTTAACTCTTTAATGTGATGTTAGACCATGAAAATGTGACCACTTATGTATATATAGATTGATCTACATAAGAGTGTTGAGAAAATAGTTGAATATAAAAACAATTGATATGAATGGTATCAATCTTTTTTTTTCATACGTTTTATTTAACTTTCTGGTATGATGTCGAACTATGAAAATGTGACACTTATATAAAACTCGATCTACATAACAGAGTGCAAGAATATAGTTGAATTTAAAAATAGTTAATATGTGTAGTAGTACTCGTTTGCTCATCTTAAAATTCCATGTATATTAACTCAAATAAGGTCTCATTTGGTAGCTCGGACTGGATTGACTATTTCAGTCGGATAGGATAATCTGTCATCGGACAGTACTGACTAAATTAGTCGGGCGTTTGGTGCAGTATCAGACTAATATCGACTATTTATATTATGTTGGGCGGGCCTAGGGTGTGTGTGAAGAACACAATTTGTTCTTCATACAAACTTACTCAAATCTTCATCAAATGCAAGAACTACGAAATGTTTGATCTTCGTAGGAGATGAAGTACAAAGGTAACCTTCAATTTGATTGAAGGTGCAACCACAACTCCTCTAAGCAAAGGTGTTTCATCCAAGATAAGATTGAAGACCCTCTTAGGTATTTAGCTTTTGTTCATGCAAAGAAGATTCTACAAAGGTATAGGATGGTACAACTTACTAATGTGATTTTGAGTTGTGTCTTTGGTTCACAACATCTAGGCTTCAAAAGTCATGAGCAAAGTTTTATTTTTGAATATTAACATGCTAGCTAAGAGTCTTTAATTTGTTAATAGCATGCCTAAGTGTTGCTCAAATGAACTTGTAATTCAAATATTTTCCTTCAAGCGAGACCAAGAGAGCGAGAGGGACGGACCCGACTAATTATACGGAGGTTTTTGGGAATATAATTAGTTGGGTGTGAGGGGTACTAAATGGTGGACCCGATTTAAATAGTCGGACAACTATTTTAGTACAAAGCGCACCAAACACCCGAGACCGAATTATTAGTACTATCCGGTGCGCTATACGGTGTACCAAACGAGGCATAAGCCTCTCTTCTCTACCATCTTTCTTTTTGGGTTGGAATATGCTTGGCAGTGTTTCTTTTCATTCTTTGATAGCACATGCGACTTCACACATCCAACTCCACAATCGTTGACCTCCATTGAATCCGAACCCTAACAACTCTCGAACCTCTAACTACAATATCTTATTATTGTGGCCTTTTTCGAAAAAAAAATTATTGTGGTCCTTGCTTTAATGGGATATATTAATATTTAACGAAAATATACGGAATTAAAAAAGGAAAATATATGTCAATTTGCATCAGCAATGCAATAGTTTTCTTATTTTATGTTGGAAAAATTGTAGTGGCAATGCTGGTTTTATATGATTGATTGAGAACTGAGAGGTAAATGGATTAGCTAGCTGTCTCGAAAAAGTGCGCACTAAATGGGAGAGCATGCGGGTCCCGCACTCAAAACGTGGCCATTTTGCTGGATGGAGTAGCATGAAAGTGTGGAGCCCCCGCCCACCAGGCACCTGATTGCTGATGGAGTCTGAGACGAACAGAAAATTGTTTGTTTATTTGCATGGATCCAAGATTAAACGTGCGTTATTCACTTATTCCAATCTAGTACTGCCTCAATGTGCTTGGCATCACAATCACGAATATTTGTTAACGTGAATCGCTCATGCTATACACGGGAGTAATTTTTAGTCGTTAACAAGACATGTTATTCAATTTCAAGTAGATTAATAGTCATAACTTGTTCACTCGCGCATATTAGCATATTACTTAATAAATATTTGTTAAGATCAGTGATTTACGTATTTATTTGAGTTATTAACAACATGCGCTTTTAGTCTTCACGTAAATCAACAGTCATAAGTCACTCATTCACGCACATTACCAAATTGATTATAGTAGCAAATGCAAATTCATTGCATGGGACCTATCACGTAATGCTTGTAATAGAGGGAATTATGAAAATGATGAAACTAGGGTTTAGTAATCAAACAATATGTTATATAATATGTGCGTATGAATTTGACATGAACATGTTAATTAACTTTTGACCGACGTTACCCGACCAAAGGAGGGACAGGTGGCGCAGAACTGTTGGTTAAACCTGGCTAATTCTAATTGGCACCAAAATTTATGGGGGATTGCTTGTTGGGGTTAGAGCAAAGTCACTAGTGATGCAGTTAATTTAATCACATCACATGTTTTGGTCTGTCGTTGTGTACGTATTATATGGGCACCAATCCCTTTCCCCAATTAGATATATATAGTTGCTGCAGAGAGAACAGAGCCCAAGTCACTTGCCTTCGAAAAATAATGTACGAAAACCCTAACAAAATAATAATGTCAATGCAGGTTAATTACAATAGTAGTTTGTTTAATAAGTTTCTAATAATCTACTCAAAACAAAAAAACCCTAAAACGCTCTAATCATATAAACCTAGTAGAAAAGGGTACTGTATCACATTGACCTGTATTTGTTTATTTAACTTAATCCTTGTTTAAGGGTGTAAGGAAGCTGCCTCGAGCATTAATCACTTCGAAATGTCAATATTTCTTGGCGTAAATTTAATTTTCGGGCCACCGATAATTTTACTTAAGGGTAATGGAAAACCTTAGTCAGTCTGTATCTTCTATGTTTTTTGACACGTAAAGTAGGGCTTTCTTTAAGGCGCAGTTTGCTATGAAAGCTCAGAATATATGCATAAGCAGCCAGGTGGTTTTGTCCGGTCCATTAATCTATTAATTCTAATTGAAGTCTTAAGTCTATGTAATTAGAGTGCAAAAACAAAACGTTTAGTTCATATCTGAGTAATCAGGAAAACAAACTAAACGTACATTGAACGTGTCGGCCATAAACAACACCTGGTTTTACATTACAAATGGTCACATATTTCATTATTTATAAAACTGTCCAATATATAATCCATGATTTTACTTGTAGATCGATATAATTAACATTTTTACTAATATTTATAACTTTCGCGGTAAAGCATTTTGGCATGAATGCCAGTCTTCTTCCTCTCCATAGCTTAAACCTTAGCTTTCTCTAAAATAAATAATGTGACCGTATAAACGATCCAACGGAGAAAAAAAATGTATTAAAAATGTGGACTTGATACATGAAGCACTAATATAGAAAGGACCATTGCTCATATTTTTGTATCATGGCTGGTTGCTCTAGTGCCACTCCACCTAGCATAAACCTCACTCTCATAATTCAAAAGGAATATGCTATACGAAATAAAAAAATTGCACGACATTTTTCAAGTTTTGTATAGACCACGACATGAAGTGAGAGGTGTCTTTGATGTACGACTAACTGTTGTATAGGGCAATACACTAACAATAAATGAGATCGGACCAGAATGCATGTATGGGATCCGACCTTATTGTAAGTGTAATGCCCTGTACAATGAACATAACCTAGACTTTCTCGCGTGAGCTAGAAACAAGCTGTGTACACCAATTTAATTCAAACCCATACCCATGCTTGCAACTAGTCATATAATTTGTTGGTACGGTCTCTTTTAAAATAATTGGGAACTTTATTCTATCTGTTTTATCATTTTTTTGTTTATAAAGGTACTAAAAGTTTTAGTACCCAAGGAATCTATTTTTCTTTCCAACCACTTTTTTTTTTTTCCCAATCTTTCCAACTACTTAACATCAATACCATCATATTGTAACTAGTTCTTGTAAAATTAGAACTTATTGGACACTTTGTGCAGAAATTTTTATGTACGTAGTGTATCATTTTACATGTTATAATAAGAATATGTTGTATATTAATAAAAAACAAATCCACACATTATAATTTGAGTGAAATAATAATAATATGTAGCCTTGTTCCGACTACACGTAAGCATTACTTTATTTTTTGTAACCCTCCCACGTATAGTTTCTTCAATAAAGTTACATTATCCTTAAAAAGATCTAACCTCTGTTATGTCTTTTCAAAGCAAAGCAAAACGGAATTAAGTCTTAAACCACAGTTAAGACCACCAATTAATTAATTAATTAATCCGAGCATAAAAGCTTGGTTTATAAATAAGAAGATTCCACTCCTTTTTCCCCTCCGCTTTCCTATATATATACTATTCACTGTATTTTCATTTTTTTGTCAAACTAGTCACTGTATTTTCATAATCTTTTCTTTTTGATTTTTGGTTATCAGAGTATTTTATAATTTTTTTTCAGAGTATTTTATAATTTGATGCATAAAAAATTAAAATTCAGATCAGTGACAGACAGAACTCTGTAATGCGTCAACTCTCTCTCAAACCCCCACAGCTGTCGCGTCATGCACACGCGCCGTACCCCACACGTCACCCACCTCGGAAATGGCGGGGAATAACATAATCTCCCACCTCATTTAAAAATTCCAAACTCCCAAAAACCCCTCTCTCTCTCCTCCAACTCCCACATTTTCTAGAGAGAGAAAGAAGAACAGAGAGAGAATTCCAAACTTTTTGTACGAAAGATCAAATCTTTTTAGTGGGTTTTTAAGCAGAGGAGGAGAAGGAGCTCTGAATGTAAACCTCCATTAAAACAGAGAAAGATAAACAAAGATTTAAATAAGCAAATTATTTTCACTAAAATTCACATGTAAATTAAAAAATTGGCCATCTTAAAAGGAACCAATAATTCTCTAATATTTTGACCTCCAAATGCACATGGCTTCTTGGTTTTCTCTCTTCTCTCCCAAATATTTTTCTTTTCCCTCACATGCTCTCCTCTCTCTCTCTCTCTAGTTGATTCAATCTGAGTGAAAGCCTATTGGCTATACACTTGATGAGAGATTCCTCCCCCAGATCTACAGTGAAAGCTTTTCGCCATTCTCGGACTCTGTTCTTCTTCTTCTTTCTCTGTTTCGCTGCGAAAAGGTTAGTTCTTTGTCAATGGCGGTTGTTAATTCGCTGTTTTGGCCTTAATTTCTCACTTGGGTATGTTTAATTTTTCATATTATGTAGCTTGATCAACCCCATTGATTCATTTGACTTTCTAATCATGTTTGACTTGTTTTGGTTGATGGATCATGGATCTCGGCTTCATTGTGCCGAAATTCGGGTTCTTACCTTGCCTTCTATTGTAAAAACGAGAAGTGATTTAGCTTAGAATTGAAAGAATTTGTTGATTTTGACACTTTTGTTCTTAATTTAATTAACTAAAACTAATCCAAGAATTTTGTAATGCAATGAGTTTAATTTTGAGACTTTTAGTTAAGTTCTTCTCTTGAATTTGATTTACTTTCATTTTTTTTCAGCATCTGGGTTTTTACCAGAATTGGGATTCTTCTTCAGGGTCCTGGGAAAGTTGTCATTTTTTTATGTTGCAGAAAGTTAAAAATTGTGATTTACTGAAATGCAAAGGGTGAGAAAGTGGTAAATTTTTGAAGTGAATTTGATGGTTTGGGATATGGAGACCGACAACATCGACGACATGGACATGGAAGTCCTCCCTTCCATGTGGCCTGACGACATCGGAGCTGATGCCGGAAAGCAATTCAACATAGACAAGCCGGGGCAAGATCAGGACATGTTGGAGGAGGTGACATTCATAGAGGAACCAAAAATCGTCGATTTCCAGCGTCTTGTCGAGCTGACAAACTACACCGATAAGGGCTCTTCGCAACTTGCATTCCTCGTAAAACACTGGGAGTACAAGCAGGCAAACGCCGTGCGCCTACTCAGAGAAGAACTCGACATCTTAAGCCAGCAAAGGCAGGAAGTTGAGCTCAAGAAGTTGGAGATTTTGGAAGAGCATCGCTTCGAGGCAGAGAGTTATGGAGGCGACAAGCGCCCCATTTCGATTTTGGATGAAGTTTATGACATATGGCCTGAAATTGCCCCGAAGAAACATGATGTTGTTGTGCAGACAAAGAGGGTTGAGGTAGAAGCCGAGTATGACACTGTTGCGTACTGGAAGCAGAGGGCAATGCAATTGGAGAAAGTGTTGGAGGCGAGCGCCGAGAGAGAGCAGATTCTTGTGGAAAAATTGCAGGAAAGCATTCAGAGTCTCGAAAGGCAGTCCTCGCCGGTTGAAGAACTGTCTCAGATTTTGAAGAGAGCAGATAATTTCTTGCATTTTGTTCTTCAGAATGCACCTGTTGTTATTGGCCACCAGGTACATTTATGTACCATGTGAATCCTATGTTTATGTTTTTCTTAACGACAAGAGCGAGAGTAACGAAGGATTAGGCGAGCATAACTACAAGGCTTGGTCATCGGACAACTACAGCAGCTTATGTTTGCGTTCGAAACGGTCTCACTCATCACTGATTTCCATTTTCTTTTGCTTTGTGTTTTAGGATAAAGAATTGCGGTATCGGTTTATATACAATCACTTCCCAAGTTTGCAAGAGGAGGTAATTAATTGCCACTGAAGTTCTTAATCCTCACCTATTCTTCCTGATAACCTCGTCTTTCGCTTCTTGTTCCGCAGCATTGCTTAAGTGAAAGGGTGGTAGTAAACCACTTAAAATTCATCGCTTTCGTTGTTTTTCTGCAGGACATTATAGGAAGAACAGATGTTGAAATTTTTTCCGGGGCCGGCGTTAAAGAATCTCAAGATTTCAAGAAAGAGGTTCTGGAGAAAGGCATACCTGCAAAACGGGAGATTACATTCGAAACGCCGTTGTTCGGGTCGAAAACGTTTTTGATATATGTGGAACCTGTCTTCAGCAAGGCAGGAGAAACAATTGGTATAAATTACATGGGGATGGATGTAACTGATCAGGTATTTGCTTTGTTTCTAGTGTTCAATGCATGGCTTTTTCTTCTGATAACTTATTAATCGGGGTCTTCGTACATCTTCGTGCACGATTCAGGTGAGGAAACGAGAGAAGATGGCGAAGCTTCGAGAAGAAATCGCAGTCCAGAAAGCCAAGGAAACAGAACTGAACAAAACAATTCACATCACAGAGGAGACAATGCGAGCGAAACAGATGCTGGCAACGATGTCTCACGAGATAAGATCGCCTCTTTCGGGGGTTGTTAGCATGGCTGAGATTCTCACCACCACGAAGCTTGACCGCGAGCAACGCCAGCTTTTGGACGTCATGTTATCTTCGGGAGATTTGGTCCTTCAACTGATAAACGACATCCTTGACCTTTCCAAGGTCGAGTCAGGTCTGAAACTCATCCCTAACCTGTTGTCTATCACTATCGATATGATCACTCTCGCGTTATCTGATATTCCTTAAATCCGCTGGTGCAGGAGTAATGAAGTTGGAAGCTACGAAATTCCGGCCACGAGAGGTAGTAAGGCATGTACTGCAGACTGCGGCAGCATCATTGCAGAAAATCTTGACCCTGGAAGGGCATGTGTCTGAGGATGTTCCCGTGGAGGTGAGGGTTTTAGATTGCAGCACCTGCATCCTTTGCATTTCTAACTTTCTTAGGACATCTATATATTATCGTGTTTTCGGTTTTTATGTTTCGATTTCAGGTCATCGGCGATGTTTTAAGGATCCGTCAAATCCTAACCAATTTGATCAGCAATGCCATCAAGTTTACTCATGAAGGGAAAGTTGGGATCAAACTCTACGTGGTGTCGGACCCGTCTTTGGACGAGGGCAAAAGATGTCCCCAAAATTCGGAAACAGTTCAATCGACGGTTTCAGAGAATGGACTGAAAGACGAGAAACCAACATCTCAAACTTCTTGCGATCAAGGTACTGATGGAGACGGAGCTTACCAAAATCATTCGCTTAACGACGAACCTAGGACCTCGGCTAAGAGCGAAGTTTCGACGGATGCAACAGATCAAGAGGATGAACCTCGTTTGCCCGAAACGAAAACGGTTTGGTTACGATGTGATGTCTATGACACCGGAATCGGAATACCAGGTATGGTTTTTTTTAAGTGGTCATCTCTTCAACGAATGGAAAAGGGAAACCCCCAAATCTGAAATTTCTAATATGTTCCTTTGAATTTTCATGCATCAGAAAATGCTTTACCTTCTCTGTTTAAAAGATACATGCAAGTCAGCGCCGATCATGCTCGAAAATATGGAGGGACAGGATTAGGGCTAGCAATATGCAAACAGTTGGTAAATACGTTTTGCCATAAGTTATTTACTTTTTTACCCAATTTTTTTTACTGTTTTCTCAGAACATTTGAGTGGGTTTTGATGTAGGTTGAGCTAATGGGAGGTCAACTCACAGTATCTAGCAAAGAAAAATGTGGGTCGACATTTACATTTGTACTACCGTACAAGGTTTCGACATCCGAACATTCCGATGACCCCGATGATTCTGATGAAGCGTCGGATATGGCTAGTCATGATGGTGCAACTGATGACGTAGCCGAGAGCTATTTCCAGTTCCAGCCGCGTACTTTAGGTTCTCTGTTTTCTTCTAATGGATCTGCCAGGACCCAAAAAATGTTACCACATAAAATGGGGTTTACAGGTTCACATAAACTAAATGGATTCGCACAAAAGTCATACTTGTTTCCAAACGGTAACATCAGATCGGAGGAGATAGCTTCGGTTGAAAACTCTTGTTCAGAAGGTGATGTTGCTGAGACATTATCGGAGCCAGAGAGCTCCTCAGTGAGTCACATCCGAGATCCTAATTGTGTAAATCCAGCTAGTACAAACAAACAGGATCGAGATGACGCGGATAATCAATTCCGCGACTCTAGAAGTACAGATTCAAGTCATCCTTCAGAGGAAGGAAGAGAAATAGCTGTAGCAGCACCCACAAGAGAACCCCAAGGAACATATAAGAGGCAGGAGAAACCCGATGCAGACTCAGAGAGTACTTCTAGCAGCAGTTCAAAAATACCAAAACCAACATCGAAACCTAAGATTCTTCTCGTTGAAGATAACAAGATTAATGTTATGGTGGCACAAAACATGATGAAGCGGTTAGGCCATAGCATTGATGTTGTGAACAATGGAATGGAAGCTGTGCGTGCAGTTCAACGCTGTAGTTACAATCTCATCCTCATGGTACATAATTTCTACAAAACTCCTAAGGCTGTGTTGGTTTATAGGAAAGAAAGAATCACACACATCTTGGTATTCATGGTGGTTGTGAATTTTGCAGGATGTTCACATGCCGGTTATGGATGGCCTTCAAACTACAAGAATAATACGTTCTTTCGAAGAAACTGGCAACTGGGATGCAGCTGAGAAAGCTGGAATTGAGCGTCCTCTGCCTTCTTCAAATACATTACAGAATGGTCATGGTTACAAGCCTTCTGGAAAGCGAATCCCGATCATTGCGGTGCGCCTATATTTATTTACAGTCTTATTGCTCTAACCTAAGTTTTCTCATAAGCTACTAGCAACACTATATACTAATGCATCATCATGTTATGATGCAGATGACAGCAAATGCATTTTCAGAGAGTGCAGAAGAGTGTTTTGAAAGTGGAATGGACTCATTCGTGCCGAAGCCCGTAACATTCCAAAAATTGAAAGACCGTCTCGAACAATATCTACCCGATTGATATAAACCTCTATTGTAAATCCTATGTTTGTGTACAAAGAAAATGAAGGTTTGCTTGTGCTAGGAAAGTTTTGTAATCAATGTATCATATTGTTCTCTTCAAAACATTATTAGCATCTAATTATAAATTGTACATACGCAACAACTCCAAGAGATCAATTGTTCAGAATTAAAACCAACTGTTGTCACTATTCCAAGCCGAGGATAACAAACAAACGCATCTAAAGACTAAATCCCAAATAGCATATTACATAATCCAGAGTAAAGATAATCCGGAATACGATAACAGATATCCCGTAACATTCCAAAAATTTAAAGTTCGCCTCGAACACTACCTACCCAATTGATATAAACATCTATGATAGTTTGTTTGTGCTATGAAAGTTCCGTAATCGATGTATCATATTCATCTTCTCTCAAAATATTATCAGCATTATCTGGTAATAAAATTGTACATATACAAAACTACTCCAATTGATTAAATTGTTCAAAGTTAAAATCAACTCCTTTCACTATTCCAACTGAGGATAACAAAGCAACAAACATCTCTAAAATCTACAATCCCAAATAGCATATTACATAATCCAGAACAAAGATAATCCGGAATAGGATCAGATATTCCCAGCATCCAAACAGCACAACATTAACCACAAGAGCGGCGGAGAAATTACTTATCTTTGGTGGAGACGCCGTACTTCTCCTGCATTCTGGCGATCTCGTCCTCCTTCTTCTTCGTGTCAAACTTCTTGCTCATCTTGGCCTGCTGGTAGTAGAGCACGATGAGGTACCTGTTCGCGACGTTGAAGCCGGAGAGGTGATCCACCGCCGTTTTGGCGTCGTAGATGTCCTCGTAAACGACGAAGGCGGTGCCTCTGGTGTCCTTGTTGGTGCCGATGCGAATCTGCCGTATGGCGCCGTACTTGCCGAAGATGTCGTACATCTCCTCGCTCGAGATGTTGAATGGGAGGTTGCGGACGTAGAGCACGCGGTTGACCTCCGGCGGGAGGCGGGTGTTGACTTTGCGGAGGCTGATGGTGCTCATGGTGGCGGTTTGGGGGTGTTTGGATGGTGGGAAAGTGAGAAAGCGAGGGAAATTTTGAGGATTTGGAGACGGAAAGAACTGCTTGATTTGGTACTCTCTGATTAAATTAGGGTTTCGGAATGTCAAAAGGAGGGGAAAAGAGGAAGGTGACGCCGACTTAAAAGGAGGGGAAAAGAGGAAGGTGACGCCGACTTAAAAGATATGGGCCTTAAATTAAGGAAATGGGTTGAATTAGAAAACCCAATTTACATGTGGGCCGTATTTATGTTGTATTTTTTTTTGTTAAGGTAAAATGATTATTGGTCACACTATGTTTGTCCTTGTTTTAATTTTTGTTACTGGAATTTTAGAGTAAGGTGAATTTCTTTATGGGCGGAACCCAGTGACGAAATGTGTAGGTGACCGATTTTTTAATTTCCATGTTTGGAAAGCGTTCTCTGTTTTACAGTAATTTTTAGACATACTCACTTAATTATATCACTGCATTCTAAAACATAATTCAAAATTCCACATTACTCTTTAAAATGATGATGATCCACTTTGCTTCCTTGGACATAATTTTTCACCTTTAAAGCTTGTTAAAAAATTCGTCAAAACTGCATAAGAACTCGTATAATCATATTTTTGTCTTTAAAAATTATTTAGTATTTCTTTTTTGTTAATCAAATTATTTCTTTGTTTAAAAAGGTTATTATTGAAAATGCATGTAAACGTAAACCAAATATGGAATGAACACTCCAATGGCCCAAAATGTTGTAAAATAGAGTAGCATATCTAATGTCGGTTAGGTCTTCAAATAATATTTTGG
Organism: Gillenia trifoliata; assembly: GCA_018257905.1. Lineage (NCBI taxonomy): Eukaryota > Viridiplantae > Streptophyta > Magnoliopsida > Rosales > Rosaceae > Gillenia > Gillenia trifoliata. The sequence goes on along the minus strand of CM031087.1, from coordinate 3,920,881 downwards.
TAAAATGTTGGGTCTTCAAATATATTTTCCGGAAAGGAAAAGGAATCCATATAGATTTGGAAGTACTGGCTATCACTATATATACGTGTATTTCAGCTTGAGGTTTCGTTTCACCAAACTTCCTTCGCAACACCCGTCTCTTTGTACTAGCTTTGCCTTCTAATTCTCTTCTCCCATGGATTCCAAGTTTGCAGTACCATGTTTTCTTCTTATTCTGCTCTCTTCAACTTTTTTTGTTACCAGTCAAGCTGTCCAACCATATGAACAAACAAGCCAACCGGAACAATCCGGAATCAACGTGGGCATGGTATCCGCCGTACTTTCCGACAAAGGGTATCACGCCATGGCACTAACCCTACGGACCATTCTTGAGGCTGTGATTCTTCCAACCCTAAACATAAACCACAGCACCATTCTTACCCTCTTTTGCCCTAAAGACCAAGCTTTCTTTAACTCCAAGTATCCACAGCCTCCGTTGACACTACTTAAGTATCATGTTGTGCCGTTCAAGATGGACAAAGATTACGTGGAGGCGTCTTTCGGTCGTTCCAAGGTTGACACTCTTCTGCCCGGTCATCCTCTCGTTCTTACTTCCCTCCCCGGCACTGGCGCATACGCTTCTCTCAACCAAGTCAAAGTCACGGAGTGGGATGTGTACAACGACGGACGACTGGTTGTTCATGGGATTGAGGACTTCTTCGATCCGGCTTTCCAAACACTCAGGTATCCGCAGTATGACGTGATGAATGTGAAGGAGGATTCTTCTCAAGGATTTTCCAGGTGGCCAAAGGCAGTCGAGATTATTAGTTGGCTTCTCTTGCTAGCAGTGGTAGCTGCTTTCACCTATGTGCTAATTCGTACATTTATTTTTTGTAATAAGCCATATGAGGATGGAGAGTATGCACCTCTGCATTAGGTTCTTGGCGTTTGATTTACTTAATTAAGGTTGTAACCCTTTACATTATTCAAAAAGTTGTAATTAACTGTATTTCCTTTCAGAAATTAAGATGGTGTTTTATAGTATATATACATGATTTCCAGAAAGCTCCCATGGCTTTAATTCAACTCAAGAACTTTAATCTTGGCATTTCATGGTTTCTTGAATTTGCAGGATGGTTTCTAACATGAATATATAATGAATGTTTCTGAAAGTGCTATAATTCCAAAGATAACCTAAAACTAAAATGTTACTTTTCTTTGTGGCTTGTTGATTTTACAATAATAGTCACTTGTTGATCAATATGTTGCAACATATATTTTTTTTTAGAGTAAAATGCATTTTTAGGAAAACACACAATGACTGAAATGCGTGTATTTTTTAAATAAATCATCAGTAAAAAAATCTACAGAAAACACCGAGTATAAACATAAGTCAAATCTTGCATTACTCTCACAAGTAGCCATATGCCCCCCCTCACTTTCTTTGACACAATTTTCTTACGGTCAAGTGCGTGAAGAAATTTATCATCACAAACTACATAATGGAGTTTTATCTTCAAAGATTATTAGTATTTCTTTGTTTCTTTTTTTTGGATATTAATTTGTTTCTTTTATCAAAATATTACGTCGTTTACAAAGGTTATTGTTAAAAGAACTTAATTAACTTTTCGGCTAAATAGCACCAAATCAAATTTGAGGCTAATACATATATATTATAGCTCAAAAGGCTGTTAAAATAGAAGCATGTGTAATGTCGATTAGGTCTTCAAATAAATATATATTTTGGCAAAATATTGTGATATGTTTTCCCAAAGAAAAATAAATTCATTTAGAATTTGGAAATCAGTTGAAACAAGAGTAGGATCTAATCACATGCAACATATAGATCAACAAGTGACTATTATTGTAAAATCAGCCTGAGGTTTTTGATAACCAAACTCTTTGCACGCAGTTATACCTAGCTTTTCACTCATGGATTCCAAGTTTGCAGTCTTTTTTTCTCATCCTTCTCTCAAAAACTCTCTTTGTTACCATTCACGCTCTCCATCAGGAATCAACGTCGGTTTGTTATCCACCGTACTTTCCGACAAAGGGTATCACGCAATGGCACTAACCCTAGACACCGTTCTTGATGCTGTGATTCTTCCAACCCTAAACATAAACCACAGCACCACTCGTACCCTCTTTTGACCTAAAGACCAAGCTTTCTTCAACTCCAAGTACCCGCAGCCTCCGTTGACACTCCTTAAGTATCATGTTGTGCCGTTCAAGATGGACAAAGATTCCATGGAGGCGTCTTTTCGTTATAGTTCCAAGGTCGACACTCTTCTAGCTAGTTATCCTCTAGTTCTACTTCCCTCCCTGGCACTAGCGGACTTCTCTTAACCAAGTCAAAGTCACTGAGTGGGAAGTCTACAACAATGGAAGATTGATTGTTCATGGGATTGAGGACTTCTTCGATCCGGATTTTTCAAATCCTAAGGTATCCAAAGTACGACGTGGTAGATGAGAAAGAGGATTCTTCTCGAGGATTTTCTGGGTGGCTAGAGGCAGTAGAGATTATTAGTTGGTTTCGTTTGCTAGTAATATGGGGGCTCCTTTCATCTATCTGCTAATTTGATCATTTATTTCAAATAAGCCATACGAGAATGGAGAATATGCACCTCTGCATAATTAGGTTACAAGTGTATTAATACGATGATTGCTTTCTTTCTTCTATTTCATTCTTTGATTTTTGAAGGTTGTAACTCTTTACATTTTATGGTTCTTTCATATTTCAGTATCCAACTTGCTTCTCAATTGTTCCGGAAATAGGCTGAATTGTTGCACTCAAATTCATTGTGGAATATGTCAAAATTTACTAGTTTATTTATTAACATGAAAGAGAGCCTTACTTATGTGATGATGATTGTGGATATTAATATTGTGGATATTTACAAGTTTATTTATTAACATTGGAAAAATGGCAAACAAATAATTTTTTCTTGCTTTCCGAAGTTTACTGTTCGATATGAAAGGTGGGAAAGTGAATGTCTGCCGGAAAACAGAAGGAAAAAGCACTTAAATTGCCAGAAATAAATGGGTCAAACTTCAGTGGTAATGATACGTACTGTTGAATGGTTTAAGATTTATTTGGAACCCACCGCAAATTAATCTGGACCATTCAATAGCACGTACCATTGAATGGTACGTACCACTGAAGAATTTTCCGAAATAAATCACTTATCTAAATGACTGGTTTGCATCTTTTGTAGCGACTGGTGAGGGTTTTTTGACCTATTGTGACCAAAATAGGGCTCAAAGAAACAGTTATTTTCCGTTGCTAACCGCTGCTAAAAGTACCTTTACCGACGGCTAAATAAAATGCTGCTAATCTTCCCTTTACACTCGTTTCGACAAGCATTTTTTGTCCATACGCGGAGTCAATTTTGGGTTTCTCCACCGGTATGAACAAGAACACAGTAATGGTCCAAATTTATGATCCTTACATGAATCTTTTTCACTTGAGTTGTATTGAATTTTGATATTGAAGTATTATTTCATCATAAATTGTAAGTACAATGGAAGAGAAATATAGAGGGGATTACATAACAAGCTAAGGTCCAATGGTAACAAGCCATGGACCTTCACCCTTAACCTAAGCCCTAATTTCCAGTCTTGGAACAAATTACAAGGCAAACAACCACCAAATATGAGTGTGTAGGTGGTTAACCCAAAACCCTAGCTCTAAGCTAGCTAGAGGAGATAATGACCTACAACCCTAGCTCTTACCCGATGAATACAAGACTAACCCGATGGATACAAGACTAATCCGACGGATACAAGACTAACCCGATGAGTTGATTTCAACAATACTCCCCCTCAAGCTGGATTGAGGGGATTCATGGATCCAAGCTTGAATAATAAACGTTGGAACTGAGTAGAAGCCAGAGATTTGGTGAATATGTCTACTAGTTGATCGTGACTTGGAGTGTACACAGTTTCAATGACTTTGGACTGAACTTGATCACGCACAAAATGTCAGTCACTTCGATATGCTTGGTTCTTTCATGAAACACTGGGTTGGAAGCTATATGCATAGCTGCCTGATTGTCACAGTGCATATACATTGGCTGAGTGCAAGCTATTCCCAGGTCACAGAGTAAACTCTTCAACCAGATCAGTTCACAGGCAAGGGATTCCATCGCTCGATATTCTGCCTCTGCACTGGACTTAGCAACAACTTTGGACTGAACTTGATCACGCACAAAATGTCAGTCACTTCGATATGCTTGGTTCTTTCATGAAACACTGGGTTGGAAGCTATATGCATAGCTGCCTGATTGTCACAGTGCATGTACATTGGCTGAGTGCAAGCTATTCCCAGGTCACAGAGTAAACTCTTCAACCAGATCAGTTCACAGGCAAGGGATTCCATCGCTCAATATTCTGCCTCTGCACTGGACTTAGCAACAACCGTTTGTTTTTTGCTTTTCCAAGTCACCAGGTTTCCTCCCACAAAGGTACAGTAGCCTGTTGTTGATTTTCGATCAAGAGCATTTCCAGCCCAGTCTGCATCTGAGTATCCCATGATGTTTAAGTGACCATTGTTTTTCATGAAGATACCTCGATCAACTGAACCTTTCAAGTACCTGAGGATTCTCTTGACTATGTGAAGATGCTGGTCTGTTGGGGCATGCATGAATGGACTCACTAAGCTCACTGCATAGGAAATATCAGGTCGTGTAATGGTGAGATAAATCAACTTACCAACAAGATGCTGATAGACACTGATATCTGTAAGAGGAGACCCTTGGACATCTAACTTGAGCTTGCTATCAAGAGGAGTACGTGCTGGTTTACAATCTTGAAGATCAGCTTCATTAATGAGATCAAAGATATACTTGCGTTGGTTGAGGAAGAGTCCTTTAGAGGCGGTGGCCATTTTTATCCCAATGAAGTACTTCAAGACTCCAAGGTCCTTGATGGAAAACTTCTTATGCAAGGCTGACTTGAGTGAGGTGATCTTTTCTGGATTATCACCTGTGATGATGAGATCATCCACATACACCAGGACCACTAGAGTACCAGCTTTGCCATTTCGTACAAACAAGGAAAAGTTAGCATTGTTTCTCTTAAAACCAGAAGCCAAGAGCACTGAACTCAATTTCGAGTACCAAGCTCGAGGAGATTGCTTCAGACCATAGATAGCTTTGTGAAGTTTACATACCATACCCAGCTCATGTTCTTGGGAATGGCCAGGAGGCAGTTTCATGTACACTTCTTCTTCAAGATCACCATGCAAGAAGACATTTTTAACATCCATTTGAAAAAGAGACCATTTCAAATTTACAGCAACTGACACGGTCCCATCAGAGTTGAACTTGGTTTTGAAAATCCACCTGTTGCCCACGGCTTTCTTTCCTTTGGGAAGCCTGACCACACTCCATGTGTTATTGTCATCCAGTGCTTGCAGTTCATCTTGCATGGCTTTCTTCCATGCTGGTAACGTGTTGGCTTCGTGAAAGTTGTGTGGTTCAGCAACACTTGATATTTGACTTAGGAAAGAACGATGTGAAGAAGACAAATTGTTGTAGTTGACGTGCTGAGAAAGAGGATGCCTTGAGGCATATTTAGTAACATATTCTTGAAGTCGTGTGGGTGGATGTCTGGCACGGGGAGGATTTCTTCGAGGTTCTTGAGGAACTGCAGGAGAGTTTGGGAAGGATTCTTGAATAATCGATTCTTCTTGTGCACCTTCACTGGTTTTAAGATCCACAACAGGTTTCTCATGTGCAGCTTCATTGATTTCAAGTTCCTTGTTAATGAGAATACTCTTAGTGAAGTCTGTGGGTATTGGAACTGGAGACAACTCAAATATTTCCTCCCCTAGTCGACTATTCTCAGAAGACTTTGAGAAAAAACTTCGAGACTCATCAAACTTGACATCTCTAGAGACTAACAACTTCCTAGTGTGTGGATTGTAGCACTTATAACATTTTTGAGTAGAAGAATATCCCAAAAACAAACACTTAGAAGCTCTGCGGTCTAACTTGTCTCGATGAGAAGACTGGATATGTACAAAGCAGGTACATCCAAACAATCGAAGATGTGATATGTTGATCTTTCTTCGTTTTAAAACTTCATATGGTGATTTGAAGTTGAGGACACTACTTGGTAGTCTGTTAATGACATATGCAGCAGTGAGGATGCCTTGAGACCAGAATTTCTTGGGAACATTTGTTTGGAACAACAAGGCTCTAGTTTTCTCAAGAAGATCTCTATTTTTCCTCTCGGCAACTCCGTTTTGCTGTGGAGTTCCTACACAACTGGTCTGATGAATGATGCCATGAGTGCTCAAGTAATCAGTCATGTTATTAGATGTATATTCAGTGCCATTGTCTGATATGAGAATGCAGATTTTTGATGAAAAATGATTGACAACAAGATTATGAAAATTCTTGAAAGCATTGAAAACTTGACTTTTAAATTTCAAAAGGTACAACCATGTGGTTCTTGAGAAATCATCCACAAAGGTTACATAAAATCGATAACCATCAAAGGATTCTAAAGGAGCTGGCCCCCAAACATCAGAGTGCACCATTTCAAAACACTTAGTTGTCCTAGATTGGAAAGTTGGAAATGGAAGTCTAGTGAACTTAGACACATGATAGGTCTCACACTCATGTGAGGTTTTACAAAACTTTGGAAACAAAGTGGACAACACTTGTGCAGAAGGATGACCAAGACGTTGATGCCACAATAGTTGTTCTTGAACAGACGTAGAACTGGCTTGAAAACATTTTGAAATTATTGACTCATTTGATAGATAATACAGACCATTCAAGAAAAAACCTTCACCAATCGTCTTCTTGGTGACTCGATCCTGAAACACAACACCATGAGAAGAAAAAGTAACTAGACAATCCAATGAGTTGGTTATTTGTCCAACGGATAGGAGTTGAAACGGAAATGAAGGTACAAACAAAGCTGTAGACTCAATATTATTTGATATGAGGTTGATTTTTCCCTTTCCAACTACTGGAACCCCCTTCCCATTTGCAACAGAAACACGGGATGGTTGTGAGAATTTTTTAAAATCATGTAAATCAGTTAATTTATTTGTCATGTAATCAGAGGCACCTGAATCTACAATCCAAAAATCACTAGAATGACTGATATTTACAGCAGTTGAGAAAGCACTCACAATACCTGGTGTGTCTTCTCGGGTTACCGAGTTTGTGTGTGCTAGAAACCCAGCAAACTTACCAAGCAATGCAGTTGAGTTTCCAGTTGTCTTCTCACTGCCTTTCTCTTTCTTCTTTTCAAGGTATGCATCAAATTCATTGATCAAGGCAGCATGATTTGACATGAAGTCTTTCATACCTTCAGTCACAGGTTCAGAGGTGGTGGTGAGATTGGCTCAGGGACTGAAATGGTAAGAACCCTTGTTGTTCCTTGGGTTTCAATGTTCTCTATCAAACTTTGGCTTCATTTCTGGGTACAAAACCCATCATCTTTCTCTTGTATGACCAATTCCTTCTCGACCTATACTTTCACAATGTGAGCATTTTAGGTCTGGTCTCTTTCCTTTGTACGTCTTGTCACTGGGGGCTTTTCTCTTTACTGCAAAGCCCTAGCTTCTGACACGCCAACTTTCACTTCCAAGTTCATGACCTTGCGTCGTGTTTCTTCACGTTGGATGACATTGCATACAGTGGCAAAGGGAGGTAATTCTGGATTCATCAAGAGATGACTTCTGAGATCCTCATACTCAGACCCCAAGCTTGCCAGTAGTTGAAATACCTTGTCCTCATCTGCCCTCTTCAGTAATATCTTGGCATCAATTGTGTGAGGTCTGTACATGCCGGGTTCATTCCACATTGTCTTCAATCTTCCAAGGTGTTGGACAAAGGAGTTTTCTCCTTGCTGCATACTTGCCAGATCTCTTTTAAGTTGAAACACTCGAGCTGCATTATTCTGGTTCCCATACATGTCTTTGACATCATTCCAAAGAACATGTGAAGACACAGAATCACTGAATATTTCAGCTATTTTGGGTTCCATGGAGTTGAGGAGCCACGATATGACAAGTTGGTCTTGTGACACCCAAGTTTCATAGCTTGGTGAAGAGACATCTGGAGCTTCACTTTTTCCATTGATGAAGTTCAGCTTTGATCTACCACCGAGAGCTAGAGATATGGCTCTCGACCAGTGAAGATAATTGAACTCGTTCAGTAATACTGAACTCAATCGTTGGTTAGGATTTGGATTGACATCTGCTTCAGGCATGGCTGAAGCACTGGCAGCTTGAGAACTCTCAACCTCTATGTTGAAAGGATTTTCTTCCGCCATTTTAGCAACGAAGATGAAGAAGATATACAGAAGCAGGACCGGTTAAGATTCCTGCTTTGATACCATGTTGAATTTTGATATTGAAGTATTATTTCATCATAAATTGTAAGTACAATGGAAGAGAAATATATAGAGGATTACATAGCAAGCTAAGGTCCAATGGTAACAAGCCATGGACCTTCACCTTTAACCTAAGCCCTAATTTCCGGTCTTGGAACTAATTACAAGGCAAACAGCCACCAAATATGAGTGTGTAGGTGGTTAACCCAAAACCCTAGCTCTAAGCTAGCTAGAGGAGATAATGACCTACAACCCTAGCTCTTACCCGATGAATACAAGACTAACCCGATGGATACAAGACTAACCAGACGGATACAAGACTAACCCGACGGATACAAGACTAACCCGATGAGTTGATTTCAACAATAAGTTGTTTTTTGAGTTTCCAAATATTGGGCAGATATATTACATGCCAAAAACAATCTGAAAAAACCCTCCCCACAAAACCATTTAATAACACAATTCCCCAATAAATTTTTGACTGCGGACACTCAGAAGGCGGTTCAGTCCCACGGCGCAATCAGCCGCCACACTGCATGGTACAAAATCGATGTAAAACTGACAATTACAATCAAGATCGAGCATCTGCTATTATATGAGGGTATGCTACAATATATCATGGAATTAGTTTCTATCCAAAGAGCCTCTCCCACATTAAACTTATACCTCTCCTCTTCTGATCCAGCAAATTTATTGAGTAACATTGCATGGATAAGAGTAGAAACTTATTAATCAATTACATGAGTTGATGATTTGTGCTGTAAAACTCATAGAGACAGGATTTCTGGATGCCTTACCAGTAAATAATCCGACATGATGATGCTGAGAGCTATTTAACAGCACAGCTTACCCACATATTGCGACATTGTAAGCTCAAAAAAAGGTTCGGTCCCATGGCACATTCGGCCAGTACACTGCACGAAAAACATTGTTGTGAGAGATGCTACTCCAGGAAAGTAAAAATTAAAATGATACCTAAGAGCAAGTGATTTTATGATCACTCTCAATTTGAACCATAGAGAGAGGAACCCCAAAATTCCACTACTGTATATTTAGCCTTTTCTTTTGACTACACGCACATCCAAATAACACAGAAAGTGAGATACTGATATTCAAACTAAACGGAGACCAAACCTTGTCTGCAAACTATTCTAGTGATAAACTTCTTGGTTTCACTAAACATGTTGAAACTGCTATAAATTGTGAACAAAGATTGATAAAGGCGGTGTCTAAACCGAATCCGAAAACATATAACAGTGATCAACGCTCCTCTTTCCAGTATTTCAGTCCTAATATATGACCCTGCCTTCTTGTATCCTTTTATTGGACCGGGCATATAAAACTCCATTAACTTATCATCATCTAATTAACCAAGTATTGGCTATTTATCTATATGTCCGTTACACAAGAAATCCACACAACCAGAGCGGTTTTCTTTTCTTTTTTGGGTTATCGAATCATCAACCGAGAGCCATTTAACAGCACAAACGCTTACACATAATGAGCCAAAATAGAGGATGATGACTTGTAAGTTGTAACAATGGCAGTAAGACTAGTTCCATCAATCCCTTGAGTTACTTGCTTTGTGGAAGAGGCAGAGAACTTCTAAATATCCCCATTTATTCAGCAGACGATAATGAATTTACAAGTTACAACACAGAGAATGCTAACAAAACTAACATAACATCAAGTAATATGACTGCAGCTTAAGTAATATGCTGTTGTTGGTTGTTTCATGTGTATTTACAGCTTAAGATATAGATTAATTAATCAATAAATCCATTAATAACCTCCAAGCAATATTTTCTCTATGCATTCCTTTATATTATGCTAATAACGATACAAGATACTAATGCATCATCACATTACGATTCAGATGACCGAAAATACATTTTCAGAGAGTGCAGAAGAGTGTCGAAAATGGAATGGACACATTCGTGCCGAAGCCCTATTGACATAAACATCTATTGTAAATTCTAATGTTTGTAAATTGTAATCAGTGGTATCATATTCTTCTTTTCTCAAAACACTATTAGCATTATCTGGTTCATATACAACTCCAAAAAGATCAATTCTTCAAAATGAAAACCAACTCATTTCACTATCCAAGATGAGGATAACAAACAAACACCTCTAAATCTAAAACCCAAATCCCAAATAGCATATTACATAATCCAGAATAAAGATAATCCGGAATAGAAACATCAGATAATCCCAAGTTCCCAACATCCAAACAGCACAACATTAACCAGAAGAGCAGCGGAGAAATCACTTATCTTTGGTGGAGACGCCGTACTTCGTGGCTATCTCGTCCTTTTTCTTCTTCGTGACAGAAAGATTAGGGCTTTTGGAGACGGAGAGAGCTATCGATTTTGGTACTCTGAGTAAATTGAGAAGGAATTATACGGAACTGATTTACAGCTACGTGACGTCTCTTGTTCAATAATGCATTGTCAGTGTTATGTGCAAATTTTTCTTCACATGCTAATATTTTATTAGATCAAGACGTTACATGGCGGTGAACTCATTTCGTGTAAGTTGCTCTCAAGTAAATTAGGGTTTCAAAATGTCAAAGAAGAGAAAAGAAGAAAAGAATCCGACTAGAAATTTGGGCCTCCGTTACAAAAGAAACAATATTTGTATGTGGGCCTGATCTGATGTAACTTTTTTTTTAATGAGTATTTTGAAATTTGGTCACTGTGGGAGTTTTTTTATTTAATTTTTTATTACAAACGATATTACTGCTTCAAGATATATTAAGGAGAGGGAAAAACTTTGAACCTCAGACATAATGAGTTGAAGAGTCCTAATTATCGAGGCAATTCACCACTTATTACTGTGTTTAATGCGAAATTACATTTGGCCATTATAGTTTTGTTTTTTACCAAACATAATTTTTGGTCACACTATGCATTTCCTCAATATTAACTCTGGTCGATTAATTGTGAGGTAAGATGCATTTTTTTTGGCAAAACACGATAGCAAATGCATTTTACCCTTTTTCTGTTACTCTTTTCTTCATAGGAGACATAGTGGGTGTGCATTTTATTTTGTCAGTTAGGTTATTACATTTTGGTTCTATATCGTGTTATATGTTTTCCGCAAAGAAAAAGGAATCCAATTAGAATTCGGAAATCAGTTAAAACTAGGGTAGGATTTGGAACCCTAGCTATCACTATATATATAATGTGTATTTCAGCCTGAAGTTTCATTCACCAAACTCTCTTTCCAACACCCGTTTCTTGTACGCCATTATATAGCTACCTTTGCCTTCTTAATTCTCCAATGGATTCCAAGTTTGCACTGATCTGTTTTCTTCTCTCTTCAACTCTCTTTGCTACCATTCAGGCTGTCCAACCATATGAACAAATAAACCAACCCAAACCATCAGGGATCGACGTCGGTTTGGTCTCCGGAGTACTTTCTGACAAAGGGTATCACGCCCTGCCGTTAACCCTAGACATCATTCTTCAGGCTGTGATTCTTCCAGCCCTATTCAGAGACCCAAACGCCACTCTCACCCTCTTTTGCCCTCAAGACCAAGCTTTCTTTAAGCCCAAGAATCCACAGCCTCCGCTGACACTCCTTAAGTATCATGTTGTGCCGTTCAAGATGGACAAAGATACCATGGAGGCGACTTTTCGTCACGGTTCCAAGCTTGACACTCTTCTGCCCGGTCATCCTCTCATCGTTACTTCCCTGCCCACCGGCACTGGCGGATACGCTTCTCTTAACCAAGTCAAAGTCACTGAGTGGGATGTCTACAACGAAGGAAGACTGATTGTTCATGGGGTTGGGGACTTCTTTGATCCGGCTTTCCAAATCCTAAGGTATACGCAATATGACGTGATGAATGTGAAAGAGGGATCTTCTCAAGGATTTCCTGGGCTGAAAGGTGAATTAGAGATTATTAGTTGGTTTCTCTTTCTAGCAATGGTGGCTCCTTTAACCTATCTGCTAATTCGTTCATTTATTTTTTCTAAGAAGCTATATAAGGGCGGGTTATATGCACCTCTGCAGAATTAGGTTCTTGGCGTTTGAGAGGTTATCTTAAGTTGTAACAAAAGTTCTGTATTTATTAGAGAGAATAATTAGTATTTGTTTTCTGTAAAATCCGTGGTGTGATCATGTGTTCTATATAATCATTTTATTTCTAAACCAATTTACAATATTTTTTACCCATATACAATTAAGTCTAACTATAAGGTGCTACATCTATAATTGGCACACGACTATACTGTATCAATTGCTTTCTTGCGCAATCTCATGAGGTCTTGACCTCTCAGTAATCTCAATGACTGATTCCATCTCTCTTCCGGTTGGCGAACCATCAGTGGGACTGAAACCACCATGCTCAGTAGAAGGTGTTCTCATCTGCTCCTCGAAAACAATGCGTGATTCAGTGTTGTTTGAGTAGACTGATGGACTTGGGGGGAAGATGGTGTTAACTTCCAGTTCACCCTTTTTAAAAGTAAATGACTTTAAGTCCTTTTTGTCGAAAATTCTTAACATGACGCAAAATTTTCTCCACAACGAGGCTTCTGGATCGAGTCGCCAGAAGATGTCCTTGTGTTCGTACAAGAACATGGCAGCAAATATGAGCAGAGCTAATGTTGAAGCAACACCGGCTATGAGAAAGAGACCCCAAAAGCTCTCAAGGCTGAGACTGTTGGAAGAGACCAGGCTGTTTGGGTCTGCACAACTTGATTGTTTGTTGAACCATATCTTCTCAATGTTTTGCATTCTGTCTCCCTCGTTCACGGTTAGGATTGCCCTTGAAACATCACGAGCAAGAGGTGAACCTTTTGGGAAGGCCTATACAAAGTCACAAAATGAAACTGTCAAAAGATTGTATTCGGAAAATATTTTAGTATATTATTCTTCTCCTTGAGGAGTTAAGCATAAGCCAAGGATAATTTAAACTATTCAAGGCTTTAATCCTCCGACTTGAAAGTCACACTCTCAACTGAAAGGACACAAAATAATCCCACATGACATGAGAAAACATATATTTGAACATGATAGAGACAAGAAAGCAGGTGAACTTACAAAGGCAAAACCATCGGCTTTAAATGTCGGCTCAACCATGGTGTATTTCGAGCAATACTTTGCAAGAAATAGATTCATATAGGGGGTCTCATCGAAAGCTGCCGAGATGCCATGTTTTTTACTCCCGTTTAGAAAAAGTTTATTCAACTCTTCTGGGGTATCAAAGGTCACAAGTCTGTCATCTGGAAACCCTAGTTGTTTGAGAATCCCAAGAACAAAAGAACCTGATTGGTAGGCAACATTGTCCCCATTCTTGAGGAGCAAGTTCACATCAGTAACAGTTGGTTGGAGATGTTGAACTGTTAACAGCGATGTCAAACTTGCAGTATAACTTTGGGTCAGGATGAGGACCACAAAGCACCAGATTATCACCACGAATCGAGCCAAGTTGCTCACTACTCGCTCCCCTGTAATGAGTCATGGATATTATAAGTTTGAGGCATAATTTACAATGGAAAGCATGAAATTTGCATAGTTTCTATGGAGAGTAAATTAAGATGGACAAACTTACTGTGTGCGAAAACCATGGTTGAGAACGAGAACCAAAAACTTGTCCCAATTTGGTGATGTGGAGGCCCCCGAAAGTCTTCGTTGATCCGATGTTCAAGAACCCAAACAACGAAACCAATGAATATGAAAAAACAACCGCTCGTTGCCCAAAGTTCCCATGACAAAGGCTTCAAGAACACCCAAGCATTCTTGCTTTTGTTGTCTTTGACAGGCACAATCATGGACACACCAGATTCTGTGTATGGCAATGTGAAGTCAACGTATAAGGACCTGTTTGCCCGAATGGTGATATCCCCTACTGCGGCATCATAGTTCTGTCAAGAAAAAATGTTACCATGTCAGTCAAGAAATCGGATAATTTTGTTAGATTAGGGAAAAAAGACTCTTACCTTGAGATACACTTCATTGACCAAGTCATTGTAACTGCCAGCACTCGAACCATTAGGCATTGCATAGGCAATAAGCTCGTAAGGAACAGCGTAGGGTAGCGATGCTATTACAGCTTCGAAGACGCTTATGCAATATCCACCATTGACCGTGGTTGTGTTGGCTCTAGGATCATGTGTGACATTTACAAATTCCGGAAACCCTTGCTTGACCGGGACTAGAATTTGCAGCTTCGTGTCAAGTGTAGGAATCTGCCAACCCTTTGGAGCAGAGGTGGTGTCTCCAGGCCATATAATAGATCCAAGACTAGCATTGGAAGTAGAATATTTGCCTGTGTTTCTCACATTTAAGTTTCTTCCAAGACCATTTTGGGGTGTCCAAAATCCAATCAGTTTTTCCCCACTTCCAATCACATTAACGATATCAAAAGTTGATGATTGTAATTGGCCATTGAAAAGATTGAAATCTCCTGAAAGGCCTTTAAAATTTGTCCCTGATAGTTCTTGGACAAGTTGAGGACCATTTTGTGAAACCCCAAATCTTTCTAGATCAGTTTTACTAGAATTTCCAGAAGTATTCGTCTTTCCGAAGCTGAAGTTTTTAGCCCCAACTTTCTCAGCAGCCATGGCTAGTGCCCAAGCAGCATCATACGCCCACAATCCGAACACATCCAGTTTAACATCCTGGACAGTTGGATTGTCTTGTTGAAATTTCCTCTTCCATCTAACTCGAAAATTCTCAAGCCGTTTTGAATTCGGGTAATAAGTTTTTATCCCCAAAACCCCTTGCATATTTTCTAAGCTGGAGGAATTTATGGAACTAAACATGTTGGTCATCCCATCAGTCATTATCCAAGCATACCCTGCCTCCATCATGCCAATCTCTTTCGCCTTGTCGAAAATCCGCAAACCGAGAGATGGTAACATGTGCACAACGAAGACCCTTGTTTGCATTGCCATCAACTTGTAAAGCTCAGCAACAATTTGGTCATCAGTGGCCTTCGGAGAAATGACACTCCGGTAGGCAATTCGAGCATCAACTTCTTGCAAGGCATCAGAGAGGTAAGGTATGACTCCTTCTCCGAACTCGTTGTCCACATAGATGGGCACTACTTCTCTCCAGCCAAAGGCTTGAATGATGGCACTTATGGCTTTCACTTGGGATGAATCATTTTGTGCAGCTCTGATGAAATATGTATTTCTGATTGAAGTGAGAGATGGGCTTGTTGCTGAATAGGAGATTATGGGGACTTGGGCTTTCTCTCCAAGGTTGATTAGAAAGTTGGCCTGCATTGATGATGTAGGCCCTATGATTGCTTGCACTTGAACATTCTTTATCAGGTCTAGAGCTGTCCATTCAAACATGAAAACGTTAAATCAATCTCCCCTGACGTGGGATTTATGCTCTGAAAACTAGTCGAGTATTCAAAACTTCACGGCTACTTGTTAGAATGTGACGGTCCAACTCAAAACTCATTGACAATGAACATGAGATGCCCAAGATTTCTTAAACTATTATGCAAGGCTATATATTATTCCGTCACGTGAGAATACTTTCAAAACTAATTGAGTATAATAAACGGGTTCATACTAGAATGTGAACGTCTAACTCAAAAATGAACAATAAACTTGGTAAGCACCAAAATCGTTTAAATCAAAAGACGGGGATTAATTGGAAGGAGCAAAAACAAAACATGAACAAAGAGAAGAGAGAGAGAATTACCTGCAGAAGCTGTGACAACAACATCTGACATGGAGTTCCTTTTGTGCAGAACAAGCCTGGTTTTGTAGTTAGAATTAGAGGCGTAGAAATCGGATAGGGCGATTTCGATGCAGCTCAGCTGCATCTTCCAATACCAGAAATCAAAGTCAAGAACCAGACCCACATGAACTGGGGTAGTCTTATTGTTTTGTGCCATGGCCCTGAAAGTAGTCTTAGAAAACAAGAACAAGAAGAACAGAGCAAAAAGAGAGCTGCTGCAGCTAGCTTTCTTGGCCATATGTGGAAATTTTTTGGGAAATATTTCAAGCTTTGCAATTCATGACTCAAGAAAAAAAGGAGTCTATTTATATAGACTTAGAAACTGGAGATTGAAAGCTCTAAACTGGGTTAATTAATTGTTAATTACATAAATTAATACAAGTAAAAGGATGCATCCAACACTCAATTGGCTGCGATAGCATGTAATTTTCATGCTATCAGCATCTCCAAAAAATGTATTTAAGTTTGCTGTCCTCATTCAATGAGTCAATGCCACATTGTCAATGGTGGCAGGGATTTTATGTGCACCCTTTTCTTCTTGGTGAAGGTTTTAATTGGATTTTCCAAATCAATGGGAGTGGAATGTCTCTAAAAGTTGAACATTCAAAGGTACTATTTGTCTCATATTATATTGTCCAAGTCTAGCTTTGACAAAATCAAAGATGTAGGAAAAAAAAAATAGTACACATTTTGCTCAAAAGGAACTGAGCAAATGTGTACTATTTTTTTTCTCTTGATTTTAGTCTTCAGATTCGGTATAGTGACTTAAATTTTTTGACATGAATTAGTAATATTACGTGACAGTGAGTGTCGTACTGACAAATTACTCGAAAACTCAAATACTCTTGATCCGTTCGAGCTAGTGAAATCAAATCAATTCAAGTGAAGTAGGAGATAATATCTTGACAAAATGATATGCCCAATTTAGTGATGAATCTTTGTGCCTATATTTTCTTTTAGAAAATGAGAATGCATTAAACCAAAAAGGAGCAACAGCCAACTCCAAGGCGCCAAAGCCAGCACCAGAAAGGGTAATTATTTTAGTGTTCTGTTTTTTTTTTTTCTTGATAGGTGATTTCATTGATAAAAATTGAACAATACAAAAGGAGTGCCATCTGGGTACATATTATATAGTGACAAAATCTTTGATCTAAGAAAGAAATTTGCACAACTAATACATCGAGATAAACCCCTAAACAACTACCACCAACGACTCATTAAACACAGACACCAAACAATACAAATATGACGCAAAATACGATTGACATGCTAGAGTTGGTACCGAATGCCATTACAAAGCCATCGCTACGAAACAAGCGAGGCCACAACAACCATTGCTACAAACAAGGCCATAACAATTTTGAAGCAACCACAAAACACATCTACCAAAACAATAAAACTAGCTAATCCGAGGAATGGAACCACCAATTAGCTGTCGTCTTCATAGTGAGGGCTACCGCTTCTAGACAATTCATCGCCTCAGCCAGAAAAGACGCCACAAATTTGGCCGGTGGGCGGCTCCCGATGGCGGGTTGGCCAGGAGCGCACACCACCATAGAAATCAAGTCGTAGGAGATGGATTCGACCCACCACACCATAAATCTTGCCCACAACCTCGGATCAAGGCCAAATTCGGGTGCGCGGGGCGGAATGAGGAGAGGTCACCGCAGTGGGAGGAAGGGAAAGGAGAGACGGGAGGAAGGACAATATGAGAGTTGAGAGGGGTTGCCGCCAGCCCCAAGCGAGAGCAAGGGACCGATGGCTGCGATGCTTAATGGTTTTAGTGTTTCTTTGATGAACCGCATTCGTTAAATTTTAACTTATAAATGAATGTAATGGTTTTAGATTTATCGAAAATTTTTTGTAAAATGATATATGAATGATGAAACAAATCCAAAAGGTATACAAATTAAAAATAAAGAAACAAATCTAAGAACATGTAGGAATGAAGTGACTAATTTTGTAAAGTTTGTAGATATGACTAGGTTATTATTAGGAAATGTAGTAAGAAAATGTGACTTCATCTGGAGTGAGATTCCAGAAGATATATTGAATATATCTGACTTCCAAAATTAATAGATTCGAGATTCTTTAAAGGAAAATTTGTAGCTCAAGGCAAACTCTAGTTTCCGAGAAATTGTTGGGTAGGAGCCTTGACCCTGCAATTAAATAACTAAACAATTGAATGTTGAAATAGTGATGTTAGACAAAGGCGAGACGGGGAGGAAGGACTATAATCACTATATGAGTGTCGAGAGGGCTGCCGCCGCTCTAAGCGAAGCAAAGGAGATCGGCGGCTGCGATGCTTTGAGATCTAAATTTTAGAGGAGAAAGGTCGAGGAGAGAGAGCGCCGCTGTGATATAGTAGATCTATTTAGTGTTTTTAGAGCAGCGTTTGTCAATTTCTTTACTATAAATAAATGTTTTAATGGTTTTAAATTTCTCTAATTTTTGTAAGAAAATGATGAAACAAATCAGGTGTTATAGCCCGTACCGGAGAATAATATTATTTTATTCCCGGAGGTGCAAAATGTGATTTTGCCCTTGGTTGATCTTTCGGTTGACTTTTCATTAAGTTGGCTTTTCGTGTGACGCGTTCACTGCTATTTTCGTGACGTGCTCGTGGCTACGGGCTTCGTAGTGTGGCCAGGCGTCATTCGGGTTCGAATGGCGTTCGACATGGACATTAGAATTGTATTGTTGTGATTTGGGCCTTGAGCCTTAGACGATAAACTTATTAGGCTGACCCACTATCTCAGAGCTGTTTGCCTCTCACTCAATGTCTACTGTCCTCTTTCTCCTCGATTCCTCCTCCTTCTCGCCATTTTTATCCCCAGGAGCACGCCACCTTTGAAACCACGTACCTTGAACTAGCATGCTAACTGCTGCACACCCAGAACCCAAAATCTCCTCTGGACACCCGGAGCTTAACTTGACCACGCCCCGATCTCCTGTGCTTGACCTCTCGTCTTTAGTGAAGCTCCCACACCTTCAGAGCCGGATAGAGCAAAGGCGAGAGAAAAACCCGAAGGGTATCAAGTCACCTCGACTTACGCCCGTGAAACATGGCCATCCTCGACTTGTCTTGATTCCCGAGAACTTCACCCGACACCATCGATCTCGTCGTGCAGATTTGCTTGGAACCTGACTTGAGCAAACTTTGAAACCAAATTCATGCATTTTTTTCAGGCGACTTTGATCGCCAAACTACGCTCTCGACCTCGATTGACCTCAGTGACATCGTTCAGCTTGCAGGAGTCTGAGTCGAACCCAGGCCTGCGTGTGGCCCGATTCGCCGGTTTCATCGAGATTCGGTTTTGAGAGACTCTCGGGCGATTCCGGCCATCTCCGGCCATAGTGGAGCCTCCAAATAGGCAAATGGTAATCTCCTCCTCCCGGCTTTTAATTTGGCTTTTGAATCGTGCAATTTGGGTGTGTTTGAAGAAGTTAGGTCAAATTGAAGAATTAGGCCAAAATCCTAGTTTCAGGCGAGAAGCTCCGTATTGCAGTGGCAATGGCGGCGGTGGCGCCGGCAGCCGAGCCGGGTTGAAGGTGACCGACGACGTCGGCGACAGTCGAGCCGTGCTGTTGATCGGCAAACAGGTTCAACTTGGTCGGATGGAAGTTCGAGAATATTGATCAGGTGCTATGCGGGCGTTAACGGAGCCCGATGACCGCGTCGATCCACGCGTGGCCGACGCGTGAGCGTGGCCGGCGCGTGGCCGCGCGTGGTGGACTTCCCGCCGGCGCGTGGCGCGCGTGAGGCGCGTGGGACCCTCACGGCCGCGCGTGACGACGCGCGTGAGCCAAATAGCGTGTGGCGCGTGCGGCGGTGCACGCAGCGGCCACAGCGGTTTTGGGGTTTGAGCCGAAACTCCGTTCGGGTATCGACGCCGTTTTCTTGTAATTTCGTGTACTTTACTAATTTGTGGCTTTCTAAAAATAGGTTTTGGCGGCAAGTGGCGTTCGGAGGACGTGCATTTTGACTCTTCGGCTTCGGTATTTGTAGTGGGCCCCTTCCTTACTTAAAAATAATTGTTTTATATGTTTTAGTTATTAAAATGGTTTACTATGACTTAAATTGACTATTACACTTGTTGGCAAAGCTTATATTTGTGTCTAAACTTCTAATAGTGTAGTATAGTATTTGTTGAAGTATTTAGTGGCAGCATGCTTCGTAGTATTTACTTGGTTTATCGGATAGACTTGATGTTTGTAGACCGACTCGGTAATGTATTAGGCCATGGAAATTAGTGGGCACCGACCCGTATTTCCATTTTAGTTTTATGCCATTAAATTGGTGATTTATGTTTTATCTTGTATGCGTATTACAATTATCGTACCAACCATTTATTTTTAGGGTTTAGGGAATTAGTATATTAATTCCCTATTTATGCGTTGGATCTTATATTTGTTTGACGGGCCTTGGGCCGTGGTAGGTGAACTTTGGAAACGATAATTTACTATCGTATTTTGGGTTACTTTAATCTACCATTAAGTTGGTATTTACATGCCTTGGTACGGTATGGTGTATTCTTGGTATTTTACGTATTGTGGTTAATTACTTGGTATTCGGAGTGCCGGTACCCAGAGTATGCTATATTTTGGTTATTTAAAGGTTATCCCAAATAGGAAATGACCTCACGTTGTTTTATTTTGAGATACTCCGTGGCATGTTTTGCATTTCGAGCTAGGAAGCTCGCCGGTGTTAGTTGTACTCGTCAGAGGCCGGAACCGACCTTCACGTGATTGTTCTGCCTGCCGTCCCGCTCACTATGGATCCATAGAAAGGTGCCGGCTTGTTGGTCGCATGGGCGCCCGAACTGCATTGTGATGCGGTGCGCGGCTTCACGTGATCGTAGTACATGGCGTAACTTTTATTTATACACCCGGCACATTTTAAGCGAATATATCGTATGAACTCGTGTGTTGCCATTCTAAGCCGAGCGTCTATCTCATAGTTGGATTGTGAATTATCTCGATTTTCAACGTGCCACGGAGACATTTATTTGAGTTGCAGTTTTCCGTATAACTTATTTTATGAACACTTTTTATAAAGTAAGTATGCCGAACGGTGGCTTTCTGCCCGTCTCGGACAGTAAGTATATTTCCGTACTTACCTTGTTTCTACCTACTAGTATATTATGTTTTTAAAAGGAAAGGTTTTACGAAACTTATTACGTGTTTTACGGGGTTAGTATTATTTTAAAAAGGAAAGGTTTTCCACGAAATAATTAGTTATGGCCAGCTCCACCACCACTTTTTGTTTTGCGCCCCTCCCAGGGTTTAGCGGCTTGAAGTTGTCTACGTTCGGGCGGTGGTATGACAAGCTTTTAAATTCTTGGTAATTGTAAAGACACACATTCGTGCCCAGTCTTTGTTATTGTAACTACTCTTTTCAGGTTACAAATTTTGTATATCCCCCCCACTCATTAGTTCATTCAAATATTCCTTATTTATTCCTGTGGCTTTCGTCACCCTACGTGGTGTCGGCCCGGCTATCCAGAGCTTGGGTGTCGCGTGTGTCAGGGCCGGATGTGTCTAAGGTATACAAACTAAAATAAAAACAAATCTAGAACATGTAGGAATGAAGTGACTAATTTTCTAAAGTGCAGCCAGATATGACTAGGTCAAGTGTTCGGAAATATGGTAAGATCTGAGCGCTCTTTGCGTATCTCGGGGTATTTGATATTTAAGTATTTTAACAGATTAAATTTTGTTTAAAATATAAAAATCAGATCAAATGGTTAAAAAATTTGGAGTACGAGGAAAATAGGAGATCTATTTTAGTGTTTTTGAAGAGCGCATTCGTTCTTTTTTAACACTATAAATAAATGTTTTAATGGTTTTAGATTTCTCTAATTTTTTTGTAAGAGAAAATGATGAAACAAATCAAGGTATACAAATTAAAAATAAGAAACAAATCTAAGAACATGTAGGAATGAAGTGATTAATTTTGTAAAGTTCTGTAGATATGACTAGGTCAAATTACTCGAAATGTAGTAAGATACGAGACTTTTTGCGTATCTACCGAGTATTTGGTATTTCGGTATTTTAACGTTAAATTTTGTTTCAAATATAAAAATGAAGATCGAATGGTTCAAAATTTAGATGCAATCTTTACGGAGCATCTAAGAATTTTGAAGAAATGATGACTTCATCTGAATTGAGATTCAGAAGATATATTAAAGAATACATCTGACTTCAATTAATTAATAGATTCGAGATTCTTTAAAGGAAAATTTAGCTCAAGGCAAACTCTAGTTTCCGAGAAATTGTTGGAGTAGAAGGGCCAAGGCTCCCAATGACATCAATTCCTAACTAAACAATTGAAACAATTGAATGTAGAAATCGGATAGGGCGATTTCAGTGCAGCTCAACTGCATCTTCCCGGCTACCAGAAATCAAAGTCAAGACAAACCCACACTTGAACTGAGGTAGTCTTGTTGTTTTGTGCCCTTGGCCCTGAAAGTAGTCTTAAGAAAACAAGAACAAAGAACGAAGCAACAAGAAACTGCTGCAACTAGCTTTCTTGGCCATATGTGGAAATTTTTTGGGAAATATTTCAAGCTTTGCAATTCATGACTTCAAAGAAAAAAGTCTATTTATATATACTTAGAAAGTGGAGATTGAAAGCTCTAAACTGGGTTAATTAATTGTTAATTACATAAATTAATACAAGTAAAAGGATGCATCCAACACCCAATTGGCTGCGATATGTAATTTTCATGCTATCAGCATCTCCAAAATGTATTTAAGTTTGCTGTCCTCATTCAATGAGTCAATGTCACATTGTCAATGGTGGCAGGGATTTTATGTGCACCCTTTTCTTCTTGGTGAGGTATTAATTGGATTTCCAAATCAATGGGAGTGGGATGTCTCTAAAAGTTGAAACATTCAAGGTACTATTTGTCTCATATTATATTGTCCAAGTCTAGCTTTGACAAAATCAAAGATGTAGGAAAAAAAAAAAAAATACACATATTTGCTCATCTAGTGTGTGGTGGAGTGGACACTACATTTTCTTTCTCTTGGTTTTAGTCTTCAGATTGATTGTAGCGATAAATTTTTGTGAATTAGTAATATTACGTGACGGTGAGTGTCGTCTTGACAAATGCTCGAAACTGAAATACTCTTGATCCGTTGAGCTAGTGAAATCAAATCAATTCAGAGTGAAGTAGGAGATGATATCTTTGACAAAATGATATGCCCAATTTAGTGATGAATCTTTGTGCCTATATTTTCTTTTGGCAAATGAGAATGCATTAAACCAAAGGGCAACAGCCAACTCCAAGGCATAAAGCCAGCACCAGAATGGGTAGAGTAAAACCTAACAACAAATTAAACACTCCACATAATTAACAACAAAAGCACTAAATAATGTAAATTAATTATGAATGCGTGGACAAGCGTGTTATCATAATTCTGAATAATTATACTATCATTTTTTACAATAGTACAAGATAACTTGACATTGCTAGGTTGACAGAAAGTTTATGTGAATTGAATAATGAGGTTTGGGTGATCAACTTGAAGTTTAATTTTCGCTTTTTGTTAACGTACAAATAAAAACCAGTTCACATTAAATTTAGAATTCAAATAAACTCTTCAAAAACATTCATGGAAAGTTGGAATTATACCAACAAACATTTATTTTGAAATGGATATTTATTGGCTGCAAAAAGCACATAATTGAAAATTTGATATACAATTCTACATTATTGTGGTCATGGTCTTGCCACGGTCATTACTCTTGGTCTTGACTATCGTCATTTTATACACCATGAATGTCTCTTGAAAATTTTTGCAATCTTTAGAAAATAATAAGTGGAAATTGCTGTGAAGAATTTGTATAGGATACTCTCATTCAAAATATATAGGATACTCTCATTCAAAAAATATATATTATATGGGTTAAATTGGGGGACTTACATTTTAGACACATATTTTGACACTCATCTTGTAGGGCCCACTTCGTAACTTTTTTAACGATCGAACAACCTATCTTTTTAAGTCTTCCCTCAAAGATCAAATGTTTATCCAAATCGCATCAGAAAACGTATATTAGTTGGATTAAATGATAGTTATTTTAGTGTTATTTTTTTTTGAAGAGCAACAATAGAGTGATTTCGTGATAGCCAGACAATACAAGAGGGTGCCATCTTGGGTACATATTATATAGTGACAAAATCTTTGATCTAGAAAATTTGCACAACTAATACATCAGATAAACCCTAAACAACACCACTGCGACTACGACAAACACGAACACCAAACAATACAAATATGACGCAAATACGATTGACATACTAGAAGTTGGTCTGGGAATGCCCATACAAAGCCATCGCTGCGAAACAAGCGAGGCCCTGACAACCATTGCTACAAAAACAAGGCCATAACAATTTTGAAGCAACCACAAACACATCACAAAACAATAAAACTAGCTAATCCGAGAATGGAACCACCAATTAGCTCGTCTTCATGAGTGAGGGCTACCGCTTCTAGACATATTCATCGTCTCCCTTGAAAAGACACCTAAATCTGGCCAGGTAGGCGGCTCAGCCGCGGGTTGGCAGGCTTACAACTACATGGAAATCAAGTCGTAGGAAGTGGATTGACCCACCACACCATAAGTCTTGCCCCACAACCTCGGATCAAGGCCAAATTCG
Organism: Gillenia trifoliata; assembly: GCA_018257905.1. NCBI lineage: Eukaryota > Viridiplantae > Streptophyta > Magnoliopsida > Rosales > Rosaceae > Gillenia > Gillenia trifoliata. The sequence continues at coordinate 3,896,171 of CM031087.1, read as the reverse complement.
AAAAGGTGATGCGCGGGGAGGGAGGGGAAAGGAGAGACGGAGGAAGGACAATATGAGAGTTGAGAGGGTTACTTGCTTGACTTAATGAAAGCAAGGGACCGATGGCCGCGATGCTTAATGGTTTAGTGTTTCTTTCTTGAACCGCATTAGTTCATTTCTTTATAAATGAATGTGCTTAATGGTTTTAGATTTATCTAATTTTTGTAAGAATGATATATGAATGATAGAAACAAATCCAAGGTATACAAATTAAAAATAAGAAACAAATCAAAAGAACATGTGAATGAAGTGACTAATTTTGTAAAGTTCTGTAGATATGACTAGGTCAAGTATTCAGAAATATAGTAAGAAAGTATGACTTCATCTAAATTGAGATTCCAGAAGATATATTAAAAGAATATATCTGACTTCCAAAATTAATAGATTCGAGATTCTTAAAGGAAGAATTTGTAGCTCAAGGCAAACTCTAGTTTCCGAAATTGTTGGGTAGGAGCGCGTACTACGATTAAATAACTAAACAATTGAATGTTGAAATAGTGATGTTAAGACAAAGGCGAGACGGGGAGGGAAGGACTATAATCACTATATGAGTGTCGGGGGCTGCCGCCGCTCTAAGCGAAGCAAGGGATCGGCTGCGATGCTTTGAGATCTAGAATTTTTGGGAGAAAAGGTCAGAGAGAGCGCCGCTGTGATATAGGAGATCTATTTTAGTGTTTTTTAAGAACCACGTTGTCCGTTTCTTTCTTATAAATAAATGTTTTAATGGTTTTAGATTTCTCTAATTTTTTTTGTAAGAAAATGATGAAACAAATCCAAGGTATACAAATTAAAAATAAAGAAACAAATCTAAAGAACATGTAGGAATGAAGTGATTAATTTTGTAAAGTTATGTAGATATGACTAGGTGAAGTATTCGAAATGTGGTAAGATAGGAAACTTTCTTTGCGTATTTCGGAGTATTTGGTATTACGGTATTTAGAGTTAAAATTTTGTTTTTAAAATATAATAATCGAATCAAATAGTTAAAAATTTGGAGTACGAAATGCTCGGAACACTAAATTTTTTTGAAGAAACGATGACTTCATCTGAATTGAGATTCCAAAAGATATATTAAAGAATATATTTGACTTCCAAAATTAATAGATTCGAGATTCACAAGAAAATTTGTAGCTCAAGGCAAACTCTAGTTTCCGAGAAATTGTTGGGTAGAAGGGTCAAGGCTCCCAATGACCTCAATTCCTAACTAAATAATTAAACAATTGAATGTTGAAATAGTGATGTTAAAAGACAAAGGCGAGTGTACCAACTAGATGAGAAGAAGTGGAAAGACTACAAATTGAATCTTTTTTTCTTAAACCTTTCTATTGTCCTTTATTTTGTCAACACATATTTGATAGATCAACTTGAAATCGATTGATGCGTCGCTAGTGAATCACTAAAGTTTTATTATATGTACGATTCAGCCAATTCTATACCTGAAGGCTCTTCCTCCTTTTTGAGTAACGGTACAAGCAAATCTTCTTTCCAATAACATTACTTGAAACAAAGGATATGAATCACTTGAAATTAAAGAAAGAAAAAAAAAACAGTATAAAAAAATCACATGTGAAATTGCAAGGTCTACGTACTAGAAAGTTTATGTGATTTATTTAGTTTGTAATCTTTCCCAACTTCTTTGCAACCACATAACAGTGGACTTTATATTTAGAAATTCGATTTGGTCGACTCGAAAGGGATTGATGGAATTCTTTAACCAACGTACTAAAAAATATATATTGTGACATGCATTTGATCGGTGCTGGAAAACAGCACACAAGGATGATGATCATCCTGAAATTTAACTTGTATATATATATATATATATATATATTTGCTACTTGTGCGCAACTACATATAACAGTAGACTTTAGATTTAGTTAGAATTCGAGTTGATTGACTCAAAGAAACATTGATGGAATTCTTCCTGTTAATAAATACTTGGGAGTTTTACATGAAAGGTCAATTTCCATCAACGGTAAGAGATATCAAAATTGAATTATCTGTCAATATTTTTGTAGATGGGATTGTTGATATTTCTGTAAAAGTCGGTCGATATTTGCATCCTATAGGCCGGGTATAGGGTATATGTTATCCGACACCTAGATTAAAACTCACTTTTTTTTCACGAACCACGATTTTGTTCCAGAGCCAGAGAGCTTTATTGGTATGCCATCACCAAAATCAACCTTATCATCCTCATTCTCATACCATGTAAACATGTAATTGGAATGGATGAATGTTGAATCATGCATATATAAAAGTTAAAAATTTATTAGAGATTTTTCTTTGATAAGCATCTAGGTAGACAGGAGAGCAATTTGCTTGTGTTCTTGAACCATGTGCGTTCAATGGCTTTCATTTGTTCTCCCTCGGTCACATTTAAGATTGCCCTCCAAACGTCACGAGCAAGAGCAAGAGGTGAACCTTTTGGGAAGACCTGCAAGTTACAAAATTAAATCAAAGGAAACAAAATAATCCCACTTACATGAGAAAACATGTTGGAGAAATATGCTTCAAGGAAAAGTTTCATGTAGGGTGTACTAGAATTGAAAGCAGTATAGGCGCATGGTTCTGCCCCTATAAATTAAATTAGAGGCGGATAAATGAGTAAATCAGCCCCTAAAATAATGTGGGGTGGATTAGCTAACCGACGCTTTAAATCGCGTCACTAATAAGTATTAGGGGTGGATAAGTTCGTCACTAATAAGTATTAGGGGTGGATAAGTTCGTCACTAATAAGTATTAGGGGTGGATAAGTTCTTAAACCGCCTTTAAAGGGTTCTATGCCATGTCAGCAAAGTGTGTTGGCAAAAAGCAATAGAGGCACTTACTTCCGCCTCTTTAATGTTTTCCAAAATAAATTCCTATTTATTATCCACCCATATATAGATTCAAAATTAATATAAATTTCTGATATTAAATATTTTAATTTTCAGTGATATCATTTGAAATTAATCTCAAATTAATATTATTATTAGTTGATGGCTCCAGAATCATCCTTCTGGATGAAGGTGTGCCCAATAACCGAAGCATATCATTGGGATATTGCTTCCTCTTGGTAGTTTTAGCTAATTTAGCACTGGAGGTGGAGAAAGAATTTGCCAGAGAGAATTCGAAGTACTCTCATCTTTAATTCCTTATGGTTTTTTCAAATCATCATCAGATATAGGGTCCTGGAAGAATGAATTGAAAAGAATTAGATGATCAGTTAAACATGAAATCAAAAACAAGAAAAAAAACATAAAATGAGAAACGAAATGCAAGCAATTTCTCAAGAACATGTTGGAGATTTATGAATTTGTTGTATATGAAAATTGGTTTGGATTTCCAAAAATAAAATACTAACCCAAAATTCCATCATAAACCCAACTAAATTTTAAAACAAAAACAAAAATAAAACCTTCAATCTTACAGATCTCGCGCATGTACTCTGATCTTTTTCAGTTTCAAGATCGGAGACACATGTTCAAGACACACAAAACCCAAATCTAAGAGAGCCAATCATAATAAAATAGAAAATAAAATAAGATTCTTACCGGCCTTTGAGATGGAACGGAAGCATGAAGAATAGAAGTTAGGGAGAAGAAGGAAGAAGTAGAAGAATAAAAGGGTGTAAGGCTCTGCGGTGCTGGGAGTAGTGAGAAAGTAGAAATATAGGTGAAGTGTAGAGCACTAGAGTTTCATTTAATATTTTAATTAACTGTTTTTTGTTTGTTTTAATTAACGTCTTTTTTTTACTTAATAAAGATGAGTGGTGTATTTAGTAAAACAAAAAGAGGAGTAATGCGATAATGTAGGAAAACGTGAAGAGAGAGAAATCGATAGGGGTGGATGTCAAAAATAAATTTCAAAAAATAATTATTTGGGTCTTTTATATTCGCCCCTATTTATTATTACATATTAGGGGCGCTTATTTTCGACTTTAATAAAATTAATAGGGGCCAATACTTTTTCCGCCCCTAATGAACATTATTAGGCGCTTCCTTTATTCTGCCCTTAGTGATTTGCCCCGAATAATCGTTATTTTAGTGCCATATTTTCTACTACCGTTCTGAAAAAAGTTGATTCAACTCTTCTGCGGGTTATAGATCTTGAGATTTTCATCCTGAAATCCTATTTGTTTCAAAATCCCGTAAACAAAAGAACCTACTTGATAGCCAACATTGTGCCTATTCTTGAGGAGCAAGTTTACATCAGTGTACAGTTGGTTGGAGCTGCTGCACTGTTAAAACTTAAAAAGTGATGTTAACCTGGCAGTGTAACTTTGAATCAGAATGTGGACAACAAAGCATCATATGATCACTACTAATCTAGCCAAGTTTCTCACTAATCGCAACCCTGGTACAAATGCAACGAACAACAGTGAGTACGTCATCGGATTACTAAGTAAAAACGACGCATTGTACCATTTGGGATCTACTTTTTTAGGCATATTTTACAATGAAAAGAGTGGAAACTGTTGAATTCCTTTGCAGAAAAAAAGTTGTTTTGGTTAGTGGATTGCACTAAGATATAGAGTACATCAATGGTTATAAAAAAGCACGGATCATTACTGCAGAGTAAATTAAGATAAAAGAACTTACTGTGTGCGAACACCATGGTTGACAAGGAGTGCCATAAGATTGTTCCAATTTGGTGATCCCGAGGGCTACGGAAGTCTTGGTTTATCCAATGTTCAAGAACTCGGACAACAAAAGCAATGGATATGAAAGAACAAGCGCTTGTTACCCAAAGGTCCCATGTCAAAGGCTTTACGAACATCCATGCATTCTTACTATTTTTGTCTTTAATTGGCACAATCATGGACACCCAAGATTCTGTGTATGGCAATGTAAAGTCGACATATGAGGACCTGTTTGCTCTGATGTTTACATCTCCCACTGCAGCATCACATTTCTTCAAGAAAAAATGCCACTGTGTGAGTAAAGATATGGGATTTTGTTTAGATTAGAAGAAATGCCACTGATGATTGTAGTTCGCCATTAAGAAGACTGAAATCTCCTGAAAAGCCTTTGAAACTTGTAGCTAATAGTGTTTGAACAAGTTGAGGACCATTTTGAGAGATCCCAAATCCTTCTAAAGCAGAAATACTGGAATTGCCAGAAGTATTTGCAAGCCAGACACTATACGCACAAGAATTTCATCTGGTAATTCACTGATTCAATCCACTGAGTCGGAGTCACCCTAATTGTACAATAATTTGACACCGAAAATAACAAGAATCAAGTATAAAAAATAAAAAATTCAAAACCAAGATAACGATGACAACAATTAGAAAACCTAATCAAACACAAAAATGCACAATGGGAGAAGTTAGATATATAGTCGTACCTGGACCAGAGCAACTTGAGAAGTTAAAGGCAGCTTTTTATCCGTTAAATCTCGCAATAAATTTCCACTCTCAATAATCTGAATCAAAACTTCCCAAGTTAAACCTTCAGATCACGCGCCAATGGTGGCATAGGAGTACTGAGAGAGGAGAGAGAGAGAGAGAGAGTTCAGAGTATTAGGCTCTCTACTTTTTTGAGATATTTTTCTATGAGCTCGGAACACTAAACGGGTACATCACATGTCATGTCATAATGTAAGTGGGAAGAATATTTTTTTCAAGTATTCATTCACTTGTATTATATGACATCTAATATACAAAACCGTGGTTTAGATATACCAAAAAATTTCTCTGATTTTTCGTCGCAGCAAAGAAGGACAATCAATATGTTTGCCAATAAAAAAAAAAAACCATAGTAAACGTTGAGTCGTAATTAGAAATAATTGATTAACTGATTAACTACTCAGCCCATAACTAATTAACGAATTAAACAAATATATTGGTACAATTTAATCGTATCAACTTGGTACCAATTTTGGATAATTTAAAAAAAAAAACAAGTTGAGGCAAGTCCGAATTTTGAACTTGTTCCAAATATATTGGTTAAGGCTCGATATTGGAATGACTTAAACTATAGTCATCGTACATTAAAAGTCATTGGCAAGCAGGCAGGCAGTTGTAGTGTATTTGCGACTCTACCCCTTTCAGCCGTTGATGGCGATCGTCGAATTTTTGGGAGTTGGGAATTGGGGAAATTTGGGTTCTAAGTCTACTTGTTGGTTTTTATGCAATATGCTTGCTGATAAGAGTTATCAATCATGAGATGCATACGACTTGTAATCTACGGGGAGGAGGATTCGAACATGGGTGGGAGGGGCCTGGTAAACTGCCCAGGCGAACTAGCCTAACCCACATCGTCCTGGTAAGATACATGTTACCTTGCTACTGCTTTTTCTTTAATTTTATGTTTTCTGATTTATGTGGAGATATAGCTGATTGCTTGTGTATTATAGAGATTTGTCTGCGGACTCTGTGCTGATAGGAATTTAGTTGACTGATTATGTGTATTCATTTTCTGTCTGTTCATGGATTTGTGGGGATTTTACATCCTGCATGTCTTCTTGTTTTGCTGAATTCTATGGTCTAGTTGTGGGGGTTCTGAAGTTCTGAATCAAATTACTATAAACTTGTTAGTCTTTGTTCTATGTTGCTTTGATCAAGTGAAGTTCAGATTTTCTTATAGTCCATTTGCATTGTGCAGTTCATTGGTGTAGAATATGCATTTGTAGCACATGACCACCCTACATGTGGTGTGTGTTTTTGAGGTCGAACCTTGTCAATGCCCAGGATTCAAGTTCAGGAAGTCTATGGAGAGCAAGTCTTTGAGCTGCAATGGTCGATACGTATCACCCGATTGTCAAGAACTGCAACCATTTCCGCATGGATATTTGTTACAAGCTAACCGGGGAATAAATTGATCAGAAATGGGTGAACCGGCTGGCAAGAATAGGTATCCTTTTTTCACCCACTATTTTCAGGTTCACATGGAAGTTGATTTAAGCACAAGAACTTTCCAAATGCATTTTGGGTTTAAGCAAGCACTTATTTGTCTACCTGCCTGCTGAAGATGTGCTACACGGTCTCACTCGAAGACGTTTGATAGGTCATAGGATACATTTATTACTTTGTATTGTAAAGATTAGGTGGAACTTCAGTCGGAGAGATTTTCCATTAATTAACTTGCTTTTAAAGGCGCATATAAGCTCGCTCTGTTAGTGGGAAAATTATAGACGTTTGTTTACTTTTAGAAACTTTAAACATGTCCCGGAAAATATTGACTAATCACCCAGTTCTTTGCTATACTAGTAGTTGTTGGTTGCAACTGCAAGTTGCTTTAAATCTTTGGCATGAATCATGATCGATCACCCTGTATTTTCCTCTGTTGTTTAGCCTGTAAGGCAACAAAAGTTTATGCTGTCCGAGTGAGTTTTTTTTCTCTCTGGCTGGGGGTTGCAAACCTCACTTGTATCTGACAAGCCGAATTTATATGCAGCATTGTATCGATTATCGAGTGATTAGACTATGGATATAAATCACAATGTATGGACATCTGATTGTCGTTTGTGATGCATTATATTTTTCTTGGAGTGAATTCTAATGCTTTTAGTTTATACTTCTCAAGCTCCTCTTCTTGCTACCGTACGTTTGGCAGTTAGGGTTGTGTTGTACAGCCGAAATCCTCAGGACTTCCGGAAGTATATATGCAACTGCTTACTGAACCTACCACATATGCATGTAATAAAGTTGACTTTGCTTTGCATACGACTGCCTTTTCTTATGCAGATATAAAAAGACACCAGGAGACGTCCAATGGAAACAATAAGCTTGGAAAATACCATTTAATACAACAACAAAGCGTAGGAAACGACTGTTTCCAAAGTCTAATACAAAACAAAATAGGAAGACAAGAAGCCCTACCTCATGATATAATACATCATATTCTAACAGGAAGCCCTCATGATATAGCAATACAATACATCATAATCTAAACTAGAGATGCATAAAGTTACCCAAGGACTGCAGATACTTCACAAGGCACGCATCGTTATGGATCTCTTGTCGAAGTTGAAGATCACTAGAGGTCCACGTCAATATCCCATGAGCCACCAGAAACCTTTCGTTCTCTTTGGAAGAGAATAAAAGTTTTGCATGTATCACTACTTTCCGCTCATCCTTAATGTTTGCTTTTTTCTCCGCGCCGCCAATAAATTTGCGACATATAAAGTCGCTCTTGTTGACATATAGATGGGGCACCCATAATCCCAAACCAACATAATAATTTTTAAACCCTTTCATTACACCAGATGTGGATTGGTCTTCAACATCTAAAGAATCCTTCAAACCAAATGTGGATTGGTCTTCAACATCTAAAGAATTCTGCTCTTCATCAGACTCAATACTCATCTTATCAAAATGTCTTTTCGGCAACACAAATTTGCTCCTTTCCCAAAAATATTTATTAGATACTTTTTTTGGTAAAAAAGGTAGAATACAACCCATAAACTAACTCAAAACGGAAACAAAACGAAAAGTGGGTGGATTAAACACAAAATGCTTTCCTTCGGAGGCTAATTTCATTCCCAATAGGAGACCCAATCCCGCTCCTAAGGAGTGACCGGTAATGCAAAGACGGTGGGATCCATTGCCCTCCACAAGTGGCCGCAACTCCGCCATGGCTTGATTGAATCTCTTAGACTCATGCAAGCAATTTCTTCTGAACGAGTTTGAAATTGAGTTTACAATCTCGAATCGCACATGAACTACTAAGTACAGTTCCTCTGAGTGCTAAAACAAAATATGGCGCACCAGCGGGTGTGGGGGGTTAAATCATCATCACTACCCATTGGAAAACCCATCATCAACTAAGTGTTTGACTAGCTTATGCTTAAATTGATAGCGTAGGAATTAGAGTTTGTGAAGACAAAAGTTGATAGTCTAGGGTTTGCGAAATAATTTTCATTATATTGATTCTCTCCAATGTGGAGGTATATATATATATATATATATATATATATATATAGTTTACAAGAGGACTTTACAAGGAAAAAATAATTAATATAAAACCCTCCTAAACTAGGAGACTCATGCCAACACTCCCCCTCAAATTGGTGCATAGATGTCACTCATGCCTAACTTGCCAAGTGAGTCATAAAAAGCCTTACTAGCAACTGCCTTTGTAAGAATATCCGCCAACTGATCCTCTGACTTTACAAATGGAAACTGAATAATCTAATTCTTCAATTTCTCTTTGATGAAATGTCTATCCATTTCAACATTCTTAGTACGAACATGTTGAATTGGATTATGAACAATATCAACAGCAACCTTATTGTCACAAAATAGATTCATTGCAGACCTTGTTTTATAACCAAGTTCAGTAAGCAATCACCATAACCACAATAATTCACATAGTCCTTTTGACATGCCTCTATACTCAGCTTCTGCACTAGATAAAGAAACCACATTCTGCTTCTTACTTCGCCATGTGACCAAATTTCCTCCAACGAAAGTAAAATAGCCAGAAGTAGACCGTTTATTAGTAATATTGCTTGCCCAATCTGCATCTCCTTCTATCCTCTAGTGACCATTCTTTGAAAACATAATCCCTCTTCGTGGTGCAGACTTCAAATATTTAAGAATCCGAATAACATCATTCATGTGATCATCACTTAGAAAGTGCATGAACTGACTCACCACACTAACCTTTGGTACTGGTCATTCATGCAATATTAGGCCGAGTATGTGACAAATAAATTAACCTCCCAAATAACCTTTGGTACTGGTCTTTGTTGGTATGGACTTGATCTGGATATTCTCACAAATGATGATTCTAAATAATAAAAGTATTTGCAGGCTTACAATCGAGTATCCCTGTCTTAGTCAACAAATCTAGGACATATTTCCTTTGGGATAGAAATTTTCGCTTTGCAGATCTCAACACTTAAATTCCCAAAAAAATATTTGAGTCCACCCAAATCTTTCATCTCAAATTCTGTAGCTAGATATTTCTTCAATTTCTCAATCTCTTCTTTGTTATTTCTAGTAACCATCATATCATCTACATAGATAATAAGAGCAGTTACTTTACCTCTACGATACTTCAAGAAAAAGGTATGATCTGCATTGCTCTGCTTGAACCCAAAATTCTTCATAGCTATACGAAATCTACCAAACCAAGCGCGGAGCGACTGCTTTAAACCATATAATGTCTTCTTTAATTTAGACACCACTTTAGAATGAGTATGTGATGTGTAACCAGGGGGAATATCCATATATACCTCCTCCTTCAGGTCACCATGGATGAAGGCGTTCTTCACAACAAACTGTTGCAAGGGCCAGTCTAAACTCGATGCAAGAGATAACAATACACTCACAATATTAATCTTTGCCACCAGAGCAAAGGTCTCTTGGTAATCAATACCATATGTCTGGGTATAGTCTTTCGCTACCAATTCGTGCGTTGTATCTTTCAATCAATCCATCTACCTTATGTTTGATAGTGTAAATCCATCCACATCCAACTGTTTCTTTCCCTTTGGCAATGAGACAAGATTCCATGTTTGGTTTTTCTGTAGTGCTTCCATCTATTCCTCCATCGCCTTCTTCCACTTAAAATCAGTTAATGCTTCCTTTAGAGAATTAGTCACCTTGTCCACAAATAGTTGTTGTATGAAAGCTCTGCCCATTTCAGATAGTCTCTGTGATGTGACATGATTTGCATTTAGATATTTTGATGACTTGACAACATCAGGAGAGTATCTATTTGGTGGCTTACCACGATTGTGCCTATAAGGTAACTGATAAGTAGCATTGTTTGATTCATTCATAGGAACAGAAAGGCTTATCTCAAGAGTATTCTTAGAAGATTGGTCATGTGTCAGTACTGAAGGAGGCAAGAGGGGATGTGTTGAAGCTTCATCAATGTCGCACGACAGGTTGTCTGCAGTAGAATTAGAAACATAAGTAGTGATATCGGGTGACCGGTTGTGCCCTGATGGAGACTGGTCGTTTGCAGTTAGAGGCCTCAAATTCGTAGCTCCAGTGTCAGGTGACCGATCAGACTCTAATATCCTATCGATCGAAGGCTCAATAAACAGTGTACAAGTCGAATCTTCACCCATTGTCTCCCTTTGAAGAGAAGAATTGGACACCGGATTAGCAAAGCACATCTCAGACTCCATAAAAGTCACATCCATAGTCACATAAAGTCGCTTACACTAGTACAAAAAGGTACTTGGGCGACAAAAAAAATTTCGTCGCCTAAAAGTTTGGGCGACCAATATGTCGTCGCCCAAAATTCGTCGCTCAAAGTCCGTCGACCAAGCATTTGGGCGATGAAGGATATACATTCGTCGCCCAATTGACATTCGCGCAACGATTCCAGGCGACGAAAATATGCGTGGCAATCGAGTTAAGGGGATGAAATTTTTTCGTCGCCCAAAATTATTGTTTCGTTGGGGCAAAACATTAGGCGACCAAATATTTCGTCGCCCAAAGTTATTGTTAAACTTTAAGCAACGAAAAATTTTCGTAGCCCAAAATATTTAATTTAATTTAATTTATTAATTAATATTTTTTTAAATTTTTTATTTTTTGATTTTTTTTTCTTAATTAATTGGTATTTAAAAGACAATACAATATAATAAACAATGTAAAAAAAACAAATTTGATTATATAAAAAAAAGGGTCAAACTCACTTTACTACTGTCAAGTATCGTGAAATTCTCACTTTGCTACCCTTAGTTTTTTTCGTCTCACTTTCATACCTAAAGTTTGATTTTTCTGACACTTTCATACCTCCGTTAATATTTCCGTTAAGTTCTCCGTTAGAGCATGACGTGGCACTGTGGACAATTAAAAAAAAAATTAAAAAATCAAATAATTTCAAAAAATAGCCCCAGCTTGTTATATTTTGTTTAATTTACTCATTAATTTCGTTTGAATTTGGGGAAGGGTTTTGCACTGCACCATGAGGAAAGCGAACGTCGATCTCTTCCGTCCTCGAATGATTACAGACTCAGACGCATCGCCGAGTGGGCTCGCAGGCGAGTCGGGTGTCTCCGACAACGAGGTCCAAGACTTCGCCTTCGCGTTTAACGATAGAAATTTCTCCGATCGGGTTCTGTTGATCGAAATCGTACCCGATTCGCCAGAGGGCAAATTGGAAGTTGTCGGATGCTCCACCGTCTCCGATTGGGCTCGCAACAGAAAGCGACGGAAGGCGGAGATTAAGAGAGAGTGTGGTATGTATCTAATTTTGCCCTCCAAACTTTGAATTTTTTCGGTTCTTGGTTGACAGTGGTCTGGATAGAGTTAGGGTTTGTTTGGTTTCTGTGGAAAAGATGGGAATTGAAGCAAAGATTTGGTCCTTAATGTTTTCTTTTCGGAATTTTTGAGTGTTAACTGATGGGGAGTATGTGTGCCTTGACAGTGCTCAAGTGGGTGCATTAGGAATTTGGCTTAAATTTGGTTGATAAGGTTTAGGGTTTGCTTAAAATTGGGAATTTGGCTTAAATTCTCCGTTAGCATTTCCTTTTTAAAAAAAATTTTTTTTATAATTTTTTTAATTGTCCACAGTGCCACGTCACGCTTTAATGGAGAACTTAACGAAAATACTAATGGAGGTATGAAAGTGTCAGAAAAATCAAACTTTAGGTATGAAAGTGAGACGAAAAAAACTAAGGGTAGCAAAGTGAGAATTTCACAATACTTAAGGGTAGTAAAGTGAGTTTGACCCAAAAAAAAATGTACGTACAAAACATTTAATAATAAAAATAAATTAAAATCCTAAAACGAAGTAACTAGTGAGGGGGCTGAGACAGGTGACTCGGAGACATCCTAAGCGGCCGACTGTGATGGAGCTGAACTAGGACCAGAGCGGCAGTGTGTAGAAATCAAACCCGACATCTGTAAATTAAGCCAATTACAAATTGTTATTTATCAAAGCATAAACATGTTCATCACACATCTAATGCAATAAGTTCATCTGGCTAGCTGTTGAATACTAGGGCTGGGTTCAGTTCGGTAACTGAACCGAAATACTGAAACCGAATATTGATACCGAAATTTGAGGGACAAAAATTCCAATACCGAAACCGAACCGAAATTTCGACATACCAAAAATTTCGGTTCGGTTTCGGTATTGAGCCTCCCCGAAATGGACAAATGCCCAAGAGATTTCGAGTCCAATGCTTTACTATAAATATTAAATCCCAATTAATGTGCAGTTAGTTACTATAAATACTGAAGAGATAAAGGCAACACTCCAACAGCACTACAAACTGCAACCAGCAATTCAAAAGTACTAATTAAACATCAAGGTAGCTGCAAATATCTACACAAGAAGGCAAATAACTTACCACTATATCGGCCACCAACCCAGTACCAAAATGCAAATGCATTTTTTGGGTCAATTCCAAACTTCTCTACAAGCTGAAACAGAAAGACACAAAGATAATAACTTACCACTATATCGAACAAACCGCTGACGCTCCTCCAAACCTGTTGAGAGTGGCGGGTCAAGATATAGCATGGCATCAGAAGGAAATAGTATAAGATAGACATAAAACCATGTGCCACAACAGATGACAAAAGGGTGTCTTTCTGTTTTATCATTTCTCGACACAAAAGGGTTCCAGATACCAACAACTTATGAACTCTTTGAAGCATTTTGACAAACAAGTTGCAGGCAACAAACTCATCTTATTGATTTCAAACCCATTGCCAGAAATTGAATTGATCAGTTCAAGATTAAAAAAAGCACACAATGGATTCTTAACCAAGCAAGCCAATTAATGAAACCCACAAAGAAAATCTAAAAATCACAAAATCTGGACAGATTAAGAAAACAAAGACGCACCCCACAACTGAGAGCTCAGTGGAAGCTTTGATTACACAAAACCCATAACCAAAATCACAAATTTAATCGAACCTAGTTCATGATTTGTGTCAAAGAGTACAACCCATCTCGCATTTTGAAAACAAAACCAATTTGAAAACAAAACCAATTTTTGCCTCCAAATAAATCTAATACCATAAATTCAAAGACTTACCAAGAACCAAAATCTTGAATGAACAAATGCTTACCTTCATGACTATTGGATAGTGAAGAATCATCATTTTGTACTTTGCTGAGCCACCAGAAATGAACAAATGTCTTACCTGCATGACTATTGGATAGCATATGAAAGTACACACAACGCCCTACAACACCAATCACTTTAATAAAAAGACTTAAACAGATTTATAATAACCATTTCAAGTGCAGCCAACAAACAAATTACTCACAGAAGAAACAAAAAGACTTACAAATCTCATATGGATTTTCAAGGATTATTGTGGACTTCTTTTATAGATTTTCATGTATTTCAAATCATTTGTTTTGATAAAAATTTAAAAAGAAACAAAAAGACTTTTCCCCTTCCCCACTCTCTGTACACCATAGCCACTATATCCCCTCTCCCCCTCGTGCCCCTTTCACACCATCACCTTTAGAGCCTCCACCACCTCAAAAGCAAGATCATAGATTAGGAAGTAAAAGGAAGACCAACAGAAAATTTTTTTATTCATTATTCAAGTAGCCTAAAAAAAAAAAAAATTAGCAGTCAATCCCACCCATTCTACATTTTGATTATCAGTGTTCTTTTGGCCAGCCCACCCAATCCATCATCTCCTTCTCTTACAAAACAAAGATATATATCATAAAGCAAGTGACTGACCAAATTAAGTATGTTTTCAGAGAATCCTAAGCATGTTTTCACAGATATGAAAAGTAATTGAAACACAAAAGAAAACCCTAGAATCAGAGAAAATTCCTATTTCTAACAAAAAACTAGAATATGGGAAAATAGAAATCAAATTGGAGACATAGACATTATTATTAGCAATTACAATTCAATACCCAAACAATTGAACCCTAAATCAAATTGAGGAAATATAAATTGTTACATGCAATTTCACAATTGAACCCTAAATATATATATATATATATATATATATATGCTAACCTTTCTCAGCAGGGCGAGAGCACATGAAATTCGCGAGCGGCTGGCGGACGGTGGTGATTGTCCAGTGACGCTTGTTATCCAGACTCATGCTCTTCGCCTTTGGCTTCTATATAGGAACCAATGAGTTCTATCAGAAACGAGAGAGAGGGCATGCATTTTTCCCTTTCTTGTCCTTTTCAATTTTGATTCAGCTTGAAAATTTTAAATGCCCAAAATTTTATTAAAAATTTCAAAATCAGTCCAAAATTTTTGGCGGTTGTTGGGGGCAAATTTTAGGTTTGGGGCGACGAATTTTTAATTTCGTCGCCCAAAGACACTTTAGGCAATTAATAATAATTTCGTCGCCCAAATTAAGAATTGTATGAAAAATTCATAATCAGTAATTGAGAAGGGAGAAAAATTTGTAAAAAATATACAAACGCTCATAACGAGAAGGCCTACAACTTTCGTTTAGGGGTCATCTCCAAAATCGAACACTAGAAACCATGAAGCCTATATTATTTTTTAACCGTCGATTAACGTTTACGTTTGCGCTAGGTTATTATATCAGTAATTTGTTTTTTTCATCCCCGTTCTTTTTTGAAAACATGATCTTTTACTGAATGCAATAAGATGAACAATTCAGATTGTTTATATTATGTCCCAAAATTTACAGTTTAGCGAAATTTGTGTATGACGTTATAAAGTTTATAGAAACTATATAACATCATCACAATTTTCAGTAAACTGTAACTATGGGGACATTCTAACAACGATCCGAACCGTTCATCTTATTGAATTTAGTAAAAGATCATGTTTTCAAAAAAGAACCGGCATGAAAAAAACAAATTACGGATATAATAACCGAGGGTAAACGTAAACGTTAATCGACGATTAAAAAATATTATAGGCTTCATGGTTTCTAGTGTTCGATTTTGGAGATGACCCTTAAACGAAAGTTGTAGGCCTTCTCGTTACGAGCATTTGTATATTTTTTACAAATTTTTTCCCCTTCTCAATTACTTATTATGAATTTTTCACCGTAAGTTAATTTTTCGTACAACTCTTAATTTGTAAACACACATGGATACATATTTCTTTAAATCTGAACCGTTGAATATGTAGACCTCTTCTTCAAGATCATTTTGTACAAAAATTACTTCATTCATACATGAATAAGTCATTCTTTAGCAGATAAAAAAAAGAACGGTGTAGAGTAAATTTCTTATGTTTAGGTGACGAACAAATTATTCGTCGCCTAAAGTGTCTTTGGGCGACGAAATTATTATTCGTCGCCCAAAACCAGGTGAAGGCGACGAACAACTTATTTGTCGCCTAAAGTGTCGTCGCCCAAAACCTCAGAAGGTTTAGGCGACGAAACATTATTCGTCACCTAAAGTATCTTTGGGCGACAAATAAAAAATTCGTCGCCCAAAACCTAAAAAGGTTTAGGCGACGAATTTTTTTGTCGCGCAAAAGTTTGGCGCCACATTCTCTATTTGCCGCCACTTGTTCCATTTTTTGGGCGACGAATAAGCCCATTGAAATTTTAAGCGACAAATTATTTGGTCGCCTCAAGTTTCGTCGCGCAAAGTGATTTTGGGCGATGAAAAATTATTCGTCGCCCAAAGTTTTGTCGCCCAAGCTGTTTTTTCTACTAGTGTTAGTAGAAGGATGATAACACCTATATCCTTTCTGATGACCACCATATTCCAAAAAAACACAATGTACACACACAAGGGTCAAGTTTGGTACGTTAGTTTTTATGGAGATGAACAAAAGTCATACATCCAAAGATTTACAAAGTATTAAAGAAGATGGCAATGAACCATAAGTAGATAAAGTCTTTAACGAAGTATGGAAATTCAAGACCTTAGAGGGCATTCGATATTAATTAGATAAACAATGGTAACAACAACATCATTCCAATTGCTACGAGGAGCATGTGATCCAACAAGTAATGCACGTGCAATTTCGAGAATATGTCGATTTTTTCTCTCTACCACACCATTTTATTAGGGTGTTTGAGGACAAGTTGTCTCATGTAGAATGCCATGCGCTCAAAGTAGTGTCTAAAATCATAATTTACATACTCCCTACCATTATTAGAATGCAAGACTTTAAGTGTAGCAAAAAATTGAGTCTGGACTATCTTATAAAAAGTCTGAAAACCTGGAATACCTCATTTTTATTCTTCAACAAGTATAACCATGTCATTCTAGTGCAATCATAAAAAAAAGTCACAAACCATCAATGGCAGCGAAATTTGTTCATCGAATTTATCGATGAAATCTGGTTCATTATAGGAAAATATGTCGGTATGGCAAATTTCTAGGTATGATTCGAAGCAAGGGTGGAGCAGTTGATGGTGGCTCCCCCAATCTATAAGGTCGATGGGAGATCGTCTCCCATGTTTCTGAGGTTAGGGTATGGATTTCAAGCAGAACAGAAATATCCTAGGATATCTGGTTTGATACCATGCTTAAATTGAATGTAGGAATTAGAGTTTGTGGAATACAAAAGTTGATAGTCTAGGGTTTGCAGAATAATTTTCATTATATTGATTCTCTTCAATGTAGAGGTGTATATATATAGCGTTTATAAGAGGACTTTACAAGGAAAATAATTAATATAAAACTCTCTTAAAATAGAAGACTCACGCCAATAGCTTATAGATAAGTTGTTTCCACCACGTCTCAGCAACATTGGTCTTCTTTTCTGCATCTTCTTGCAGCAAACTCCTTGTACTAAGTAGACCAATACCCTGGCTTTGTAGTCCACATCCTTCCTGTGTGAGTGAAATAAAAAACCGAGACTACATATTAGAAAGAAAGAATCTACTTGTTTACTGCCAAACGAACAAAGAATATTGATAAACCATAGTATAATATAGTTGAGGCAATAGAACCCATGTGGCGTTATATGATTGGATAAGTGAGATCCACTCGTGCCATATCATCACACTAACTTAAAATTTAACTGAAAGCTAACGGAAGACCCAAATTGATTTGCGAGACCTAATTTCAGGGACCAAATTGATTAATTTTCTATTTTAGGGACCATTTTGATTGGAAGGTCCAATTTTAGGGACCAACTGTAATAAAAACCTCTAAATTAAAAGTCACATCCTGGACCGGCTCCGCCGTAGGACGATATTGTTCGCTTTGGGCCACGCCCTCACAGTTTTGTTTCTAGGAACTGATCACGAGCAACTTCCCAATGGGTCACCCATGCTGGGATTGCTCTAGCCCAAACTCGCTTAACTTCGGAGTTCCGATGGAATCCGAAGCCAGTGAGCTCCCAAAAGTCCTCGTGCTAAATGGAGGTGGGTATGTACATATAAGGCACATCACCCCATCTCCATTGGTCGATGTGGGATGTCACAATCCACCCCACTTAAGGGGAACCCGATGTTCTCGCCGACACATTCGTACCGAACGGCAGAGTGGCTCTGGTACCATTCTATCACATCTCGGACTGGCTCCGTCGTAGCACTATATTGCCCACTTTGGGCCACACCCTCACGGTTTTGTTTTTGGGAACTCACGAGCAACTTCCCAGTGAGTCACCCATGCTGAGATTGCTCTAGCCCAAACTTGCTTAACTTCGGATTTCCAATGGAATCCGAAGCCAGTGAACTCCCGAAAGGCCTCGTGCTAAATGGAGGTGGGTATGTACATATAAGGCACATCACCCCCTCTTCGTTAGTCGATGTGGGATGTCACATTAAATGCCTTCAACTAGGACACATTAACATGGCAATTTTATTCTAATTAACCTTCCCTTTGTGAGGTATATTACACATATATAATTTTGCACTCATGCATTTGTAACTATTAACTTGGTAATATATTCTTTTTGTCTATTAATAAAGTAATATAATTTTTATATGTCTATTAACAAGGTAAATAAATAATATATTCTTTATGTTGATTAGAGTCCATTGGAAAAAATCTTGAGTAGTACGTACCATTGCTATGATTATGTCAATGATTTTCAAACAAAAAAAAAAACGGCAGCATGAATGTTGGGATGTTGTCTACTTGGATTTCAATTTTTGTCAATGGTATTTTTTGTAATTTGTATATAAAAACTAGAGCTCTATTTTACTTACTTGGATTTTCTTGCTAGCTTATATGGACTACATTTAATGGTGTAGATACTAGATAGTGAGTTTTTTTTTCAAATTTTATATTATTGCCTAGGCCTAAATCAAAAGCTCCCTATTAAAAAACAAAAGCAATTATCTCACAAAAGATAATTAAACCACGGTTAAATAGTTTCATTTCATAACATTCCGGAAGGTTTATACAAGGAGTGATGTGGACATTAAATTGAATGACATGGAATTACATATAACACAAAATAGAATTTTACCTCAAAAACAAAACACAAAATAGAATTAAAACTAGGGAAGAACAAGCGTATTTTTTTTGCTTTTCTCTTAGGCTGTTGATCTTTCCGTCCATCGAAAAAGAAGTGTGCATCTTTCCGCACCGCTGCTTCGATTCGACTGATAAAAGTTCGCAAGAAAAACAAATCAAGCTATAAGAGTCTCTTGAATCTGCACTAAGCCCTAAAGGGCCTAAACCCTTATTCTCCAGGAAAATGGGCATTGAATAAATTATTGGACCTTTTTACTTTTCTGCACTGATCACACCTTCCTTCCCTCATGGCTTTCTCCTTGCTGATTGACTCACTGTTAATCAACAAAAACGGACACACACTATGACATTATTTAATTAATGAACAAATGGCCGGCTTTCTTGCCCTACCAGATTTTCTTGGAGTTGGTTGAATTGGTGGTTGTTCAAGGGGTTGATGAACATTTTGAATCGGATCCACATATGATGGAACTTCAGCTGCATTTTGTACTTCTGTCTTAGATTCCTCCATCTCTTGATCTTGATTCAAAACAGTAATTGGCAGTGTTGGAAACGCAGGAATTTGATTATAATCCATTGGAAATGCACCATTATCAATCTGATCGACTTCTTCAAAAACAAAAGTACCTTGTACGAGAAACTTGATACATCTTCATCTTCAAGAAAAACAACATTATGTGTTTCTTGAATCCTAGTGTGTGCTTGAGGACAATATAGAACTTGAAAACTTTTGACTTCTCTGAATATCCAACAAAATAACATGATTGTTTTCTAAATTAACCGGTTGGGTAAATGATTGTTTTCTAAGGCTCTCTCTTTTATGAACTTCATATGCTTAGCTTCTGTGTATATATTACTTGGAAAATTTTTATGGTGATCCTAAACTTCTAACATTAGTTTCTTTCAAAAGTTTTAACTTTTAAGAATTATTTGTTTCTTTTATACTTTTTAAGTTTTAACATTTGTTCCTTTACAAGCATAAGCTAGGAAGATCTTGATACACCCAGCTAATTCTAAGTCTATACAAGCACGGATAAGATTCGGGCCATGCTCGAAATTTTCAACGAAAACGACCTCGGCTCTCGTATGTTTAAGAGTAGATGGTATAGCTGGTAATAGTAGAAGAGGAAGCTTGGTTAAAATTTAGCATCAAACTCAAGAAAAAAAAACAGTAAACTACTAGATAAATTAAGGAAATTAGTTCGCCAGAACTCTTGTAGTAATTTTGTATTTGGAGCAACGAAAAAAATAATAATCTCACTTAGTATAGCTTAGAATAACAATCTCGCTTGAATTTTTATACAAAGAACGCTAACAAAATACAAAGTTAATACTACAAATGAACAAAAAATACGTTAAACAATTATTCAAAAAATAAATAATAAATAAACAAAAGACTTTCAAAATGAAACCTTTCAATGATTCATTTCAAAGTTATCTTAAATATCATTTTGAAGTTCTTTTATCTAATTTTTGGACTGCATTGCTAACAATATTAGGCTTAGTTGCATGAAACTTTGAAATCCCTCATCCAAACACACCCATCGGTCCCATAAGTAGTGATCCAAACATTAGCTTCCAAGCACCATCAACTTCTAACTAATAAAGCATATGAAGTTGAAATAGCGATGTTAGATTGCACCACCAAGTTGAGAGAAAAGTGGCTAGAGTACAAATTGATTCATTAATTACAGTTCGAATTTACAACCCTTTTTGAAGAAATCTTCAGTATAAACTGTTTTGTATTTCTTAATGAACAATGTACACAAGTATGATTACATATAGAAAAGAAAGAGGCAACTCAGTTATTCGAGCAACACCTAGTGACCGGTTAAACCTAAGCTTAATCTAATCCTTAAATCAAGGAGATTACACTAATATCAAGACACGGCATTAGTCAATCACTAATCAGTCATCTTCCTTTAATCAAGGGAAGATGACTGTTACAACCTGCTAGACAAACCAGTACACTCATCACTCACATCAGGAAGACAGCACAACAATAACCCAGTGGTCACAATACCAACCCGATGAGAGTAAAAGCAATCCGATGAGAACTCTGCTAATCTGGTAGCAACCTGATGGAAACATGTTGAGCAAAAAATCATTCCGATGAGTGTATAGCTGTCTTATTTTCTGTATTTCAACACTCCCCCTCAAGCTGGATCTAGTAAGTTAGTAGATCCAAGCTTGCTCAAAAAACGATGAAGTTGAACAGATGACAACGGTTTGGTGAAAAGATCTGCGAGTTGTGCATGACTTCTCGTAAAAATGGTCCTGATGACTTGAGATTGAACTTGATTACGAATGAAATGACAATCCACTTCAATGTGCTTGGTTCTCTCGTGGAACACGGGATTAGCATCAATATGAATAGCTGCCTGATTGTTGCACATAAGAAGCATAAGTGCAGAGCTAGGAAAACCTAGGTCAGAAAGCAAACCTTTAAGCCATATCAATTCACACGCTGTAATAGCCATTGCCCGGTATTCATCCTCTACACTTGAGCGAGCAACGACTTGTTGTTTTTTACTCTTCCAGGTGACAAGATTTCCACCAACAAATGTACAGTAGCCGGTTGTGGATTTTCTGTCTACTTCATTCCCTACCCAGTCTGCATCTGTGTAACCAGTAATAACAATAGACTGATTATTCTTCATAATAATCCCTTGACCGATGGAACCTTTGAGATAACGCAAGATCCTTTTAACAATATGAAGATGATGCACGGTGGGTGCATGCATAAATTGACTGACCATGCTGACTGCATAGGTGATATTTGGCCGAGTGATTGTGAGGTGGATGAGTCTTCCCACCAGTCTTTGATAGTGTTTCACATCCCGTATAGCCTCTCCATCAATGTTAAGCTTCAGCTTACAATCCACAGGTGTGGTGGCAGGCTTGCAGTCGAGCATTTTTTCTTCCTTGAGGAGATCCATCACATACTTTCGTTGCTTGAGAAACATCCCTTTGGAGGATGTTGCCATTTCTATTCCCAGAAAGCATTTCAATTTTCCTAAGTCCTTGATTGCAAAAGTTTGCAGTAATGTCTGCTTCATGTCTGCAATTTCGGCAGCACTATCCCCAGTGATAATCAAATCATCAACGTAGATAAGAACCACGAGCTTCTCTTTCCCATTAGTGCGAACAAATAAGGAAGAATCAGCATTACTGTGTGTAAAACCTATTTTTGTCAGCACGGAACTGAGTTTGGCATACCAAGCTCGGGGTGATTGCTTCAGCCCATATATCGCTTTGTGCAGTTTACATACCAAGTTATCCTTAAGGCAACCATAACCTGGTGGGAGCTACATGTATACTTCTTCTTGGAGTTCTCCATGA
Organism: Gillenia trifoliata; assembly: GCA_018257905.1. Classification (NCBI taxonomy): domain Eukaryota; kingdom Viridiplantae; phylum Streptophyta; class Magnoliopsida; order Rosales; family Rosaceae; genus Gillenia; species Gillenia trifoliata. The sequence continues at coordinate 3,873,531 of CM031087.1, read as the reverse complement.
AGAAATGCATTCTTCACATTCATTTGATAGAGAGACCATCCGCTATTTATTGTCACAGAGAGCAGAACCCTGACTATGTTCATCTTTGCAACAGGAGCAAATGTTTCCTTATAATCTACCCCAAAAGTCTGGGTGAAGCCTCGAGCAACAAGTCAAGCCTTGTATCTTTCTACAGATCCATCCGCCTTGGACTTGATTTTGTAAATCCATCGACTTCCAACAGCCTTTTTTCCTTGAGGAAGTTGAACAAGGCTCCAAGTGCAGTTATCTTCTAGGGCTTTGAGCTCTTCTGCCATTGCTTGTTTCCATTGTGGAAGAAGAACTGCTTCCTGATAGGTCATTGGTTCACAATGCTTATCTAGAGCACTCATGAAAGCAACATGTGATGGTGATAGGGCACTAAGACTACATGTGACTGGATATCGCGAAGCATAAGTCACATAGTCTTGTAACCTTGCTGGTGGCTTTCTTGCACGGGGAGGATTTCTTCTAAGTTCTTGACACTCCAGATCAGAGGCTGTCTCCAAATTTCTTGCATTGCTGTCAGATTGCTCTGAAGTGGTAGTGGTTGATTCAACTTGAGATTCTCTCAGCACTTGTAGATCAGTAGAAGAACTTTCTTGCACCACTGGATCTGTAAAGGTTTGAGGCAGTGGGAACAGATTAAACACTTCCTCCCCCTGAGTTGTAGCCGTCTCAAAGTAAGGACTGTGTTCTTCAAATTTAACATCCTTAGACACCATGCATTTCCTTGTGATCAGATTAAAGCACTTGTACCTCTTTTGAGTGGAGGAATACCCAAGGAATACACATTTAGTAGCTCTCGCGTCTAGCTTATCTCGATTAGTAGCTTGGATGTGTACATAGCAAACACAACCAAACACCTTGAGATGTGTCTAGTCAATTTTTCTGCATTTTAGCACTTCATAGGGAGACTTAAATCTTAACACTGAACTTGGAAGTTTGTTGATGAGGTATGCTGCTATAAGAATGGCAAATGACCAGAACCTTTTAGGAACATTCATATGTATCATGAGAGATCGAGTTTTTTTCCAAGAGATCTCGATTCTTTCTCTCTGCAACACCATTTTGTTGTGGAGTACCTACACAACTTGTTTGGTGAATAATGCCATGTTCACTAAGATATTGAACCATGTTGTTTGACATGAACTCAATGCCATTGTCTGATCGAAAAATTTTAACATGTGATTGAAATTGAGTTTTAACATGAGTATGGAAATCCTTGAAAATAGTGAACACCTCACTCTTTGATTTCATCAGATAAACAAAACTAATTCTAGTAAAATCATCAACAAATAAGACAAAATTTTTAAATCCTTCCATTGATTCAGTTGTTGGACCCCATACATCACCGTGTATAAGTTCAAAAGGTTTACATGTTATAGAATCAGAGTTGCCAAATGGCAATCTGGTGGACTTAGACAACTAACATGTATCACAGCCAGTAAGTGGCTTACTAACATTTGGAAAGATTTTTGACAACACCAACTCAGACGGATGAGCTAATATCCTATTCCATAACTGGTTTTCATCTATGGACTTTAACTTGGCTTGTAGAGCTTGAGTAGTATTTGTGGAATTTCTGCACAGATAGTAAAGTCCATTTATGAAAACCCCTTCACCAATCATCTTCTTGGTGAGAACATCCTGAAACATTACATTATTAGGTGAAAAAATTGCACGACAGTTTAGAGTGTTTGTGATTTTTCCAATGGATAACAATTGGAAAGGAAAAGATGGTACATATAGGGCAGTGGAAGGTGTTTTGGTTGAAAACAGGTTGATTTTTCCTGTGCCTAAAACCAGAACAGTTTTTCCATTTGCAACTGACACATGTGGCGGACTTGAGAAAAATTTAAAACTATGCAAATTTTTTACTTTGTTTGTCATATGATCAGTGGCACTTGAATCGATTATCCAACAATCATTTTCAATACTAGTCAATAAGGCAGTAGAAAAAACTTGTAGAATACCTGGTGCCTCCTTACTCGGTACCCTCTGATTTCTAGCAAGGAATCCAACAAATTTTCCTAACATGGATGTATGCTGGTCTCCTTTACCATTAGCCCCAATTGAAGCACCTCCACGTCCCTTCTCTTGTAAGTAGTTGGCAAACTCATTGATAAGAGTGAGCGGATTGGTCATAAACTCAGCTGACCCATGAGATGTGGAAGAAGAGGGTTGAACTACATCAAGTTGAGCCTTGAAGTGACTTTGCTGTGAAGATCTTGGTATGATCTTTCCTTCTTTGGTGAACTTGGGTTTAAGTTCGGGGTGGAGTTCCCAACACTTCTCTTCGGTATGCCCAACATCATTGCAGAATTTGCACTTTAGATGTGGGTATCTTCCCTTGTACACCTTAGCCCCAGTATGCTTAGAATGAGGCGCATATGCCCGAGACTCCGTCATTCTTGGACCTTGCTCAATGCTCATTACTTTCCTTCGTGCTTCTTCTCTCTGAATGATTGCACATACATTGTTGAAAGTAAGCAGTTCTTGACTCATCAGAATGTGGCTTCTCAAATCTTCATAATCTGGACTTAAACTTCCCAGCAGTTGATAGATTCTGTCTTCCTCGGCTCTTTTAAGTAGCACCGCAGGATCTGTCGTATGAGGAAGATACACATCTAGCTCATTCCACAAGGTCTTGAGTTTTCTAAGATGTTAGACAAAGGATTTTTCTTCTTGCTGAAGGCTAGCAGTGTATTTTTTCAGCTGAAAGACTCGTGCATAGTTGTTCTGATTCCCATACATATCCTTCAAGCTTTTCCATAGATCTTGAGACGAATTTGAATAACTGAAAATCTTAGCTATATGCTTCTCCATGGTGTTAAGTAGGAGAGACATAACCAGTTGATCCTTGCACAGCCATGCACTGTACGAAGGCGAAGAGATGTCTGGAACTTCCATGCTTTCATTTACAAAACCGAGTTTTCCCTTACCACCAAGAGCAAGTGAAACAGCTCGGGACCATGGTAAATAATTAAACTCATTTAAAAGAATTGAACACAATCGTTGATTGGTGTTTACCTCAAACTCTAACGCATCTGAGTAGGTAACATTTGAGGGGGATGCATTAGAGTTTTCCCCTCCCAAATTTACAAATCCTTCCTCAGCCATTTTTTAGCTTCGAAGAAAAAATTTTACAGCGAAGAACAAGATAGAGTTAGGTTAAGAATGAACCCGCTTTGATACCATGAAGAAATCTTCAGTATAAACTGTTTGTATTTCTTAATGAATAATGTACACAAGTATGATTATATATAGAAAAGAAAGAGGCAACTCAGTTACCCGAGCAACACCTAGTGACCGATTAAACCTAAGCTTAATCTAATCCTTAAATCAAGAAGATTACACTAATATCAAGACACGGCATTAGTCAGTCACTAATCAGTCATCTTCCTTTAATCAAGGGAAGATGACTGTTACAACCTGCTGGACAAACCAGTACACTCATCACTCACATCAGGAAGACATCACAACAATAACCCAGTGGTCACAAGACCAACTCGATGAGAGTAAAAGCAATCCGATGAGAACTCTGCTAATCTGGTAGCAACCTGATGGAAACATGTTGAACAAAAAATCATTCCGGTGAGTAGGGCTGGGTTCGGTTCCATTCGGTTCGGTTTTTGGCCAAAACCGAAACCAAACCGAAATTACTGTTCGGTTCGGTTCGGTTCGGTTTTTTTTTCTGTTTTTTTCGGTTCGGTTTTTTCTGATTCGGTTCGGTTCGGTTCGGTTTTTTTTTTTTTTTTACGAAAATTCTTTTGTTTAAAAAAAAAAACAAATTTGAGCAACCAATGATTATACAAAGCCAACCAAACAAATAGACGAAAGACATACATATAAATCATCAAGAGTTAATTCTAATAAGTAGGAAAATTAGGAAAAATTAGTTCCAATTATTGATTGGCAACCATGTATTATGGGCTGGAAGGAGAATCAAAATAACAAATTTAAAACATTGGTTTGGATAATCATACCCTAGAAACCTTACAATTCTAATCAATAGAAAAGGACCTAACCATTAAAATCCAACAAATCAATACAAAAAATCTCAATACTTCAGATACTAGAACAAGACCAGTTCTCAGATCCCAAATAAAATACAAAAAACCCATCAACCCAAATAAAATTACACTATTCAATCACTACCCAAATAAAAGAGAGGGTAGTCTAGGGTTAATATAGGGAATAAGGCTTTTTAAATGTTTGGGCTAAGTGTGGGCCTATTAAGCTTGTGTTGAAATTAAACTAATATTTAGAATTGGGCTTGAAAAATTAATACCCAATAAAAAATAAATAAATAAAATATTAATTTATATTTATTCGGTTCGGTTCGGTTCGGTTCGGTTTTTGAACCACTGAAACCGAAACCGAACCAACCACTTTCGGTTCGGTTCGGTTTTTTGTACTTCGGTTCGGTTTTTTTCGGCCTCGGTTCGGTATTCGGTTCGGTTTTTTTCGGTTTTCGGTTTTTCGAACCCACCCCTACCGGTGAGTGTATAGCTGTCTTATTTTCTGTATTTCAACACTTTTCTCCTTCTATTTAATTTTGTCTACATAATTTAAATTTGATAGATCAACTTGACATTGATACAAAATTAATAACTATGATCCAAATCTTTAAATCACTGGTTCAATCACAGGATCATGGTTTATTACCGGACCTTCCAGTCCATTATTGCGGAAAGTAAACGACCTAGAGACCCATTTATCGTATTTTCCTAACATGACACGAACTGATCTACTCCAGAATGAGGCTTCTGGAGCAAGTTTGTTTAGTTGTCCTCGAGTTCTCCAGACAAAACATGGCAGTAAATATGAGCAGGGCCACTATTGAAACACCCAAAACAATGACAAAGAGGCCCCAAAAGCTTTCAAGGCTGAGACTATTGGGGTCTGCACAACGTGCTTGTTTCTTAAATCATTTGGAATCAATCTCATCCATTTATTTTCCCTCAGTCACATTTAAGATTGCCGTCGAAACATCACAAGCAAGAGGTGAACCTTTCGGGAAGACCTGCAAATTACAAAATCAAAGGAAACAAAATAGGCAATCCAACATGAAAAACATGCATGAATATGGATATATATGTGTACATATAAAGGAAAACATCAGAGGCAAAATCTAGAGATAAGCAGGTTAACTTGCAAACGCAAAACTATCGGCTTTAAATGTTGGTTCCATTGAGATATATTTTGAGCAATATGTTACAAGAAAAACTTTCATGTAGGGGTGTTCATCAAAAGCTGCAGAAATACCATTATTTCTACTACTATTGTGAAAAAGCTGGTTCAATTCTTCTGCGGATTTATAGGTCTTAAGACTTTCATCCCGAAATCCCATATCTCACAAAATCTTGTAAACCAAAGAACCTGTTTGATAGCCAACATTATGCCCATTGTTCAAGAGGAAGTTTACATCAGTAACAGTTGGATGGAGTTGTTGAACTGTTAAAAGAGATGTTAAACTTGCCGTGTAACTTTGAACCGGAATGAGGACAACAAAGCACCATACGATCACCATTAATCTAGCCAAGTTGCTCACTATTGGAATGAGTGAAATAGCAGCATAGGTACAGCTAGCTGCTGTGAGCTGCTGCTGTGTGTGCTGTGTGCTGCGATTGTGTGTGCAGCTGTTGCTGAGTTTTTCTTCTCATCAAGCTACCTCCAAGTTGATCTCACTTCCTTAATTCTAGGACTCTTGTCTCTCTTGTAACTTGTAATTAAATATTTAGTCTGACTCATGGAGGTGATTAAGGGCTGCTGGGGTTTATTCAGTGACCCTTCTCCTTTCTCAAGCTCTCTTTAAGTAGCCTCACCTTGTAAACATAATTTATGATGAAATAAAAATATCATACGTTAAAATTCAACATGGTATCAAAGCAGTATCATCTTTGATCTGTTTCTGCATATCCTCGTATGTTGTTTGTTCTTCTTGACCAACAAAAATGGCGGAAGAAAATTCTGTAAATCAAGAGGGGGAAAGCTCTTTGGTGTCACCTCCTACTTCAGCGTTTTTTGAGATGGATATCAATCCAAATCAAAGACTCAGTTCTATCTTACTAAATGAATTCAACTATCTAGCCTGGTCGAGGGCAATCTCCTTGGGCCTTGGCGGAAGATCGAAGCTTGGATACATTAATGGTAGCATTCAAGCTCCAGAAATCACATCACCCACTTATGAAGCTTGGTTGTGAAAGGATCAACTAGTTATGTCGTGGCTGCTTAATTCCATGGAGAGAAAAGTAGCTGAAATTTTTAGCTATTTTGAGTCTTCTCTACACTTATGGACGAAAGTCAAAGAGATGTATGGTAACCAAAACAACTCAGCCAGAGTGTTTCAACTCAAAAGAGATGCCGCGAATCTTCAACAAGGAAATCAATCCTTTGTCCAATATCTTGGCAGCCTCACCACACTGTGGAATGAATTAGATGTCTAGCGACCCCATACTATTGATTCTTCTGTTCTTTTAAGGAGAGCCGAGGAAGACAAGATATTTCAACTCCTTGCAAGCCTCAGCTCAGATTACGAGGACCTGTGAAGTCACATCTTGATGAACCCCGAGCTACCTTCTTTTTCAAGTGTATGCTCCACCATTCAACGAGAAAAAGAAAGAAGAAAAGTGATGAACTCTGAAGCCAAGGCCAATATCTCTGAATCAAGAGCCTTTGTGTCAAATCACAAACTTGAAGAACGAAGTTATGAAGGGAAGATACCTGGCTTGAAGTGCAGCCACTGTTATGGTAAAGGTAATTTGATAGAAAGATGCTGGATTTTACATGCAGAACTAAAACCGAAGTTTTCCAAGGATTTCAAAGGGTCTCAGAGGAAACCCTACACTCCAAGGGCTCATCATGTTGCTGCAACGATCAACTCAACCTCTTCTGTGTTTGAAGGACTACATAAATTTACGTCCAATCCAACTGCACTGATCAATGAATTTGCAATGTATCTTCGAGAGAAGAGATCGAGGGGTGACAAGGAATATACCATGGATACTAAGCCTGAGAAGTCTACTGCTCTTCTTGGAAAATTCGCAGGCTTCCTGGCAGAAACTGATGCTGTGCCACAAAAAGATATCCCAGGTATTTTGAATGCTTTTTCAACTGCTCTCAATATTAGTTATGTGCATCATTCTTGGATAATAGACTCCGAGGCTACTGATCATATGACAAGTCAAATATCACATCTACATGATTTTAAACGTTTGTCTAAACCTTCTCAAGTTTCAGTAGCTAATGGCAAGGGTGCCGCAGTGTTTGGAAAAGGAAAAATAAATTTGTTGTCTAGTCAAGTTGAGTCCATGGCTCTTTACGTCCCCTCTTTCCCATTTCAACTTTTATCAGTTAGAAAAATCACAAACTCACTGAATTGTCTTGTCATTTTCTCTCCTACAAATGTCGTTTTTTCAGGATCTTGTTACGAAGAGGATGTTTGGTGAGGGGTTCTACTTAAATGGACTCTATTATCTCTCAAAGGAGTCTCAAATTCCAAAAAGTCTTCAAGTTAGTTCTAATCTAGATCAAGAACATCAACTTTGGCACCAACGTTTGGCTCATCCCTAAGATTTTGTGTTGTCTATTTTGTTTCCAAAAATATGTAAAACAGACATGAAGTGTGATACATGTCAGTTGTCCAAGTTTTCTAGATTACCCTTCAATTCCTCCATGTCTAGAGCTAGTAAGTTGTTTGAAGTGGTACACTCAGATATTTGGGGTCCAACTCTTGAGTCGTTTGATGGCTATACGTATTTTGTAACATTTGTGGATGATTTTTCACGAATCACATGGGTGTATCTGTTGAAACTTAAAAGTGACCTCATGAATGCATTTCAAGATTTCCATAAGCTTGTCACTGCACAATCTTCTTCACAAATTAAAATTTTAAGATTTGACAATGGCATGGAGTATATGTCCAATAATATGTCAAACTATTTGAGCATTTATAACATTGTACATCAAACAAGCTGTGTGAGAACACCCCAACAAAACGGGGTAGCTGAAAGGAAAAACCGAGATTTGCTTGAGAAAACTAGGGCACTTATGTTTCAAATGAATGTGCCTAAGAAATTCTGGTCTCAAGGATTACTCACTGCCACATACTTTGTTACAACCCGTCCCAAAATTTTATATAAAATTACCAAAACACCCCTAGTGGTCAATGTTGACTTTTCGAGACGACATGTGAAAATTATTTCCTTTGCATATTCAAGTAGCCCTCGTCGATACAAACACGTGGACACAAGCAGAACTCAATTTGGAGTTAAAACGAACGTTTTACGGAACTTTAAAGTGTAGGGGCATTTTAGTAATTTTCACACCCGTTTGCTAATTAGGGTTTTTGAGTTGACCTAGCTGCTCTGCAGCCATTTCACTCACCCTCCACGATCCCTCTCTCTCTCTCTTTCTCCCTCTCTCTCGGCCAAAACTCAAACCGTACACACGAAATCCTAAATTTTGGACGAATCACAAAACCGTCGAACCGTCAAGCAAGATTATAACCATTACGATCATCTCGTTATTCTGGACAAGACTGTGATTTCAGAATCCGCAAACTCGAGCCCAATCGGCCAAACCGACGCCGGAACGAAAACGGCAAACTGCCATTCAAGTTTCTGTACAATCCCGACTTAGGTAAGCCTCGAAACCATCTCCATCGGTTTTATTACATTGAGTAGGTTCAAATCGACATAAAGAACGTGGAATTTGGTGCAGTTTTGAAGGAGAACGGAATTAGGGTTTCCCGAAGATTTCCGGCCAAGTTCAGGCCATCTCCGGCCATTTTTCAGGCTCCAAATTGGTATGAAAATATTCTACTCGTCAATACCTTCATTTTGATATATGGCACGTTAAATTTGGCCAAGGAATGAAGGAGTTATGAATTTTTGAAGTTTTGGGATTAAATCGGTGAATTTTCTAGAAATTCCGGCGAACCAGGCCGCGGAGGACGGCTGCGCCGGCGGCGGCTCTGGCGGCTGGAAAAAGGTTGAAGGTGTAGGAATATTCCGTCACGGTAACAGAATATTCCTGACGGCGTCAGAATATTCCGTCAGAAAAAGGTATATTCTGTTAAACCTAACTGACGCCGTTAATTCTAATGGTGCTGACGTCAGCTGTGCGTGGGGTGACGTCATCAGGCGCGTGCCAGTGCGTGATGACACGTGACCAGCCCGTGAGGGCTTCTCCCGGTGCGTTCGGTCGTTTCCCGGCTCGTGGCGGCCCGTGCGGGCGGCACACGGCTACGTCGGTGGCGGCGGACGGCGGCGGCAAGGTTTTCAAGCCCTGAAAATCATTTTTCAAGCCCGTTTTCGCTAAAATAGTATTATTTTTGGGTTCTTTTTATATAAGGGTTAAAATAATTTATATTAGGGAGGTTTTAACATTTTTCCCTAATATTAAATAGGTAATTCTTCGACTCCACACTTCGAGGAGGGCAACACCGAGGGAGATTACACTCCCGAGCACCAATGAGTGGACTTTTGTTTTCTTAAATGGTTTATATGCTTGAAAATAATTATTGCTTGATATAATTATGAGTTTAAATGTTTTTGAGGCATGTTTATATATATATATATATATATATATATTATGAAATGATTTTGAGATATGAAAATATATATGGATATATATTATGGAATGATTTTGAGATATGAATATTATATGGATATATTGATATTTAATCTATGGCTTCTATGCATGAATGTGTTCGATTACAAAATGTTTGACTATTTGGGAAATTATGAAATGGATATTGTTCGATAACGTAAAGTGCTTGTACGGGGATTGAGAGGCTGTTCCTCAACACGTACATGGGTGATTGCACATATACCTTGTGTTGGTTTTCTTACCTATACTATTGATATATTTGGTGAAATGACTTATGGAAATATGAGTTATTATTTACGGATTTCACTTTGAGATTTACTTTCAGTTGTATTTATTATAGTATGATTTGACACATACTACGATAGTATGATTTTTCAAGTATACTGATTTCCAAACAGGGGGTTACTATGTTGAAAAGAGAAACGTATTTCGAAAACTTTTTATTTTCGTCCACTCACACCTTTTGTTTTTGCGCCCCTTCAGGACCTAGTGATAGCGCATCTAGTGAAGTCGAGGCATACGAGTGGTAGCTCTGATTCTTTTCCCGATCATGTAGGGATTCATTTTTATTCAGTTTCTTTAATAATATCCATCCCTGTTATAGATAGAAATTCTAGGAACTTGATTTATTATTTTGTTTCCGTTGCTTCAAATTAGTATGCTCTAAACCTTGTGCATATTGGCATTAATTTCCGCAAACTTTATGACAGTTTAATTTGCTTAAACTAAGTGTTGTCATGCATATAATGGCTTCGTCACTTACGAGTGTCGCCCAGCACGCCCAAACTCGGTATCCACGTGGGTATCGAGGGTGGGGTGTGTCATACTTAATCAATCAACTGCCAAGTAGGGTTTTAGATTCAAAATCGCCCTTTGAAGTCCTAAAGGGTCGAAAAATTGATTTGAGTCATCTACAAGTTTTTTGATGCACTTGTTTTGTTCACATACAAGCTTCTCATTGAGATAAACTTGATCCAAGGGTTGCCAAATGCTTGTTTCTCAAATACTCTTCCACCCAGAAAGGGTATAAGTGTTACAATCCCATCACCAAGAGACTTGTAGTGTCAAGAGATGTTCGTTTTAATGAGGATATTGCATTATTCAGCAAAGACTTGAAGATATTTGATCAGGGGGAGCAGCTTCTCGAGCATATTCCAATGCCTACTTCAAGCACAAGTCTTGAGTATTCAACTATCAGTGACCAAGAAAACGCAACACTCACGCCCACTGATGTATCAAGCTCAGATCAATCTGAGTCACCTGAACAATCTGCACATGCACATGATGATGATCATCAGCCTGGGCAACCTTCTCCTATTCTAGTTCGCAGAAATCCTCCTCGTGATCGACATCCACCACAACGGTTATTGGATTATGAGACGTATCATACTATTTACCCAGTGACTTCATGTCTCCATTATCAAATGAAAAAGCAAGGTTCATGAACCAAACTCTGCATATCTCTGTGAAATCTCCAAGGTTCATGAACCAAACTCTTTTGAGGAGGCAAATGAAAAAGCTGTGTGGAGAACAGCCATGGAGGAGGAATTAAAGGCATTACGTGACAATCACACTTGAAGTGTAGTTAAACTACCTCATGGCAAAGAGGCAGTAGGGAGTCGTTGGATATATAAAACAAAATTCAAGTCTGATGGGTCCATTGAAAGACATAAAGCTCGATTGGTGGCTCGTGGTTTCACTCAGACCTTTAGTGTGGATTATAAGGAGACCTTTGCTCCTGTGGCCAAGATGAATACAGTCAGAGTGTTGTTGTCTGTTGCAGTAAATCATGCATGGCCATTGTACCAAATGGATGTAAAAAAATGCTTTTTTGCATGGTGAACTTGAAGAAGAAGTGTATATGAAGCTGCCCCCTGGACATCCACAAACATGTGATCCTTCCTTGGTGTGCAGACTTCATAAATCTATCTATGGTTTGAAGCATTCTCCCAGAGCTTGGTATGCAAAATTGAGCTCAATTCTTGAAGAAGTTGGGTTCAAACGAAGCAATGCAAACTCATCTTTATTTGTTCGATTTGGTTCGAGTGGAATTCTTGTCGTCCTCATCTATATGGATGATCTTATTGTCACTGGAATAATGCTGATGAAATTTGTTCTCTTAAACAATCTCTGCATCGACGCTTTGCAATCAAAGACCTTGGGGTACTCAAATACTTTCTTGGCATTGAGATAGCCTTTTTCTGCAAGGGTTTGTTTTTTAATCAACGAAAATATGTTCTTGACCTACTGCAAGAGGCAGAAATGCTCGACTGCAAACCTACTCGCACTCCCCTGGACACCAAGCAGAAGTTGGATATGAAAGGAGAACCTCTCCACAATGTCACTTACTATCAAAGGTTAGTTGGCAAGCTTATTTATCTCACCATAACAAGGCCTGACATCACCTTTGCAGTTAACCTTGTGAGCCAATTCATGCATGCTCCAACTACAATACATCTTCATGTTGTCAAACGTATTTTGAGATATCTAAAAGGTTCCATTGGTAGAAAGATTGTGATGAAAAATAATTCTCACACCCAAATTCTCGGCTACACTGATGCTGATTGGGCTGGCAACTCTCTTGATCTCAAGTCCACTACTGGTTTTTGTACTTTCGTTGGTGGGAATTTGGTTACTTGGAAAAGCAAAAAACAAAATGTGGTGGCTCGTTCAAGTGTTGAGGCTGAATATCGAGCCATGGCATCCACTGCTTGTGAACTTATTTGGCTCAAAGGTCTGCTCTTTGATTTGGGATTTCCTAGTTCTCAACCCATGACACTCGTGTGTGATAATCAAGCAGCCATGCACATTGCTTCTAATCCAGTTTTTCATGAGCGTACAAAACATATTGAAGTTGACTGTCATTACGTTTGATCACAAGTTCAATCTTAAGTGATTCAAACTCAGTATGCTCGGAGTCATGATCAGCTAGCTGACCTATTCACCAAGCCTTTACCTCTTGCCCATCTTCAGCGTTTATTAATCAAGCTTGGATCACTTAATCCACTTGATCAAGCTTGAGGAGGAGTATTGGAATGAGTGAAATAGCAGTATAGGTACAACTAGCTGCTGTGAGCTGTTGCTGTGTGTGTTGTTGCTGCGTTTTTCTTCTCATCAAGCTACCTCCAAGTTGATCTCACTTCCTTAATTCTAGGACTCTTGTCTCTCTTGTAACTTGTAATTAAATATTTAGTCTGACTCATGGAGGTGATTAAGGGCTGCTGGGGTTTATCCAGTGGCCCTTCTCCTTTCTCAAGCTCTCTTTAAGTAGCCTCACCTTGTAAACATAATTCACGATGAAATGAAAATATCATACGTTAAAATTCAACACTCACTAATCGCTCCCCTGGTGCAAAAGGAACGAACAATAGTTAATTAATAAGTATAAAACAACATATTGTACAAGTTGAGACTTGGAAGGCATGGAAAATGTTGAGCTACGTTGAAGAAAAAAAATTTGTTTTGTTTAGTGGTTTGCACTAAGATATAGAGTACCACCACTACGAAGAACTTACTGTGTGCAAAAACCATGGTTGAGAAGGAGTACCAAAAGATTTTGCCCATTTGGTGATTGTGAGGGTCACGAAAGTCTTCGCTAATCCGGTGCTCAAGGATCCAGACAACAAAACCAATGAACACAAAAGAACAAGCGCTCGTTACCCAAAGGTCCCATGTCAAAGGCTTCAAGAACACCCATGCATTCTTACTGTTGTCGTCTTTGATCGGCATAAACATGGACACCCCAGATTCTATGAATGGCAATGTAAAGTCGACATATGAGGACCTGTGTCCTCTGATGGTTATATCTCCTACGGCAGCATCATATTTCTATCAATAAAAAATGCCACTGTTAGTAAAGAAATGTGACTTTGTTTAGCTTAGGAAAAATAGCGTAGGGTATATAAGAGTCTTACCCCAAGATATACTCGATCGACCAAGTCATTGTAACTTCCAGCAGCCTGACCATTAGGTGTTGCATAGGGATGAAGATCGTAAGGAACAGCATATGGTAACGATTTTACTACAGCTTTTCAAAGACGTCTATGCAGTATCCATCATTGACAGCGGATTTCTTAGTCCTAGGATCGTGTGTTGTCACAGTTACAAATTCAGAAAATCCTGGCTTTACCGAGGGTATAATTTTCAGCCATTTCTGTTCACTTGTAGGAATCTGCCAACCCTTTGGAACAGATGTGGTGTCTCCAGGCCATATAATTGATTGGAGACCAACAACATTAGGACTAGGATATTTGCTTTTCTTTGTGGAATTGAAATTTCTGTGAAGTCCATTTTCAGGTGTCCAATATCCAACCATTTTTCCCCATTTCCAAAGACATTGACTATCTGAAAAGTTGATGATTGTAGTTTGCCATTAAGAAGACTGAAATCTCCTCAAAGGCCTTTGAAATTTGTAGCTAATAATGCTTGGACAAGTTGAGGACCATTTTGTGAGATACCAAATCCTTCTAGAGCGGTAGTACTAGAATTACGAGAAGAGTTCCTCTTCTGGAAACCGAACTTTTTAGCCCCAACTATTGGAAGCCATAGTATTGTTGAAATCAACTCATCGGATTAGTCTTGTACCCGTCGGGATAGTCTTGTATCCATCGGGATAGTCCATCGGGTTAGTCTTGTATCCGTCGGGATAGTCTTGTATCCATCGGGATAGTCTTGTGTTCATCGGGTAAAAGCTAGGGTTGCAGGTCTTTATCTCCTCTAGCTAGCTTAGTGCTAGGTCTTTGGGTTAACCACCTGCACACTCATATTTGGTGGCTATTTGTCTTGAAATTAGTTCCAAGACCGGAAATTAGGGCCTAGGTTAAGGGTGAAGGTCCATGGCTTGTTACCATTGGATCTTAGCTTGCTATGTAATCCTCTATATATGTCTCTTTTATGGTACTTACAATCTATGATGAAATAATACATTCAATATCAAAATTCAACACCAACTTTCTCAACAGCCATGGCCAGCGCCCAAGCAGCATCATAAGCCCAGAATCCGAAAACATCGAGTTTAACATCATGCACAATTGGATTGTCTTGTTGGAATTTCCTCTTCCATCTAACTCTAAAACTTTCAAGCTTTTTTGTATTTGGGACATAAGTTTTTATCCCCAGCACCCCTTGCATGTTTACTACAACAGAAATTTATGGAATTACATGAGTCAGTAATTCCATTAGTCATTATCCAAACATACCCTTCATCCATCATATCGATGTCTTTTGCCTTGTCAAAAATCCGAGAGGCAAGATCAGGCAACATGTGCACGATGAAGGCCTGACTTTGCACTTCATTCAACTTGTAAAGCAAGGTAGCAATTTGGTCATCAGTAGCCGGTGGAGAAATGACACTCCGGTAGGGGATTCAAGCATCAACTTCTTGCAAAGCATCAACTAATATGTGTAAATTGATACAATTTAAAAACCTTACGGAGTAATGTGAGAAAATTGAAACCTTATGGCCTGTGAAAATCCGTATTTTATATTTTCAGCTAGTGGGACCCACTGCTATATTTGGATCGAATGTTTTGGCCCAGTTTTTGAACTATTAGTCCAGCCCAATCTATTTGACTCCATCCTATTTCCACATTGACCCGTTGCTTCTTATCCCATTTGTTATGTTAGTAGTAAAGCCCAATTCCTTTCACACCATTTACACGTTTGCCTGCTTTCATCTCTTGCATGCAAAGACTAGTGATTAGGCTTGCCATTTCAAAGACACCTGCCATTGTAGCAAAACATATAAGCACCATCACCTATATAAGCTGTCATATTTCTATGACATTCTTATCATTTGTCTCCCCAATCCTTACACCTAGCATCCCACCATTGTCTTGCGCCACAAGCATCCAATTAGAGACAAGTTTATCTATATATAGTGTATTTAATTATTATTTTTACATAGCCATTAAGGCTTGTAGCCGCCCCTGACTACTATAAATAGGAGCTAAGCTCCATTATTTTCTATACATGAAAATACGTAGAGAAAAGATGGGGAAGAATAAGAAAGAGAGAAAATGAGAGAGAGTAGACAAAAAGAGTTTAGGGTTAGAGAGTTCGATGTGTGCAGATTGTTAGTGGACTTGTCTTGTCGAGGTTTTAGCTGTCGATTGAGTGAGTGATTTATGTAATGTGTTCTAAAACTTTTTATTTTCTGATAACTGAAAATCATATGAGTTATCATGAGATTTATTCTATTTACAAATCTCGATCTATTTTCAAGTTAAGTATGTTGGGTTTGGTGAAATATAAGGCTGAGATTTTTGTACCGAAATACCGAAACCGAACCAAAAAAATCCGAACTGAATACCGAAACCTCCAAAAGCGAAAATTCTCAAACGGCTCGGTAACCGGAACCAAAAAATACCGAAGTTTCGGTACAAGAATCGGGATGGTTGAATCATATATTCGGTAATTCCAAATCGAACCGACAATATATATATATATATATATATACACACACACACACATACAAATCCTAATAATATTAGCCGTAGGATTGGTTGAGATTTAATCTCAATCGTTGGTTTGATTGGAAGAATATGAAGTCTGAAAGCCTTCACTTCTCTCTTGACTTCAAACACCATTTCACTTCTCTTCTCTCTGCTTTCTCCGTCGCACAGCCACCACCACCACCTTCACCACTTCATCGTCCTTCTCCTCTCGTTCTAAACAACGGCTAGCCAAATTGACCACCACCGTTGCACCACCACCACACCTCTGTTTCTCCTTCAATCTCCAACCTCTTCCTCTAAGACCTCCACCTACAAAACCAAACGATTTTGGGTTTGGGAGGAACCTCACCTCAACTCCAATTTTTCACCTTCAATTACATCAAGGATTTGAGGTAAGTCTTAGAAATTGTGAAATTTTAAATTAGAGTTTTTGATTGTCAAATTTAGGGTCAGAATTTGTCGAATTGGGGGGTCAAAATTTGTCAAATTTGGGGTCGAATTGGGTTTCAGAATTTCCCTGAAACCGAATTCATTTTTGGTATTACCGATTTTCAAGATCCCAAAAATTTTGATTTGGTATTCGTATGTATTTTGCCCAAACCGAAAAAATTGGTTCGGTATTTGGTTCTTCTGTTTCAGTTCGGTTCCCGAACTGAAACTAGCCCTAGTGAAATACTTTCAAAGTTATTATATATCTAATGAATGAATTGTTTGAAATTTTTCATGGAGTATGAGAACTTTAATGTTGCATTATTCCGAAGGATAAATGTAAATTGCATACGGGGACATTAGACCAACTCCAATGGTGGCCTATGTGGCCAATAACAGATTTTGGCCTTTGGCCAAAAACTGTTTTTTTTCTCCAATGGTGTGGCCTACATTTTAGGCAAAAAAATTGTTAAATATCATTTTAGCCTAATTGACACACCCCGACCCGGATAACCACGTGCCAACATTGAGTCGAGCTATGTTGGCCGACATCCCAGAAGGGATGACGAAAGTCATAGTGTAAGTGTTGTGTAAAAGTGCAAATAAATTAAAACTAAAGTCTACTTTGAAACTTAATTTCAAAATAGTGTGCGAAGTGCAGGGCCCATAATACAAAGTAATAAGTCTCAGAGCATAGCTAAAGCGCAGTAATGTAAGAGTAATTTCATCCTGGTAAGGATAGACATAATACAACTAGTAGGAACATACTTCCGTACAGTAGCTGTAGAAGGTGTCAGAACCACCAGTGATAACTTCACTTGCCACCAGATCAACCCCCTAAAACTTGGAGGGGTGCAAAACAGAAAATGTGAGTGGCAAAAATAAACATTTCTAAAACCTTTGTTTTTCATAACATATTTTCAGCAAGGGGATAGTATGCTCTTGAAAACAAAGGTTTTATCAAACTTTGCTTTTTGACCCACTCACCTTTTTATGTTTTGCGCCCTTCCAGGACTTAGTGGCGGATTCGATTTACAGTGAGACGTGGGCTTGCTTTGGCTTTGGTTGGTAGTTTTGACACTCTATCTAGACTATGTAGGATTTGCTCCTACTTTTAGTTAATTTCTACTTATCCATCCTCACGAGGATGTGAATGTTTTTATTCCTTGCACTATTTACTATGCTCTGACTGTTATGCACCTGTAATAATGGGTTTTACCCATCACCGCGCTCTTACTTCCGCTTCCAACTCTAAATCTACTCACTTTTTCACATATACATGCATAATTGGCTTTCGTCACTTAACACATGTCAGCCAGCACTTCCCGACACTTGGTGTGTCAATCATCGTACTTAAGAATTGAAAAACATAGGACGATGATCAGACAAATTACAGAATAGGCGAGGTTGATGTGGGGTGTATGTAGAAAGTGTGGGGTGTGAGGGTAGTATGAGAAAATATTTAGAGTGTATTAAGATAAATTTTAATTGAAAAAGTAGATGTGGGGTGCATTTGAGGTGTATTCAACAATATCTGGAGTGTGAATAAAACAATTCAAAAATTAATTTACATAAATGTCTACAACAAAATATATATATTATGATGAATAAAATTAAAATTAGAATTAAATGTAATTAATACAATCAAATTAGGAAAAAAAAGAGAAATAAAACATCAAAATATAATTCATATATGAAGTTATTAAATGTATGCTGACACGGACATTGAATTAAGGGACTAAAATGAGTTTTTAATCTTAGACAAGGTTTTAGTCTATTATTGTGGGGGCAGCTTCCTATTCTGGTTATAAAATTAATTGGCTACTTGATATATCCTAAGTAGTTCAACTGTTCAAATTTTTTTTTCTCTTTATTTTTTGGTCGAAGCAGATGAAGTTATTCATACCTCAATTGTCATTGCTGCAAGAATGAAATCCATTACTACTTATATATCACAGAGTTCTCCTTTGTATACATAAGTTCCCTTAGTAACATTTTAGATTAAAAAATCCAACCCCCTCTCGATTAATAAGTCATAATAGGCTAATTGAATGAAATCCATAACATTTTAGATTAAGTTATGGCATGTTTACTTGGTATGGCATGGGTACGAGAAAAAATGTGGATGAGAATGAGTAAACGATACCTTGATTTTTATCAAGATCTATTTATTGATTTGCTCCTATAACTTATATAGAGTTGCTATTTTCCTCTTGAACTTTAATTTTAGCCGATTACTCCTCTGAACTTTTATAAATAGCCAATTTCTCCCATGCCGTTAGATTTTGAAAATTTTCATCCAATTTTCCATCCATATTGGTCACGTGAATAGCACATGACAACTGTATGAGAGCAAAAAGGTAATTTCGTTTTGAAAAATTAGGAGCAAAGCTAATACTTTGCAACTACTAATTAGACTCTCATGGTTAATTCAAACAGAAAGTGTGCGGAGTCAATTAAAAAAGCAATATGTTGTCCACATTAGGAATAAAATTATCTTATTACATTTAAACATTTGTTATGTGTTATCTATGTGACCAAACTGGATAGAAAATTGAATGAAAAATTCTCAAATCTAACGTCATGGAGAAATTCGTTAATTATAAAAGTTCATGAGGGTAATTGGCTAAAATTAAAGTTTAGAAAAGAAATTAACAGCTCTATATAAGTTCGGAGGACAAATCGATAAATACATTAATTATAAAAGTTCAGAAGAGTAATCGGCTAAAACTAAAATTCAGAAAAAAAAATTGACAGCTCTATACAAATTCAGAAAACAGATAAACAAATATCTGATTTCAAAATACACCACCTTTTTCAATCCACTTATATCAACAACACATGTTTTTGCTTTTTTTGGTCAATCTTCATCTGCATCTTTCATTTTGTGTCGTGTTTTGTAGGGACCGACTCTTTATGTTCACGGTTTCCACACATTGTGGACGAGTGGTTCAGCGAGGCCGAAAGCATTTTCTGAGAAACGTGGTCGCCAGAGAAAACGTACGTCGAAGAAAAGAAAAAACATTCGAGCACGTTTATCCAAAAGGGAAATGAGACAATCTCGTCCAATGGTTTTTACTAGGCTTGTTTTTCGTTCGGATCAGATCGGAAACACATGCTCCCAATTTTAATTCAAAACAATTTCGGAAATGAATATACGTTCCAAATTCGTAATCGAAATTTCAGAATTCCATAAACTCATGCCAACTCAAAATTATCGGCATTTTCGGAATTTTTGGATATTTCGGAATCGGATAAATTTTAGTACAAGATAAATTAGAAAAATCCAAAACCATTAAGACATTGTGAAGAAATGGACGAATATGTTTGTACAAAGAAACACTAAACTTAATCCAACGGTTATAAGGTTTCGGATTTAGGTGATTTTTGGTAGACATAATCTTTGAGGTAAGACATAAAAAATAAACGGTTGGATAGTTGAAATACATTATGAAGTGGGTCCTACAAAAACTTGTGTCAAAAGCCTGCGTCCCCGGATCCTAACTCATTATTATAGGTTAAGTATTTGTAAACGTATCTTTAAGACTTTGAATATATCTACATAAAAGGGAATTGCAGATAATGCAAACATATTATTATACATATATATATTAGTAAGTATATTGCTATAAATTTGGCATATTTAGGCACATTTCAGAATTTTTAGATCGGAATGAGTTCGGCAAGTTTCGGTTCGGAATTCAGAATTTTCAAATACATTCCAATTCCTATCCAATTTTTTTCGGATTTCGGATTCATTTCTGATGCACCAAAATTGGAAATTTTCAGTTCGGAGTTGGACGGAATCAGAATTTCCTATCCAAGTTGCACCCCTAGTTTTTACTTACGATGTCAATCCTATGTTGGTTTTTTTTTTTCGAAATTTGTAATTATTTTTAAAATGACTGCAAGTATTTATAATGAAAATATTTTTAGCATCAATTATTGGTGGAAAAGTCAATTATGGAAAAACACATAAAATGCTTCATGCAAGAAACACATAACTGATGATTCTCCTAAAAATACTTTCACAAAAAGAGCTTTCAGACATTTTAAAAGTACTTCCAAACATACCCAATATTATTAGAAATATTGTCGAAGAGTAATTACGTACTCAATAACCCACCTGGGAAACGAGTTGTGTTTTGTTCGTGTTTATTGGTTATCTTAATCAGTGACAAAGCCATAAACTTTTTTAAGAAGAGTCAATCTTGAATAACTATAAAGTTAACGTATTATAAAAAAAATCATATAAAATTACAAATCCTCAGACAAAAAACAATCTCACCAATAAACAACATATAAATCGGGAAAAAAAAATGAAATAAGCAATTCACGGTTTTCTCCAAAGGAAATTGCAAATTTAGAGCAAGAGATTACCTAAATTCATTGATTCAAAGAAGAATCTAAAAGAGTTGAATTGCTAATTGATTTGTTTAGCTATAATATTTGGTGTTGACCAAAAAAGTTATAATATTTGGCAGAATGAGTTTGATAGGGGAGGTATGTACAAATATTGTTAGGTCTACCACGTTGCGTCAAAAAACAATTGAAATCCAACCACATAAGATAGCAAATCTGACAAAATAAGAGACAAATCTAATCTTCAAAATTTTCATATTAGTATGACCTTGACATATTTTTTTGGCGTGTAAAGTTCGTGAGTAAACTCATGTTTTTTCATAAGACAACTTAAATTAGATTTTTATTCAAAAAGTTTGTTTGGAATAAAATATTATTTTGAACAATTAATTAGCTATAATAAACATATTTTGACATTTGATTGCAGAAATTATTAGTGTTTATTATGTCGTCATTATATCATTGTTGTGTTGTAGTTATGTATATGATCAATATATCGTCGTTATTAAAAATGATAATTTCTACAAACCAAATGTTTGTAGCTAATTTTTCTATATTTTTCATGTGATCTACATGTCATAAGTTTTGGAGGGTAAAACTATGTTTACTGTTTTTTTAAGATTATATATATATATATTGACTATCTTCAATTTGCATTTTTTTTTAAGATGGAGATATATTATGTCCTCTTGTCTTCTTTTGGTTCTATAGAAATGTGTGACAAAACAAACGAGTTTAAGGGACAGTCTTAAATTATTATTGTTTATGTTTTATATAGGCTTATTTTTGGTAATGTCTCTGAAATTCGACTTAATTTTAAAAAAAAAATTTCTGGAGCAAAAATACTGTTATTTTTAGTTCAATTTGGCGGTTTTTCCATCTATTCCGTCAAATTTGCTGACGTGGCATCCATGTGACAAAAATAAAGTGGGTATTTCGGTTAAATTCCACCGCTAACTATTTAATAATTAAAAAAATTAAAAAGAAAATTCCCAACTTTTATCCGTGCCGTCCCTCTCGGCTTCTCGCGCTCCCCCTCCTCCATCACCACCTCCGTTTCCTACAGGACTGGCGATTGGCATGGGAATTACTGGGTTAATTGCACTAATATCTCTTGAAGTTTATCGAATTTTTACAAAATTTCTTCAGGTTTGAAACATTACAGATGAAAATATTGGATTGAGATTTTCTAGCATTTTCAATCCAATTATAAAAAAAAAAAAAACCCATAGATACCCTAAAAGTGAATTGAAACATATCTTTATATTCCTATACTATTTGCCATAAGTTTCTTTTTAATTGATTAATGCAATTTTTAAATATATTTTTTTAAAATAATTAACTTAAAGGGTAAATTCATCTTTAAGGGGTGATGTGAAACTGAATTAAAATTTCAGAAAGTGTTAGTGTAATATTTCAAACTTGAAATTTTTTTGTGAAAACTTAATAAATCTCAAAGGTGTTAGTGTAATTTATGTGGAGCTTAGGAATTATGATGACCTGTCGGTGCGCTAGCTAGTCAGCGATACTATAAATTGCAAAGCTGAGGAACTCCACAACCCACACCAGCACTTGATAAAAAGCATTCACACTTGAAATCTTTGAAATATGTCTGTCGAGGTTCCACTATCTCAATCTTCAAACTCAAATGACACTTTTAATGTCTATCGGCCTTCAGCCAATTTTTCTCCCAGCATTTGGGGCGACCAGTTTCTGTCATATGCTTCTTTGGTAAGACACGTTTAATTTGTTTGTAGTGGGATCACTCAGTGTTAGAGAAAATCCTTACTACAATAAACTATTGATTTGATCCCTAAATTAATTAAGTTCTTAAAAAAAATTTGAGTCCTTTAACTCATTAAAAAATACTAATTAATTTCATCTCTACTATATGATTCGATTTCATTTTATCTAATTTTCTTTCCCTTAACGTTGCAAACAGGTTGTGAATCTGATTAAAACTGCACGTAGTAACTATTTTAGACTAAGTCTCTCTTTTCCCAATGTTTACACTTTAGAAATTGACATGATACACTATTAATGCATTACTTTACTTCATATCCATACAACTTTCATGAAAGATAACGAAGTTAAAAACTAACTTTATAACTACCTGTAGGATGCCAATAAAACAATCTTTTGGTACTTGAAACTCCTCATTCAAACACATCATAAAGGTTATGCGTTTTCTTTTTTCTTAATTAAATCAATGTGATCCTGTGTGGAGGAAGTGGATGCTGAACTTGAACAACATGTACAAGAACTGAAGGAAGAAGTGAGAAGGATGCTAACGACTGCAGTTGAAAATCTTTCACAAAAGCTGAACTTGATTGATGACATTCAGCGCTTAGGTGTGTCCTACCATTTTGGAAATGAGATTGAAGAAATTTTACAGAAAATTCACGAGAACTCTTTTGATTTGGATGACCTGTACACGGCTGCTCTTCGTTTTCGATTGCTTAGACAACAAGGTTATAACGTTTCATGCGGTAAGTAATCTCCCTGGATGGTGGTCTTGCCATACATAGTTTGTTTTATATCTAAATGCTTCTTGAGGTTCTGTATTTTTCATTTTGTTGGTCGTGCAGATATATTCAACAAGTTCAAAGACGGTGATGGAAAATTCAAGGAATCACTTGTTGAAGATGTTGTAGGACTATTAAGCCTGTATGAAGCCACACACCTTAGGATACATGGAGAGGAGATACTTGATGAGGCACTAACCTTCACCACCACTCATCTTGAGTTGGCTACATACCGTTTAAGCCCCCCACTTGCAAAAACAGTAACCCATGCCTTAAATCAGCCGCTCCGAAAGGGCTTACCAAGGGTTGAAGCAAGGTATTACTTGTCTGTCTACCAGGAACTAAGAGATTCACCTAATGAAACTCTCCTAACGTTCGCCAAGTTGGATTTCAACCGACTGCAACGAGTCCATCAGAAAGAACTAAGCGAAGTCACAAGGTTAATTAATTACTTATTCAACCATATATATCACTTACTGAAGAGTTGAATTATTTACCTCTAGTTACTAAATAATTATGTTTGTAACTCAGGTGGTGGAAGGACTTGGACGTGCCAAACAAGCTACCTTTTGCAAGAGACCGATTGGTTGAGGTCTACTTCTGCTGGAGTTTGTCAGTCTACTTTCAGCCTCAATATTCCTTTGCTAGGAGGACATCATGCAAAGTTACTGCTATAACATCCATTATCGATGACGTTTATGATACATATGGCACAAATGAAGAACTAGAGCTCTTTACTGAAGCTATTGAGAGGTATGAATATATCATTAGTTAAAATTCTCTTATTTATAAACTATCTTACCTTACATCACCATCCGATCAAAAACGAAAAACTAACCTCATTACGCACAACTGATCTATATATTACTTGATCAGGTGGGATGTCTCAGCCATGGATAACCTACCAGAGTATATGAAAGTCTGCTATCGGGCGTTGTTGGATATATACAGTGAAATTCATGAAAAGCTTGCGCACGAGGGGAAATTATATCGCATCCACCATGCAAGAGAAGCGGTACTAATCCTCAATATATGCTTAGTTTTGAGTCTAAAGTTGTTACAAGTCCAGAAAAAACGTGCTGCAAATACGTCACAATATGTATAGAAACAAATAATTATTTATATATAATCTTTATATATTAATATGAACTAATAGTAGAAATGATTAGGAATTATTATAATTTCATGACTGGTATGTCTCAGATGAAAAAACAAGTTAGAGGTTACTTCGAAGAAGCCAAATTGTTCCACCAGAAGCACATACCATCACTAGATGAATTTATGTCTGTAGCACTCACGAGCACCGGCTACCCGTTGCTAATAACCATATCCTTCGTTGGAATGGAAGATGCTACGACAGACTCCTTTGATTGGTTGTTAACTTTCCCTCAAGCAGTGAAGGCTGCATCAACAATTACCAGACTCATGGATGACATAGTGGACCGCGAGGTACTTAAACGTATATGTTAATGGTTTCAATGAGTACTGCCCAATGTAAAAAGTCACACCGAAAACCTGACATAATAAAATATAACACATAATAAGTGGTTCCACTTCTAATTACACCGAGGACTTTTGTGATAAAACCTCACACATGCTGGGCCAAAAGATGGTTAAGTTGGCGATAGGTATCGGTGCTTGACCCATTAGTAGTGGACTGCTGCCCCCCTAACTGAAATCTTGACAAACATGACTATTATAATTGCATTAATACTCTTATTAATGGTCCTTTTTTATCTTAATTCTCATGCCTGACTAGCTTGATCAAGAGGGAGTCTCAGCTGTGGACTGTTACATGGAGGAATATGGTGCCACAGAAGAAGAAGCGATAATCAAACTTCAAAGACAAGTGAATAATGCATGGAAGGACATAAACGAAGCGTGCCTCCACCCTACCGCTGTCCCCATGCCCCTGCTAATTCGCATTCTCAATTTTTCTCGGGTCATGGATGTTGTGTACAAGTCTGAAGATGGCTACAATCATGCTGTGGGTGTGGTAAAAGAATTAGTAGTTTCCACACTAGTGGAACCCGTGGCTGTATAAGCCTAAAATATCGACTTATTGTGATGTTTCTTTTGAAAGTATGGTATCCAGCGCCCAAGTCGCCTTTAAAAAATAAGGAGTTACCATCCGTTTAAGACTGTATGCTTTCCTTAATATGATATTATGATCAATAAAAGAACTTCTATGCATTTGGGAATAAATCATATATTAATTGTTCAGCTCAAATACACACACTAGAACATGCATATATAGCTCGACTTCTCACGCGCATTATTAAAGTTTGTTCATAAAAACTAGCTATTAATTGATAAAAGGGAAAGATTACCGACTGTTTCTAAAAAAAATTATTAATTTAAAAGCAATGACGGTATGATTAAGAAACAATAATTGCAATGTGATTAAAAGGGAAATTAACTAATCAATCAACAAATATTCCATAAAAATAAAGGCATATCCATTGATTGTCTTGTACTCTTATATTATAAAAAGGAGAATTAAACACAAGAAAATGTGCAACACAATTGGTTTGGGCGCGTATGATTTGTTTACCCAAGTTAGATTTGACTCCCAGAAGTTGAGCTTTATGCGCTCATTTTTTTTCAAATTTTTAATAGAGAAAGGCAAATCTAGTCTATAATTATCAAACGTATGTTAAAAAACAAGTAAACTTGCAACAAAATTGGTTTGCGCGTGCATGCTTCGCTCGCCCAAACAGGGCTTCAAGCCTGTTGGCCCTGTTTTGTATAAAATTTTGTCCCTTTCATTAAAAAAAAAATTATTAGTTCTTTTGATTAAATTAAAATTTGAAAAATTTTATTTTAACCCATATAACTTCTCTTTACACCAAATTTAAACTTTAAATGTGAATTGTCTTTATTACCCTATTGCATAATTACTATCAAGTACAAGATGAAACTAACAATAAAAATAAGATTTGTCAATAAACTCACACCCAATAATCAAATCTTAACCATCACGTAATCTCTCTTACGTTCTAGTTTGGCAAAAACTCTAAGACGCTCTTATAGAGAAAAACAAACTTTTTTTTACGGATGGATGGTGATTTTGAAGTTTTGGATCCTCCAACTAATGTATGAATCGATTTATGCAGGTTTTTTTTTTGTTTGATTTCAATTATTTCATGAAGCCAAAAAAAAAATCCAGTCGATCTAAGAAGACCTATTGCACTTACTTTAGTCAATGTCCCATTGTTTGGTTTTTATTTTCTAAATAGAATATTGCATATTGCGCAACTCTATGATAGTTTATAGCAACCATAGTCTATTGGATAAAATGACATTGTTTTTCAGATTGCGTAGAAGATGATATTGCAGAACATTCACAAGAGGGTAGAGACACTTTGAATGAGTTGTAGAACATTGATTTTGGGTTTTTATTTTCTAAATGGGCATAAAGATAAATTCACATTTTAAATTGGGTTTGTGAGGATAGTTTAGGTAGTAAATTTGGGTTTAAATAGATATTAATAGCTTAGTTAAAAATAATATGGGTGTAGAGAGTAAGTTGAGTGTAGAAAAATGTGATATGGGTTCAAATAAAATTTCCCTTAAAATTTTACATTTTTGGGGTGAAAAATAAAATTTCCAGGCTGCATCATGTTGAGTGTAACTTTATAATTGTGTGCAAATGCAAGCAATGATGATATCAACCCAAGTGACAATCTTACTTATGAACAACCACACCTCGTACACGAATACTCCTGTAAGTTTGATTACTCAATTCCCAAGATTTTACATGCCAGTGATGTGTATGGACCGCGTCGTATAAAGGATAGCTTTGAATGGTTTCTGCGTATGATTCTTTCCTCGATTATGCGTGTCCCAGAAAATGAGCAGGCAGCTTTTATCGCAAACATATTTCAGGTGGTTGGTCGAGAGGACCTACCTTTTGCCCCCGTTGTTGTGGTCCTGCGGGAAGTGTCCGTGCAGTTGCGTACTAATTGAAGAGAAACAGACGTCAGCTTCATCATCAATTCCTGAAAATGTGAAGTCACAAGATAGTCCTCATTCATAGAATTTTGTGTGTTTATTGATATGATTTTTAATGTCTATGCAAATAGGCTCAAAATCACATGAAATACTTGCAAGAATACAAGGATATTGTAGTATAGATGTTCATGCAAGGTCGTTCTCCTCAAGGACTATTTGGATAATTTTTGTAGAAACAATTCCTAATTAACTACTTAGAATTGAAAATTGAGAAAAGAGATTTTGATTTTAGGTAATATAAAAAAAACGAATTTTAATTAAAAACAAATATGATAAAAGAAAAGAGTTTTAAAAACCAGTTTATAAAAGCACTAGGGTTCCACCATCACCTAGCAATCTTAAGAATTTCTACCAATTACTTATGATCTACACATGCCACTTTGAAGGTTAGGTTTTCCTAATATATATTCTCCTCGTGATATTCAAGCAAGAACGTATATCTAACATGCAATCTGTCTGTGATATTCATATCAAATATAAACATGCAAGACTCACTAAGTTCTATGAAAACCTTTTAAAAAACCATGCAACCCTTAAGAGCATGATATTTGCCTTAGATGAAATTACAATTATTAATCACAAGAAGCAATACTCAATCCTCCAGTGATATTCCGACCGAATTGCATCCAATTACTTTTCTAAACATCCTAATAGTGGCCAGTCATCAAGACAATTAGATAGTTTAAAACAGTGATCAATAATTCAAAGCGTGCATGCAATCAATCATAAGCAATTAAATAAAAACTACATATTCATGCTAAGGCTTAAGGTTTCGCCCTAGCTAATGGAAATTAGTCACGCATATTCATAATTGAAATCATACAAAATATTATTAAGAAAAGGAATGAAAACACCTTAAGATAGAAAATCTCCAAGAACTCTCAAGTTGAATAAGAATAAGCCTCCCCCACAATTGTGAACGGCAAAAGCAATATATACTGCTATGTCATCGCACAAACCCTAAATAATAGTCTTTCGTTCCAACTAGGAAACTAAATAATAATAAAATAACTTAGAAAATAGATTCCTAATTAATCTAGAAGAATCTACACAGAAACTGTCCAGCCACGTTTTAGCCTCAAATCTACTCCAAATCCGGCCCAAGATAGCTTGTTTTAAAGATAAGAACGTTCTGAACACAACTCCAAAAGGCCACGAATCCATCTGAGGTCATCTTGGGCTCCAAAAACACAATTTAAACCCAAAAACGTGACTTTCCAACACCGCGCGCTGCTCCTTTATTTTATTGCCAGAAAATAACTACTTCGCGGAAAAATCTGATATTTTGATACGATCACGCTCAGCGACTCACGAACGTCTTCCAACTAGAATTACTCCAAAATTCGTCCATTTGATTATGTTTTGCTCCAAAGGAAGTTGAAAGTCCTATATTGAAAATACAATTCAAAGTATCAAAATTCTTCCAAAATATTAACCAAAATATACTAAGAATAGGGATAAATATATAATATAAAATCTACTCATCATTTATTTTACTTGTTTTCCAAAGCTTTATCTTGTAATTAGTCCACTATGTTTATTACTCTTAATAGGACTCCAAAAGTCGACAATTGTAATATATAATTGGATGAATACAAGGACTGCAAAACAGACAGAATTCTACGAACTAATCCTCTCAAACTCAGACTTTCTCCAAACCCTAACTGGTTCATCTTTCTTGATGCTACCAGAGCCCAAAAAGGGTTAACGCCCAAAACAGTTGATCCTCCCTTCTTCCGCTGATTCTCAATGGCTAAAGAGTCCCTTTCTTTCCTCTGCTTCATCTGGTGCTTCTCAGACTTCTCAAAGGCAGACTCAAACTCTCATGGCCTGCATTACTTCTACTCTCCCTACTTCCTTTTGTTATACTTTCTTGTATTTATCAAGCCTTGCATGTGGCTTGGTAAGACTACTCTTGTTGTACTCTTCATTTTCATATAGTGAAGATTGATCGTTGTTCCGTGGACGTAGGCATAAATTGCCGAACCACGTAAATTCTTGGTGTCCATTCTCTACTTTACTTTGTGCATTCTCTATCTTGTAGTACCGACATTCCTAACAAGTGGTATCAGAGCCTAGTTGGCTTGTACTACGAGATGGAAGGAAGTGGCACTATGATCAAACTCACCAACTCCAATTGGGTAACATGGAAGCCAAGGATGGAGGACATTATTGCAAGGATCTGCATGAGCCAATTGAAGGAGATGCCGCTAAGCCCGAGAGTATGTCTGATGCCGAGTGGAAGAAGATGAATCGCAAGGCAATTGGCACAATTAGACAATGGGTGGACGATAGTGTTTTTCACCATGTGTCTAATGAAACCAATGCCCGCGAGTTTTGGACGAAGCTTGAGTCCTTGTTCGAGAAGAAGACCCCAGCCAAGAAAGCCTTCTTAATCAAAGAGCTCATCAATGTGAAGTACAAGGATGGTTTAAGTGTAGCAGAACACTTGAACAATTTTCAGAATATCATTAACCAGTTGGCTACTATGAACATGACGATTGAGGATGAGCTGCAAGCGCTCTTGTTACTTGGATCCTTACCAGACAGTTGGGAGACCTTTGTGGTGAGTGTAAGTAACTCTGCTTCTAATGGTGTTCTTACTCTTGATAATGTTAAAAATAGCATGCTCAATGAAGAAACAAGGAGAAAGACTTCTGGCATAGATAGCAGCCAAGTATTTGTCACAGAGAACCGCGGAAGAAGCAAGAGTAGAGGGCCCAGAGGTTATGGCAGGAGTCCTAGCCGATCCAAGTCAAGGTTCAGGGGTGCGTGCCACCATTGTGGCAAAGAAAGCCATATGAAGAAAAATTGTCGAGTTTGGAAGAGAGAGCAAAAGGAAGGAATCAATCAGAAGAAAGATGATACTGGCAATACCACCGCCGTCCTATGTGGTGATGTACCAGAAATATTGTCTGTTGGTGAATGTCTGCATATGGGTGATTCTGACAAAGACATTGAATGGATTTTTGACAATAGAGCTTCCTTCCATGCTACTTCCAAACGGGAGTTCTTCAGTACATACAAAGAAGGTGACTTTGGCATAGTGAAGATGGGGAATGAAAGTTATTCTAAAATTCTTGGAATTGGTGATATTTGCCTAAGAACTAATCTCGGCTGCCAGTTGATGTTGAAAGATGTGAGACATATTCCTGATATACGTCTCAATCTGATATCCATCGGTACCCTTGATCGACAAGGTTATTATCACCATATTGGTGAAGGAAAATTGAATCTTACTAAAGGCTTAATGGTGGTAGCAAGAGCACGACTTTGTTGTACGTTGTACCGGTCAAATGCCAAGGTTTTGAAAGGTGAGTTGAATGCTGTAGAGGACTCATCTCTAGACCTGTGGCATAAGAGGCTAGGCCACATGAGCGAGAAAGGCCTACAAGTTCTGGCAAAGAAGTCTCACATTCCCTTTGCCAAAGGTACGACATTACACTCTTGTAAGCATTGTTTATTCGGTAAACAAAGAAGAGTTAGTTTTTCTGCTCCATCTACAAAGAAGGAAAATTTGTTAGATCTTGTTTATTCAGATGTGTGTGGTCCCATGGAAGTCGAGTCACTTGGAAGAAATAAATATTTTGTTACTTATATTGATGATGCTTCACGAAGGGTCTGGGTGTTTTTGTTGAAATCCAAAGACCAGGTGTTTCAGACTTTCCAGGAGTTTCATGCCATGGTGGAGAGGGAAACTGGGAAACCTCTCAAGTGCCTTCGTAGCGACAATGGCGGCGAGTATACATCTCACCAGTTTAGAGAGTATTGTGTGAAACACGGCATACGTCATGAAAGGACAGTTCCTGGAACTCCACAACATAACGGTGTTGCTGAAAGAATGAATCGAACCATCATGGAGAAAGTCAGGTGTATGCTGAGGACTGCAAAGTTGTCTAAGCAGTTCTGGGGTGAAGCTGTAAGGACAGCTTGTTATTTGATTAATCAATCTCCATCAGTACCATTAGGTCTTGATGTTCCAGAGAGAGTATGGACTGGTAATGATGTGTCTTACTCTCATCTGAAGGTGTTTGGTTGCAAAGCTTTTGTGCATGTGCCCAAAGAGCAGAGATCGAAGTTAGACTACAAAGCTACACCGTGCATCTTTCTTGGCTATGGTGGTGAAGATTTTGGTTACAGATTATGGGATCCATACCAGAAGAAGTTTATCAGAAGTAGAGATGTGATCTTTTATGAAGATCAAACAATTGGGGATTCGGATAAAGAGGCACAACCAGATGGCGCAGTCAGAGGAGTTGATCCATTAGCTTCAGATGAAGAAAGTCACGGTGACATCCCTGAAGCAACTGCCAATGACGTGTCTGCAGAACCAAGTAATGCTGATCAGGGGGAGCCTGATCAAGATATGCCAGATCATGAAATTGCTGATCAGGGGGAGCCTGAAGAGCAGATTCAAGGGGAACCCAATCAGGGGGAGCCTCCAGCCCCGCAAGAGAATGAAGATTAGGTCGGAAGATCCAGCAGAAGTCGAAGACCATCTACCAAGTATTCTTCATCAGAGTATATCATGTTGACTAATTATGGAGAGCCCGAAACTTATGAGGAGGCCAGAGCTCATAGTGACAGTGACAAATGGATGAAGGTAACTTAGAGTCATGATCGGAATTCCTCTCTCATAGACTGGAGGGGGAGATTGTTGGTATATGGTCCAGCCCATGATGAATGCTCTAGATTATTCTAGTAAGCAAGTGAGGTGGCTGGAGCATGCTAGACAATTCTAGCATGTTATTAAGTTGATGGAAGAAGCTAGAGAGTACTAGCTTCCTTGGTTGCAAATGGAAAGATCTAGAGGCTACAATTTGTGGCTAGTCTAGAATTATCTAAGTTAGAGGATGGTAGAATATTCTAGAACTTAGAAACTAGTTCTAGTTTGTAGAAGGGACTAGAAACTAGTAGAATACCAAGCCCTCACCTATAAATATGGGTGTAGTGTTGTAAGCAAGCAACCAAGAGTGAGTAGCAAAGGATCAAGTCCAAAGCTAGAGTTCCACTCCAAGAGTGAGAGTGAGAGTGTTGCACTACACATTGTATGAGTGAAGTCTAGAGAGAGAGAAAGTGTGTGTTATACTTTCTTGTATTTATCAAGCCTTGCATGTGGCTTGGTAAGACTACTCTTGTTGTACTCTTCATTTTCATATAGTGAAGATTGATCGTTGTTCCGTGGACGTAGGCATAAATTGCCGAACCACGTAAATTCTTGGTGTCCATTCTCTACTTTACTTTGTGCATTCTCTATCTTGTAGTACCGACATTCCTAACACCTTTAACATCTCTCATCTCTTCACTACATCGATGGACCATACAAACTTTCTCAGCTGGAAGTTTCAATTTGAAGATATTCTTAAACTCCATGATCTTGGTGCCATTGTCAAACTGGAAGAAAAGTCTGCCAAAAATTTACCTGATGACTCTTTCAACTCTCTCTACTCAAAAGACAAGCTGGTACTGAGTTGGATCAAGGCCACTGCCTCTCCCTCAATTAAAACTTTGTTGATTCCGTGCACATCTGCCTACGAAGCCTGGAGTCTTCTCGAAAAAAGGCTCTCTTTGCTCTCAAAAACTCATATCAAAACCCTGAGAGATCAAATTCGTACTCTGAAGAAAACTGCAGATCAACAAATGTCTGACTATCTCATCCAAGCTAGGTCAACTTTCGAATTTCTTGCAGCTGCTGGAACACCTATGACAGAGAGTGAATTAATTGAATATATTTTTAATGGGTTAAGTCACGAATACAAGGAGTTCACCACCTCTCTTCATCTTCGTCAATCTCTCACTTTCGACAAATTCTGTGATTTGGTCCTGCAAGAAGAACAACTTTAAAAGAAAATGTCAACACTTTCACTATCAACAGGAGTTGCACTTGCTACAGACCGCATAGCCCAGGACAAATCACGCAATAAACCTCATTTCAACAACAACTACAAGGGACATGGACGAGGACGTGGACATGGTCGTAATTGGAATAATGGGCGTGATAATTATAATAATCGTGACTACGGCAGAAACTTTAATCGTGATCGAGATGGTAGATGGAGAAACAACCAAGTTCGAAATGGTGGCTATTATTTGCCTCAGAATAAAGGTGCTCCAAGTTACACTAACTCCCGTCACAACCCACCTCCACCTGACCATCGTTCACCGCTGCTTCTAATGCCTTCAAACTACTCCAAATTTCAGTTTGATAGTCTTTGTCAACAATGTGGAAAAGATGACCATGATTTACGCATTTGCCCTTAACGCGGAAACTATGCTTATACAACTGCTCATTCAGGCTCTACTTCAAACCCAATGACTTGGTGTTTCGATTCCGGAGCAACCCACCACATGGTTTCTGACCCCGTGCACTCATTAACGTGCAACCCTATACAGGTACCAACTCTATTATTGTTGGTAATGGATCTCATCTTTCTATTATGTATATTGGGGATGGAAATCTACGCACACCGATGATTTCATTGGATCTTAAAGAAGTATTATGTGTTTTTGCCATTCGGAAAAATCTATTGTCTATTGGTAGATTTTGCCTTGATAATGATTTTTCATCATGAATGCTTATGGTTTTTGTGTTAAGGACAACAAAACGGGGAAAGTCCTTCTAGTTGGCAGTAGTTCCAATAGTCTTTATCACATCCGTGCTGCTCCAAAGGTCATCGAGAAGATACTTTTCTATGGAGAGAAGACAACTCAAGATATGTGGCATGCTCGCCTTGGACATCCATCTTATGATATTTTTCGAGTGCTTTTGAATAAACACCAATTACCTGTCAGTGGTGTGATTGATTATGTGACATCCCACATTGACCAACAAAGAGGGGGTGATGTGCCTTATATGTACATGCCCACCTCCATTTAGCATAAGTCTTTTGGGAGCTCACTAGCTTCGGATTCCATCGGAACTCCGAAGTTAAGCGAGTTTGGGCTAGAGCAGTCCTACAATGGGTGATCCACTGGAAAGTTGTTCGTGCGTTTCCAAAAACAAAACCATGAGGACGTGGCCCAAATCGGACAATATCGTGCTACAGCGGAGTCTGTCCAGGATGTGATAGATTCTAATAAAATTTGTCACGTTTATCTTTTGGGTAAATCTTGCAGGCTACCGTTCACTGATAGCACTTCTCATGCACAAAAACCATTGGAACTGTTACATATCGATCTTTGGGGACCAACCTCTATCTCATCAAACTTTGAATATGGATTTTATCTTTCCATAGTAGACGATCATACTCGTTATGTTTGGTTCTATCCACTGTTAAAGAAATCAGATGTGCTTGCCACTTTTGTTGGGTTTAAAAGGAGGATTGAAATCGACTGAACTTAACAATCAAAACGTTGCAAATGGATGGTGGGGGTGAATTCACAAGTAGATCATTGATGCAATTTCTACCCGATATTGGCATTAGTCATCAAATTTCTTTTCCCTACATGCCTCAACAAAATGGTTTAGTCGAAAGAAAACATCGTCACATTGTTGAAAAAGGGCTTTGTTTATTATCTCAATCTAAACTCCCACTTAGCTATTGGGTTTAAGCTTTCTCAAATTTGGTCTATCTTATCAACAGACTGTCAGCGATGAATCTTGCCAACTCTTTTCCTTATGAGAAATTAAACCAACGTTCTCCAGATTATAAGATGCTCAAGTCATTTGGTTATGCTTGTTTCCCGCACATGGTTCCATACAACAAGCATAAGCTTATGCCTAAATCAGTAAAATGTGTGTTCGTAGGGTATGATTTACATTACAAAGGATATCGTTGCTTGAAACCCATCTCCGGTCATGTTTATATTTCGCGTCATGTAACCTTCAATGAGCTCACCTTTCCATTTTCTGAGCTTGTATCCAGGGATAAAGTAACTACTCAACTTCTGCTACCAGCACCAATTCTTGTTAGACTAAGAGCCCTACAACAACCATTGTCAGCTTCAGTGTCTGGCAGTCCATCATATGCTGCCAATCATGATCAGCACCTCTCCACACCCTGAAGAAGTGCTACTTCTCCTCTAACACTCACTCCACCACCTGGGTATGACCTGGCAGCTGTTTTTGATTAGTTTAACACAGCACACACCCCACACACTGCTTCCTCATCAGCAACACCTCAGCTTGCTTTGGTACCGTCTGCAGCAACCCCAGCATGTCCTGCTCATTCCCTAGACCATACCAAATTTCGCAGCCTTAACTCCCTAGTTTATGGTACTTCTTCTCATCAACTTCCTCAAGCCTTGACTACCACATTGAATGATCCACTATCCCATAAACCTACAAGTTATACACAAGCTTCCAAGCACACACAATGGCAGGTTGCAATGCAGATTGAATATGACGCTCTCATGCATAGTTGTACTTGGTCCCTCGTGCCATTTTCGGTCGTGTTTATATTTTGATTCATGTAACCTTCGATGAGCTCACCTTTCCATTTTCTGAGCTTGTATCCAGGGATAAAGTAACTACTCAACTTCTGCTACCAGCACCAATTCTTGTTAGACCAAGCTCCCTACAGCAACCACTGTCGGCTTCATAGTCCAGCAGTCCATCATATGCTGCCAATCATGATCAACACCTCTCCACACCCTGAAGAAGTGCTACTTCTTCTCTAACACTCACTCCGCCACCTGGGCATGGCATGGGAGCTGTTTTTTATGAGTTTAACACATCACACACCCCACATACTGCTTCCTCATCAGCAACACCTCAGCTTGCTTTGGTACCGTCTGCAGCAACCCTAGCATGTCCTGCTCATTCCCCAGACCATACCAAATTCCACAGCCTTAACTCCCTAGTTTATGGTACTTCTCCTCATCAACTTCCTCAAGCCTTGACTACCAATTGAATAATCCACTATCCCGTAAACTTACAAGCTATGCACAAGCTTCCAAGCACACACACTGGCAGGTTGCAATGTAGATTGAATATGACGCTCTCATGCATAGTTGTACTTGGTCCCTCGTGCCATATTGTCTGTCAATGAACATCATTGGGAGTAAGTGGGTTTTAAAAGTGAAAAAGGAAAGCCAATGGTTCTATCGAAAGGCAAAAAGCTCGATTAGTCGCCAAGGGTTTTAATCAACAAGAAGGTTTGGACTATGATAAAACTTTTCGTCCGGTGGTTAAACCTGCAACTATTCGAACAATTTTGTCTTTAACTATTTCAAAGGGTTGGACACTCCAACAATTGGATGTTCGCAATGCCTTTCTCAATGGTATTTTACAAGAGACGGTCTATATGAAGCAACCACCTGGATTCATTGATCTCGAACGTCCCTAATATGTTTGCAAACTTCATAAGGCTCTATATGGCCTTAAACAAGCACATTGTGCTTGGTTTTAGCAACTCACTTCCTTTTTACTCACTCAAGGGTTCTTTCATAGCCACTCGGATGCCTCGTTATTTATTTGGCATGGTTTACAATCATCCATTTTTGTACTTATCTATCTTGATGATATCATCATTATAGGTCACAATGCCTTGGAAATTTCTTTGTTCATCGATGAGTTATGCTCCAAATTTGAAAGCAGGTGAATGGGTGATCTCAGCTTATTCCTTGGTCTTGAAATGCATTGTACCCCTACTACGATTTCTCTCAGTTAAACTCGGTATGCTATTGACCTTCTCAAAAAGTTCAACATGGAGTCTTGCAAATTGAGTCCAACTGCCATAAGTTCCTCTACACGGCTGTCTTCCTTTGATGGTGACCTTCTCACTGATCAGTCTACTTATCGAAGCATTGTTGGCAGTCTTCAATATCTTACACTATCTCGCCCCTAACATAACTTATGCAGTCAACCAAGTGTGCCAATTCATGCATGCCCTTCACGCCGCACATCTTCAAAAGGCCAAACGCATCCTCCGTTATGTTAAAGGCACACTTTCTCCTGGTCTTTGCTTTCATAAGACAGCTTCCTTCACTCTTTATGGATTATCGGATTTTGATTGGGCTGGTAGTATTGATGATCGTCACTCTACTACGGGTGCTTGCATATTTCATGGACCTAATATCCTCACATGGACAACTAAGAAACAATCTATTGTTTCTCGGTCTAGCACGGAGGCTACATATCGTGCTCTTGCCACTACAGCCGCTGAGATTCGCTAGTTTTGTTATCTATTTCGAGAGCTTGGCATTTCCTTGCATGTTCCACCGTGTATATTTGTTGATAATATGTCTGCCTTACATATTGTTGCACACCCTATTTTTCATGCGAGGACATGACACATCGAAATTGATTATCACTTTGTTCAGGAGCTGCTCCAATTTGGTGTTCTCTGCACTCGCTATGTCCCCTCAGCTCACCAACTTGCTGATATCTTCACTAAGGCCTCATTTGGTACGTCGGACTGTACTGACTATTTCAGTCGGACTGACTAATTTGTGCATCGGATAGTACTGACTAATATAGTCAGTCGTTTGGTGCAATATCAGACTAAACACCGACTATTTTAATACTGTGTTTGGTACTGTACCAGATAAGAAGACTTTGTACTAGTTTTGTTTTTTATGACAAATAATGTTTTTAAGAGAAAAATTGTTGAGAAAATGAAAAAAAAAAAAAGACAGAATCTTATTTGTTTGGTGACTATTTTCTCCAAATTATACCTATCTCAAACCACATAAACTCAAAATAACAATAAAAATATACTACAACCATAATCAAGTTCAAAATATTTCCCAGTAGCATAATTAATGTTTGCAAAAGACAACTACAACCATAATCAAATTAATTCAACCACATGCCAAGTTCACAAAATATACTACTGCAAGCAAGAATGTCCTGCCATTATGTGGTTACTTCATCCAAGTAACCAAAATATATTCTTACTTCTTTTAACAAAATATAATGCTGCTGTCTAATTCAATCATGGTTAGTTTGTCCAAGTAACATGAGTACGAAGGCTTTTTTCATTGCACCATCCAAAGACAAGAAAGTTCTCTCATTATGTGGTTATTCAAAAAGGATATTTAGTGCCTTGATTTGATCCTCAACAGAAAACTCCATTTTTGCCAATTCTAAAGCAATCTCAGGTTTTGGATCTAATCATTTCCCAAAAGTAGCTTGTAAAACAACACCAAACTTATCAACTGATTCAGAAAGCATGTCTTTAAATGGCACAACAAGATCATTATCACTAGGAGCTGACCGCTTTCTTTTTCGACTACTTGAAGTGCTAGAATGTCGAGCAATATTATTAGAACCATTAGGCTCCATCTCAGATTCATCTTCATTCACAGGAATCTCCTTGGGCTCATCCATCATCTCAGTAGGAGTTGCAGCTCCTACACCGGTTGCTCAGTCTTTCCCAAAAATAAAATTCAGTCGGTCATATAGAGGAAACTGTTTTTTTAGCCATCCCGATGCATCTTTGTTAACCTGCAAAGAATTAATAAACTCCAATTGTTCTAGGTTGAAAACTTATAACATAGTAATAATAAAACAAAGTAATAAAGTGTTTCATGAAATATAATAACCTTCACATAATATTCCCATACTTCAACGCTTTCCACCTCAATGCATTTCAGTTGATCATTCCATGCAAAACTACTTTTGTTAGCCATGTCAAAAACTATTCCATATTCTTTTTTCCACTTCCTCATTTTAGACTCAATGTGTGGAATTGCCTTTATATTGGCATCGGGACACTTCTCGTTGATAGATGTTTCAAACTCCGCCAGTGTTCCGGGTTTGAAACTTCCATTATCACATCACTTGATCTTAACTACTGCCTCCTCAAGAATATTCAGCAATGCATCTTCTTCATATTTTTTCCAAACTCTTCTTTTTTTCTTTTGGTTGACTATTTGCTCACTTTCCATTTTGATGGCTTACATACACAATATAGTATCACATAATCAATAATAATAGGTCACAATCTTCATAAGCAAATCATAATTTGTTTGAATAACAAACATAAGCAAATCATAATTTGTTTGAATAACAAACATAAGCAAATCATAATTTGTTTGAATAACAAACATAAGCAAATCATAATTTGTACAAATAACAAACATAAGCAAATCATAATTTGTACAAATAACAAACAATAATCAAATCATAATTTGTTCGAATAACAAACAATAACCAAATCACTTTGTCCTACGAGACATAATCAAATCACACTTGTGCACGCCACTCATTGTACATATTCATCGCTAAAGTGTTTCTCCATGTAGACCATTCTTGTGTAGCTTCAATAGTATCAATGATATCTTCATCTTCATCACTTTCATCATCGTCCAAGTTGAAGGTTTCATTTTCTAAAGGATCAATTGACATATGTCCCCTAATAAGATTATGCAATAGGCATCAAGCTGTCATAATCCTAAGTTGTGTTTTAATTGGGAAAAATGATGGACTTCTTAAGATGCCCCAACGCATCTTAAGTAGTCCAAAACATCTTTCAATGACATTTCTTGCATGTGCATGTTTCATATTGAAATACTCCCATGATTAGTAGGGTGTCTTCTATTTCTCCATTCTAAGATATGGTATCGCACTCCCCTATATGGTGCAAGGTATCCTGGACCATTTGTGTACCCATCATCCACAAGGTAGTAACACCCTAATACATAAAAAAATAATATCATGCATGTATAAGAAAATATTGAGGATTTATATTACTAATATAAGAACACAATAATCTATTATTACCCATGGAAACTTTTAATTCGGTTGGTCTACTTATCGCATCTCGGAGTACTCTAGAATCAGAAGCAGACCCTTCCCAACCCGGCAACACAAAAATAAAATTCATGTCCAAATTACAAACTCCCAACATATTGGTCGCAATCTCACCCTTCCTTGATCGGTATCTTGGTTTATCTAGCTCAGGGACACAAACCTTAATGTAAGTCTCATCCAATGCCCCTAAGCAATTCTATGAAAAATAATTAACATTAGTAAGCTAAATATATTTAATTACATTAATTTTAATTAACTTTTTTGAAATATGAGAATACCGCAAACCACCTCCATTTAGGATCTAGGTAGGCATTAGGAATGGGTTCTGGCACTTTCAAAAGTCTACCTTGTAGCCTTAGCACTCCATGTAAAGTTGAATTGAAATACCTACTTACGGTCTCCTCCGATCGACAAAACCTACTCCCCATTGTACAATTTTTTACATGATGTGCAAGTGTATGCAAAAACATGCAAACTTGTTCTTCCATTGTCACTACACCATCCAATTTTACTCTACCATGGTCACGAAGCATCTGACATAAGGAATGGAATATTCTCCTATCCATTCTAATTTCATTCACACAATGAACATCATCGAATCCAATTATGCTATCTAAATAGGCTGACCCAACAATTCTTCTAACAAATGTGCGATTTCTAAGTGCAAGTTGCCGATTTTGCCTTCTAGCAGAATTACGATTCATCATGAACCACATCATCAACCAAGTCACAATATTCAAGTACCACAACTTAACAATGAAGCATGCCACAATCTTTCTTTCATCCATGTCTAATGAAAATATCAAATAACTTTATTAGATATTGTAAGACAATACATTTGATATGCAACAAGGAAAAAGTTTGAAAACAAAATTACCAATCACAAGTACAGTACACTAGCTTTGTGTGGTCTGGTTTTAAGGTGCTTTTTCTTCTAAGTTTTTCAGAATTGATTTGTGTTATTTCTCTCGTTCATTTTTGTGAGTAGTGTCTGCATAATGGCTTCTACTTTGATGAAAATTGAAAGTTTGTTGGGTATGCGTACCATATATTTTACAGGGTGAGACTATCAGTTTGGACACACAAATCAATTACCATGGGAGAATTGCGCTAGCCTTCATGTCAAGAATTGGTGTTGCTGCAACTCAAAAGTTGCTGAAAAAAAGCACTTTATGCGGTTGCACTCGGCGCTGACGATATATTGGCTAAGGATTTACATTCATCCAATTTAACACAAGATGAGTATTTGGATTTCGTGATCTTAAAATTTAGACCACTGCTTCAGGTAGAAATTTATTTAGAATTTTCTATATTTTTTTTCCACTATCTGCATAATTTGTCTTTTTTTCAGAGACTACAACTTGGATGCTAGAAAGATAATGGTCAGCTAATGTACAGAGGGTGAAAATAGGATACGGTGGTTATGGTGTACAGAGGATCAAAACACAATCAATTGAAAAACATAACAAGCTGTAAAAAAAAAACATAACAATTCAATGAGAAATTTTCAGATATGAGATAAATGAGAAACTCTAATTTAAATTAAAGAGTTAAATTATACAATCAATTGAAAAATGAAAAAAGGGAAGAACAATAAACAGGGAGGGAAGGGGGGGGGGTAAAAGAGAGAGAGAGCAAGCTGAAGAACGATATACAGGGAGGGAGGGAGGGAGTGAGAGAGAGAGAGATACCTGGAGCAGAGAAAGAGAGATACGGGCAGAGAGAGGAGGACGATGGGAATTTTCGCGAACCCAGCAGTGTTTTGTTTAGCGTCTCCAGACTAGGGGGAGGATAAATTACTGGGTGTGAGGAGTATTAAAATGGTGGGGCCGGATAAAATAATATGGGTACTAAAATTATATATAACGCACCAAACACCGAATTCGTATTAAAATAGTACTATCTAGAGTCTTATACGGTGTGCCAAACAAGGCCTAAGGGACTTACTCGTGATAGGTTTCACTCTTTAATTCCCAAGCTCAAACTCCACTACGTTTCGTCTTGCTTGGGGGAGGGAGGGGGGGGGGGCGGGTTTGAAGAGAAACAGACGTCAACGTCATCATCAATTCCTGAAAATGTGCAGTCACAAGATAATCCTCATTCATAGAATCTTGTGTGTTTATTTTACTTGTTTTCCAAAGCTTTCTCTTGTAATTAGTCCACTATGTTTATTACTCTTAATAGGACTCCAAAAATCCACAATTGTAATATATAACTGGATGAATACAAGGACTGCAAAACAGTCAGAATTCTACGAACTAATCCTCTCAAACTAAGACTTTCTCTGAACCCTAACTGGTTCATCTTTCTTGACTAATACCGTTGGTGATCATCTTGAAACTGATCAAGTGATCGTCGATCAGGTTACAAACTTACGAGGGTATCGATGGAAACACACGGGCTGAAGCTTATTTCTGCTTCTAAATCATTCATTCAGGGTCTTGAGATAGCGGGAATTGATGGTTTGGGAGCTTTGCAAAAGACATTCCCCAATACATGCGTTATTTGTTTGGAGGGCTTTCATGACTCTGACCGCGATGAAGCGGCAGCCACTGCTCACACTTTTATCATAGAAATTGCATTGTTCAGTGGCTGGAGAGACCAGTCACTTATGCCTCTTGTGCCGATACCCAATGCCAAGTTGCCAACTGCGGAAGTGGGCGAGCCATTAGAACCTTCAAACCCAGTGCCAATTGCAGAAGAGCTTGAGCCATCAGGACCTGTTGAGAATTAAGCTGCCTACTAGCTTAGTTCCAAACCTGCAGATGATAATCCTGCAGATGGAGTTGAAGGATGCAACCCGATGAAAGTCAGGGAGCAACCCGATGGAAGCGAGGGAGCAACCCGATGGAACCCAGTAAGCAATCCGATAGAGTCAGAGCATCCCGATACTTTACAAATGAAGCAAGAAGCTAAGATTTGACTTTTGCTAGTTTTAGTATAGCGTGCAACGGCTAGTTTGTTTAGTTGTTTGTTTACCATCTGCTTTAATCAGATACAGCTGTTTTGTCTACAGCTGTATGACTGTAAGTTTTGTCTTATTCTTCATGTGACCTGCATGGACAGAGGCATGCATGCTCCTCTGTGTAGGTTCATTAATGCTTGCAGATGTAATACAGATATATATCTCTGCAATTGTTATCTTTTGAATATACAAGAATCAATCAAAGAAATACAGACTCTTGCTCCTCTCAAATCCTCTCTGAATATACATTCGCTGCAAATACTTTTGAAAGCTTAAAGCTTTATCAACCAAACAATATATGCCTGGTACCATTTTCTACATGGTATCAGAGCTCTTGGTTTGATTCCAAAGGGGCGTAATACTGTGAGAAAGAGAGAGAGATACATCTCTGAAGAAAATCCAGAGAAACCTCAAAGGTGATATCCTTAAAACTATTTTGTTGCTGTGTTACCTGAGACGATGGCTGGTTCAAGTTCATCCAGTGGTGATTTAAGAACGCCACAGTTTAATGGCTCAAACTACGATTTTTGGGCTGTGAAAATGGAAACCATCCTCATAGCTTACAATCTATGGGATGTGGTAGAGATAGGGCCACAACCACAGCCATCACAGCCGGTACTCCAGGAGGAAGAAGGATCCAGAGATGAAGAAAGCATGGCTGAGCAAATTCCAGAGGAAGCACCCATCATTTCAAGAGAAGACAGAATCAAAAACGCCAAGGCGTTGAGTCTCATACAAGGAGCATTAACTGATGAGCTCTTTCCTCGCATCAGAAACGAGAAGACTGCCAAAGGAGCTTGGGACATCTTGAGAAGAGAGTTCAGAGGAGATAAAAAGGTAAGAGCTGTTAAACTTCAAGCAGTAAGAGCAGATTTTGAATACATGAGAATGACCGATGGTGAAAGCCTAGATGATTATTTGGCTAGATTTTTCAGAATCATAAACAATCTGAAATCACTTGGTGAAGATGTATCTGAAAAAAGAATAGTGCAGAAACTGCTAA
Source organism: Gillenia trifoliata (assembly GCA_018257905.1). Lineage (NCBI taxonomy): Eukaryota > Viridiplantae > Streptophyta > Magnoliopsida > Rosales > Rosaceae > Gillenia > Gillenia trifoliata. The sequence continues at coordinate 3,829,445 of CM031087.1, read as the reverse complement.
TGAGTCTAAGCAGGAGATATAAGTCCATTGTGTCTATCATTGAGGAAACTCGAGACCTAGATGATATTAGAGTCGAAGAGGTCATAGCATCTATAAAAGTCTATGATAAAAGAGAAGACTTGCATGATGAAAGAGACAGGCTAACGGGGACTGAGAGAGCCTTCAGTAGCCTCAGAATCGGTGGTAGTCAAGGTGCCGGTACGTCCAAAGGTCCTCAGAACAGGCCAAATCAAAGGTGGCAAGGACAACACAAGAAGGGATCAAATTGGTCTCAAAACGGAAACACAAACGGCAATAATGGCTCAGGCTGGAACAACAAGTTTACTGGTTTCAACAAACAACCAAGTGGCAGCCAAGGAAATGGCAAACCACAATGTCAAGTGTGTGATAAATACCACTTTGGTATATGCAGATACAAGGGAAAACCCAAGTGTGGTAAGTGCAGTCGCTTTGGTCATTTAACCAAAGACTGTGATAGTGGAAGACAGGTTGCAAACTGTGCAAAGGAAGAAGACGCAGTCACAGGGACGATGTTTTATGCTTGTCATGCGAGTTCCATTGCATCAGGCAAATCTGTGTGGTTTGTTGACAGCGCCTGCAGTAATCACATGACCTCTCAAGAGGCCTTGTTGATCAATCTTGACAGATCTATAACTTGCAAAGTGAAGATGGGCACTGGAGATCTTGTACAAGCTACAGGAAAAGGCACATTGGTTGTCGAAACTCAGAAAGGCAAAATATATATAAGAGAAGTGCTGTTAGTTCCTGGTTTGGATGAAAATTTGCTGAGCGTAGGACAAATGGTGGAGCATGGATATCACATTCTGTTTGGAGGCAACTATGCTTGGATATTCGATGATAGCAGCCTCAAGAATGTTGTGGCTAAAGTCCAAATGACTGGAAATAGATGTTTTCCGTTATCTATGGAGTCTGTTAACTCGGTAGCAATGAAGGCAGCAATACGAGAAGATCCATGGATTTGGCACATGAGACTTGGTCATTTGAACTTTGCTAGCATGAAGAAGATGCAGCAAGCACAGATGGTGGTAGGACTACCCACCTTCTCAGAGAAGGAAGGAGTATGCGAAAGCTGTGTTTACGGGAAAAGCCACAGAGAACCATTCGGAAACGAGAAAGCCTGGAGAGCAAGCTGTCCACTTGAATTGGTGCACACAGACTTATGTGGTCCGATGCAGAATGAGTCCATTGGAGGGAATAGGTACTTCATCACATTTATTGATGATTTCTCAAGAATGTGCTGGTATACTTCCTCAGAAACAAGTCAGACGCCTTCAATGTATTCAAGAAGTTCAAAGCATTTGTTGAACTGCAAAGCGGCTTTAAGTTAAAGAAACTGAGAAGTGACCGAGGTGGAGAATATACCTCAAATGAATTCCTCGAGTATTGCAGTAATCTTGGAATGGAGAGGCAACTGACTAATCCCTATTCACCTCAGCAGAATGGAGTTGCTGAAAGAAGAAACAGAACGATTGGGGAGATGGCGAGATCAATGCTTTCTGAAAAGAAGATCCCCATCAAGTTTTGGGCAGAAGCAGTTGGGACTGCAGTATATCTGCAGAATAGATGTCATACCACTACAGTCAATGGTAAAACACCATTTGAAGCCTTCAAAGGAAGAAAACCAGGTGTCAAGCACTTAAGAGTGTTCGGAAGCATATGCTACAGCCATGTTCCATCGAATCTAAGACAGAAGCTTGACGACAAGGCAAGCAAGGGAATTTTTATGGGATACGGTAGCTGTGAGAAGGGCTACAGAATCTTTAATCTCCAAACTGAGAAGATCATACTCTCGAGAAGTGTAGTATTTGATGAGAACAAGTCCTGGAATTGGGAGAGCAAGAAAGATGAAATTATTCTCATGCCTCTCACTCTTGAGAATGAGGTTTCTGCAACGACTGGAACTGAAGAACCCGCTCATGAAGCTCATAGGATCAACTCTTCGAATCCCACTTAATCAGTCGCAGAAAGTGAACATGCGTCTGGAAACAACAGTCAAGGTTGAACATCAAGCAGTACTCCAGTAAAGCTCAAGAACTTGGAGGACATTTATGCAAGATGTCATATGACCATCATTGAACCCGAGACCTACCATGAAGCTATAGAAGACATAGCATGGAAAGAAGCAATGAATGCTGAGATCGAGATGATCGAGAAGAATGGAACTTGGGAGCTTGTGGATAGACCTACTGACAAACCTGTCATAGGTGTTAAATGGGTGTTCAAGACCAAGTTGAACCTGGATGGAACAGTGCAAAAGCACAAGGCAAGACTAGTGGCAAAAGGATATGCCCAGAAACCAGGTATTGACTACAATGAAACATTTGCGCCAGTGGCAAGGTTAGATACAATCAGAACTCTGATTGCATTAGCAGCTCAGAAGGGTTGGAAGTTGTTTCAACTTGATGTGAAATCTGCTTTCTTGAATGGAGTACTTGAGGAGGAGGTTTACACCGAGCAGCCAGAAGGCTTTGAAGTTAAAAATGCAAGCCACAAGGTTTACAAGCTGAAGAAAGCTCTGTATGGTCTGAAGCAAGCACCTAGAGCATGGTACAGCGAGATTGACAATTATCTCACTAATTGCAATTTCAAAAGAAGCACCAGTGAAGCCACACTGTATACCCGAACCGATGAAGAAGGAAAGCTGATCATTGTCTCTATATATGTTGATGATATTGTGTACACTGGGAGCAGCAATACTTTGCTCAGTGAATTCAAAAGAGACATGATGCTGAAGTATGAGATGACTGATTTAGGACTTCTACATCATTTCTTGGGAATGGGAGTTCTACAATCGGATAAAGGTGTGTTTATACACCAGAGCAAATATGCAAAGTCTCTACTTGTGAAGTTTGGTCTGGAGGATTGCAAGTCAGTAGCAATTCCTCTACCTACTGGTGAGAAACTGAAGAAGGTTGATGGAAGCGAGCTGGCAGATGAAGCTTTGTACAGAAAGATTGTTGGCAGCCTATTGTATCTAACTGCAACCAGGCCTGATATTATGTATGCAGCTAGTCTGTTATCAAGATTTATGCATGGCCCGACGAAGAAACACATGGGCGTAGCTAAGAGGGTTCTCAGATACGTTCAGGGTACTCTCAGCTATGGCATTGAGTTCACAAGAGATAAAGATGCTGTGTTGATTGGATTTTGTGACTCAGATTGGGGCGGCAGTGAAGACGACAGCAGAAGCACATCTGGATATGCATTCAGCTTTGGAAGTGGCACATTTTCATGGGCCTCAGTCAAGCAAAACACAGTTGCATTATCAACTGCAGAAGCTGAGTATGTATCAGCAGCTGAAGCAACAGCTCAAGCTATTTGGCTAAGATTTGTACTGGATGATTTCGATGAAATGCAACCAGAAGCAACACCATTGTTTTGTGACAACATGTCTGCAATATCAATGGTCAGAAATCCAGTCTTTCATCAGAAGACCAGGCACATAAATAGGAAATATCATTTTATCAGAGAAGCATTGCAGCAAGGATCCATTGATGTGAAGTACTGCCGAAGTGAAGAACAGTTGGCGGATATATTTACAAAGGCATTGCCTAAAGATCGTTTTAATTATTTAAGAATGAAGTTAGGAGTGAAGCCAGTAAGCAGCTTAGGAGAGGCTGTTGAGAATTAAGCTGCCTACTAGATTAGTTCCAAACCTGCAGATGATAATCCTGCAGATGGAGTTGAAGGATGCAACCCGATGAAAGTCAGGGAGCAACCCGATGGAAACCAGGGAGCAACCTGATGGAACCCAGTAAGCAATCCGATGGAGTCAGAGCATCCTGATACTTTACAAATGAAGCAAGAAGCTAAGATTTGACGTTTGCTAGTTTTAGTATAGCGTGCAACGGCTAGTTTGTTTAGTCGTTTGTTTTCCATCTGCTTTAATCAGATACAGCTGTTTTGTCTACAGTTGTATGACTATAAGTTTTGTCTTATTCTTCACGTGACCTGCATGGACAGAGGCATGCATGCTCCCCTGTGTAGGTTCATTAATGCTTGCAGATGTAATACAGATATATATCTCTGCAATTGTTATATTTTGAATATACAAGAATCAATCAAAGAAATACAGACTCTTGCTCCTCTCAAATCCTCTTTGAATATACATTCACTGCAAATAATTTTGAAAGCTTAAAGCTTTATCAACCAAACAATATATGCCTGGTACCATTTTCTACAGAACCTTCAAACCCAGTGCAAATAGTGGAAGTGAGCGAGCCGTTAGAACCCTCAAACTGGCATTGGCCAACCCTGCTCATGATGACCGTGGGTGTAACAGGTGCACTTCTTTGCAGATCGTTCAGTTAAGGTGGTTGTCTCAAGTTAAGCTGAGGGAGGAATAAATGATCACTAAATTAATATTGTGTGTATAGCTAGAAAATTCAAAACCAGATGCAGAAAACTAGCATTGGGCTGTTTGGTTTCCTGTGAGTTTTTCAATCTACAAATAAAAGTAGATGAAGACAAATTTCAAATACTATTGTGTATACTTTGCGCCCTATAGTGTTTGACGAAGACACTATAGAGCGCATAGTATACACAATAATGTTTGAAACTTTTGAACATCGCTTAATCTGATTGCATATGTTCAATTAATTGTAAAAAGAAACTTAGGTGCTCTATCGAATAAGTGAGATATCCTTCTTCAGATAAAAAGTTAAGTACTGTTAAACCTCCTTATATACAAGATTATTTATAGGCCAAACTATCCCTTCTTTTATTTCACTGAATCCGTTAATTGTTTTCTACGTGAGCTGTTACATGAGTTCCATGCATTTCTTGAATAGTGATAGTAAGCTCAATGCTTGGAACTATCTCCGGCGACGCATGACTAATAGTAGATGGCGTTTGTTGCCCTTCATAGAATCCGCAATCCTTATCAGAGTCATTCACATAGCTGAATGGACTTTCAGGCCAGTTACTATTAGGTGAGGCCTTAACTTCTTCTCCAACCCCAGAAATTCCATCTTGTTGTTGACTGCTTTTAAAAGTATGGGAGTTGAGGTCTTTTTTGTTGAAAATTTCGAACATGGCTCGAACCCTTCTCCATCTTGAAGAAGCTCTGGAATCAGGCTGCTCCAAGACATGCCTATACTTGTAAAAAAAGGAAGCTACAAATATGATGAGAGCTAGAACTGAAGCCGCCCCGGCAATTAGGAATAGGCCCCAAAAGCTTTCAAGGCCAAGACTCTTGCTTGAGAGCTTTGGGGTCCTGGAGTTATCTTCACAATTGCTTTCTTGACTGAACCATTTGCTCTCAATTTTCATGATCTTTTCTCCTTCCGTCACGCTTAGGACTGCTTGTGAAATATCGGGTACAAGAGGAGAACGCTTTGGAAACACCTGCCAATTAAAGTGATCACCTCAAAGAAGTCACGTTTTTATAAATGCATGTGTGTTGATGTCTACATACGTATACGGAAAATGATTTCCGTACACACATTTTCTCCTCATGCATCATGTGTATTTATGACATTTGGGTTGAATAAATGAAGGCGCAAAAATAAACAATGGTGTGCATAAGGAGAGAAATCTTACAAATCCAAAGCCATCAGTTTTGAAGATTGGACCAATCATGGTATATTTGGAACAATACTTCGCAACGAAAAGCTTCATATTTGGGGTTTCATCAAAAACAGCTGCAATACCACCCTTTCCACTCCCTTTCGAAAGAGCTTCATCGCATTCTTCCATGGTTTTCATAGCCTTAAGCTTGGTCTCATCAAAACCAACTTGTTTCATCAAGAGTTCGCGAACAAAGGTATTCTCTATGTATCCAACATTGTCCCCACTTCTTAGTATATCCTTTATATTCGTGACCGTTGGTTGGAGTTGTTCAACTGTTAATAGCGATGCTAGATTAGCTGTGTAGCTTTGTGTCAAAACTAGCACAACAAACACCCATATAATCATCAAGAATCTGGCCACATTGCTAACCACTCTCTCCCCTGTAAAAGTGTACAAAAAATAAGCGAATGCAATTAAGATTTTTCTTAATTTGAAATTAGCTAGGGAAGGGGATGAATAATTACCATGTGAAAACACCATGGTGGAGAAGGAGAACCAAAAGCTTGTGCCAACTTGATGTGAGGGAGAGCCGCGAAAATCTTCATTAATTTGATGTTCAAGCACCCAAATGACGAAACCAATGAAGATGAAGAAACAAAAAGTTGTAAGCCATAAGTCCCATGTCAAAGGCTTCAAGAAAACCCATGCATTTTTGCTCCTGGTGTCTCTGATTGGCACAACCATTACTACACCTGATTCTGTGTATGGCATCGTAAAGTCCACGTACAAAGACCTGTTTGCCCTAATCGTTGTATCTCCCACCACAGCATCAAATTTCTGTAAACAGAAGATGTTAAACCAGAGAAAAATATAGAATGCGGGTCCAAAATGAAATCAGTTCTCGACTTTTTTATTGTTGACATATAATTTTACCTCAAGATATACTTGGTAGATCAAATCATTGTAAGTGCCAGCCATTGTTCCATTAGAATTTTCAAAGGGAATGAACTCGAAAGGAAGAGCATATGGTAGTACTTCAACTGCAGCCTCAAAAACATCAATGCTGAACCCAGTGACTTCCGTTGTGTTAGTGCTAGGGTTCTTGGTTAACTTAACAAACTCACGAAAACCAACCTTTACTGGAACTCCAATTCTCAGCTTCTTGTCATTTGTTGGGATCTCCCATCCCTTGGGAACAGAGAAAGAATCTCCAGGCCATATAACCGGTGAAAGATTGCACTTGGAAGTTGAAAGTATGCTTGTGTTTGTTGAATTCAGTGTCTTTACCATACCATTTTCCGGTGTCCAAAATGCAATAGTTCTTACTCCATCACCATTTACATTAACTATCTTAAAAGTTGATGTCTGCAGTTGCCCATCATCAAGCCTGAAGTCACCAGCCATGCCTTTGAATGAAGTATTAGATAAGGCTTCAACAATTTTTGGACCATATTGAGAGACCTCAAGCGTATCAAGATCTGCTGAGTTGATGGAATCATTCCTCTTTCGGAAATCAAAGCTTGTATTAAACCCAACTTCTTCAACTGCAAAGGCTAGTGCAAAAGCTGCATCATAAGCCCGAAGTCCAAATACGTCGACATCAACATCGATGATGGCTGGATTGTCCTGTTGGAATCGTCTTTTCCATCGCATTTTGAAATTTTTAAGCTCCTCTGTTCTTGGAACGTAAGTTTCCACGCCTAATACTCCTTGCATTGAATTTAGATCTACCGGGCGCATTGACCATAAACGATTTCCTACCCCGTTGGTCATGATCCAAACATAGCCTTTGCTCATCATTCCAACCTTCTTTGCCTTGGCAAATAGCTTAGTGCAAAGAATGGGCAACATGTGCACAACGAAGACTCTAGTTTGCATTGTCATTAACTTGTGAAGCTCTTTTCCAATTTGTTCATCAGTGGCTAATGTGGGAATGACACTTCGATAAGGGACATGAGCATCAACCTCTTGCAATGCATCGATTAAAAAGGGTATGACTCCCTCCCCATACGTATTGTCTACGTAAATTGGCACAACTTGTCTCCATCCGAAATTTTTAACAATGGCACTTATGGCTTTCACTTGGTGGGAGTCGGTTTGTGTAATTCGGAAGAAGTAAGAGCTTTGGAGTGAAGTAAGAGAGGGGCTTGTTGCAGAAAATGATAAAATGGGCACATGAGTTTGGTTTCCAAGATGAACCACAAAGCTAGCCTGCATTGATGTCACTGGCCCTAGGATTGCTTGCACTTCTACATTCTCTATCAGGTGTAGAGCTGTGTCCCAATCAAAATATACAAAAAAGATTACTGTGATTGATTTATTTGATGAAATTAGACACACTTTTCCTACTTAAAATGGTAAAATTTTTATGAATGGCATAGTTAACTATGATCAGATCAAAGTTTGAAATATCGCGCGATATTGTGCTAGATCACACGCAATATCGCGTAGCGGATAAGATTTTGCAACATAACGCAAAAATTTCACGAAAGTACTGAATATCGTACGCTATTTGCGTGATATTATACCCTATTTACGCGACATCGCGTAAATATTTGTAACTTAAAAAAAAAACAATTTAAGCCCAAACGACCCCGTTTTGGGAAAATCCCTGATTTTCTCTGCCTAAAACGATACTCAACACCCAGTTCTCTCAGTCTCGTGCACCTCCACGCCCGACCTTCCTCCACACCTGTGAGTCTGTGACCACTGACCTCCACGACCGACGCCTCCGTCAGCCAGAGGTAAACGAAAAACTTCTTTTACTTAGTCAACAACTTTAGACCCTCGTAGGATTTGGACTAAGGCTTAATTGGGATTTCGGATTTCACCGTTCCTACTAGAATTTGTTTCACCGTTTCTATGGGTTGTAAAGAATCTATATAGGGGATGGTTTGTATATAGATTAGACTTTGAAACAGACTTGTGAGTTGTGAGGCAATGGAATCGCATAGGTCCATCTCGCCACTTGATGTTGCTTTTACAATATTTATTTACTATTATTTAGCATGATCTTCAAATTTATTAGAAATATGTTTGAGTTTATGCAAATTCAGTTTGATTAGACAATGTGATATATTGTGAATCATCTTTATAAGATCATCATTATATTTGGAATATTTGGATTTTTATGTAAGTGTTTTGTGTTGTTGAATTTGAAGTACTATATGTATTTTGGTAGTTTATTATGCATTAATGTGAAATTATTGTAAAATTATATGTGTTTTGGTGTAAGTATATATATTTTTTTCATTACTATTTTATGCTATGTAAGTTTCAAATAGCTTACGCGAAACCGCGATATATCGCGAGATTGCATAGCAAAACCTCCCACGCAACGCCTTACGCAACGCTATTTCAAATCTTGGATCAGATGACATACGAAACGATGTCAACATTTGCTAATACCTGGAATCTACAAAGAGACGACAATTTGGTTGGTTATTGAAGAATTACAAAGCTTGACGGGACCAGCTGCCTAACACGGTTTGAAGAATATAATTCAAAGACAACTGAAAACGTGCCCTTTTTCCGTCTTGGTCACAATTCCCTTGTCTTATTAAACATGTGAGGTTGAAAATTGTAGGGTTTTTTACAATTGCACTTACAGACACACCTTTAACATAATTTGTTAACTGTTACACTAATTATTTAAACAAATTCATATATAGCACACTCTAGGCATGTATCATTCATTATATAATAGGAGATCATATGAATGAGGGAGAGAGAGAGAGAGAACCTGCAGCAGCTGCACCAACAACAGTTTGTTTGGAGTCCCTAGTGTTCAAAACCAGCCTGGTCTTGAAGTGAGTATGAGATGCATAGAAGTCCTCGAGGGCCATTTTGATGCAACTCAAATACATCTTCCCGCTCTGACTGGGTTGATCGAGGTCAACAACAACACCCACATTCACTGGGATCGTTGTGTTTTTCGCAGCTGCAACCGCCGCGGCATTAAAAATCCATGACAAGAGGAAGAGAGAGCCCAAAAATACCATAAAAAGTTTCTTGACGGTACTCATGTTTATGTGAACAAATGCTTTCTTAATTTGCAAGTCACTTCTATTTGTAAAGCTGAAGCATATATATAAGTATATGAATATGCAGAGCAGGTAGTCATGAAAAGTCCCTGGAAAATACTCAAAAGAATCAGCCGGTCGTCGCCATGACCCAATCTATACGGCCAGAACAAATTAATGTAACCGTATATTATGAGTATAAAAATAAGAACATTGAATTAACAATATTATATGGAAAATTAAACTAATTTTTATTGACTTTGTGGTATTCTCTGTGTAGACAAACCGTGTAGGCAAGACTCTCGGGTTTGAGTCCCTTCAGTAAATTGCAGCTATAGTTTCTAGGAGTCAACTTGTGGTAGTTACTATTTATTCAAATAATAAACTGACATGGCTTCTCTTTACCACGTTGTGAATAATAATTGTCATGACAACTACTATTTACCAATTATTCAACGGATGAGATTAATTTAGAATAGGTTGTTATAATTATGATACTCTCCATCCATTTTGAATAGTAACTGCCATGAATCTAGACTTGGGGCTAAAATCGATATGGCTGCAGCTAAGGCTCTATCAAGCATGGCTTCAAGAGATTGGTGGAGGTGAATATTGGATTGGATTTGGGATCTGATAAAAAACAATGGGTGGACTTGTTGTAATAGAGGTAGCGCCCAAATGTGTTTCTATTGTCCTTCCTATGCGCATTCCTATTATTGTTGTCTTTTGGTAATTAAGTAGAAAAATCAATTATTGTTTTCTTTTGGTAATTAAGTAGAAAAATCATTTTAATACGTAGGAATTTTATAACAAATGGTTCTTTATGTTTTAACAAGTCATTAGTTTGATTCTTTATGTTTCCAACTCATCAATTTCGTCCTCGATTTATAGAGCCCACAAAACCAATCACATCGCGCCACTATATAAATTAATAGTTTAAAATTAAAAACCCATAATAAAAAAATTGCAAAGTTAAATATAAAAACTTAATAAAAGTGGGGCGGAGGGGAAATCTGGGTTGGCTAGGAAGCGGACGAGGGTGCTGCTGGGATTGTTCATTTATTTCCAGTTTTATTTATTTTTGTATTTTAGTTTTTTTTTTAACCATAAATTTTTTTTCAGAAGTGATTTTATATATCATCCATGTGCCATCATGTCATTGGCTTTGTGGGCCCCATACGTATGCCACATCAATACACTAACAAAAATTTTGACGGAATCAAACGGCAATGACGAAATTGATGACTGATACAATAGCTGAAGGATGAAATTGATGAGCTAGAAACATAAAAAATAAAACTAATAACTTGTCAAAACATCAAAAACTATTTGTGATAAAAAAACCTAATATGTATGCAAAAGCTTTTATTTTTGTGACTTTAATGAATTACTATTCATATGTGATTTACACGTAAAGTTGAATAACTTCTTACGTGCAACGAATGAAACATTTAAATATGCCAAAATGAGAAGTAGTCTTAGATTCCACCACTTAATTCAAAGTTGAAGAATCCTCTCGAATCTTTGACTGAAAGCAGTCAAGCCATGCGTTTTGCAACATGCTATTTGCATCTCATCAACCTCACACTCATGATTTCGACAATCCGTCAACTACGCCACATTGAAAGCATCCAACTAGAACTTTTAAATTACGGATGTAAGAGTTTAATTGACAGAAACTCCCTATATTTTATACTCTCAAATTTGAGTGATATTATAAACTTATATTTTATTTTTTAAATATTGTAATTTTATACACAAATTTACTGTAATGTTAGACCTCTGTTAGTCAATCTATTTAATTGATCGTTAAGTGATGACTTGACATAAATTAAACCCACAATTATATAATGTGGATGTTAAAAAATGTATGGGAAAAAACAAATTAGTAAATAGAATTCTTTTAGAAATCTTAAGAATAATCAAGGAAAGAAAAAAATCAAATTTAAAAAGTGGGCCCCACCCCTTCCATCCTAGCTACCAACCAACCCAACCCAACCCAGCCCAACCCCACGCCTCCTTCGACACCCCTTTCCCTTGCCTAGCCTCCCAGGCTCCCTCCGCCAGCCCACACCTCGTCCTAGATTTGTCGACCTCCCGTCCAAATTATCCTTCTCCCGACTCCCATCTCCATCTCTCTCCTTCCTCCAATTCCTCGCCTCACTCACATCCAACCCCATTCCCAAACAGCTCCCTACTCGAGTTCATGCTCACCGCCACCGAAAAATTCATACATATCTCATATGAATAATATTTGGGTACTCACTAAATGACATGTATTAACTTTTTGATTTGGTTTGGCCCAATCATATCCCATTCAAACATATACTAGTTTTTTAATTTGTCTCAATCAAAAGATAATATGTATTTTTTATTTTTAAAATATCAAAAAAAATTAAATAATATATATTTTATTTTTAAAAATAATAAAACATGTATTAAAATATTATTGAATCAAATCATTAAAATAAACATACTCACCAGTAATCTAAGTATTGTCCTATTCCATACCCAACCTAGCAGCACCTCCGTGTCCCACTCCGATCGCTGCTCCTCACTGAAACCAACTTGGATCCGAGACGCCGTCGTTTCTTCGCGATGAACCAAAAGCTCGCGTTCCTATTATGGTGTCTACTGAAGATCTTCATGTCGCTGTCGATCAAGGCCGGTCGGGACATGTCGACAGAGAAGGAAGTCGCTCGGTTGGAGAGGCAAGGTGCTCGGTGTGGACGACGAGGCCATTAAATTTGGGATCGGAGGAGTCTAGGGTTTTGGAGGTGGGCGTGGAGGTCTGTTGCTACTGCTGCATAAAAAATTAATGAAAATTTAATTTTACGTTATTTTAATTTTTCATCATAATTTTTATTTATTTATTTATTTCTTATTTATTCTTAACATTTTAAGAAGAATTCTGTTTACTAATTTGTTTTTTTTTTCCATGTGGGACATTTTTAACATTCACATCCTCATTAGCATAATTGTGGTTTTAATCTATATCAAGTCACCACTTAACGGTCAAATAAACGGGTTGACTAACAGAGATCTGACATTGCAATAAATTCGTAAGTTTGTGTATAAAATTGCAATATTTTAAAAATGAGGTATGAGTTTGTAATGTCACCCAAACTTGAGGATATAAAATGTAATTTACCCTATAATCTAATGCAAAACTGACTTCGTATAATAAAAAACAGTCTTTCAATTGTTTTTATTTTTAAACTAATCTAAACTGTGAAAGAAAATTCAAACTCAAGTGCATGGGGGAGCACATCCGCTCTACTCAATGTGGCTACGCCATATCTACATATTTGAATTGTTCTAATAGTAAAGAATTAAAGGAATGTATGGTTCAGATTAGAATTGAAGTAATGATACAACTTATATAAACAGGTTATTTTCTAGGCCGCACTCTTTTCTATTTCTTTTTCTTTACCACTTAATATTATTGGTTTTCTTGAATAGCAACTAGCAAGCTGAGTTGTTGGAACTATCTCCGGAGACGAATGACAAGTAGTAGATGGAGTTTGTTGCCCTTCGTACAATCCAAAATCCTTATCTGTGTGGTTCAAATAGCTGAACGGACTTTCCAGCCTGTTGCTATTAGGCGATGCCTTAACTTCATCTCCAACACAAGCAATTCCATCTCGTTGCTGACTGCTTTTGTTGAGGTCTTTTTCGTTGAAAATTCCGATCATGGCTCGAATCCTTCTCCATCTTGAAGATCCTGAATTAGGTGGCTCCAATACATGCCTATGCTTGTAAAGGAATGAAGCTACAAAGATGACTAGAGCAAGAATTGACGCCACCCCGGCAATGAGAAATAGGCCCCAAAAGCTTTCGAGGCCAAGACTGTTGCTTGAAAACCTTGGAGTACTGGAGTTATCTTCACAATCGATTTCTGGACTCAACCATTTTCTTACAATTTTCATCATCTTTTCCCCTTCGGCCACGCTTAGGATCGCCCGTGAAATATCAGGCACGAGAGGAGAGTGCTTTGGAAACGCCTGCAAAGACACCTCAAAGATGTCATTTTATTGCTAGCATCTGTTGTAAGGAAGGAGTACAGCATGAGAAAAGTGAAAAAATCAATTCCCTAATACACACACACGAGCGCACATATATATACATGCATGGAGGAGGAGAAGATGATCTTACAAAGGCAAAACCATCTGTTTTGAAGATAGGACCAATCATGGTATATTTGGAACAGTATTTTGCAAGAAAAAGCTTCATGTTGGGGGTTACACTAACAAAAGCAGAAATGCCACCCCTTTTGCTCCCTTTGGAAAGAGCTTCATCACAATCTTCCATGGATTCCATAACCTTAAGCTTGGACTCATCAAAACCGACTTGTGTCAAGAGTTCATGGACAAAAGAATTCTTCATGTAACCGACATTGTCCCCATTCCTTAGAAGATCCTTTATATCCATGACAGTTGGCCGGAGCTGCTTGACCGTTAATTGTGATGCTAGATTAGCTGTGTAGCTTTGTGTCAAAACTAGCACAACAAATACCCATATAATCATCAAGAATCTACCCAAATTGCTAACCACTCGCTCCCCTATAAGAGTGTAACAAAATAAGTGTCAATATAGGCAGAGCTTGAGGGAAGAAAAATCAAGCGCAGTCCAAATACTAAGAATTCTTTATTTGAAATTAGAGAGAGGTGATATGGATAGACTTACTATGTGAAAATACCATGGTTGAGAAAGAGAACCAAAAGCTTGTTCCAACTTGATGTGAGGGAGGGCCACGAAAATCTTCGTTAATTTGATGTTCAAGCACCCAAATTACGAAGCCAATGAAGATGAAGAAACAGAAAGTTGTAAGCCACAGTTTCCATGTCAGAAGTTTCAAAAAAACCCATGCACTTTTGCTCCTGGTGTCGGTGATTGGCACAGCCATTACTACACCGGATTCTGTATATGGCATCGTAAAGTCCACATATAAAGATCTATTTGCTCTAATTGTTATATCTCCCACCGCAGCATCAAATTTCTGTCAAGCGAACATATTAAATCAGAGAAACGTATGCGTACAGTGCCTAGCTAATTGAACTAATATATATTTATATCAAAAATTTTACCTGAAGATATACTTGATAGACCAAATCGTTGTAAGTGCCAGCACTGGTGCCATCCGGCTTTGCAAAGGGAATGAGCTCGAAAGGAAGAGCATAAGGTAACAGTTCCACTGCGGCCTTAAAGACATCGATACTAAACCCAGTGACATCCGTTTTATTAGTGCTAGAATCCTTGGTTACCTTCACAAGCACAGTAAAAGCGAACTTCACAGGAACTCCAATTCTCAACTTCTTGTCTTTTGTTGGGATCTCCCATCCCTTTGGAACACATTGAGAATCTCCTGGCCATATAATAGGTCCAAAATTGCACTTCTTTGAAATTGAAAGTGTACTTGTGTTCGTTGAATTCAATGTTTTCACCATTATTCCACTTTCCGGTGTCCATAATGCAATTGTTCTTACCCCATAACCATTTAAATTAACTATCTTAAAGGTTGATGATTGAAGTTGCCCATCTTTAAGACTGAAGTCACCAGCTATGCCTTTGAATGAAGTATTAGATAAGGCTTGGGCAAGTTTTGGACCATATTGAGAGACCTTGAAAGTATCAAGATCTGTCGAATTGAAGGACAAAGTCCTCTTTCGGAATTCCAAGGATGCATCAATCCCAACTTTTTCAACTGCCAAGGCTAGAGCAAAAGTTGCATCATAAGCCTGAAGTCCAAACACATCCACATCAACATCGGTTATGGCTGGATTGTCTTGTTGGAATCGCCTTTTCCAACGCATTTTGAACTCTTTTAGCTCCTTTGTTCTTGGAACATCTGTTTCAACACCTAATACTCCTTGCATTGAATTTAGGTCGACTGGATGCATTGACCATAAACGATTTCCTACCCCGTTGGTCGTAATCCAAACATAGCCTTCGCTCATCATTCCGATTTCTTTTGCCTTGGAAAATAGCTTAGAGCAAAGTTTGGGCAACATGTGCACAATGAAGACTCTAGTTTGCATTGTCATTAACTTGTAAAGCTCTTTGCCAATTTGTTCATCAGTGGCTGATGAGGGGATGACACTCCGATAAGGGACATGAGCATCCACCTCTTGCAATGCATCAATTAAAAAGGGTATGACTCCCTCCCCATACGTATTGTCTACGTAAATTGGCACAACTTGTCTCCATCCAAATTTTTTAACAATGGAACTTATGGCTTTCACTTGGTGGGAGTCGGTTTGTGTAATTCGGAAGAAGAAAGAGCTTCGGAGTGAAATAAGGGAAGGGCTTGTTGCAGAAAATGATACAATGGGCACATTAGCTTGGTCTCCAAGATTAACAACGAAGCTTGCCTGCATTGATGTCACTGGGCCAAGGATTGCTTGCACTTCTACATAGTTTATCAGATCTAGAGCTGTGTCCCAATAAAAAATAAGTGAAAGTTAGGATTGATTGATTTGATAAGATTAAAATTTCTTATGATTTTTTTTAGAAAACTTCCGCTGTATGAAATAATTTAATTGATAAGAAAAAAGAAGTTACATCTAATCAGAGGGACATAATCTTAACCCTTGCAAGGAGAAAAACAAAATAAAAAAAAAGGGAGAACTTCTTATATATATGCTTATTAAGGCAATTATTTTTTTATACAAGCAATATGGAGATTTGGGGGGGTGGGGATTTATCAAAACTTTTATGGAATCAAACATTTTTCTTGATAAAAGATTAAAAGTGATTAATACTTTTAACTACTCAAAATACAAGGATTGCAAAAAACGAGTTGGAGGCAACTTCGACCCTTTAGTTTCTTTCTAACTTAGCAGATGATGACATACAAAGTCTTCTTACTTCCTTTCTTTTTGGTTGCAATGTCACAATCCTTGTCTTATATGAAAAATGTGAGGTCGACAATTGCAGGGTTGGCAATTTGCACAAACTAAGCCCACTTACTCTTAGAGTTAGAGACGACTTGACGATCGAGAAACACCTTAAGTAAATATTTCATCAATTTTACGGGGTAAAATTTGACTATGCATAAGAACGATTCTTTAATTAAACCAAATCCATATATAAGAGGAGCAGGCACGAGCCTGGGGCTGGCCGGGGTGGGCTCCAGCTCACTTCTCCAGCTACTATCTTTGTGTAATAGCCCAACTAGCTCACTCAAAATCCAATTATTTATATGCAAAATCTCATCCAATTATTTAAATATACAAAGTTTGGATGTACAATTAGATTTTGGAAGTGCCACTGACAAATCCCTATTTATATAATCAGTAACTAGTTGTGTAAAATTTTAAACAAATAAGACTCAGCCGAAACTTCTAAAAATCTTTCCACTCGAAAAATTTAGTTTTAAAGTTCAGCCCACCCCAGTTTTAAATCTTGAATCCATAATCGATGCATCAAAAGGCTTCACTCGGTATAACAGGAGATGTTTTAATGATTGGTATAGAGAGAGAGAGAGAGAGAGAGAGAGAGAGAGAGAAAACCTGCAGAAGCTGCACCAACAACAGTTTGTTTGGAGTTCCTAGTGTTCAAAACGAGCCTAGTTTTGAAGTGAGCATGAGATGCATAGAAGTCCTCGAGGGCCATTTGGATGCAACTTAAATACATCTTCCCGCTCTGACTGGGTTGATCGAGGTCAACAACAACACCCACATTCACTGGGATCGTTGTGTTTTCCGCAGCCGCCATGGCCACCATATTGAAAATCCATGACAGGAGGAAGAGAAAGCAGAAAGAGATAAAAAGAACGAGGATAGTGCTAGGGTTCTTCTTGATCACGGTCATGTTAATTTGAATGCTTTCTTAATTTGCAAGGCACATAATAGGAGTGGAGATCATTGTATTCTTATATGGAGTAGGAAAGATATGAAAAGTCCCTGGAAAACGAAAAAGATTCAAAACTCAAAAGGAATAATACTAAGTCAGTCTCCCCCTAGGACCCATTCCATACGTACAGATTAATTATTAGCTTTTCGCTAACCATTCAGAATTAGTAGAAAAAAATTAATCACATTTTTACTTATTACTTTTCGGATAATATTTGCGTTCTCTCGTGGGAAATGAACATATCTCATAATTTGCGAATAACGTATATTCACCCTATAAACTTCATAATTAGAACCGTCCAATTTATGAAGATTTCCTAAAAACAAAAAAAAGTTATTCGGATCGGAGACCGTTTCGTCATCCAAATGTATCAAATAAATGAAATTTTCATCACAAATATGTTACTTAATATCCACACCGTCAATTTGTTTCATCCGTTTGAATGATTAAACGAACTTTGATTTGAATGATTTTTTGTATTAATAATCTTCAAATGACGATTAAAAAATTGAACGTTCCGATTATGAAATTTATACGATAAATATATGTTATTCATAAGAAGTGAGACATGAGTATTCTTCATAAAAGAACCCAAGTACTATCCTTACATTTTCTTGGGTCAGGTTACTTATTTGGAATGTGGACACCCAAAACTCTTCCCTGACACCCAATTACTTTGCCCACTCCAAGTTAAATTTCAAGTTTCTCTTGACATCCTAATACAATTAAGAATATACCAAAATTGACCTTTAAAATAGTTTATTTGAAAAAATCTCCACCACCCAATCGAATTATCAGCTCCTCCATCTAAAGCAACCACCTGGGGTTTTGGTCAAATCCAATTTGAAATCCGTCAGAGCTTGGTTTGGACGAAAAATTCGAAATTTTGCAGGGTGGCTAATGCAAATTGCGCGACTGTGTCGGTGCCAAACTTGAGGGAGAGGCTTTAGCATTTACCCTCAGTTGGGTTCAAAGAACTCCAAATTCGGTGATGGGTTGGATTACGTTCTGATGGAAATAGCCCATTTTTCCTGTTAATTCTTAAGTCACAGGGTCGGAGGAGGGAGAGAGAGAAAGAGAGAGCATAACAACAACAACAACTACAACAACAAACCAACCAAAAAAAGCAGAGTTTGAGATTTCTTCTCAAACTATTTATTAAATTGGAATTTGCTAATTTTTTGTTTCTGCATGTTGGAAGAGCGAGAGTTTCTGGTTTGTGTGCTACTAGAATTGGGGATAATTACACATACCCCCTGTAGTTTTTCGAGTCTTCACAAAACCCTTTTAGATTTTGAAAGTAACACAAATACTCTTGATGTTTCAAAATCAATTCACAAACCCCCTTTTGTTAGGATTTCGTTAGTTTTAAACTGACATCAGCATAAAATAATTTTGATATGACAAAACTGTGTGTGTAATTAACCCAGTAAAATTGGAATGATGGAGAAAAAACCAGACAGGCGTGAGGAAAGAGAAAGACTAATAATAAATTTCAATTTTTTTAGAAGTTAGAAATAAATTAATTGATAAAGGGGCTTTTAAGACTTTTTAAGAAGGAGCAAAATTGTATTCAAAATTTTCTAAAAACTTGGGGTGTCCAATGATGAGTTTTGGGTATGCAAAGAACCATTCAAACAAAAATTATGTGGTTTTCCTTTATTCATTTACTTCCCCGAATATGGATAAAAACATATGAGTAATGCTAGGTAAATCAACTTTTTAGACCACATTTGCAAACTATGAGGGGATTGGCTACAGTGCTCGCAAGCATTGAATGCTCACACAGATCTCACCCT
This sequence comes from Gillenia trifoliata, assembly GCA_018257905.1. Classification (NCBI taxonomy): domain Eukaryota; kingdom Viridiplantae; phylum Streptophyta; class Magnoliopsida; order Rosales; family Rosaceae; genus Gillenia; species Gillenia trifoliata. The sequence goes on along the minus strand of CM031087.1, from coordinate 3,810,238 downwards.
TAGCCTACTCCAACTATGTGATGTGTCACCAATAGGAAATAGGCACGATAATCAACACTTAAGTAATAATCCAATCATCAACAACCACGTCATATGATTTATAAAATATGGTTTACAAAGTTGGTATCTCTAGCATTACCCAAAATATATTAACAAAGGGCTTGTAAGTTGTAGTTAAACTGGTTAAGAATATTAATCAATGCACCCGAACTTTTACCGCAGTGGAGGAAAGCAATCACGCCTATACACCTTGGTACGGGTTTGATCTTCATCGATTTTCTTCTCTCTTAACAACTAACTATTTAACTCATTAACGTTATCGTTCTACTCAATATAACATTAACGTTATATAGGAAAATCTCTATAAAATCATAAAGATGAGACCAAACTAATTTTATTGTTGTGGACAGTTTTTAGTGAAGGGTGCGGCAAGAGAAGAATTGAGAGAATTTGGTGAAACTGTAGTGTATGTGGAATATGTAGTTCATATATTCCACATACCAGGTGCCTTTATTTATAGTAATACAAGTACAAGTACAATAGGATACTAATCCCTTACAGAACGGAATAGCCTAATCCATATCTACCTAGGATTTACACAATCACATTTAACACATGTTATATTTTATCTACAACACTCCCCCTTGAGTGTGCAAATACTCAAGTAGATATCGCATCAGATCTTCAGGATGATAGTTGATGAAGTCGTCTCGTAGGCACAGTAGAGAACACTCGAGTCTCATATAGGGAACTTGCATATAAAAAGAATAAAAACTCTCACAAAACCTGGCTATGGTAAAACCCAAGACGGGACAAAACCCATAGTCTAGGAGAAAAGTGAGTTAATGCAATGTCGATACTTAACATCTTCAAGACGTAAGTAGTAAGAAAACACACAAGGGTATGACCAGCCCAGAATGGGTGCCTCGTTAAAACCTAGTCAGGCAACAAAAACCCAATGGGAAAAATGATCCTGATCGTAGGGAAAAAGAGTACATTAAGGTCAAGTGAGTATACTTCAGGATACTCCCCCTGAGTTCGACAAAACTCCCCCTGAGAACTACAAGCGTAGCAAATGAGAAAATTTGCACATACCAAATCCTCGAACAAGCTTCTTCGGAAATGACTTCGTGAAGAGGTCGGCAAGGTTGTCTTCGGATCAGATATGCTTGACTTCAATCTTCTGATGCTCATGCTGATGTGATGTAGACACAATATGCTTGGTGTTGACTTCTTGGATGTATCATGTTATGGTCTGGTCGATACATACGACGTTGTCTTCATAGATCGTTGTTGGAACTCAACGAAGGATGAAGAGTTATAGGTGCTTCGAATATGCTCCCATGTACACGGGTGGCTTAGTGTATGGCGATGAGCTCGAAGACGTCGCAACTAAGGTCTATTTGGTTGACCTCCAAGATATTGCGGTGTTCCTAACGGTAAAGGCATAATCCGTTTGGAAACGTACCTTGTGCGGAACAGACGGATAGTCTGTATCAGCGTATCCCACAAGGTAAGCATCATTCTGATAACCAAGGGGTTGTGGTTAATTCTGAGATGCGCAGGGATAGAATAAGCCCAAATCCATAGTAACGGAAAAACGTCTTTAACACCTATTTGGTGGTAGCGTGTAGGCGCAATGTTGTATCTTACCAAAAGATCAACAACGAATGAGATGTCATGCATAATGCAATGAGCTAAGTACAATAAAGCGCTAATTGAACTTAGATATAGAACTTCAAGTTCCACAACCTTTTCAAGGATCTCATTTGCATCTAGCGTATGAATGGTCATGGGTGTACTCAACATCAACACCTTCTGGGTGTAGTTCGATTGGTGGACCAGAATACCATATGAACTTTGCTCGAAAATTCGGGTCGAGACATAAACGAGTTTTCCCAAGATCTTTCATCTCAAATTCCGACTTCAGGTGCGAGGCAGTTTTCTCAAGCTCTTCCAGAGTCTAAGTGAGATTTATGTCATCGACATAGACTGCAACTCTAGCAAATTCGGTTTTGTACACGCAGGGGCATAGTTTATTCACATATCCCTAACTGATCAAATATTCACTTAAACGGGTATACCACATCCGCTCGGATTGTTCCAATCCGTAAAGTGAAATGCCTCAATTCAATAGAGAGGGTGTTCTGTGGTCTAGAACTATTTGAATCAGTCAATAAGCTCTTCGGGAACTTTCACATATATTTCTGTATCAAGATCCCTATAGATACGTTACAACTACGTACATAAGCTGCATATTCAGTTTTTCGGAAACTACCAAACTGATAAGGTAGTGGGACGTTATAACGTCCATTACGGGGGAAATAAGTCACCTCGTAATCAATCTCAGGGCGTTTGAGAGAAACCTTGCGCCACAAGGCGTGCTTCGTATTGCACTATTTCATTCTTCTCATTTCGATTCCTTACGAAAACCCACTTGTAGCAAACGGGCTTCACATGTGGAAGTGTAGGAACTACAGGCCCAAACACTTTACGTTTCGCAAGTGAATCAAGTTCGACCTGGATTGCTAGTTTCCAGTTTGACCAATCAGTTCTACGTCGACATTCATCAACGGAATGCAGTTCGATATAGTCGCTTTTCACTATTTCGGGTAGCTACCATATACGTGAATATCATCGATGATAATCTCATTCCAATTCCATTAACTCATCCATGCATGCATAATGGACCAAGACTACAGGTCTCGGGATAATCCGGATTAATTTCATGAGGTAGAATGGTTGAGATAGCGAACGAGGAAGGGATTCATTTTGTGCCATACTTCTCCACTTCTAGGGAGGTGAATCCTTCGAACCGAGTGATCTGTCGCGCTTCAGGCCGAGAACAGATTGATTGGCTAGCCGTCGGCGTACCAGGCCGTCCAACAGGGGCGGCCAAACCGTCCTTCAGGGGCGGCACACCCTTCGGGGATGTTGACTCGACGTCCGTTAGGTACGTCTATCCTTGCAGGCATGTTTGCAGCTGGTATATGTGATCTCGTCACTTAATCTAGATAAGAGAAAGCGTCTGGAGCAATACTCTGAAATCTAGAATATGGGGATCGAGATGAGACATAGTGGGGACGTCCACGATAATTCGCGCCGTTCTTCAGGAACGTTGACGTTCGTATCTCCCCCTAACGGCGGGAAGACTGTCTCATCGAAGTGACAATCCGCAAAATGGCGGTAAAGAGATCGCGTGCAAGGGCTCTAAAGAGCTAATTCGAAGGAGAATCACAATCGACAAAGATTCACATCCTTCTTTGAGGACCCATATTGGTACATTGCGGCGGCGCAATATGGCAGAAGGTGCATACCCAAAAATGCGTAAATACGAAACGTCAGGTTCGTACCCAGTAACCAATTGTAACGCTATAAAGTATCGGGTAGCAATAGGCCTCAGGCGGACCAACATGGCTGCATACAAGATTGCATAGCCCTAGGCAGAAACCGAAAGCTTGGTGCGTTCACCAAGGTCCGGGCGATCAATTGATAATGCGCTTTATGATCGCTTCTGCGAGGCTGTTTTGGGGGTTGAACATGGGGAATTCAATGTTCAATTTCAAGCCCAAAAACATGCAATACTTATCGAATACTGTGCGATATAAACTCTCCGGCATTATCCAGTCTTCTAGACTTTATGGGATAATTAGGGTGGTGAGCCCTTAAGTAAGAATTGGCTAGGAGTTTAGCAGCAATGTGTATGTGGACAGACATGTGACCATTGTGTCGATATATCAACCAAAAACCATATTTACATGGTCCGCATTTTTTGGTTGGAAGAGTCCACATTATTCCCTTTGATCCACTGTGAAAAGAGGGTTATGTAGTAACTTTGCTAGGGATGATGTAAAAATCCAATTTCCCCAACGAGCAGGCTTGGCAAAGTGTGCTTGTAGGCACAAAATCCTTACTTCAGGTAAGGTGATGCATTGTGTAACACATTACATCGTGTTTTGACCTGAATGTTCCAAACGGTCGTGCCAAAGCAAGTAAACTGCTCGAATCACCCGGCTTCAAGCCGGCCTATATGTGGCATGTCCCAGTTGGGAGGTAGCCTATTGGCCCCAAAACATAGCTTCAGGCTTCATATTTTGGAAGGTGATGCAAAGATACGTCACTCTATTTTCTACAGTGGTTTTTATGATCATTGTTCGCTCGAATATCCTTATAACTCAATGACGTTCTTCCGGAACGGAGAATATAAGGCCCCTTAATAGTAATTCAGTACCATTAATACAACGAGGTGCAGTGCCATTGCCCTTAATCAGGTTAGGTAGACCTGAATTCGTTGCTAGAGGGGTGATTTAGGTATGAAGTTAGTGTGCATAGTCGCACGTTCATCCAGACAACTAACTTCCCCACATTTATACCTTATCACATGTTAATTGAATTCGGTCACATGTATAAGAAACATGATTCAATTAACTCATATTCGAGGACAATATCCATAATAATATCCAACAAATTTAAAGCAAATACCAAAACAATCATCCAAACAAAAAGGAAAAATTGTTCAAAACTTAAACCAAAAGATAGGGGGTTTCGGCCAACAGGGCCTTCCATGTCAAAATTTTGCTTTTCCATATGTGTTAGGTGAAGCAAAATTAGTCTCACAAATTGATTACAGGAATGGTACTCCTCAACAACATTGGTAGGGGCACAAATAAGTGCATAGCCAATGATCTATTCCATCAAAATGGAGGTAGATTTTGCACGGTTGAGGTTCGGGAATACTGTCCCTTATTCTTGAAGTTTTGGGTCTTAGTTGCCAAGGGATCACGTGTTTGGTCGTGATGCCACCCCCTTGGTTGACCCTGATTCTACCATTATTCAGTACTCTCCAGCCGAAGAAGGAAGAGTAGATTCGGTAGGCCTCTGCTGAAGCAGAGCCTTAAGTTCGGTACACCTCTGCCGAAACAGAGCAAGACCTTCGGTACATCCCAGCCGAATCACTGGGGTGCCGCTTTCACTGTTGTGCTTTTCAGTGAGCAAAGTGGTAGTAATCAGATCCGAGAATTTAGTGAACCTCCACTCTCTAGGGTGCTTCTTCAGGAGCATTTTAGATGTATGGAAGGACGAGAAAATCTTCTCCAGTCAAAATTCAATCGGATTTTATAAACTTCAGAATTTGTACCTATTCACGGATGGGGTTCAATCATGCCTTGTGTCAGGGCAAGATATGTCTTGCTTCGGGCAAGGTGTGTCTTGCTTTTGACAAAGTATGTCTTGCTTCGGGCAAGGTGTGTCTTGCGTCGGGCAAGTTATGTCTTGCTTCAGGCAAGGTGTGTCTTGCTTCGGGCAAGATCATCTTTGCATGATTAGAACGATCCGTAGAGTGAGTCAAAGAGCCATGGAGTCCTCGTCATTGTGGTACTTCCATTTACAATGCTTCAGGCATAAATCTTCGGATGAAGATCATGACGGATGCTTATTTAGCTCTATCCACGTCATTGTTGGCTTCAATGTTTCTCAACTTCTCAGTAGTCAAGTGGAGCTTCACAATTTTGTGCCCATATAAATTAGTTTCTTCCAGAAACTCCCATGTTAGTGAAGTCGAATTTGTTAATGTTCGAAAGTCCACTAGATGGAGGGAACAAAAATTGTGGTTAGTGCTTATGGTTATGGGAAATAAATTCTCCATAATCATAAAAGTTAGAACATTCGGGTTCTAAGACATGGTTTGGTTTAAATTTTCATGAAAACTACGGGTTTCATGGGTATTTAATTTTTAAGGAAACTTCGGGTTTCATGGCACTTATTCGAAGCTTCAGGTTCGAATTTATGAACTTTAAGTTCATATATACCTGCAATCAAACGCAATATATATAGAACAAAAATAAAAAATAATAATAAATTTGAACATATATTGTGAATGGGTAGTGAAATATAGGTCTACGGGACCTTTGGGGTTTGCAAATATGACCCAAATAATTTTTGGTGGGTCGTAGTTGGAGCTACAGGCCCAACTTTTATTTTCTGGGCTGCTGGCCAGCAAGAAAATAAAAAAATTTTGGACTGAAACAGAAGCCCAGCAGGGGCTGCCATGGTCCAAGCCCATCAGGGCTGAAGGAAGGAAGGAAGGAAGAGGGCTGCAAGGGCCCTGGGCTGCAGGGGGCTCGCGGGCTGCGGGTTGTAGCATGGGCTGGCCTGCTGGGCCAGGCGAGAGGAAAAGCAGCAAGGCTGATGGCTTGCTGGGCGCCAACTGGGCACGGGCCGAGGAGGAAGTGGGCCGAGGAAAAGGAAGGAGCCCAGCGGGCTGGGCGCAGGGTCGGCTCGGCTGCAGGCCGATGTCGGCTCGGGTCCGGCTCGGCTCGGCTTCAGGCCGGCTCGGCTCGGTAGGGTTTTTTTTTTTTTTGTCTTTATTTTTCAAAAAAACGAAAAAAAAAATTTCGGTAAAGAATTTCCAGTTTTTTTCAGAAAAACGAAATTTGATGTTTTTTGTAGAAAAGCGAAAAAAAATAAGAAAAAACCCTTAATTTTTCCTTCGTTCACACAATCATCAATTCACTTAATATATTTCAGATATATTAAATGTCGATGTTAACACAATATTTGCAGAAGATCAATAATTCTTTAAACGCAGAAAATTGGGTTATGCATCATGGTGAAGGTTCATGCAATCAGGTCTGACAAAATATCGACAATCGAGACCGTGTTTTAGAAGAACCTGGATTGCTGATGATGATTGTTGAACAATTTGTTTGCAGGATTGCCTTCAACTCCGAATTTCCATCGTCAATGCGTTGAATCTCGTTCAAAATAACAGGGAAAAATTGAATCAATAGCAATATATTAATTCAATAAAAAAATAAATAAATCAAAGTGAAAACTATTGAAATTAATACTCCCCATGATTGAAGATGGCCAAAACTCTGGTATAATTCTCTTGAGCACAGCGGAAAGAGCGTGCTGATAACGTGTTGTGGACAGTTTTTAGTGAAGGGTGCGGCAAGAGAAGAATTGAGAGAATTTGGTGAAACTGTAGTGTATGTGGAATATGTAGTTCATATATTCCACATACCAGGTGCCTTTATTTATAGTAATACAAGTACAAGTACAATAGGATACTAATCCCTTACAGAACGGAATAGCCTAATCCATATCTACCTAGGATTTACACAATCACATTTAACACATGTTATATTTTATCTACAACATTTATAACTTTATAGAGGTTAATATTTAATAGAGGTATAGTTAAAAAATTATTATTTATTGACTTATTGATCCTTAATAAATGTTAAAAAATACTTAATGAATGTTGTATTTCCAAAATGTTTCTAACTTCTCAGGAAGCTGTAAACATGATTGAGAAGTTAGAAACATTTTGGCTTCAACAAAAAGATGTCCATCTTGACGAACCCGCAAGCTCAAAGACTTGACATTAACTCTAAAAACTAAAACATTGTCCCATACAACTTTAAAGAAATATTTTAGTTCATCTTAAATTTTTATTTGTGATATTGCATATTTTTGTACTCATTGATAATTATTATAATATGGAGGCGTGTTTTTTTAAGGTGGGACCAAGAAAAGTTATAATTTATTATAATGTCAAATTTATTCCTATACATAATTGGTCTCAAATTAAAACTTAACTTTAAAAAAGTTATTTCTTTATAAATTATTATTTTAGAGAGGTTGCTTATATTTTAGGGACTTTATGACATTCATACCGTGGACAAGGTGACAAGGATTTTGTCTGAGTACTCTCGGGTCAATTGAACAGAAAAAAGAAAAAGAGAACTCTCGGGTCTTTCTACGATTTTTAATTGAATTTGACATACATATTGTCCTTTTGTGGTAATTAATTAAATTGCTAAGTGGTTATGTAAATGAAAATTTGAAAGATTAATCAACTAATCAAACAACTTAATTATATGTTTATAGAAGGGACATCTAGAATACACCCACCAATTATCTTTTCATGTGTATAGTCAGGAGTGTGGAAGATGCATTGCATATGATGCCAAAATGAAAATCATCTACATGAAACAGAGTATTCATTTGAAATTTTCATAGATTTTAAATGATGTATAAACTTACTTTTATCTTTTGTCGGAGAGTTATAAACTTACTTGTAAAGTCTAATTAATCCACCACTGATTCAAAGTTCAAGGGTGTAGCATATATTCTTGACCCAAACACACATATGACTTCCTGGTAGTGTCAAATAATTTAGGCTTCTAGCTAAGAAGACTCCAGTCTATGGAATGCAAAACTTGAATTCAAACTCAAGAACTCTCCCAACATTGTTGAGGCAGATACTAAACAAATGCAGTGCAAAGTCAAGTTTATGCAAGCCACAATTTAAGTCAATTTTTTATTTTATAATAGTTCATATTGTAGTTTCATAGGAAGTTAAGTTTAAAACTTTCATAAGAAGCGGCCCCAATTCTACACTAACATAGGTCAATTCATCAAGTTTATTTTGCAACTAATGCACCACTATATATGGCTACGGATTAATTAAGAGCCTAAGCTCATCCCCACAACTTGTTGCAATCATGTACTATTCTCTACGATCACTATAGGAAGGGGCATAAATCAAATAGTACTACCATGAATTAATCAATGACTTCTTGTTCCAATTGAACCTACGTCATGGGATCTCCAATAAAATAGATTGGGTTGCCATCACTAATTAATCAACAAGTAGGCTTAATCACCATCTCCATCTCCTCGATATCGATACATTAAATTTTAGTCTTAGGACTTTTTCTCCATTCAAATAATAGGCCTCATTATTTGCTTAAGCAATTATTCACAATCACAACTTATTAGAATTAGAGGACCATGTCTCTCCCACAAGAAATATAAGTCATGAAGCTAAGCTTCCTCAATGTACTCTAAAAATGTAGGCAACTTGTTTAATTTAAAGTTTTAAAAAGCTTTTATTCAACGCAATGAAATCAAATTGGAGGTGGCTATATGTATTTTTAGAGTGTAATCAACTAGCATAAGTAAATTATTTGAAAAAAAAAAAAAAACTAGCATAAATAAATTAGCAAATTAAAAAATTGGATTAAGAATTTTTTTTATTGCGAAATTAGCAATAATTGAGAAAAATGTACTAGTATTTTTACCCTCATATCTTTTAGGATCCTCGACTGCGCGAGGGAGGTACCATCATATATGTCACACGCATGCGGAGGAAATACTAATTTTTTCGTTCAAAAGAATTTGAAGTTTAAAGAAGAAGAAAAGCCAGCCCAGCCATGGTGGCTTTAATGGGGGCGTCATTTTCCTCTAAAACAACGAACCTATTCAACCCGATCCACGGTGGTTTCGGAGAGGAATTTCTCCAAATTTCTCATGTGGCATTTGCAGCGGTGGGGGCCGGGCAGGGCTCACTTCAATGCAGAATCAAAATTTCTGAATCTGACTCCAGCTTTACAAAGGTTTAAAGTCCTTTGATTGTTTTCAGGTATTTCATATTCTTCTAGTGAATTATCAAAAAAAATTGTGGAAGTTCATTAGTGTGAGTTTATTTAATTAATCAAATCTGTAGCAGCATAGTTGCAATGTACTGGAAGACTTTAGAATACTGCTAGTATTTGTATCTTTCTAACCAATCATCTAATGTGCAGTCAATTTGTTCTAGAACTGATAAACAGGGTCTCATCATCTCTATTAGAGGCCAAAAGTCTATACATACAAATGTGGTGTGGCTATGAAAGGGATGTCCATTCTTTATTTGTCGAGATGTATTGATAAGTGGATATTATTGTAGCCAAAGCATACCAACATGTTATTTATAGGTTGATGTTATTGGCACTCTCAAAAACTTTTATTGTGCACTCTAAATTTTCTATATTTAGAAAGAAAAATACACTTTTGTGAGGAGTGCACAATGATATATTTATATATTATCAATTGATATTAATCATTGGTGTTACACCCCGTTCAGGAAAATAATACTATTTTATTTCCGGAGGTGCAAAATGACGATTTTGCCCTTGGTTGACTCTTCGGTTGATTTTTGCGTCGTAACTCGTATGACGCTTCCACTTGCATTTTCTTGACGTGCTCGTCAATACAAACTCGTAGACGCGAGCGGGACGTCATTCGGAGTTCGAATGAACGTTCTACGGACGTCAATCTAATTGTGTTTGGTCACTTGGGCCTTGGACCCAGTACTTTGTGTTAGGCCCAGCCCATTTGATCCTTAACCTTCTCCCTCTTCCCGTGCCTTGTCTCTGTCTCTTGATCCCCCACTCACTTTAGCTCTGCAGTTTTGCAGAAAACCAAACTCAAAAATTGCTCAGGGCACCCCGAGCTCAGATTCGATTCCTCTGAGCCATTCTTTGGCCAGGGAAAATCACAGGCAGTATCATCACTTCAGTCACCCTTGCTTCAACTCAGTTCGAGCCCTATCCCTGCAAACTGAACAACGAACTCAAAACCCAGAAATCTCTAATTGCACCCGTGGCCATTTTCTCGGTGATATCGACCACGTTGGTCCTCGAATTTTCCACCAAACATCTCACCGAGGTCCCTGCAACCTCGATCGAGCCTTGCATGGCCGAGAATCGAAGATCTGGTGATCGGCTCATTTGGACCCGAGAGCTTTTCTTCAAATTCCGACCACCTCAGGCCAGTTTTTGGCCTCCCCATAGGTAAATTCTAAATCTACACACTCCTAGCTTCATTTTGACACTTGAATCATGAATTTTGGTTGAGAAATAAAGGTTTTAGGCCGAGTTGCAGGTTTCTGGCCATGAAACCCAGATTCCGGCGACGGCGACGGCGGCCAGCGGCGGCGACCGGAAAATTGTAGGGGACGACCGGCGCTAACGTCAGCAAACCGGGTCAGACCGGTCCTACTGATGTCAGCAAACCGGTTCAACCCGGTCGGACCGGAATATTCCAAAGGAATATTCCGTCCGTTAAACTTAACGGCGTTAACAGAATATTCTAACGCCGTTAGAATATTCCGTTAACTCTAACGGCACAGTAACTGCATCAGTCACCGGCGCGTGACTGGCGCGTGAGGCGCGTGAGGCGCGTGACCGGTGCGTGGCCGCGCGTGGTGGACTTCCACCAGCGCGTGGCGGCGCTTGGAGGCGCGTGTGACCTCACAGCCGCGCGTGGCGGCGCGTGAGGCCAAATGGCAGCGTGTGGCGGCCCATGCGACGGCGCACGGCGGCCCACGGCGGCGGTTTTGGGGTTTCCGACCCCGAAACTCCGTTTTCGGATTTCCGAACGCCGTTTTCTTCATAATTTTGTGTACTTTACTAATTTGTGGGTTTTAAAAAGAGGTTTTGGCAACCCGTGGCGTTCGGAGGACGTACGTTTGGACTTCCCGGCTTCGGTATTTGTGAGTGGGCCCCTTCCTTACTTAAATTAAATGTTTTACATGTTTTAGACATTAAATTGGGTTTTGCCGATGCTTTTATAATGATTATTGTTTTACTATGTTAGCAAACTTATTAATTTATGCCTACATTATTATTATGATCTTAAATTGGTTATTTGTCTCGTATTTCTGGTAGACCTCGTACTTCATGGTATTTACTTGGTTTACTAGATCGTATCGGTATTTCGTTAGGCCATGGAAATTAGTGGGCTTTGGCCTACATTTCCATTTGGGAATTACACCATTAAATTGGTGATTTCCGTATTATTTTTGTACGCGTATTGCTTGTATCGAACCAGCCCTATTTTAGGGGGTTTTAGGGAATTAATTGATATTGTGCGTATTTGTGATTATGGGTTTTATACCTATCTGACGGCCTTGGGCCGTATTCGGGTGAACCTTGGAAATGGTAATTTTCTACCATATTTTTGGGTTCACCTAGTTTACCATTAAGTTGGTATTTCTATACCTTGGTACCCATGTGGCGTATTCTTGGTATTTTACGTATTGTAGTTGTACGCTTGGTATTCCGGGTACGGCACCCGGGGATACCTTATATATTGACTGTTTTAAGGTTATCCCAAAAAGCGAAATTACCTCACTTGTTTTATTTAAAGATACTCCGTGGCATGTTTTTGCACGCTCAACCTGGGAGGCTTACACGGTGTTGATTGTACTGTCCGGAGCCAGGACCAGCCTTCACGTGATTGTTCACACGCACCGATACGCTCACTATGGATCCATAGTAGGTGCCAGCCTGTTCTAGGTCGCATGGGCGACTCGAACTCGTTGTGATGCGCTTAGGCGCCAGCTTCACGTGATCGTAGTACATGAGCGTATCATTATTTATACACCCAGCATGTTCATGACAGAATATATCTGTATGAACTCGTGTGTCTGCCCTGCCTAAACGAGCGTTTATCTTATAGTTGGATTGTGACTTATCTCTGATTTTCACTGATGCCACGAATACTTCTATTTGATTTACGGGTTTTCCGTATAACTTTATTTTACGAACTTTTTGGTAAAGTATTTTATGCTGAACGGTGGCTTTCTACCCGTTTCGGATGGTAAGTATATTTCCGTACTTACCTTGACTTTCTACCTACTATTATAGTACATTTTCAAGAACAGTTTTCCGAAACTTCGTACTTGTTTTACAGCGAGGGGTTACTATTTTCTAAAAGGAAAGGTTTTCACAAAAATAACTATCTCTGGCCCACTCACCCTTCTGTTTTGCGCCCCTCCAGGATTAGCGGCTTGGAGTCGTTGACGTCGAGACCCGGTGGTATGAAGGTGTTTAGAATTCCCTTTATTTGTAAATTTTCAGTATTTCGTATTCGTACGATAACTGTTATGTATTTATTAATTCTTTACTCTGTGCAAATTTTGTATATCCTACTCATTAATTCATTCAATTATTTCTGACTTCTTTCAAATTGGCTTTCGTCACCCTACGTGGTGTCGGCCAGCACATCCGACTTTTGGGTGTCCACGTGTACATCCGGGTCGGGATGTGTCAATTGGAGCCGGGATCTGTTATTCAATAAAGAACGGATATCCTGCATTGGTAGGTGTACAATGGAGTAAGATGAGAGTACGTAGTTCGTATTCTTTAAAATTACTGATATATTTAATTTCCATTTATGCATTTAATTACATGAAAAAGACAATAGTAGTGAGTAGGAGGGACAATATACAATGTTGTTAACTATGTAATATACATTAATGTATGTATTAGATATTATATGTCAATTATAATCGTAGAAAGACCCCAAGACTCTTGTTACATGGATTCACAGAGCTGTGAGTGGCACACAAAGTCAATAACTAGTTTCTTATACATTGTTAATTCATCGTAAGATTTTTTAGTAATCCTTAATAGTTACTTTAAGCGAAGAAATGCCTAATTAATTAATTTTGTTCTAGCTGGAGTCTTTGGAGTTTTGAATCTTCTCCTGCAGGACTTTCATTTCACATCTACCTACTGCATATAAAAATAAGATACCATCATCTCGACTGTCATGATAAACTATATAGTTCAGTACCCAACCATCCTTAATTTCCTTCTTGTTATTCTTATACGTATTATATATATATATATATATCGTAGGGCAATTATTCGTCATTTAAGTAATTGTGCATTTAATAGGGAATTGTAGGTCGTTGAAAATGAGTATTTAATTCCAAGAGCAATCTATAGCTCGCAAAGTATCTATTTGTGATGGCTTGTAGCCGTCGTTGAATTACTATGTGTTAATCTGGGAGCAATGCAATCTTTTTCTTTTGAGGAGCAATGCAGTTTTTTAAGGAGCAATGCAATATTTTTTTTTATTCATTAACTCCAAAACATGTATCTCAAAGTAGCAATAAAATTTAAATAATCGCAATCACATGAGCGCAAATTTCATACAATCAAATATAATAAAGAAGAAGAGAATAACACAATGACAATACATGTGGAACCGCTTAAATCGCATCCTTACTTCACCGCCTCTATTATCTTCAACCTCATATTGGTTGGCATCCATGCGTCTACGCATGAGTCTTTCTTCTTGCACGGCCACTCTCATCATTAGCCATCTCATATAATGCCTCGGGATTTCCAGAGCTTCACCACAAAACTCCAAGTCTTATTTTTAATCCCTCTCGACATGTGCTTGGGTTGCTAGAACAAACGGCCCTACACCTCGTTTTCTAAATTAGATCATACCAATCACAATTGAACAATACAACTCTATTCCTTCTATGTAATCTGAGCTCAACAATGTCTACTAAGGTTCCATACCACGCACATCATCGCCCACTCCTCCTCTTAACCATAACTCCATTATTCTATGTTCTTTTATTTTCATCCTCACCGCAATGTATGGAACCTAAACCCGCATGAGCAAAGGCTAAATTACCTCCAAGAGGCCTTTCAATCTCATCATGGATGAACGTCTTTGCTTGGAGGAGTCAGGTTGCACCTTGGAATCAAATTGAAGGTTACCTAATGTGATTTCTGCCTCCTACTTAAGATCAAACATTTCGTAGTTCTTGCATTTGATGAGGATTTGAGTGAGTTTGTATGAAGAACAAATTGTGTTCTTCACACACCTAGGGCCGCCCAACACAAGATAAATAGTCAATATTAGTCCGACATCACCAAACGCCTCCGACTAATTTAATCAAGATCAGTCCGATGACGATTATCCTATTCGGATCAAATAGTCACCTCCAAACCGAGCCGCCAAACGAGGCCAAGTGAATATCAACGACAAAAGATGTACCTAACCACATAATTTTGTTAAATTTAACAATATCCATGAATTTTTTCATACAATACTTTGAAAATAGTTCAATAATACAACAGCCATATTAAAAACTTAACCATATTATTATTTCCATTTAAACGAGACGCGATTTGTAATAGCGAGATCGCTCTCTTCTCGTGAGCAAGGACCCACCTGAGCAGACCAAAGAATCGACCAAAACGGTGAGCCCCAGTAGTGGCTAAAAGGAAAATTCAAAAATTCCACATAAGTGGTCTGTTTCTCTCTCTGGCTTTTAAATTCCCAGAAATTCTCCGTAAAAATCCCAGAAATCCATTCCGAAAATGGAATCGAAAACCCAGAAGCAGCAAAATCCCCGAAGGTGCACATTGGTCCTGCGAGACTTCGAGATCGGAAACCCCTCGAAAGGGGGAAATTCGGGCTGAGTCTATGTCGCCCGAGAAGCCAAGGTAATCGAAATTTCTCCTCGATCGAAATCTGAAACTTTCTGAATTCGAAAACGATCGTTTAATTTTGATTTTTTGGGTGAAATTTGGGTTTTTTTGTTGGGCAGAGCAAGTACGTAGTGGCATTGAAGGTGATATTCAAGGAGCAGATCGAGAAGTACAAGATTCAGCACCAGCTGAGGAGGGAGATGCAGATCCAGACCAGCTTCCGCCACCCCAACATCCTCCGCCTCTACGGCTGGTCTTCCACGACGACGACCGCATCTTCCTGATCCTCGAGTACGCCCTTTTTTTCACGGCGGCGAGCTCTACGGACTTCTCAGGAAAACTACCTACCTTCCTCTGAGTAAAACAGGCCGCCACTGTATGTGTCCCGGTCTTCTATCTCTTTTAATTTGTCTCTCTGTTGTGTGTGGTTTGGAAATTAATCGGTTTCTGTGTGATTGTTTAGTATATACTGAGCTTGACGGAGGCATTATGTATTGTCACGAGAAGCATGTGATTCATAGGGACATCACTAATAAATTGATTAGCTCTAACTTTATTCCAGCCCAAAACACAATAATAATCTTACGGTGCGGCACCGATGCAGCAGACATAGCCTTTCCATATATATATTCCCTCACTTAAAACTCCTAGTTCTATCTCGTGCCTTCTCTCTCCTCGACTCCTGCCACCATATCGCTTCTTGTCTCAATCAGTTCGGTCGGTTTCTCGACCTCAAATTCCAACCTTCCACCATGTTTGTGCAATATGTTCAACATACTGGGCTAATTGTCTCGACTCGTGTTCCTTTGCTTAATCTCTTGATCTCAAGGCCTCCTGGTTGGTTCAAAATTTTTTTCTCGATCTTATTTATTCGCTCACTCGAAGCATCAAAGATTGGATTTTTATTCTCTCATGGGTGCGAATTGGATCGTAGCCTTTGCTTCCTCGTATTTGGACACCCAAATAACCCCAATTTCAATTTTACTATTTTTTTGGATTTGGGTCATTTGGGTTTCAAATTTCCTCTCAGTCATTTGGGTTTGGTGTCCTGAGCAAATGCCATGGGTATATTTTCTATATGTCAATCTTCACTCACTATCGCTTTATGTGATGCGTGCCAGGTTGGGCAAGACTTTGAGAGCGACTTACAACGAAGTAATCAAGCTTCAAGACAGTTCGATCTCATCTTCCACCATTGAAGCCATTTTAGGTAAACATAATTGTCTCTCTTTCTCCTCTCCCTCTTCCACCATCAAGCCATTGTATTTGTATTTATTTATTAGGAATTGTTTTGTTGATGATTTTTTGCTTTAGTTTCTTGGTCTGCTTTTCGCTCACCAAGCAACAAAGATTGGATTTTTATTCTCTCGTTTTGGTGCGAATTGGACTGTGTAGCCTTGCTTCCCGTATTTTTGGACACCCAAATAACCCCTAATTTCAATTTTACTATTTTTTTGGATTTTGGGCCATTTGAGTTTAATTTCCTTTGCAATCATTTGGGTTTGGTGTCCCGATGAATGCCATGGGTATATTTGCTATATGTCAATCTTCACCAATTATATCAGACCAATGCCATGGGTATATCCGCTGTGATGTCAAATTCATGCATATGTATTACATGCGTATAATTTGTACTATTTTATTCCCCAAATATATCTTTAGTATAGTATTGCCGTTGAATCAGCTTCTTTTATTTATTTTTTGCTATTGATTACGAATATCATGATTTCATTTGGAGTTGAATTTCTTATTGTTTAGGTACTTTTAAATCGCCGCCACTTCAGTATCTAGCAAACTTTTTTCTTCCTTCTCTCGCATTAATAGAATTTATCACTCGCATTCAAATGAAATTGAAAGTTGTATCAAGGTTTTGAAGTTACCGATAATCATGGAAGAGAAAGATTAGCATATGGAGTAGTATATAGGAAAACTTTTTCACTGTGGGATATGTAGCATTTATACAGACATGTTTTCTCGGATTTTTTAATCGAGGTTTTCTTATTGTTATAGTGGATTCACCAATGTGAATACCTCGCTTGAGAATTTTCTTGCCCCAACGGATTTTGGTGCTCCACTCGACAAAATTGCACTTGCCGCAGGGGGCACATTTATGGATTTAAGGACACAAAGATAATTCTCTCAGGAGTGCCATTGGTAAGTATTGTTCCGTTCACTAATTTCAAACACTAAATGACAATGTCTCACTTTTCATCTCGCTTGCTGGAACTTACGAACGCTTATATTGGATGCAATGATTTACTTTTGATTTTCAATCCGCGTCCTCGCTTATATTTACTTTGGATGCAATATTGATATTTACTTTTTATTTTTACTCTCAAATTGATAAATTCTTATCTTTTCATTATGTTTTTGGACAGACAATGTTAATAGCCAGTTTCGTATGCTCACCGAAGATGTGTAGTGCAACACCAATTTTATTTTGTTACCATATAACTATTTTAAATTCAATGTTTGATGTTTTGTTTATTTTATCTTTTCTATTTATGAATAACTTCATTTTAATGAATTGCAAAGTAAATGGTATCATTATTCTTATGTGGCTACCAAATAATTGCTAGCGCATGATTAGAAAAACATATTTCTAATAAATAATTACAATTGGAATATATTATTAATATTTTTTTTATAAAATAATAACTTTTTTCGACTGCGTTTCCCTCTCAGTAATATATATTTTTAACCAATACTTTTGCATCGGAAATATTTTTATTCACTTATTTCCGAGAAAAAATTATATATTGCCCACAAAAACGTGTTGTCGGTAATACTAATTACGACGATGCAGCGCCCTCGTAAATACTGTTTCGTTGTTGCAAAAACATTTTCCGACAACATTTTTTGGTCGAAAATATGTCATCGCAAAAGCAAAAAATTTTGATCGAACAATATTTCCGACAAACTCCTAAATATTTGCGACCATAGTTATGGGTCGGAACAAAATTGAGATGGTCGTTTTGAAAATCAAATTCCGACAAACAAATAAGCAATACTGACGGCCCTTACTCATCCAAAATAGTACTATTTCCGACAGTTGGTCGGAAAAAAAGTATTTACGACAACACAATTACCGACGACTAGCGACGGCATGATGCTGTCGAAAAAGCTTATTTCCAACGAGAAATGGGTGTTTGCGACCAAATTTGACCCTTGCTAATAGCATTCTGTTTTGTAGTGAGAGTTGATATCCTTTTTCACATTAACCAAGAGCTTCTCATCTCCTGTCATGTGGTTACTACTAAAGAGTCTAATAGTAGTTGTATAGTTGGAATTAGTTAGACAAGGGCAGTGTGTAATTAGTTGTAAATGCTAGGGTCAATTTTATTCTTGTATTGGTGTCTATATATATTGGTGTAAATGTATTATTCATTAAGTAAATGAAATGAGAAGAAGATATTTTCTATTTCTCTGAGTTCCTTACAAACCAAGTTTCTACATGGTATCCATCGCCACCGCCTCACGGCCTTGGTGAATCTTCGATCCTCACGGCTCCGCGTTCGCTTCGATCTCTGGTGAATCTTCGATCTCTTGTATCTCTCTGGATTCTGTTTTGGTTGGATCTTGATATTTTCTTCAAGCATGGCGTCCAATTCGTCGTCTTCTCCCTCAAATCCCTCTCTTTCAAACCCTAATTTGGTGCCTAGTTATACCTCTCTGACGATTCAAAACATTGGGAGTATGGTTCCTATCAAGCTTAAGAGCTCGAATTATCTTCCATGACGTGCACTCTTTGCTCCAATTCTACGTCGCTACAAGCTTCTTGGTGTTATTGATGGTTCTGAGCCCTGTCCATCTCCCCTGCTTTCTGATAGCTCACCCAATCCGGCGTTTGAACAGTGGTATGAAAAAGATCAGAATCTATTGATTTGGTTGAATTCTACACTCTCGGAGGAGATCATTCCTTTTACAGTTGGGGTTTCTTCTTCTCGTGATCTTTGGGTTAAATTGGAACAACGTTTTGGAGGAATTTCAGATGCTCATGTTCATCAACTTCGTTCTCGTCTTCAGTCTCTACAGAAAGGCTCTCAATCAATATCTGAGTATCTGCAACAAATCAAGGAAATTTCTGATTCCTTAACCGCCGCCGGTGCTGGTGTATCTGATCGTGACCTACTTGCTGCTACACTACATGGCTTACCAGAGGAATTTGACTCGTTTATTGATTCTATCACTCTTCGGCTCTCATCAACTACTCTGGATGAACTACATGGTCTTCTTCTTACCAAAGAGTTGTCAATGGCTCGTCGCAAGCAATCTGTTGCTACTGACCCTTTTCAAGCTTATGCTGCTCAAAATCAACCACCTTTACTTCTCACACCCCATTCCTCTCAGGCTTATGCGGCTCACAATCAACCGATGCAAAATTCTTTTCGGTACAACTCTAATCGCGATCGGAATCCCAATCGTTTTCGCACCAACAGAGGCACTCGTAACTATCAGGGCAATCGGGGCAATCATTCTAATTCTGGATTCACTAGGTATCACAATCAAGGCTTTCGTTCTCAGGGTTCATCTAATTCTCGTACTTCTTGTCAAATTTGTGGATCCACAAGCCATGAAGCAATTGATTGCTATGATCGCATGAATCCGGACATCTTTGGGAAAGTTCCTCCTACTAAACTTGCTGCCATGTACACTCAGTATGCATCCAAACCATCTCCTTCTTGGATTCTTGATTCTGGAGCTACATCTCACATCACTCATGATATCTCCAATATTACTTCCCCTACTCCTTATACTGGTGATGATAAGGTCTATATCGGCAATGGCAAAGGTTTGTCCATTCATCATACTGGCAGTACATCCTTAAATACTGCTCATGCTTCTTTTAAATTGAACAATGTTTTACATGTTCCACAAATGAAGCACAATTTACTCTCTGCATATCAATTTCTCAAAGATAATTCTTGTTCATTGACTTTGAACTCCAATGGCTCCGTTGTTAAGGATCGTTCTACGGGGAAGATGCTTTTGCGGGGACCGGTTAGAAATGGTTTCTATCATCTTCAAGGTATTCCTGTTTCTTTCTCTCCATCTTCTTTGCCATCTCGTGCTTTGGTATGTACTAAGGCATCTGTGAATATTTGGCACAGTCGCTTGGGGCATCCATCTTCCTCCATCTTCAGGAGAGTTATATCTACAAATAAGCTTGCTTTACAAGGGAAGCATTCTGTTGATTTTTTCTGCTCTGACTGTGCAGTTGCTAAGAATCACAAGCTTCCGTTTTCCCCGTCTACTTCATTTTCAACTACTAGTTTAAGTTTGCTACATTGTGATGTTTGGGGCCCAGCTCCAGTTGTTTCTGTTTGTGGTTACAAGTACTACCTTCTAATTGTGGATGATCATAGCAAATATACTTGGTTCTTTCCTTTAAAGGCCAAATCTGATGTATATTCCACTTTTGTTGTGTTCAAAAACTATGTTGAAACTTCTGTTGGTAATAAAATCAAATGTTTGAGATCTGACTCAGGGGGTGAATTTACTAGCAATCAATTTAAATCCTTTCTTCAAGCTCATGGTATATCTCATCAGCTCAGTTGTCCACACACTCCTGAGCAAAATGGTTGTGTTGAAAGAAAGCACCGTCATTTAGTTGAGACAGCTCGGACTTTATTGGTCGCATCCAAAGTTCCTCATTTGTATTGGGTTGAAGCATTCTCTACTGCTATTTATCTTATCAACAGACTGCCTATTTCTAGTTTGCACAGTTCTCCATGGGAAATTTTATTCAAGTTTTCTCCAGACTATTCCAAGTTAAAAGTTTTTTGCTGCTCCTGTTATCCTTGGTTAAAGCCTTATGTTTCCTCAAAATTAGAAGGCAAGAGTACAGCATGTGTTTTTTTGGGATATAGTTTGCAGCACAAGGGATATCGGTGTCTTGCTCTTGATACTCAGAGAATATATATCTCTCGCCATGTGCAATTCAATGAGACACATTTTCCCTTTCATCATCCTTCTTCTGTATCTGCTCTACCAACATCTCCCTCTTCATCTGCTATTATTGATATGCACTTCTCAATTCCTCGGCAACCTCATGACTTATCTTCCTCTTCCAGTTCATCACTTCAACCCTCTGTGCCTTCCTCCACTGCACCTGTTTCTTCTCCAGTACCATTGTCCAACCCTGCCTCTATTACTGATTCCTCTTCAGCTGCTGTTAACACTTATCCTATGCTCACAAGATCTAAGGCTGGTATTTTCAAGCCAAAGGCTTATTCTGCAACTAAACATCCATTACCTCTGGATGTCGATTTTGTTCCTTCTACATACTTACAAGCTTCCAAATATGAACACTGGAGACAGGCTATGCAGGAAGAGTTTAATGCTCTTCAACTCACTGGTACTTGGCACTTGGTTCCTCCCTCTCCATCTCAGAATATTGTGGGTTGTAAATGGGTGTTCAGGATTAAGAGAAAACCTGATGGCACAGTAGATCGGTATAAAGCTCGTTTAGTAGCTAAAGGATTTCATCAGCAAGAGGGTGTTGATTATCAAGATACTTTTAGTCCAGTGGCCAAGCCAGTTACCATTCGGATTTTATTAACTCTGGCTGTTCAATTTGACTGGTTTCTCAACCAATTGGACATTAGCAATGCCTTTTTACATGGGGATCTCAAGGAAGATGTTTTTATGAGTCAACCACCTGGTTTTCTTGATTCTACTCTTCCTAATCATGTGTGTAAACTCAACAAATCTCTGTACGGCTTAAAACAAGCTCCCCGAGCTTGGTTTGATAAACTGTTTCAAGTCCTGCACACATTTGGTTTCACACAATCCTCCTCCGATGCTTCTCTGTTTGTTCTCCAAGCTTCAGTTCCAATTTTTGTTTTGGTCTACGTGGATGACATACTTGTGACTGGCCCAAATACAATTGTTTGTCAGCAATTCATTCAAAAGCTCAGTCAAGTTTTTCCTGTTAAAGATCTTGGCCCTCTTCATTATTTTTTGGGTTTAGAGGTTCATCGCACTTCTGAAGGTCTTTTCATGAATCAGCGTAAATATCTCCTCGATCTTCTTCACAAGATTAATATGGCAGGAGCCAAACCTTGTGTCACTCCTCTTGGTACTTCAAAACTTGATCACAGTGGTCCTTTCCTCTCTAATCCCACAGAATATCGGTCTATCGTGGGTGGCTTACAGTATCTCACCTGGACAAGACCTGATCTCTCCTTTGTTGTCAATCAAGTTTGTCAATTCATGCATGCTCCCAGGGAACAACATATGCAGGCTGCAAAACGTATTCTCCGGTTTCTCAAAGGTACCCTTACACACGGTCTCTGGTTTAAAAAAGGTTCTTTAGATCTCACTGCCTATTCTGATGCTGATTGGGCTGGTTGTACTTATGATCGGCGATCTACCAGTGGGTTTTGTGTTTTTCTGGGAAAGAATTTAATTAGTTGGACTGCTAAAAAGCAACCAACTGTTGCCCG